>OZ014521.1:113309961-114053345 GCA_963966055.1 Lathyrus aphaca | reverse complement strand
CCTGTGAAGACCCTTCTCTCTCCAACTGACAAACTTGAAGTTCTGTGTGAGCTATTTGTGGATTTTGATAGCTTGAAAGATAATGGTTTTGACCTATTTCCTGCCGTCGAAGCTCAAGGTTGGGAGAAGTATTTTGATCGTCTCATGGGACCAGTTTTCCCAAAATTGGTTAAAAAGTTCTGGGTGTATGCAAGTGCTTCTAACACTCATGTTACGTCATTGAATCTGATGGCAATGGGATCAAGTGTAGTGAAATGGACAAACTGTCAGATACCAAACTCATAGCTAAAGAAATCTCCACTTCTGGCCAACCTTCTAACAAGATAAAAGATCTGAAGATTCATCTTAGAATCTGGGCCAAGATCATTCTTGGAAGCATCTGCCACAGGAAAGCCACAAACTCTCCAGATTATATCAACATGGATCAGCAGTTTCTGCTTGTACTTCATTGCTAAGCAGAAGAAGGTTAATCTTGCACACTCCCTATTTAATCATCTGAAAAATAGTGTGAAAGAAACAAGAGAGGGAGAGAAAACTAAGAGGGATTGGATTCCTCTAGGGCGTTTAATCTCTGACATTCTCAATGAGAATAAGTTGGTGGACTATCTGGCTGAAGTCAAACAGATAGAGCTTCTAGAAACAGATGTTGGCAAGCCTCTAAATGCAATGAATCTGAAGAAGATGAAGTTCATAACTTTTATCAAGAAAGACCCCATCCTCTACTCCAGAGAAGTTATAACCACAAGGAAGATTCCCCTGCAGAACTTCCCACTCTTTTCTTCTGACACACCTCCAGAGGTTGTGGTCAGATACTTGGATTCCTGCAAGCAAGCTGGTATGGATCCAATGTTCAAAGCAACATAACTCACTCAACAAACTCCAGATGCTGCATCAGCAAGAGGAAATAAGAGGAAAGCTGGATAAGGATCTTCTCAGAAGGCTCCCAAAACTACCAGAAAAACAGGTAAAACTTCTGCCTCTACCTCTGAATTCATTTCTGTAGTAGAAGCAGTAACTGTAGAAATGTCTGAAGAACCTTCTGACCCAACTAATTCTAATCCAACTCCCTCTGAACCAATCCCATCATCTGAACCAACTCCATCATCTGAACCTATTCCACCTTCTAACCTTATTCCCTCTGTCATACCTGCAACTGCTGCTGTCTCCTCTATATTATCTTCATTATATCCACCAGAAAATGAACCCCATCAACCACAAACCCTTTCAGACTTTGATATCCCCATTGACACAACCCCTCTATCTGATATAGACCGTTCACCATCAGCCGAAACACACACTGCCCTTCAACATGTTCTCTCTGACATTGATGATTTCCAACCCCCTGAATCTGAACAAATCCCATCTTCTCAAACTTTTGAAACAAACCAACATAGCAGTTTCCAACCACTAAATATTGATAGCCTTGTTTTTAACCTTTCACCAATAAGAGAAAGCTCCCTGTCTTCCTATGAGTCTACCCCTCCTAACTCACCAACTTTCATCACCATCCCTGACACACCACCAGAAGACGCTGAACCTGAAAACCCCCTTAGAACTTCTGTCAATATTGAAGCTCTACAAAATTTATCTTTTGTCTCAAATAAAACTGCCATACCAGCACCAAAACCAAAACCCACGAAAACAGACATTTCTGCACTGCTGATTGCTTTTGAAACAGAAATGAAATTCAGGATAAAGGATCTGAAGTCTGCTTGCTCAGAGCTTCCTGATCCAGCTGCTTCTGACTTTCTGTGGGCCAAGTTCAGAAAATGGTTTACTGCTGAGACAAAGAGACTAAAGGACATCTGCTATGACATTGCTCACCAGAACTTTTGTGAGTATCTCAAAGCAGTTGTTTCTAACATTGAAGAGAATAAACCATTTCTTCTGGACAACAAACCTTGGACAGAGTCAGAACCTCTGGAAGCAAACTATGGACTTCAAATGGTTTTGGTTCCTTCTGATGAAGGTCAGGATGTTGATTCTGCTCTATCACCAACAACTGAAGAATATTCTGCAAATCAAGCTGCTCCAGAAGCTGAAGAACCTCTGCCAATCAATCTTGTTCTGAAGACCTTGGAAGAATT
This sequence comes from Lathyrus aphaca, assembly GCA_963966055.1. Lineage (NCBI taxonomy): Eukaryota > Viridiplantae > Streptophyta > Magnoliopsida > Fabales > Fabaceae > Lathyrus > Lathyrus aphaca. The sequence continues at coordinate 114,051,258 of OZ014521.1, read as the reverse complement.
GAAGAAGGAAAATGAGATGGTTAAGCAAAGGTTGGATAAGAAAGACGAAACTACTGTTGAATTGAAGACGATGATTGGAAAGCAAGTGGAATCATCCTCTGAGATCAAGTCTCTTCTGGAGGCCTTAGTTACTAAGATGAATCCCTGATTTTCTATTTATCTTCTGCTTATCATTTTCTGTTTTTATCTTCTGTTTATCATGACTGTTTAAGTTCTACTGGTTATTTTTCTTGTTGGCTTTTGATTCTGTTTAATGAAAACTTATCTTGCTTCTACACTCTTGCATTTTTTTTCTGTATTTATACTTTTTGATTATGACAAAAAGGGGGAGAAACGTAGAAGATCTTGATCCATAGCAGTTTATCAAGATTTGCCTCTAACATATAAATTCTAATAAAACTGTTTGAGTTGTGATTCTAAAATAAAAACAGGTTAAGTAATCAACTCAGGGGGAGCCAAGGCTAATGAAACTTCTGAAGGATAAAACTTCTGAAGAAACCTCTAATAGAAATATCTGATTTAATTTAATCAAAGGGAGTTCTTCTAATCCTATTAAACTCTATTCTTAAAATCTAAATAAATGTTTTGTCATCATCAAAAAGGGGGAGATTGTTAGAACAATTATGGTTCTAAACCTCTAAGAGTTTTGATGATAACAAATATTATTATGAAAGAATAGAAGTTCTAATAACTATCTTTATTACATGTGTAGAAGAGGAAGTTATTTAAAGAAGACGTGCATTATTAGAAGATACATTGAGCCGTACATAGAAGATACACTTATTGAAGAATCCATCACTTAATGACATGGTTTAATAGCTGCGCATCAAGAATTTATTATCTCTGATTTATGTCTAGAAGATGATGATCTTCATAATGAAAGGCATTAATTAAAGGATATATTAATTAATGATGAAGACAAGTATCTCTTGTTATGGAAGGAATTTATGGTATTAAGTATATCCTAAATTAGCTCAAGATGTCTCCAACGGCTACAATATTCAAAGAACTATATAAAGGAATCAAATTGAAGATTTGGATAACAACACTCACGAGAAAAAGACTGATTCATTTGTGCTAAAATATTGTAACATTCACTTAGTGATCATAGCTTTATTAGAAGCAAAATAGTTACTATATTATTTTTATTATTGTAAAAGTTAAGTAAAATCCCTTGAGTGACTAGTTTCAGTCAAAAGACTCAAGAGGACATTGACAGTAGGTCAGTGTGTGTATTCAATTATTGAATAGTGGATTAAGACCTCAGTAAAGAGGCAAAATCACCTTGGCGGGTGGACTGGACGTAGTTTGAGTTCAAACGAACCAGGATAAATCAACTTGTCATTAGTAGTTAATTTTTAGTTGTTAAAGAAAACCCAATTACAACCCCCCTTCCTTGTGTTTTACGCACCTTCAAGAGGGAGAAGATTTGGTTAAGTTTCATTGAAAGGAAGACAAAAACCAAATTGTACCTGGTCATAATAGGATGACCCATATTTGGAATCAAAATCCATTTGTCTTTACCATTATTCTAGTTACTAACCATTACTCTCTAATTGTAAAAATAGTTACACAATAACTTTTGTTACAGTTGAAACTTGAGTTCAATATTTATACTATCATAATCACTAAATGAGACTCAAATTTAAAATCTAAATGCAATTTAAATGTGAATTTGAATTATACTTCAACATGTCTGTCCACATAGATGCTAAAATTAGAGAATAAATTATAACAAAAACAAAATTGATGACTATTTATATACTGCTCAAATTTAGGGTTTACTTTATGTTTTGAAATTGTTGAAATTGAAGCTCATTTATTTTATATTGTTTTAGAATCGAAATAGGAATTAGAATTGTTGTTAGGATTGAATGTATTTGCTATGCATTTTGGAATTGGATATATTATAAAAAAGACACTTGTTTCGAAATTGTAATGGTTGCTATGTATTCTTATGACCTCCATGGAATCATGCACATAATTATATTTAGAAATGTAAGGAAAAAATCAAGGTTGTTAAAATCGCGATTTAAAACTTAAAATCTTAGATTTTACATTTCTAGGTTAGTATTTGGTGTTAAATCACATGTAAAATCGTTTTGAAGTAAAATCATATAATAAAATGATTTTACACGATTTAAATCTCTCTAAAATCTAAAAAATCATGTAAAATCTTTGGATTTAACTCTTTATCTTGTTTTAATTTTTTTTTCTTGAAATTTTAAGAACCCAACCCAATAAAACTTCTCATACTTTATTATTTTATTCACTTTAATAATTTCTTTTTTCATTAGACATTAGACTTTTAATTTATTAGAACAATGAAAATTAAAAACTTTTGAACTTTAATGTAATTTTACTTGTACAATGTCGGACCAAAACTTCAAAATAATATATATATATATATATATATATATATATATATATATATATATATATATATATATATATATATATATATATCCAAAAATAATATATAAATAAACTCTACGATTTTATGTTTCGATAATATATTTTGATTTTACATAGTCAAAACGAATCAAGATAAAAATTTGATTCTGACAACCTTGGAAGAAACAATAAGGACCAATATATACTTTTTGAAAAATAATATTATATGTTTGTATAAGAATAAATTGGTATTAGGATATAAATGTTTTTTAACAAAGTTTGGCGTCAACTTTTTCACGTTTATATAGAAACTTCATTTTGTAGATTCTGAAAAATTATATCTGCAATAGAGCTAGACATACATTGGCTCAAACGCCAAACTAAGCAAACCCATAAATATTTTGTCTTATTTTTATTAGACATTTGCGTGAAATCTTCAATTTGTCAAAGATTAGAATTGTAATGAAAACAAATATATCACTGTATCATTGCATAGCATATCCAACTTAAATCATTTTTACACATTGGTCGCAGAATTTGTACACTGTTGCTGAGACTTTTCACATAAATTGCAGAATTCTACATAGATTGCAGAATTTTTAGATATGCTTACCTGGAGCAATGATGGAATTTAAATTTTAATATTACCTAGACTAAAATCAAAATCTTCCAATATTACATGAACCAAAAGAAGGATTAATCCAAAAAAAGAATTATTTCTTAGATATATATTTTAATGAAATTCAAAAAACTTTAATTAACATGTGCTCCCGAAGCCCACACAACACATGGAGCAACGAAAAGCACAAAAAAGGGTAAAATATCCCAACCCCTCCTAATTAAAGATGGTTGTTTCTATGCTTCCATTAAAATGGTGGTTAATAATCAAAGAGCAATGAAAAGCTTTTTTCACAAGCATGAAAAGAAGATAAAGCATTGATCATTCACGTGAGCCATGGGCTCAATCTCCTACCCAATCCACACGCCTTGACCATGACCAAACGTGACACGAGCCACTCTGTCTTAAATGGACCCAACACACGGTCACTCAAAATCTTTGCACGTGCCAAGTGTGGCATGCAAGGCGTGACTGTTGTGTGTGATGGATGATCTGATGTTGTTGACCCCTCTGACTTTAGCCGTACACGACAGGGAATAAACGGTCAGGATTTGTTGTTATTCATCGTTGGCGATGATGTGGGAGACAATCTCGAGGAAGACAACATGTTGGGTTGGGTTGTTGTTGACTGAAAAGTCCGACACACAACAAATTAGTTGATGTCGATACCTCTGTACCGACGGGTTACTCTTGTGTTTTATAAGCGTTTGAAGAAACTATCAACTTGGTTCCCTAAAAAGACATGATGAACTGCAATAGAATTTAGATTGTTCTTATTGGTTTCTTGCACATTGGACAATGTAGTTTGTTATCATTGAACTTGGTACAATCATTTTGTCTATATATTCTTCTTCTTAGTTTTATTTTCGTCTCAATTTTATGATATTGCAAAATAACCACCAAAGAAAGAATGAATGATGAATTTGATCTGGGGTAAGGTTGGATAAATCCAATAAAAACCGATCTAAATCGATCCAAAAAATAAGTTGAATTGGTTTATTTGATGAACATTTGCTTTTAAAAATAAAAAAAAACATGTAAAATAATTGGGTTATGGATAAATTCACACTCAACTCATAAAATTTATTGATTATTGAGTGATTATTATTTGTAATTTGATTAATGATGACTTTGATGTCTTTAATTTTGAATGTTCAAATTATAATCTTTTGAACATATTTTATATTGTAAGTAATTATTTTAATTTATTTAGGATGTCTCATTTTGATTACTTTGGTGTTAATTCTTTTGATTACTTTAGTGTTAATTCTTGTAAGTTCCAAGTATTTTATGCAATTCTAGGTATTATTGTCAAGTAACTTTTGATATTTTCAAATATATTTATAATAAATTTTATTGTTCATTTATACATTTGATGTTAAAAAAGATAAAGGTAATAGGTTAAACTATTTATAAAGAAAAAATGTGACACATAATTTATAATTATTTAATAAAGAAAAAGGTGAAAGAAAATTGGGTAACCAATTATCCAATTCAATTTAATCCACAAATTTGTGATTTTATCCAAATCATCCTAATAATATTGTGGGTGATTATTTTATCTCACTCAAATCAGTATATTCTGGATGAGTTGAATCATGATTTTGGTTAAATTCAACTCAAACCGATCCATGTACACCCCAAATTTGATGAATTGAGTTTTTAAAAAGTGATTTAAAAGTGTAGCAAATGAAAATACTATGTAATATAATTATTTCATATGTATTTTTTTTTATGGATGGTTGTGATAAGATTAGTCTTCTCTTAAAGCAAGACATTTATTTTTAAATTTTGATTTTCTCTAGAAACGTGTTCTTCTTTCCATTTAATAAACAAATGTCTATAAGCTTCAACAACATCTTCATCTGAGAGTTCTTCATCATTGAATTCACCATCATTTTGGTACTTTGGTTTGTATACCATGCGTGAAGTGAATGCAACCACGAAGTTAGCCTTTTCTTCATCATTATCATATTCATATTCTTTATCTGATAGTGTGGCAGTGTATCTTTTCTTCTACTTCTGAATGAAATTGGTACATTCTTCTTAAGTGTGTCCAAAACCTCCACACTTATGACATTATATTCTCTTGCCTTTATTTAGTTTGTCTCCTTCTCTACTTTTGTGCTCGGAATTAAAACATCTCGAGTTGTCAAGAAGTTTTTGTTTGACATTTGTCAAGACATTGTTCTTTCATTTGCAGTCAATTCTTCTCACATCCTTGTGCTTATGCTAAAAAATGGTAAACAAACATTGATTTCGAAAAACATGGGTCACTTGCAAAATCAACCAGTGAATTTTAGGACATAGTGCCTAAGAATCTACTTATTATTGTTTCTTCGTACTTTTGAAATAGTTAACTTTGACTTGGTTAAAGAAAAATAGTAAAGTGACATTATAGTAGGTATTTTGATTCCTTGCAAGGAATATAAAGTAAAAATGACAATGCTGAATGTACTTAAATGAAAGTTAAAGTTGGAAAAAGAAATGAATATAAAGAACACAACTTGAATATGAATTGAGTAAATCATAAAACTTTGCATGTAAAGTAAATATGGTGTTTCATTTGCGCTTAAATTCTCTTAGTCATTCATTTGTTTCTCTTAACGCTGATACTTTGAGTTTTTAGTGAGATTTTTATAATACAATGAACACCCCTAATTCAACATAATGAACTACTATATATACAAATGTAAAATAACAACCCCTTAACATCCATTTCTCTTTGGTTCGCCACATGCAGTTATGCATGTAATTTTCCTCCCAACTTTCTCCACGTGTCCTTTTGAGATAAAAACTCAAGTACTTATCAGGATTTGAATGTGACATTATCACGTCCAAACAACCACTTCTTTGACCAAATTTCATCTGCGACACAACGCCTATCTGGTCGAAGAAATTGGTGTCAAACTGCTTCTTTCAACAACCAAAATTCCCCTAAGTCCTAGAGTGGTCGAACCATAACTATTCTAGAATCTTCTCTTGTTTGTTGGGCTTTCCTCATTGGTCAAAAATTCCAGCTAACAAATTGCCCTCTAAAAAGGCCTCTTTCGACATCTCTTAGGAGATAAGGGCATTTTTACCTAACTATTCACCTAATGGGATGACATTATCCCATCTTGACATTTCTCTTCAATCATCACCTCGAGACCACATTTTCCCACTTCCCATACCCTTCATTATCCCGACGCCGAATAAATAGAGTAGGATCAACTATGTGCAGTAACATGTCACCACACTCTCTTGAACAACTCAATTGAGGAAACTGATGATTTTTCTCATTTTTGCCTATAAATAAGTCATCTTCCAACCTTCAACACTTTTCCACCATTTCTCCTCATATTTCCAACTGTGAAAACGATTTTCAGATAACTTTCTCCAAAATTTCTTCAAAACCTCACACCTCTCAAATGACACCTTCCAACAAGAAAGTTGCATCCTCAAAATAACTCGTCAATCATGATTATGCATTGGATCATGTCACGATAGTTGGAAACCGGGAATACGTACCAGAACCTCCTAATCTTGAAGAAAAGCTTAGGATCTTAAAATCCCATGTACTCATTCCTTTTACGATTTCTGATAAAGACCATGCTCTTATGAGTCTCATGCTTGACCCTAAAGAGGAAATGCCTAAGTTAAAATATTTTTTCCCTTTTACCATAGGACTAAACATGTAACTAGTATTAAGGAACCATTAGATTTAGAGTATCAAACCACTGATTTATGGGTTTTCAGCTCTGCTCCCCCAAACAAAAAACATAGTGGTGAAATCTATACAATATTTCAACGTGGATGGCCAGTATAACCCTAGTCGACTAAGTAGCCATTTCATTTTATGACCAACTTAGTTTGAACTACATGACCCTTTGCGGACCTCAGAGATTTCTAGGTAGGCTTCTCTCTCGCCCAAGCATTTTAGGAGGAGTTATTTAGGAGTCTTTTTCAGCAGTTCATTTCCCATTACCATATAGCTCAAAGCCACACACTTGATATTTCTATTGTCGTCCCTATTGGATTATATAGGTAATCTACTATGGGTTTTCACCAGTCCTTTTTTGAAATCGAGTCAATGGTCAAAGCTTCAAAGTTCATTACTTTATCGACTTCCAAATCGTCCAAACTTTGTACATCTTCGTATTCATCTACCCCCTGAAGTTTTGGCATTGACGAGGTAGCTTGGGTGTCATCCTTTAGGATTAATTTTTCTTTGGCATCTACCAAGTCTTTCAATGTTTCCCTTGATATTCTATATTTGGAAGCTATCTGAGCCAAGTCGTTAGCCTTTTGATTCTCCAAACGAGGGATATGGTCGATCATCACACAATCAAATTGTTTCAACAACCAGTTGGCTTGTACGAAATATAACATTAAGTTTTCTTTTATGCACTTGTACTCCTTTTTTAACTGTCGAACTACCAGCTTAGATTCTCCCTTTATCTCTACTTCTCTTGCCCGTAAGTCTAATAGGATCTGAAGGCCTATTATTAAAGCCTCATATTCGGCCTCATTATTTGAACATGCCCCCTTAATCTTGTATCTAAACTTGGTGGGTATGTTTTTCGGTGATACTATGAAAATACCTAATCCAAATCCATCGTTATATTTGGATCCATCGAAATATAACTTTCAACGTCCCATTCCGACATACGATTCTACTTTGTCAACAACTGAATGATCAAAGATGAAGTCTGCGACAATCTGCCCTTTTACTACTTTCAAAGTGTTGCACCCCAAAATTTGCCCTCACAATACAGGACTTTGTGTTATAAGAAGGTTCACAAGGTTCACAAATTTCCCAACACTTACAAGACCTTTCATGAGGTTCATGAAGTCTACAAGCTACTTCTTGAAGGTTCACAAGGTTCACAAGATTCACAATGTTTACATAACCTTTCATGAGGTTCATGAAGTTTACAAGTCACTTCTTGAAGGTTCACAAGGTTCACAAGCTTCTCAACATTTACAAGACCTTTCATGAAGTTCATGAAGTCTACAAGTTACTTCTTGAAGGTTCACAAGGTTCACAATGTTTACATAACCTTTCATGAGGGTCATGAGGTCTACAAAGTCACTTCATGAGGTTCACAAGGTTCACAAGCTTCACAATACTTGCCATGAGGTTCACAAGACATTTTATGATGGTTCACAAGGTTCACAAAGTTTACAATTGGTCAAAAGAGTTGACAATTCCCTCAGACAATGCACCTCCTAAGCAGTGCATCCAAAACTAGGGTTTTGACTTTAATCAGGCTAAATGGACTTCCAATACTTCAAGTGAGCTTCATAACATCTTATATGTATATAATAATCCCCATGACAAGTTTCAAGACTTTTCTCAAAAGTTTGCTCAGTCAGATGATCAGATAAGTCAAAATCAGTCAATGCAATTATAAAGTCAAACTGAGGTCAACTGTGGTCAAACCAAAGTCAAACTTCATGATTTTTTGCCAACATCAAGTATATGAAGTAAAATTCATCATTTGATCAAGGGTTGATCATGATTCATCAAGGAGATTCCAGATCATCAAGAATCAGGAGTTTCTAAATTAGGGTTTCCTCAGTAAAAGTCAACTGAACTTTGACCAGCCATAACTTTCACATGCTTCATCACCAAGTCTCCACTCAAAGCTCATTTTGAAGGAAATTGAATTCTCTACAACTTTGATCTTGCAAGTTAAGCCCAAAAATGCTTCATTTGGAAGATATGAGCTAAGACATTATAGGTCATTTCAAAAGTCAACAAAAAGTCAACAACTTCAAAAGGGCATAACTTGAGATTGGTAAATGATATGGACATGAAACCAATGGGGTTGTTTAGAGGACTCTTCAAGCTTTCCAAAATGTCCAAGAACACCCTCATACCTTTAAAATTGAGGGAGATGTGCCCTTGCAAAGTTGGGAAATTTTGTGATGGTTTATGATGAAAATGGGGGTCTAGAACCAATTCTTTCCAAATGGGCTTGCCAAATTGTGATCCAATCCATACCATATCATCATGCACGACCCAAATGATTAAAAATCAGAATTTTTATTATTTTATTTTTATTTATTTTGATTTAATCCATGAAAAATCATTTTAAATAAATATAAAATATGAAAATATATTATTTAAGGGAGATTTGGTTTCTAGAACATTTTAAATATTGATTGAAGTTGAAAGGGAAGGAAATCATGAGATTGGTACAAAAATAGCAAGCCTTCATGAGCAAATATTTGAATTTCAAAGCATAATCTTTTTCAATCTTCAAATATCAAAACTTCCATACAACTATTCAATTTTTCTGACCTAAATGATCCTCATATAAGTACTGATCATAACCCTAGCACTGATTCACGAATTTGCTGCCTCTAAGTGTAAGTTCACAAATCAAAAAAACCATCCAAAACTCATATTCAGATTCCTTGATTCAGAGCACTAGAAGGTAAAAGAAGGACATGGCAAGCTTCACTGGACATCACTGATCATAAACCATCAATCATATGCATCAATACCATCTCATATTGCTCTACCCGAATCAAACTTTGTCTTGAATTTAAATTTTTCGAATTCGATAACATATGCATTATAAATTGTTTTTGATGACTGATATGTGTTTATCTTGATGCCTAGCATGATTCTGGACAATTGGATTGAAGTTTCATGACTTATACTACCCGCGGCCATTGTTAGGGTTTCACTCTTGAAATTAGGGTTTGATGATTCAATAGATTTAAACGAATTCTAAGAACATAGGAATGTTCTATGAATCACCAGGATCATAAAACTATAATTAATTTCATGAATCATTGCAGTTTGGTGTGAGTTTCGATTTTCGCAGGTCCAAAACCATGAAGAACTTGCAACAAAACTCGCAGGAAAAGAGGCAGTAATATTCGCAGGAAAAAGGTTGAAGAAGAAGCAATTCGCGCGCCCAGGAAATATTTAAATTTTGTTTAAAATATTTTATCTTATTGTATTGGTTTGTTATCACAGCTTGCTGCGTGGCCCAGTGGAAAGGTTTGTGTGCGTTTGACAAAAGGGGAGGGGATCGAATCCTGCCTCCAGCCAAGTTTTTAACATTTTTTTCATTTAAATTGCATTCTTAATATATTATTGTTTGTAGTTGTTTTGTAAGCAGATGGGCTCTTCCAGCCGGGTGGTAATGTGCGCGTGTGTATAGCTATGAGGTCCTGGGTTCAACACCACCCCAGGCCTTTTTGCTTTCTTTATTTTCTGGATTTTTCAAAGACAAAGCACAAAACCAATTTCACACTCTCTTTTGTTGCCTGCGTGCATAATGGCTTGGTGGTGGTTCTTCTTGCTGGCAAATAGCCTGACCTGGGTTCAAACCCCAGTCAGGTAAGTTTTCACATTTTTTTGCTTTTATTTGTTTTAATTATTCTCTTATTAATATAGTTTTATATATATATATATGTTTTTCTAAATAATTAAGAAATAATGATGCATGCTTAATATTTTCTAAAATTTTAAAATATATAAATTTTTTGAAATTATTTTCTTTATCATATGTAAATATAATATATGTATATTATTAAATAATTTTGTATAGTTAAATTAGAAAACCCTAAAAAATATTTTTCTAAACAAAATCCTAATTTTTGTGAAAACCTAGTTTTATTTCCTAAATAACTTTTACTTTCTAATTCTTTATATAATTATAATGTATATATTTATTTAATATAATTTTGTAAATGTAATAATTAATAAAATTAAATTTTATAAATATGATTAATTTTGTGAATATGATATTTAAAACTTATTTTCTTCATATAATGTGTAAATATTTTTTTTAATAAATAAATGTTAATATATGTTTAGAAAATGATTAAATTTGTAATAATTAAAATTTATAATTATATTATGTTTAAAAAAATTTATTTAATTATTCTTATTTCTAAATAAATGTTATATATTAAAATTAAACTTTGTGTTTATTATTCTAATCATGTCATTATAATATTTTTTTTATTTAATTCTATTTATTTTAATTATTGTTACTAACCATGTTATTATTTATTATTTTTGCTTCATTAATCTTATATATTTTATTATTATTTCACTAATGTTATTTAATTTTTTATTATTATTTTAACTAACCCTATTTTTAATTCTTATTATTACTAACCCCTATTTATTTATTTATCACTTATTTATTATTTTTGCTTATTATTTATATTTTGCTTTTTATATTTTGCTATTTATTTTTAATTTGCTTATTATTATAATTTTGTAAATGCTCCTGGATGTAAATTTTGTAATATTTAATTTATTTAATTTTTTTGCTATGGTTAGTAATTTAGGGAGTGCAAAACATGTATTCTATTTAAAATAAACTTAGATCATTTTAATTAAAGATAAATAATATTGAACACTCACACACGTAAGTCGATTTTTAATCGCCATCTCACATTCCTAAGGTTATCCCTCAATGTTGCCTAATCATAAGGTCAAGTGGGGTGTATAAAGCAAGTCCCTCAAAAGAAAAAATCATCAAGTCCCTAATGGTTGACTTTAAAAAATCAAGTCCCTTCGAATAATGATGATAGTCCCTCCTACATGCTTAATACACCCCACAGTTGCCTTCATAAAAACAGATGTCCCTCATATGTCCCTTACATCCAAGGTAATGACTACCTATTCCTTAATAATAGGGATAGTCTTACCACTTAAAGGATAAAGAACAGGAAAGACTTAAAACTTTAGGGTAGGTACCTCCTAGTTGCTTGCTCACTCCATTCAAAATTTTCAAACACTTAACAAATTTCAAACAAATTTTCAAAAACAAGTTTTTACGCATCCGTACATGGATCATTATTAACTATTATGAAAATTTTCTATTCACACACTTCACATTTTCAAAAACAATTCAAAAGTGAGCTAAGTAACTAAGAGCCCATGGATAACCATGGATGTAAAGGGTGCTAACACCTTCCCTTTACATAACCTACCCCCCGGACCCAAAAATATCTCTTAAGGTCTTTCCTGTTCTTTTATACCCTTTCCTTTTGGATAAAATAAAAGTCGGTGGCGACTCTTGCTATCCGCAACATAACTAAAGTCAGTTCTCCCACCGTGTTACAGAACTGGCGACTCTGCTGGGGATTTAAATTTAAGAGGGGTACCCTTAGGAATTAAGATCACTTTAAATTGTTTGCCTTGTTTGCTTTATATTATCTTGTTGGGGTGCTCTTATGTGTGAAAGGTCCTAACCCGGATCTAGTGTACCATAGGTAAATGGCAATAGACCAAGGAAACTGTACGACGTATATCGATACGGTTGATCTGGTGGCCATAGTTAGTGCGACTTCTTGGTTGGTGCTTATGTTCCTTAAGTCAAGTTGAGGATAATATGAGGCTGCCATATGTTGTCAATGCACTAACTAACTTTTAGAACCCTAGTTAACTCATCTTGGCCTTTAGAAAGTAGTGAGGTAACTGGCTTTGGTGCAGACTGAAGTTGGTTGACACTCGATACTACGCTCATTGAGATCCTAAGCTTGGAGGGTTTTGGTTGGCAAGTAAGTTTCCTTCTGAACAACCACCCTTGTGAAGGATCAATGATATTGAGATCCCTTAGAACCTGGTTACTCTTGTAGGACAGGATGAACCAACTAACTTCAGGGGAGGGTACTTACCTTTAAACCTCATGCAAGCCTTCAAACCTAGGGCTATGGTGTGACTTGTTTGTGTGTGCCACATGGTTGTGATTGAACATAACATCATGACATCATCATGCATCATAAGCATAGCATTTTCACTAACCATTTCAAGGACCAAAGGATTTATCTTTGTTCTTTGTTGCAGGTCATGGCTTCTGCTCGTAGAAACACCATCAGAATCAATTTTGTGGGCATACCTGCTAAGCTTAAAGAGTTGGTTTCTCAAGTGCATGATCACTCCCAGTTCATCAAAAGACATGGTCACCTATTGGATCTAGTCACTTCAGGGTTCAATGAAGACATGATGAGTGTCCTGTTTCAGTTCTTTGACCCTAAGCACCATTGTTTTACATTCCCTGATTATCAGCTGGTTCCAACCATGGAGGAGTTCTCTAAACTTCTGGGTATACCTGTTCTTGATCAAAGACCCTTCACAGGCTTGGAGAAGGAGCTTAAACCAGAGGTCATTGCTGCAGCCCTACATCTGAAGAAGTCTGACATTGTTCTAGAAACGAGAAGTGGAGTCAAGGGTATTCTTGCCAAGGTGCTAATGGATAAGGCTCAAATGTTCTTGAAGGCCATGAGCTATGATGCTTTTGAGGAGATCTTAGACTTGCTGATATATGGCTTAGTATTGTTCCCCAATCCAGATCAGTTCATAGATGTTCATGCCATCAACATTTTCCTGAGTCACAATCCAGTGCCTACATTGCTTGGAGACATCCTGCATTCTCTTCACACCCGTACTACAAGGGCAAGAGGAACTTTGATGTGCTGCATACCTTTGCTATCTAGGTGGTTTATTTCCCACCTTCCTCGCTCAGTAATGAAGAATGAGCAAGGGTTCAGATGGTCCAAGAGGATCATGTCACTTTCTCACTCAGATATTCATTGGTGCTCCAGATCTATGAATAATGTCACCATCATTGACCGTTGTGGGGAGTTTCCTAATGTGCCACTACTAGGCATAAGAGGAGGCATCACCTACAACCCCTCTCTAGCTTTACGACAGTTTGGTTACGCCCAGAGTGATGGTCCACATGACATGTTGATTCAAGGCATTGTGTTTGATTATGACAACGATCTTCAGGGTTACCGTCAGAGATTCATACGAGCTTGGGGAAAGGTAAACAGGATTGACAGCAAGACGCTGGAGCCTAAGTACACTATTCCTATGGAGGCTTATCTCAGATGGGTACGATCTCGTGCTCAGACACTCATGATGCCATATCCTGCCGTCCTACCAGTTACCATGGAACCTGTTGCTGAAGGAGACACAGCTTATACCATCCTTCACCCAGACATGCCTACTGATAAGGAAGACTTGCAGAGATCATGGATCCAACTGAAGGAGCAAAGGGATACTTTCGAGGCTCATTACAAAGCAAGCCAAGCAAGAATCCTAGAGTTAACAAAGCAACTTCACGAGGAACGAAACCTCAACTCATACCTCAATACAAAGAGGAAACGTCCATGGGAGACTTAAAACCTCATCTTTTGTACTTATTTCATTTCATTTTTTGTAAGCCTAAAAGGCAAAACAATTTATTACTAATAAAAATTTACTTTCGTGTTTGTCTAAGCAAATTTAAATTTTGCGGTCCTTGAAAACATTGCATATACATTACCATATCATTTCATTGCATCACAGGTTTATAATTGTGCACAGGTTTCTCATCTTCTCGCTGTTTATTTCAGCAATGGCTCTTGAACAATCAGTTAAGGATCTCCAGGCACAAAATGCGCAGTTCCAAGAGCTGATCTTGAACCTGTCCAAGGGGCAGGATGAATTGAAGGCACTGCTGGCCAAGAAGACTAAGAAGACTAGAAGGTCTGCTGGTTTGATCAACATGGGAAGAAGGTTCAAAGGTCTTGCCAAGACCAAAGAACCAGCTGAAGATTATGAATCTGAGGAATCTGAAAAAGAGGGAGGCAGTCTCCACAACACTATGGGGGACTCTGACTCTGAGGCTAATTACTACCATGAGCCTAATGAAGACAAATTCAAGATGCTGGTGGATAGGATGGATGCTATGGAATTGCAGAAATCTTCTGGGCTGGATTTTGAGGATTTGAGTTTGATATCTGGGGTAGTCATACCCATTGGTTTCAAGGTTCCTACATTTGTTGTTTATGATGGGGTCTCTTGTCCCAAGCTGCATCTGAGGTCTTATGTCAGAAGAATTCAACCCCACACTGCTGACAAGAAGTTGTGGATCCACTTTTTTCAAGAGAGCTTATCTGGAGCTCAGTTGGAGTGGTATTATCAGTTGGAGAGTGTCAACATCAGAGACTGGAATGATCTTGCTGAAGCTTTCTATAAACAGTATCAATACAATGCTGACTTAGCCCCCACTCGCATGCAGCTTCAGAGCATGTCTATGGGCACCAAAGAATGTTTTAAAGAGTATGCTCAGAAGTGGAGAGATTTAGTTGGAAGAGTTCAACCCCCTTTGACTGATAGGGAATTGGTTGATATGTTCATGTGTACGCTGAATGGTCCGTTCTACAGTCATCTCATTGGAAGCTCATCATCTGGCTTCACTGAGTTAATCATGACAGGAGAGCGAGTAGAGAATGGTATAAAGAATGGTAAGATCCATGTGGGTACTTCCTCATCAGGTGCTGCAAAGAAGCCTCCCACTGGGAAGAAAGAATCCAATGCTGTTTATGGTCAACCTGATCGTAACAGAAGGCATCAGTCTGTTAGTGCAGTTCATATTTCAAATCCAACTCCTGCAACAACAGAGCATCCACAGTGCAACCAACAGAGGGCTAGAAGGCAGTTCACAAAGATCAACATGTCAATGGCACAGGCATTGCAACACTTGTTGAAGGCTGAACTCATTACTTTGAAAGAGGCTCCCCAGAATCCCAATGTTACCTCTCCCAGGTATAATCCCAATGCACGATGTGCATATCATTCAAACTGTCAGGGACATGATACTAATAACTGCTGGATCTTGAAGAATAAAATTCAAGATATGATTGATGCTGGAGAAATTGAGTTTGATCCTCCAGGTACTCCCAATGTGATTACTGCTCCAATGCCAAACCACGAGAAGACTGTCAATGCCATTGAGGAAGATCTGCATGTCTATTCAGTTATGGAGTTGACCACACCTCTGTCTGTTATCAAAAAGAGGTTAGTACAAGCTGGGACCTTCCCAGGTTGTCGTGAATATTGTTTGTATTGCACCTACAAGCCGGATAGTTGCTTCATATTGAGAGATGGAATTCAACGTCTCATGGATAAGTATACTATAGTGTTTGAAAGAAGACCATCGTCTGTAGAAAGTATGGTGGATCATCTGACCAAAAGTAAGAAGACTGGAGAAGTTGACATGGTTGACAAAGTACCAATAAGAATCACTTCAAAGGGTCCTATTAAAATCACTCATCAGGGTCCAATCAAAATTACTGCTGAAGGTCCTGTGAAAGTTGTTGCTGAAGCCAGAGTAGCTCCTGTGGTCATTACTACTCCGGGTCCTATCCCGTATACGTCTGACAAAGCTGTGCCTTGGCATTATGGGTCTGATGTTTACATCCATGGTGTTAAGCAGGAGCCTTTAGCTGATGTGCCTGTTGACATTGATAATATTGATGGATCTAGCAAGATCACTCGTAGTGGAAGAGTCTTCTCTCCTCCAGTTGCTTCTAAGAATGCAGTTACTCCTGCTACTTCCACCACTGATGCTCGGGGCAAAGGTCCTGTTATTGAGCCTGTATCTACTGATGTGCCAGCTGCTGATGATCTCTCTAAGCAAATGGAAGAAGTATTGAAAATCATTCGCAAGAGTGATTATGACATTGTTGATCAATTGGGGCATACTCCCTCGAAGATTTCTATGCTATCCTTGTTGTTATGTTCTGAGGCTCATGCCAAGTCCTTGATCAAGTTTCTGAAGACTGCTCATGTACCCAGTGCAATTTCTGTTGACCAATTTGAGAACTGTGTTGCCCACCTGACCTATGACAATGGGTTAGGGTTTTCTGATGCTGATTTGACCCCTGCCAAGAGGAATCATAACAGGGCCTTGCATATTTCAATTGAATGCAGGGGCACTACCCTGTCACATGTACTGATAGACAATGGTTCCTCTTTGAATGTGTTGCCTAAGGAAGTCCTGAACAAGCTGAGTCCTGAAGATGCTGTGCTGAAGCCCAGTAATATTGTGGTAAAAGCTTTTGATGGTTCTAGAAGAGTAGTACATGGAGAAATTGATCTTCCAATCAAAGTTGGTTCCCAGGTGTTTACTGCTACATTTTTTGTGATGGATATTCGTCCTTCGTACTCTTGTCTGCTTGGTCGTCCCTGGATCCATGGGGTAGGTGCTGTAACCTCTACATTGCACCAAAAGTTGAGATATCCGGTAGATGGAAAGGTTGTTACTGTCTATGGAGAAGAGGAATACTTCGTCAGCCATGTAAACACTTTCAAGTATCTGGAAATGGAAGGTGAATACATTGAAACTCCATGTCAGACATTTGAAGTGGTTCCCTGGGTTGTTAATGATTATGTAGCTCCTCCTGTTGTGAAGAAAGTTCCTGTGGTCACCAGAAAGCCTCCAACAATGGCAATGGCCTCCCTCAATGATGCTAGAGCTGTGGTGGATGAAGGTGGTTGTACTATTTGGGGTCAACTTCCTGATATTCCATACAAGTCTAACAAGTTTGGTTTGGGTTTCACTGCAGAGTCCCAGAAAGCTGTTCGTCGTGCTCGTGCTGCTCGTATCACTAATCAAGGGGTTGTGAAGAATCAGATCAATGCTGTGGGAGATCAAGATGAAGACTACAACTTGGATGCGTGGATTTTTCCTACTGTGGGTGCTGGACTCAATAATTGGAAAGCTGAAGATGTTATCCCTATCTCCTTTAGTCAGGAGTAAATACTATTACTGTGTTGTTATATTTTAAATTTGTAATTTCTTGAACAATAAAACTTTCAAGCCATGTGCCTTACCCGGGGCACAATGGTGTGCTTGTTACGGGCTGTCATTTCATTTGCATACTTCATTCAATAAAATCAGTGGACGTTTCGTTTTCGTAAATATTGTGTTCCTTGTCTTTCTTTTCTTTTATTTTTGTTTTATCAGCTATGTGTTCTTACACACACCCACATCACTAAAATGCAGATCCTCATCCACTCTGGATCCTGTTGATAACAGTTCTACTATTGCCCATTATAATTTCGAGAATCCGATCTATCAAACTGAAGACGGAAATGAGGACGATTGTGAAATACCTGTAGAGCTTGCTAGGTTGTTACAACAAGAAGAGAAAGCTATACAGCCGCATGAAGAGCCAGTCGAAGTTGTGAATCTGGGAACTGAAGAAAATAGAAAAGAGGTCAAGATAGGGGCTGATTTAGAGGACAGTGTCAAGAGCAGATTGATTCAGATGTTACGTGACTATGTGGAGATCTTTGCTTGGTCTTATGAAGATATTCCAGGGTTGGGTACAGACATTGTGGTTCACCGTTTGCCAGTGAAAGAAGATTGTCGTCCAAAGAAGCAGAAGGTTCGTCGTATGCGTCCTGAAATGTCAGAAAAGATCAAGGCAGAGGTAATGAAACAGTTCAATGCAGGGTTCTTAGCGGTGACTTCTTATCCTCAGTGGGTTGCAAATGTGGTACCAGTTCCTAAGAAAGATGGTAAGGTGCGTATGTGTGTGGACTACAGAGATTTGAACAAGGCTAGCCCTAAAGATGACTTTCCACTTCCTCATATTGATATTCTGGTAGACAACACTGCTCAGCATAAGGTATTCTCTTTTATGGATGGTTTCTCTGGTTACAATCAGATCAAAATGGCACCTGAAGATATGGAAAAGACAACATTTGTGACACAGTGGGGCACCTTTTGCTATAAGGTAATGCCATTTGGTTTGAAGAATGCAGGGACAACATATCAGCGTGCTATGGTGGCTTTGTTTCATGATATGATTCATCATGAGATAGAGGTATATGTAGATTATATGATAGCCAGGTCTCAGAATGAAGAGCAACATCTTGATCATTTGCATAAATTGTTTGAGAGGTTGAAGAAATACAAGCTGAGATTGAACCCAAACAAGTGTACCTTTGGAGTTAGATCTGGTAAACTCCTGGGTTTCATTGTCAGTGGAAAAGGTATTGAAGTGGATCCTGCAAAAGTGAAAGCTATACGAGAGATGCCAGCTCCCCGTACTGAGAAAGAGGTTAGAGGTTTCTTGGGACGATTGAATTACATTGCAAGATTTATTTCCCAATTAACTGCCATCTGTGAGCCAATTTTCAAGTTGTTGAAGAAAGATCAGGTGATGGAATGGAATGATGAGTGCCAGACTGCCTTTGATGAAATTAAGAGATATCTGCTGGAACCTCCAATTTTGATGCCACCAGTAGATGGAAGACCCTTGATTATGTACTTAACAGTGTTAGACAACTCAATGGGGTGTGTATTGGGGTAACATGACGAGTCTGGTCGAAAAGAGCAGGCAATATACTACCTTAGCAAAAAGTTTACCGACTGTGAAACAAGATACTCACTGCTCGAGAAAACTTGCTGCGCTTTGGCATGGGCTGCTCGCCGACTAAGACAGTATATGTTGACCCATACTACCTTATTGATTTCAAAGATGGATCCAATCAAGTATATCTTTGAGAAACCTGCTCTCTCCGGAAGAATTGCAAGATGGCAAATGATCTTGACAGAATATGACATACAGTACACTACTCAGAAGGCCATCAAAGGAAGTGTTGTTGCTGATCATTTGGCTCATCAAGCAGTAGATGATTACCAGTCAATGAGTTTTGAGTTCCCTGATGAAGACATTATGATCATTACTGTTGAAATAAACGATAATAAGAGACATTTAGATTAAACCGTGTGTTTTGAAAAGCACTACGGAGACATTATTATATATAAAGAGATTACAACTAATTACATGATATAGTCGATGTGGGACTATTCTATATATAAATATTCTTAACACTATATATTTACAAATATCAACACTCCCCCTCAAGCTTGAGCATATAAGTCAAATGCACCAAGCTTGTTACATATATAATTAATTCTGGGGCTTCGTAGGGATTTTGTAAACACGTCTGCCAATTGATCGTTAGAGTTGACAAAGCTTGTAACGATGTCACCTGACTCGATCTTCTCTCTGACAAAGTGACAATCAATCTCAATATGTTTTGTCCTCTCATGGAAGACTGGATTTGAAGCAATGTGCAATGCAGCTTGATTATCACAAATAAGTGTCATTGGTCTTGCTTCTTCAATTTGAAGTTCCTTGAGCAATTGTTTTAACCAAACAAGTTCACATGTTGCCATTGCCATGGACCTATATTCTGCCTCGGCGCTTGATCTTGCAACAACGTTTTGTTTCTTACTTTTCCAGGATATAAGATTTTCTCCAACAAGTACACAATACCCAGAAGTGGATCGTCTATCAATGGGTGACCCTGCCCAATCAGCATCAGAGTATCCAACTATATGAGTATGTCCTTTATCTTCATATACTAGACCTTTTCCTGGAGCACATTTGATGTATCTCAGAATCCGGATAACAGCATCCATGTGTTCCTGACAAGGGGAATTAAAGAACTGACTTACCACACTGACTGCAAAAGAAATGTCTGGACGAGTGACTGTGAGATAATTCAACTTTCCAACCAATCTCCTATATCTTCCGGAGTCAGATAGAGGCTCCCCCTGATTGGGTAGTAATTTGACACTTGGATCCATAGGAGTATCAGCTGGTTTAGCATTCAACAAACATGTTTCTTCCAAAATATCCATAGCATATTTCCGCTGAGAAATCACCAAACCATCTTTAGATTGGGCTACCTCAATACCCAAGAAATAACGAAGTTTACCAAGATCTTTTGTCTGAAATTGATTCGAGAGATGTTGTTTTAACTGGAGTATTCCCTGTTGATCACTACCAGTTATGACAATATCATCTACATACACAATAAGATAAATACACCCTTGGACTGAGTGACGATAAAAAACCGAATGGTCAGCTTCACTACGGACCATACCAAACTGTTGGACTACAGCGCTGAATCTGCCGAACCAAGCTCTCGGAGATTGCTTAAGACCATAAAGAGACCTGTGTAGCCTACACACCATATTCGATGACTCCCCCTGAGCAACAAACCCAGGTGGTTGCTCCATATATACTTCCTCTTCAAGATCACCATGTAAAAAAGCATTTTTAATGTCAAGTTGATGAAGAGACCAATGTCGAATGGCTGCAATAGCTAGAAGAAGTCTAACAGATGCCATTTTGGCTACAGGTGAGAAGGTATCACTATAATCCAACCCAAAAATCTGAGTGTATCCTTTGGCTACCAAGCGGGCTTTAAATCGATCAATCTTACCATCTGGACCAACCTTCACTGTATAAAGCCAACGACAACCTACTAAAGATTTCCCAGGGGGTAAAGGAACCAGTTCCCAGGTACCACTGCTTTCAAGAGCACACATTTCATCAATCATTGCTTGCCTCCATTCAGGACGAGATAATGCTTCACCTGGAGTATTAGGAATAGAAACAGAAGACAAAGAAGACAAACAAGTATACTGCAAAGGGGAAAGACGATGATAACATAAATCAATATAATGTGGAGAAAGATTTCGTGTTTGACGTATACCTTTTCGAAGGGCAATCGGAAGATCGGACTCAGGTTGCAGGATCGGATCCGGTGATGGCGAGAGCGTCAGAGGAGAGTCTACAATGACCTCAGGGATAGGTGCGACCTCAGAAACAGGTACGACCTCAGGAACAGGTGCGGCTTCAGGGACAGGTACGACAGACGTTGGTTGACGACGCTGATATGTTTGAAGTGGGCGAGAAGTATGGGGGTCAACTGTAGGGGTATTTAGTGGACCAGGTTCCCTAGAATGATCGGGGACAATGACATATGGGACTTCCGGAAGAGGTGTGGGAATACGTTCCTGAAGGGGTTCCGAAGTTGCTTGGCTGGACTCGAAATATGGAACAGACTCGAAGAAGGTAACATCGGCTGATATGAGATATCGTTGTAGAGTGTGTGAATAACAACGATAACCTTTTTGTGATCGATGATAACCAAGAAAGACACACTTAAGTGATCGAGCTGATAGTTTATCAAGACCAGGAGAGAGATTGTGTACAAAACATGTGGTCCCGAAGACTCGGGGAGGAATTGGGTGAAGTGGGGAATTGGGAAAAAGGATTGAATGAGGGATTTTATTGTTAAGGACAGATGAGGGCATGCGATTTATAAGGTAACATGCCGTTAGCACAGCATCCCCCCAAAACCGAAGTGGAACATTACCATGGAGAAGTAAGGTCCGAGTGGTTTCTACGAGATGCCGATTTTTGCGTTCGGCTACCCCATTTTGTTGAGGTGTGTGAGGACAAGATGTTTGATGGAGAATACCATTGCGTGACATAAAATTTTGAAATTGTTGGGATAAATATTCACGGGCATTGTCACTTCTTAAGGTACGGATAGACACACCGAATTGAGTTCTTATTTCTCGATAAAATTGTTCAAAAATAGAAAATAATTCAGATCTATTCTTCATTAAAAATAACCATGTGCAACGTGAAAAATCATCAATAAAGGTGACAAAATACCTAGACTCAAGAGTAGAGACAGTACGCGAGGGACCCCAAACATCGGTATGAACTAAAGCGAAAGGGGATGAAGCTCGTTTATTGACTCGATTGGGAAATTGACTACGAGTGTGTTTCCCTAACTGACACGACTCACATTGTAAATTAGATACCTTCGATAAACTTGGCACCAACTTATGTAATTTTGAAAGACTGGGATGACCTAACTGGGCATGGATAGTAAGTGGAGAATCTTTGGCTGAGCATGTCTGAGATGACACTGAGAGGTAATAAAGGCCTTGAGACTCACATCCGACGCCAATCGTCCGTCCCGAACTCCGATCCTGCAGGATAACATTATTGTTAGTGAAGGTGACATTACAATCAAGAGAACGAGTTAAACGACTGACTGAAAGTAAATTAAATGGACAATTCGGAACATAGAGAACAGAAGTAACAGAGAGAGAAGGTAGAATTTGAACAGTACCAATCCCTTCGGATTGGGTTTGAGAACCATTGGCAGAAGTTATAGTAGGTAAGAAACCAGAGGTAGAGAGGGAAGAAAAAAGATTTTTATTACCGGTAACATGATCAGACGCACCAGAATCAAGGACCCATGGTCTAAGAGAAGATGAGAGGCAAACAGATGAATTACCAGTGTGTGCTACCGTAGCAGTAGAATAATCTGAGTTTTGATAATCCTGATACCACCTGAGAAAATCATCGTAGTTTGGCATAAATTTCTGAGGAGTAGCCATGAGTATCGGCGGAAAAAAACAGTCGGAATCAGCCGTCGGACGCGCTGGCACGGGCGGGGCAGCGGAGGCGCGGGTGGACGTGTGCGTGAGTTTCTGACGGCGGGAAAAAGTGCGACGGCTGGATCGGAGGGCAGCGAGTCGGATGGTGAGGTCAATTTTCCGGAACGTCGCCGGAAGTTTGTCGGAACAGTAACGGCGACAGTGGCGGCAGGGAGGTTACCGAAGAATTTTGAAAAGTGAGGCAAACCGGAGTGATAACACGGTTTGCAAAAAAAAAAAAATTCTCACCGGAAGACAGTGGGTCAACCGGGTAAAACACGGCGAAGAAAGAATTGTCTCTTAACAGGCTCTAGATACCATGTTGAAATAAACGATAATAAGAGACATTTAGATTAAACCGTGTGTTTTGAAAAGCACTACGGAGACATTATTATATATAAAGAGATTACAACTAATTACATGATATAGTCGATGTGGGACTATTCTATATATAAATATTCTTAACACTATATATTTACAAATATCAACAATTACCAAAGAACCTGGACAATATGACGGACCTGAACAAGGATCCCGATGGACTATGGTTTTTGATGGTGCCTCCAATGCACTTGGTAATGGTGTTGGTGTTGTGATTAGTTCCCCTGAAGGTTGTCATACCCCGATTACTGCCATACTTTGTTTCTATTGTACCAATAACATGGCTGAGTATGAGGCATGTATCCTGGGTATTAAAGCTGCTATTGATATGAAGATTCAGTTCCTTGATGTGTATGGAGATTCAGCCCTGGTAGTAAGTCAGATTAAAGGAGATTGGGATACCAAGCATGATAACCTCATTCCTTACAGAGAACATGTGTTGTCTTTGATCCCACATTTCAAAGAGATTACCTTTGGACATATTCCACGAAGAGAGAATCAGTTGGCAGATGCATTAGCCACCATGGCATCTATGTTTGAGATCAGCTGGGATGATGAAGCTCCCAAGATTACCATTGATAGATTTGAAAAGCTTGCATACTGCAATGAGATTGACACTGAAGGGGTAGAAGAGAAGCCTTGGTTCTATGAAGTGAAAAGATATCTTTAAGCTCAGGAGTTCCCTGAAGGGGCATCTGTCAAAGATAGGAAGTTTCTGAGAAGGTTTTCTGCAAAGTTCTTTTTGAGTAATGACATTTTGTACAAACGCAATCATGATTCAACTATGCTTCGTTGTGTGGATAAGAAGGAAGCAATTGAGATTATGGAAGACATGCATGATGGGATCTTTGGCACTCATTCTAGTGGTCATACCATGGCAAAGAAGATATTGAGAGCAGGTTACTATTGGTCTACCATGGAAGCTGATTGCTATCAACACTCCAGAACTTGTCACAAGTGTCAAATCTATGCTGATAAAGTCCATGTACCTCCATCACCACTGAATGTGTTGACTGCTCCTTGGCCCTTTGCCATGTGGGGCATTGATATGATTGGTGAGATCAAGCCTATTGCTTCTAATGGGCATCGTTTCATCCTGGTTGCTATTGATTACTTCATGAAATGGGTGGAGGCAGCTTCATTTGCATCTGTTACTAAGAATGTGGTGGCTCGGTTCATTAAGAATAATCTCATATGTAGGTATGGCATCCCTGAAAGGATTATCACTGACAATGGCTCTAATTTGAACAACACTATGATTACTGATCTCTGCATGCAGTTCAAGATTAAACATCATAACTCTTCTCCGTATCGTCCGAAGATGAATGGGGCAGTTGAAGCTGCTAATAAGAACATTAAGAAGATTGTACAAAAGATGACTGTTACTTACAAGGATTGGCACGAGATGTTACCATTTGCTCTTCATGGTTATCGTACCACAATACGTACTTCAACAGGGGCAACCCCATTCTCCTTAGTCTATGGTATGGAAGCAGTTCTGCCCATTGAAGTTCAGATTCCCTCCTTAAGAATTATGAAGGATGCAGGCTTGGATGAAGATGAGTGGATTCAGACTCGACTTGACCAGATAAATTTGATTGATGAGAAAAGGCTAGCAGCAGTTTGTCATGGTCAGATGTACCAGAAACGGATGATCAAAGCTTTTAACAAGAAGGTTAAGCCAAAGGTATATCAGGCTGGTGACTTGGTAATCAAGCGTATCATATTACCACAGGGTGATCCTAGGGGCAAGTGGACTCCAACATATGAAGGACCATTTGTAGTCAAAACAGTGTTCTCAGGAGGTGCCATGATACTGACTACAATGGATGGTGAAGACTTCCCGCAGCCTGTAAACGCAGACATAGTTAAAAAATACTACGCATAAAAAGAGACCCGCTAGGTTGACAGGCCTAGGCAAAAATAAGGGCATCCCGGCAAACCAAAAGGGTTTGGGCAAAAATTAGGGATATATATAAAAAGATGTACACCCGGCAAGTCGAAAACCTGAAAAGGCGGCTTGGGCAAAAAAGGGTATCCCGGTGGATTGAAAACCTGAAAGGGCAATCCAGGCAAAAGTTAGGGATTAAAGCGTATGACTATGTCTCGTTTGGATCACCCATGAAACTGCAACCAGTTGTACTACTTACTCAAGTTCAAACAGATAAAGCTCAATCCAATCATTTCCGTCTGAACAACAGAAGATGAGATACTTGAAGATAATGGCAATAGTAGAATTGAAACTCAATAGGATTATTTCCCACACAGCTGATTTTTGTTTGTAAAAACTTTATGACAAAATCCTCTTACTAGGGTTTATGTCTCCTTGTACAAATTTACCCGTGTATGGGTCACTTTTTGATATAAATAAATTCCATCTTTTGAATCCAGATTTACTTTTACCCTATTTACATAAGCGAAACGTCCATTGGTTGTGTTTGAATGCATGTATGCTTTTGAATATGATTAATGTTTACCAAAAAATGCATGTATGCTTTTAATATGATTGATGTTTACCAGAAATGCATAAAAATGCAGTAATAGTATTTACTAAGGACGAACGAGGGAAGGATTTCAACAAAGCTTCGCCTGTTCATCTCTACAAGACAGTTACAAACCCTCAGTAGGACGAATCCATCTTCATAAAGTCTCATCTCCCCTGGAATTTATATCCATCTCTTTTATCCTCACACGGATATTCAGGAATTTACTTTCCAAAAAAAAAAAAAAAAAGGGTACGACGAACGAAGACGGGATGTTATATCTATCCTACTATCAAACGAAGATGAAGGTTGTATATACCTTACTATCCCCAGCAAACGGGAGGTTATATATACCTTGCTATCCCCAGCAGACGGGAGGTTATATATATCTTGCTATCCCATGCAGACGGAAGGTTATGTATAACATATTCTTCAACAATGAATCGGGATTTATTTTCCCTGGCCAGCAGTTGTTATACAAAGACATCCAGACACTTCCGGCAGTATCATACCATACATACATCATTTACATCATACCATAACATACATATCCATAAATACATAATACATTTACTTAGGTGCATCATACTATGCACGCATACATAAAGCATAAACTAATATTATTATACGGAATGTCACCTTGGTTTCAGGTTAATTATCCAATAAAGAAGCTTATAATCTCATCAGGACTGCTCTATCCTCCTGAAGACATGCTGTTACATCAGGATTACTCCAGTCTCCTGAAAGCATATCATATTATTACATCAGGATTGCTCCATCCTCCTGACAGCTTTTTATTACATCAGGATTGCTTCATCCTCCTGAAATCATATCATTACCTCAGGATTGCTCCATCCTCCTGACAGCTTTTTATTACATCAGGATTGCTTCATCCTCCTGAAATCATATCATTACCTCAGGATTGCTCCATCCTCTTGACAGCTATCATCATTACTTCTGGACTGCTTCATCCTCCAAGACATTTTTCCTTAAGAGCAAATCCTGACGCTCTTTTTACCTCTTGTTCCAGATACTCTTTCAGAAGAACAAATCCTGACGTTCTTTTGATCCTTAAGAGCAAATCCTGACGCTCTTTTGGTCCCTTGTTCAAGATACTTTTCAGAAGAACAAATCATGACGTTCTTTTGATCCTTAAGAACAAATCCTGACGTTCTTTTGGCCCTTGGAGAATAGGCAAACGGTCTGTACAAAGATCCATTCCCTAATCCAAAATATTTCCAGAAGAGATAATCATCACAAAATTTATTTCTACTGGTCCATTCAACAAATTCAAATTATAAACGATTCAGAGACGGCTTATACAAAGACCTAGTACTGATATCCAGTATCAACATAAAGACATCATCATATTCTGATACTTTAGATGGCATCTCTAAGCCCATCACCAGTTCTTCTAAGTGTCATCTTTAAGCCCACTCAAGCATATACAACCAAACATCAATATCATGCTATGCACTGGTGAGTGCAAATTTTTGGGCTTTTGTGTTCAATCCCCTTCAACCTTCCAGGTCACGACTGGCAAACATACCAATCTAACCCCTCAGGTTTCAGAAAATTGAACAGGGGCAGCTGTTGCACCCCAAAATTTGCCCTCACAATACAGGACTTTGTGTTATAAGAAGGTTCAAAAGGCTCACAAATTTCCCAACACTTATAAGACCTTTCATGAGGTTCATGAAGTCTACAAGCTACTTCTTGAAGGTTCACAAGGTTCACAAGATTCACAATGTTTACATAACCTTTCATGAGGTTCATGAAGTTTACAAGTCACTTCTTGAAGGTTCACAAGGTTCACAAGCTTCTCAACATTTACAAGACCTTTCATGAAGTTCATGAAGTCTACAAGTTACTTCTTGAAGGTTCACAAGGTTCACAAGATTCACAATGTTTACATAACCTTTCATGAGGGTCATGAGGTCTACAAAGTCACTTCATGAGGTTCACAAGGTTCACAAGCTTCACAATACTTCCCATGAGGTTCACAAGACATTTTATGATGGTTCACAAGGTTCACAAAGTTTACAATTGGTCAAAAGAGTTGACAATTCCCTCAGACAATGCACCTCCTAAGCAGTGCATCCAAAACTAGGGTTTTGACTTTAATCAGGCTAAATGGACTTCCAATACTTCAAGTGAGCTTCATAACATCTTATATGTATATAATAATCCCCATGACAAGTTTCAAGACTTTTCTCAAAAGTTTGCTCAGTCAGATGATCAGATAAGTCAAAATCAGTCAATGCAATTATAAAGTCAAACTGAGGTCAACTGTGGTCAAACCAAAGTCAAACTTCATGATTTTTTGCCAACATCAAGTATATGAAGTAAAATTCATCATTTGATCAAGGGTTGATCATGATTCATCAAGGAGATTCCAGATCATCAAGAATCAGGAGTTTCTAAATTAGGGTTTCCTCAGTAAAAGTCAACTGAACTTTGACCAGCCATAACTTTCACATGCTTCATCACCAAGTCTCCACTCAAAGCTCATTTTGAAGGAAATTGAATTCTCTACAACTTTGATCTTGCAAGTTAAGCCCAAAAATTCTTCATTTGGAAGATATGAGCTAAGACATTATAGGTCATTTCAAAAGTCAACAAAAAGTCAACAACTTCAAAAGGGCATAACTTGAGATTGGTAAATGATATGGACATGAAACCAATGGGGTTGTTTAGAGGACTCTTCAAGCTTTCCAAAATGTCCAAGAACACCCTCATACCTTTAAAATTGAGGGAGATGTGCCCTTGCAAAGTTGGGAAATTTTGTGATGGTTTATGATGAAAATGGGGGTCTAGAACCAATTCTTTCCAAATGGGCTTGCCAAATTGTGATCCAATCCATACCATATCATCATGCACGACCCAAATGATTAAAAATCAGAATTTTTATTATTTTATTTTTATTTATTTTGATTTAATCCATGAAAAATCATTTTAAATAAATATAAAATATGAAAATATATTATTTAAGGGAGATTTGGTTTCTAGAACATTTTAAATATTGATTGAAGTTGAAAGGGAAGGAAATCATGAGATTGGTACAAAAATAGCAAGCCTTCATGAGCAAATATTTGAATTTCAAAGCATAATCTTTTTCAATCTTCAAATATCAAAACTTCCATACAACTATTCAATTTTTCTGACCTAAATGATCCTCATATAAGTACTGATCATAACCCTAGCACTGATTCACGAATTTGCTGCCTCTAAGTGTAAGTTCACAAATCAAAAAAACCATCCAAAACTCATATTCAGATTCCTTGATTCAGAGCACTAGAAGGTAAAAGAAGGACATGGCAAGCTTCACTGGACATCACTGATCATAAACCATCAATCATATGCATCAATACCATCTCATATTGCTCTACCCGAATCAAACTTTGTCTTGAATTTAAATTTTTCGAATTCGATAACATATGCATTATAAATTGTTTTTGATGACTGATATGTGTTTATCTTGATGCCTAGCATGATTCTGGACAATTGGATTGAAGTTTCATGACTTATACTACCCGCGACCATTGTTAGGGTTTCACTCTTGAAATTAGGGTTTGATGATTCAATAGATTTAAACGAATTCTAAGAACATAGGAATGTTCTATGAATCACCAGGATCATAAAACTATAATTAATTTCATGAATCATTGCAGTTTGGTGTGAGTTTCGATTTTCGCAGGTCCAAAACCATGAAGAACTTGCAACAAAACTCGCAGGAAAAGAGGCAGTAATATTCGCAGGAAAAAGGTTGAAGAAGAAGCAATTCGCGCGCCCAGGAAATATTTAAATTTTGTTTAAAATATTTTATCTTATTGTATTGGTTTGTTATCACAGCTTGCTGCGTGGCCCAGTGGAAAGGTTTGTGTGCGTTTGACAAAAGGGGAGGGGATCGAATCCTGCCTCCAGCCAAGTTTTTAACATTTTTTTCATTTAAATTGCATTCTTAATATATTATTGTTTGTAGTTGTTTTGTAAGCAGATGGGCTCTTCCAGCCGGGTGGTAATGTGCGCGTGTGTATAGCTATGAGGTTCTGGGTTCAACACCACCCCAGGCCTTTTTGCTTTCTTTATTTTCTGGATTTTTCAAAGACAAAGCACAAAACCAATTTCACACTCTCTTTTGTTGCCTGCGTGCATAATGGCTTGGTGGTGGTTCTTCTTGCTGGCAAATAGCCTGACCTGGGTTCAAACCCCAGTCAGGTAAGTTTTCACATTTTTTTACTTTTATTTGTTTTAATTATTCTCTTATTAATATAGTTTTATATATATATGTTTTTCTAAATAATTAAGAAATAATGATGCATGCTTAATATTTTCTAAAATTTTAAAATATATAAATTTTTTGAAATTATTTTCTTTATCATATGTAAATATAATATATGTATATTATTAAATAATTTTGTATAGTTAAATTAGAAAACCCTAAAAAATATTTTTCTAAACAAAACCCTAATTTTTGTGAAAACCTAGTTTTATTTCCTAAATAACTTTTACTTTCTAATTCTTTATATAATTATAATGTATATATTTATTTAATATAATTTTGTAAATGTAATAATTAATAAAATTAAATTTTATAAATATGATTAATTTTGTGAATATGATATTTAAAACTTATTTTCTTCATATAATGTGTAAATATATTTTTTAATAAATAAATGTTAATATATGTTTAGAAAATGATTAAATTTGTAATAATTAAAATTTATAATTATATTATGTTTAAAAAATTTTATTTAATTATTCTTATTTCTAAATAAATGTTATATATTAAAATTAAACTTTGTGTTTATTATTCTAATCATGTCATTATAATATTTTTTATTCAATTCTATTTATTTTAATTATTGTTACTAACCATGTAATTATTTATTATTTTTGCTTCATTAATCTTATATATTTTATTATTATTTCACTAATGTTATTTAATTTTTTATTATTATTTTAACTAACCCTATTTTTAATTCTTATTATTACTAACCCCTATTTATTTATTTATCGCTTATTTATTATTTTTGCTTATTATTTATATTTTGCTTTTTATATTTTTCTATTTATTTTTAATTTGCTTATTATTATAATTTTGTAAATGCTCCTGGATGTAAATTTTGTAATATTTAATTTATTTAATTTTTTTGCTATGGTTAGTAATTTAGGGAGTGCAAAACATGTATTCTATTTAAAATAAACTTAGATCATTTTAATTAAAGATAAATAATATTGAACACTCACACACGTAAGTCGATTTTTAATCGCCATCTCACATTCCTAAGGTTATCCCTCAATGTTGCCTAATCATAAGGTCAAGTGGGGTGTATAAAGCAAGTCCCTCAAAAGAAAAAATCATCAAGTCCCTAATGGTTGACTTTAAAAAATCAAGTCCCTTCGAATAATGATGATAGTCCCTCCTACATGCTTAATACACCCCACAGTTGCCTTCATAAAAACAGATGTCCCTCATATGTCCCTTACATCCAAGGTAATGACTACCTATTCCTTAATAATAGGGATAGTCTTACCACTTAAAGGATAAAGAACAGGAAAGACTTAAAACTTTAGGGTAGGTACCTCCTAGTTGCTTGCTCACTCCATTCAAAATTTTCAAACACTTAACAAATTTCAAACAAATTTTCAAAAACAAGTTTTTACGCATCCGTACATGGATCATTATTAACTATTATGAAAATTTTCTATTCACACACTTCACATTTTCAAAAACAATTCAAAAGTGAGCTAAGTAACTAAGAGCCCATGGATAACCATGGATGTAAAGGGTGCTAACACCTTCCCTTTACATAACCTACCCCCCGGACCCAAAAATATCTCTTAAGGTCTTTCCTGTTCTTTTATACCCTTTCCTTTTGGATAAAATAAAAGTCGGTGGCGACTCTTGCTATCCGCAACATAACTAAAGTCAGTTCTCCCACCGTGTTACACAAAGGACGATAAGTCAAAGAATATTTTGTAAGTGCTAGCACCCACTTCCCTATTCGATTTTGAAAAATAGGTTTGGAAAGCATATGCTTAATAACATAAAAATGTGAATAAACCTAAACTTCGACTGGCTTTATATAATGCTTTAAGAGAAGTACAAGCATAAACATAATTTTTTTAATTGAGTTATACCTAGTTTTCACATCTATTAGGATTCGATTGAAGTAATATATGGCTATTTCGATACCATTATCATCCTCTTGAGATAACATGTTGCTTATGGTCGAATCTGATGCGGTTATGTACAGTTTCATGCTCCTATTTCTACTTGGAGGTAACAATATTTGAGGCTTCATTAAATATTGCTTGACAGTGTCGAAGGACTCTTGTTGTTCAACCCCCAAAATGAAATCACTATCTTTCTTGAGTCAAAAAAGTGGTGAAAATTATTGGACTTTTCCACTTAAGTTTGACACGAATCTCCTCAAGAAATTTATTTTTTCCCAACAAAGATTGGAGTTGCTTTTTTGTTGAAGGAGACTTGACATATACAATTACTTTTGCCTTGTTCTGGTTGATCTTTATGCCTTTTTTTTCACCACGAATCTCAAGAAATCCCCTATACCAACAAAAAAAGAAAATTTCAAAGGGTTCATTTTCAAACCATGTTTCCTCATCCTTTGGAAGGATTGTAGAAGATGGTTTAAGTGACCATCACGTGAGGAAGATTTTAAGACAATGTCATCTATATAGACCTGCATAAAGGTCTCAATAAACTCATGGAACGTTGAATTCATGGCATGTTGGTAAGTCACCCCAGCGTTTTTCAACCCGGTGGGCATTACTATCCACTCATAAGTGCCTAACGCACCTAGGCATCAGAATGTCATTTTGGGTACATCCTCTTCAGTTATTTGATTATAACAGGAGTACCAATCTAACATGCTTAAATATTCATGACCTACGGCCGATTCGGTCAACATTTCTGCCATAGGCGTGAGATACCCATCCTTAAGCGTATAATTATTTAAGTCTCTAAAATCTAAGCAAACCCTAAGTGTACCATTTTTCTTAATTATCAGGATGATATTTGCTAGACATTTGACATACTTAGTTGTCCTTATGAATTTACTTTTAAGCATCCTTTCTATTTCTTCTTTAATCTTCAACATTACTTCTGGTACAAATCACCTCGACAACTTCTTCACTGTCTTCTTTTCGAGCTTAGTTGGAAGCTTCAATTCCACCATACTTCTACTTAGGCCTGACATCTCATTGTAATCCCATGGGTAGAAATTTTATACTCCTTCAACAACTCGACCAGCTTCTGCTTCATTTTTGGATCAATCTTTACGCAGATGTATGTTGGTCCCATTTATGTTGCTTTGCCCAGATCTATTTCTTTTAAAGGATTGTGGTCCTTCATTTTAACATTAGTTCGAAGTGGGTCTTTTTCAAATCCCAAAGGCTCGTTTTCATAAATTTAATTGAGCCTCTGCGAAATTATGGCAACGAATATAAGATGTCGAATAGGATGCTACAACACTAATATCTGAAAGATAAAAAAATAACAAGGTAAATAAACAAAAACAACTGTAAAAGACACAGGAAATTGTTAACCCAGTTCGGTGCAAACACACCTACTCTGGGGGCTATCAAGCCAGGAAGGAACTTCACTATCAGTAGTATCAATTCAGAGCTAAACCACTTAGTTTATCCTTTTCACTTAATCACTACCCAATGCAAGTTCTATCTAAGAACTCCTAGATACGAGACACCTCTCACTCCCTCTCAATCACAATAGTGATGACAGACAAACAATCAAGAAAAAGAAGACACACTTCAAAGACAATCCTTAACCTTGCTTCAAAGCTTCAGTCAAGTACAAAACACTCTTGCTTAAAAGCTTTGAGTGGAAAACATACAACTCGATAACACCTAGTCCAAAACAATCATCAACATGATAATTGTTTGGCTCAAAAGAAAACTAAACACACGTAAAAGCTCTAAACACTTCAATCCTTATTTTCCATGTCTTCAAATAGGTTATAGCAGCTTTTAAGTAGAGTTTGAAACATGGACATGGGCTTGCTGAACTTGCACATTCGTATAAACCTAAATACATTTATTCCTAAAATAAAGGAACAAATATAGAAACATATAAAATGTTCTACAAAAATCACTCCATGCTGAATCACATCCTTCTAATTAAAGCGTCTGATAATTCTCAACAAATCACAAAAATTAATAGCAGAAAATGCGCGCATGAAATAAGGATTCAGCTAGGTCTTCAGGCTCAGTCAGAGATGTCATGACATCATTCTTGACATCCAGATAAAACAACAACACACCTAAACTTTCACACCAGCATAATGCTTAAATCACATGTCATAACATCACACATGACATTAGAATTCATAACATGTTTTAGCATAAAAAGTTGCCAATCTACAACATCTACACTTTGGCTTTTCGAAGTTGTTGTCAATCCCAAAGGGCCTTCTCCAGAATTTCTAGAGCTTTTGACATTGGCCTCGCAAGCCATGTTTTGAGAAATCCCAGCCTCTAAGGCCAACTTTATCATGTTTTAAGCCATATATGCCAAAATACGACCCAACGCTTGTGACTCAATAGACATCTTCGTTTACCATCGTCCACCCACTGAGGGGTGAATCTCCTTTCTCGACAGGGGTAGTTCCCACCCGCTCGTTGTCCCAAATGAACCCATAACAAGGGTGAAAATTCAAAGAGTAAGTTGAGTCTCCTTCAGAGGTGTAAACCTCTAATGCATCATAATTGTTCACGCGGTAAAGCGGCAAGCAAATGTTAAGTTTGAAAGAATTTTGGGATTTATTGTATCCACAGAGATCAGTGCAAGGGAAAAAATGTCCGTGAACAGTCTCTATGTTTCTAAACTTGTTATGATAATTTGGTTGAAAGATTCAAGATACAATAAATAAAATCGACAAATATAAAGATGGAAAATATAAAGTAAAGACTTAAATAAACAGAGGCTTGTTGGAATTTGAATCTCATTAATTGATAACACATGCATTCTTTTGACCAGTTAAACACAAATCAATCATTTGTCTAATACCCTCACATATCACCCACAATAGACATTATGTCTAACACAACATCGAGAGAATAACTGTATTGTCTCATTGGTGATGTCTCACGCAACACAATAACATAGAGCATTAAGAACTAATGATCACGCAAATGTTAAATCTAAATCCACGTCTAGAGTCTACTAACATATAATTACCCTAGATCCAAATCTGAAGAGTATATGTCTATAGTAGTTCATATCAAGGTGTAAACACGTAAACGAGGATAACATCCATATTAGATAAATGATTGATTCATATAAAATGCCCTGATCAGAATATGTACATACGATTAACCCTTTTAACATGCATACCACTAATTTAATAACTATGTGAATATAGCTCTTCATCTCTCTTATCACGCATCCTCACAATGTTGTTTGTGTCAAAAACATTACTATGGTTTTTACCGTGTTAATCGTTACTCATGTTAATAATCAACACAATAAAATAAAAGTGATACTAGTGAATATCATCTCACAAAACTATGTCAAAATTCTGCTCATTGATAGATGAATATATTGGATCTAAGATTTGAAAGAGTTTTATTAAGACCCACAAATATAAAATAAAAAACAACGTCAATATTGAATCAAAAATAGTTCACAATACAAAGTTTAGAGGAAATACATAAGGTATCGAAAGATCACACCTTACCCCAACAAAAGATAAAAGCACTTAGTCAAAGATAAAGCTCTAAGTTTCTTTGATTTGTGTTTCTCCCTCTTAGGGTTTGTGTTTCTCTCTCTAAAATATATTTGGGATGAAGAGAGATAAAGTTCTGAAGTTGAAAATATAAGTTATGTAAAAGTTGTGTTCAAAAAGTACAAGAAAATACTTATATAGAAGTACAACAATATGCCTTCTTCGCTTTGCGAACTCACTATTCACACTGTGAAGTTACTTTTGAGGCACATGAAGTGCCTAAGAACAGTTAAAATGACTATGGAACTGCGAGCATTCTTCGCACAACAAACTTCTTCAGCATGACCTTTCACTACGAACTTATGGTCCTTTTCCTACTGACATCCAAAGTTTCCTCTTTGTCTGAACTTCGTTGTGAGCTTTCACAACGAACTCTCGCCTCTTGTTCGCATTGCAAACTTGTTGGTTTCTTTATCATTTCTTTGGCGTCCTTATCTAATCATCCAAAGGTATTTTCAATTCTATTAAATATTTAGCATGAACATGGAATAAATCAATGAAAACTTAAGAAATGAGTTGAAAAATTCCAAAAATACTAGTTCAAAATAAGGCATATTTGAAATTCAACAATAGCATGACAGTATCTTCGCTAAATTCCTATCAAAATATTTCTTGCCAACCTTGCCTATATCATCCTTATAATAGCTTTGACCAACTTCTATATTTTCCACAATGACATCCTTTCTCCAGATGGCTACCCTCTGGTGTAAGGTTGATGGCACATCCTAAATTCCTTTTATCCATTCGCGTTCAACAACAAGTTGTAATTTATGTTGGATATGATAACCATAAACAAAGTTGGCCTAGATGTCGATCCCACAGACAAATCGACATGGATCACCCCCAAGATATTGCTAGTTTTACCCTATGAAATTATGGTATAACAGATCACAGATGTCCTATGAGATGTCAGAACAACCGATCTCTGCTTTCTTAAACAATGAACAATACGAACATTTAAATATGCAGAAATTAAAGAACACATAATCAATTATTTACCCAGTTCGGTTTAACACACCTACTATGGGGAATAACAATCCAGGAATGAAATCCACTAAATATTCTCCTGAATATTGTGTGATTTTCTTCAAAGATAACAATTACTAAAATTGTTATTGATACATATGTTGAGTTACCTTTGATGGGACATCTCCTCTGACATCTTCCAAAAATCTATTTTTCCTCAAAACAAAACCTGATATTTAGCATGTCAAGACACCTTGCCCAACATGACCAAAATAGGTTATTTTACCAAAATTACTGCCAACCTTAGCTGGGTAGAATAAATAATCTCCCTCTTTGGAAGATTTTGGCTAAAACAACCACAACCACAACAACAACAATAACACTCCTTCAGAGGTTAGCAGTAAAACACTCAACTATTCTCTTCCTCAATAACTTTCCCTTATGAAAGTTAGTGGTTATGAAATTGTATCTAAAAAGTTAGTTATTAAGTTAATATTACTCCCCATTTTTAGCTAAATTTGACAAAGGATCATTAATAGACTAAACAATTAAACAATACCATAAAGTACTTTAAGAGATACAATAATAAGCACATGAAGTGCCAAAAAAATCATAGGCTTTTAACCCTAACAAAAAAAAAAAAAGAACTGCATTCAAGCATCACTCTCAATAGTCTCATCATCTCCCTCTTGCTCATTGTTATCATCAGTTTCACCAGCCACCTCTTCATCATCCTCATCGACTCTTGATATGTTTGCTTCTCGGTCTTTGTTATTTATCAATGCTTGAATCAGCTTCTCAAGATCCCTCTTTCTTGTAGTGTTAACTTTGATAGCATCTTCAAATTCCTTGCATGTTTTCTTTAACTGATCAATAATATCCTCTTTATCAGTACCATGAGCCTGATGCTTAACCAATGTTATGCCAACATCTTGGACATGGTCACCAGAAAAGAGTTTATACTATAAAGACAAAGGAGATTCCTTCTTCATAATCTTGTCATTTGACATAATGTCTGGATATTGATCAAGAATTATCCCACAAATGAGAGAGGGAAAGCATATAGGAAGCTTATAGTTGTGGATAGGGTTTGCTTCAGGATTTTATCAGAGATATAAACTCCAAAATCATACTTCCTACCTTTGTTAATAATGCAGATAAATCTTCCAAGACCTATAGAGATTGTGGAAGTGTGATTGGTTGGTACCCAATTTATAGTACCATTAATATGAAGAATTACATACTTGACACTAAGCTTTCCTGCTGACATCTTCTATCTAACATGCCTACTTTTTACAGTATTACAGGTGATTTCCCTACAAACCTGATCATCAGTGTCTTCAAACTCTGGTTGAGGGTCTTCAGTTCTTTCCGTACTCTTCACTTCTCTCATTATCAATATCCTCATGGATGTTTACTACGAATTCCTTGACAAGCTTATCGTAGCAAGGACCAAATTAGAAACAATCTTCATCAGACCAGAATCTTCTATCATCTTCATGACATCCTTACATTCTAGGGTATTTTTTTTATCAAACCTCTTTCAAGGGCAATCCTTCTGTGATAGATTAACTACCATTTTGCAGCATTTTCGACACTGTGAAAGGACACATTGTCAAGAGGTGCCTTAGGAATAGTTTCAAAATTCCTTTTAGATTTCATAATAGGAATGATGTCTTGAACATCTTCTTCAACCTCATTATCAGACTTAGATGTTATTTTTATTTTCTTTGACTGAATCTCAAATTTACTCCATGCCTTAGAAGGCCCAACTGCAACAGTCTTCCTAGAGTTTCTCTCAGTGATCAGGCCCTTCTGTCGTCTATGTTCGAGTCTCATTGCAATACTAGGATCGAGGCTCTTAGTAACGAACTCATCATCTGAGGGAACTTCATCAACATTTATGGCTTCATGACTTCTCCCATCCTTATTAGAAGTTGTCTCAACATATTTTTTGGCACTCTAAGATTCTGACCCTGTAGTACCTTGATGATTCATGGAAGATTCTTCTTCCTTGGACTCAGTACCTTGATCAACATCATAAGCTTTTGCCTTTTCTGGTTCCTATTGAACCCTAATACTGGGAGGTCTAGTTTGAATCAGAGATCTCAAATTCACAGAAGCGTTCTTATTCCTTTCCTCATTAAGAGTTTCAACTACCCTTTTTGAAACACTCTTATGAGTTTCAAGAATTTCTTTCTCAGTCCTAGGGTTAGGAGAAGATTAAGAGGTTTTAGAGACATTACCTGAACCATGAGTTTTGGCCATTTTTACTTCAAGTTTGCTCAACTTCGGTGATTTTTGAGAAGAACACGGAATCATGTTCAAGGGAGCAACTTTAATAGCTTCATCAAAGGAGATTTTCACATATTATTTCCCAATCGCTGAGGAACTAGTTTCCCTTTTCTATGAATCCATGATCGAGTGAAGATGAGACATCTTGAACAACTTTAAATGAGCACACCTCTGATGATTTCTTCTTTCAGAGTGATAGGGAGAACATATTACTAGGATGTGATGGCTGTTTGGAAGTGTTTGAAAACACCAACCTTGAAGCCCCTTTTGGGAATAAGTATATTATATATATATATATATATATATATATATATATATATATATATATATATATATATATATATATATATATATGACTATAACCATACTTCATTAATTGATATAATATTTATGACAGCTAAAACCCCAATGTGTCCCATTTTTCATACTATGATGTTCTAACATTAAGTCTGACATTTGTCCAGTTCCTCTAAGAGTGGCTAGTGTCTCCTTTCACTCTCACTTTACATTTCCCTTTATGCAAGTAGTTTATCTTCTGATAATTCGTGTTGCCTTCCAAGGTAGAACCATTCTCTTTAACTTCATCATAAGTGTCAGACTTCATCATACCTTTCATGGTGGAATAAAGATATTTATTACCTCTGCCTGTGATTACTCCTTTCGCTACGGTTTTCTGCATCTTATTCAGGAGAGACTGGTCAAACTTCCATAATCTCTCGACACTATAATCTTTGATAGAGCCATTGATTTGAGGAACCCATGTGTAGTAGTTTCTTCTCGATCTTACTCCTTTCATAATGATATTTTTCTCTTTGTTAGTAACCAGACATTCTACCTTGGTAAAATTAACTTAGAGCTCTTCATCACACAATTGGTTTATGCTTATCAGATTTATAGTTACACCTTTCACAAGTAAGACATCATCCAACCTAGGCAAACAAGCATGCCTCATATCTCCAACTCCCTTGATTTCACCTTTTGAACCATCCCCAAAGGTGACGTAGTCAAATGAGTC
Source organism: Lathyrus aphaca (assembly GCA_963966055.1). Classification (NCBI taxonomy): domain Eukaryota; kingdom Viridiplantae; phylum Streptophyta; class Magnoliopsida; order Fabales; family Fabaceae; genus Lathyrus; species Lathyrus aphaca. Next base: position 114,011,278 of record OZ014521.1, on the reverse strand, counting down.
AGTTTTAAGATTCTTCAGACACTTCTTAACACCAGTCATGTGCCTAGAACAACCACAATCAAAATACCAGTTTTGTCTGGTATTAGCATTCATGGAGGTGTGAGCCATGAAGGCATTAATTCTTTCTTCAACAATATTTTTCTTGCCTTAGGTAGAATATTGTTTTCTTCTGGGTTGACCACCAAATTTGGGATAACCATGTAATTTATAGTAGTATGGTTTTATGTGACCCAATTTACCACAATGATGGCATATCGACCATTTATTCTTGCTTCTTGACTTGCTTCCTGTCTGACCTCTAGGATGTTGTATCATCTCGTTTACCATTATTGCAGGACATTTGTTTTTCTTATCATCCAGATATCCTAGACTTGTAACATCCCCAACATTCTACCCACTTTGAAGGATGTTATCTAGTATGTCAGAACTATTATTAATACTTCTCACCAAATTTATCATAGACTCAAGGTCTGAGTTGAGTATTACAATCTCATATTCGAGATCAAAGATATTATTCAAATGTTGTATCATTTACTCTTGAAGTATATCGATGAGTTTGTGTTGTTATGTTCCTATTTGAACTACTTCTGCACTTTTGAGCCATAATAATTTAAAAGCATTGATAATTTCCTCAAGTGTAAGCTCGTCAATCTCAGCTTCTTGATAGACCCTTGTGAAGGCATCAACTTGTTTGGAAGATTCTTCATCACTTTCAGAGTCATCTTCTGACCAGGATGCAACTATACATTTTCTCTCCATTTTGAGAAAGGTGGGACATTCAGACCTTACATGACCAAACCCTTCACATTCATAGCATTTCATTCCCTTGCCTTGATTGTCTTTAGTTCTGGTTCTTCTCCTAGGGATTTTCCTTCTATCAAAAGGTATGTTCTTGACATCTTGTCTTGGTATCCAGGTATTTAGTGCTTGATTAAATTATTTTCCCCAAGCCCTATCATCATTAGACAAACTCCTTTTCGCGTACTGATCTCCTTCATCTTCATTGGATGCAACGTCTAGGTCCCATTTCTTTTCATACCTATCACTTCTGATTCTAACTTCAAAGGTTTGGAGTGACCCAATAATCTCACCAACTTTCAAGGTGTTGATATTTCGAGCTTCTTCAATAGCAGTCACCTTCATATTGAATCTCTTTGGGAGAGACCTTAGAATTTTTCGAACCAGTTAAGCTTCTGAGATCCTTTCTCATAAAGCATCTGAATGATTAGCTAAATCCACAACTATCATATGATACTCCAGAAAGCTCTCGTCCTCCTTCATCTTCAAGTTCTTGAACTTGTTTTTAAGAAGTTGAAGTCTTGACGTCTTCACTCTAGACATCCCTTCATGAGCGGTCTTCAGGATTTCCCACGCTTGTTTTGCAATAGTGCACTTGCTGATTAGTTTGAAGTTATTTTTGTACACTCTATTGAATAAAGCATTCAATGCTTTAGATTTCCCTTGAGCTTGTTTGTCATTTTCATCATCCTAATCTTCTTCAGGTTTCACCACATCAGTGATTACACCGTCCTTGTCTTTGACCATTGGAGGATCCCATCCTTTCACCACAACTTTCCAGGCCTTGCCATCTTTAGATTATTAAATGGAAACCATGAGAGCTTTCCAATAATCCTAGTTTGTTCCATATAGAACAAGTGGTCTTCCCACCATTACTTCATCCTTGTTCATTGTCCCAGAAAGTATCGTCCCTGAATCTCACCTAAAACACAATAGGGTGTCAGCTCTTGATGCCAATTGAAATTATGGTATAGTAGACCACTAATATCCTATGAGATGTCGGAACAACTGATCTCTGATTTCTCAAACAATGAACAATACAGACAATTAAATATGCAGAAAGTAAAGAACATGCAATCAATTGTTTATCCAGTTCGGTCTAACACACCTACTCTGGGGGATACCAATCCAAGAATGAAATCCACTAAATAGTATTAATTCAAAGTGAAACAACTTCTAGTTTCCAACTTGTCACTTAGTCATTACCCGTGTTATATTTCTACCTAAGACACTTCCTAGGTCGAGGCCCTCCTCAATTCCTTAGCAATAACTATGTAATCTACAACACATTTTATACTTAAAAGCTTTAAATTACACACTTTACAACTCAATAAAGTTCTCCTATTCTTAGAATCCATTTGATCTAAAAAAGGTTCACAAAAACACAAACCCTAATACTTTTCTACTCAAGTATATATATATATATATATATATATATATATATATATATATATATATATTATATATATATATATATACATATATATATATACATATATATATATATATACATATATATATATATATATACATATATATATATATATATACATACATATATATATATATATATATATATATATATATATATATATATATATATATATATATATATATATATATTATTTTTATTGTTATCAACCTAGGTTTAAACTAACCTATTTATAACAATAGAACACACTGGATTCAGGATTTAAGCTTGAAGCATTATGATCCCACAAAATCTGCTAAATATCTCCAAGAAAATAGAAACTTTTCAATCATTAGTTTATAAAACAAATCCTCCATGATTTGCAATCTTCAGTCCTTCAATCTCTGAAAATATTCTCACTTGGACACCAGCTGAATTCTGTGATTTTCTTTAGAGATAATAGTTACTAAAAGTGTTACTGATACATATGTCGAGTAACCTTTGCTGGGACATTTCCTCTGACATCTTCCAAAAACCTATTTTTCCTCAAAACAAAACCTAGTCTTTAGCATGCCAAAACACCTTGTCCAATAAGACCAAAATATGTCGTTTTACTAAAATTATTGTCAACCTCAATTGGGAAGAATTAACACCTTCATAGTTGGATTATACCATTTTATGGGGTCTAATATATTCATCAACCTTTCCTAAATTTTTGAACATACAGTATGGCATCATATTGACCGATGTGCCTCCGTCTACAAACACCTTGTTGACAACTTTAATATCCATTTTCGCCCTAATGAAAAGTAGCTTCAAATGATACATCATGTTGGAGTCTGGCCTTGATCGGTGCATTTGGGTGTACATTCCTCTATGTTTACTCTTATGCATTTTCATACTTTACTTTGGTTATTTTTCTATTTTAATGTGTTTTTATAAATTAGTTTATTTTTGCACTTATTTGATTTGCGCACTTTATTTTAAGCATTAGCAGTCTGCACTAAAATGATCATAATTAGAACTACGAGAATCGGCTTGAGACGTTCTACTAGTCGATGAAAAGCTAAGACGGAGAGCTACAATTTTCATGTTTTATAAAAAATCTGATTTAGAGTGCATAAGTCTCAAATAAGTCGTGGAAGTCAGAATTCGAATTCTGAGTTTTAAAAATAATTAGTTTTGGGCCGAGTTTGTTATGTTTTTGACCCAGTTGGATTAGAAAGGGAATTTGTGGTACTTTCCTATACCTAGCATCCGTGTCTTCTGGATCGAAACCCTTTTTTCACGAATTTTATTTTGCTATACGTTCAAATGGAGAACTGATTCCGAAGGCAAAATTCTGCTGTTACGGATTCCATACTTTGAGGTTTTTTAATCTTTAATCCAATTTCTTTTCCCTTTTCAATATTAATCTATATACATTGTTTGCTTAATTCGAGTTATATAGAATACTATTGATTTATATCGATTGATAAATGTTCCTTAAGTTTTAGCGTAGTTTACCGTTGCTTAATCGTTAGACCGCGTATGTTAGAATCACATTTGCTTAATTCGTGATTGTGCTTATCCGTTTGCTTTATTTGGAAAATAGGAATGCAATCTTATAATGGCAATTTCTCTTTTTAATTGATGTTGTAATCGATAGGGGAATAGGAACCGTTTAGGGGATTGAAGTTTATTGAACCAATGATAAGTCAGTACCCGAATAAGTAGAATTATCGTTTTAGCTTATTTGTTAATCACTTATTTTAATCCGTTTTTATAATTCTACCTAAAATCAACCCCCCATTAATCATTATTATCATTAGTTAATAAGATCAAGAATCCTTGTGAGATGATTCGAGTCATTGTTGCTATACTACATTTTAAAGAAAATTACTCGTTTTTTATTCGTGCGCGACACATGTATCATATTGGCGCCGTTGTCGGGGATTCTTGTTGATATTAACCGATTTCATAGTCATAGGTATAGTTTTCTTGCCAACTTTTTTCTTTTCTTTTTCGTTGTGTTTGTTGATTTTCAGGGTTGCAATACCGGTTGCAATATAATGATAAGTTTTCCAGCCTTTCAGGTAAGTTAGAAGCCACTGTTTCGATTTACTCCGAATTTTTTTTCCAGAAAATCAGAAATAAATCTAAGAACAATACTCTTTTAGAATAAAATTCTAAAGTATTTCGACCCTCAAAATCGCAAATTTTGTGTTTTTCTATTTTATTTGATTTATTTTCTCTTTTCATATTTTCAAAAAAAATCTGAATTTTTTTGTGCAAACTTTATTTGATTTAATTAGATTTTTAGCATTGTTTTTATATTTTTTATATTTTATTTTAATCGTTTTTATTTTTATCCAATCTTTTTAAATCTGCAGTGATTTTATTTGATTCTGTGTTGAAATTTATAATCATATCATGGCTGATCAAAGAACTCTGAGAGAACTGGTTGCACTTGTGAATTATAATTCTTTATGTGTTGAATATCCCGATGTTGTTGATGCACCTTTCGAATTGAAATTTAGTTTAACACACTTGTTGCCAATTTTTAATGGTTTTGCAGGTGAGGATCTGAATAAGCATCTAAAGGAATTTCAGGTTGGGTGCCCTGCACCTTCTGAATCTTCACTAGAGGACCTTATCAACCAAATGACTACAAATAATGTCAAGTTTCAACAACAAATAGATTCTAATTTTCAGACTTTGCAAACACAACTCGATCAACTTACCACTTCGATGAATCCCATGCAGCAAGCTCAAGGATCAAACCAATAACTCTTGGAAGAACATTCTATTTTTCAAATAGAGTTGCCTTCTTAAATTGTTGATGATACTTGTATTAATTTTATTTGCAGGTGATTTTCCATCATTGTCTGATTTTGATGATGTTTACTCTTGTGATGTTTGTACTGACACTAAAATTTGCTCTGTTTGTGTTGAAATTGAGGTTGCCTTGCAAGTTGATTTTCTTACTGCAGATGAGGTTGAAAATGAAGTTGTTCATGTCAATGAAGCTCTCGACACCCCGGCTGTCCGGAACAAACCATCCATCGAGAAATCACCCTCTTTAGAATTGAAGTCACTTCATAATAATTTATTTGAATTTGTGCAGGAAGAGAAATCATTACAGGAACATAAGAAGGGAATTGGATCGACTTTGTTTAACATTTGTGATATTAGCTCATCCATGAGTATGCATAGGATCTTTATTGAAGATGGAATAAAAGTAGTGAGGCAGCCCCTTAATCCTTTGATTCTTAAAATTGTAGAAAAGGAGATCACTATCATGTGAACATTCAACACTTTTACTTATCGAAGATTCTTCTTTGATCTTGGAATAAAAGGCGAAGGCACTAATAAAAACTTCAAGATTAATGGATACTACCCAAAGCTACTCTATGAGATCCTCACTTTGGAAGAAGAGACTATAGAAGAGCTCTCTTTAGGAAATGCTGCTTATGTGATCACCTATCCACCTTGACTACTCGGGTGTGTTCTTTCCTTTCTCTTCCTCTTATTTTATATTTAGGTCATTTCATTGAGGACAATTCTTATTTTAAGTGTGGGGGAGAGAATAATTTATTTTCTTTGTTTTTATTTTGTTTTTGTTTGTTTTGTTTTGTTTTAGAAATACTAGGCATTTTTTGGAAATCATTTTGAATACTTGATATGTCATAACCTTGAGTTCTCATCCTTTAATAGCTCTTAAGTAGTTTATATAGCAGTTAGCAGCATCTAAAAATCATACACTAAGTAATTGAGTTGATGCAAATAAGTGAATGATCCCGTGCTTAATAAGAAATCTGAATAGGAATCCACCTTTTAAGTTAGGTGACCCTCATCCGGTCATTTAGCCTAACGAATGTGAAACCATAAAAAAATGTTGTTGCTAAAGTAACTTTAAAATATTGACAAGATATGTATCATAGTCACTAACATGCTTATTTACCATGTGTATGAATAGATAACGGGCTTAATGTGATTGCGCTAGAATAAAAGAGAGCAAAAAGGAGGATGAGTAAGTTAGGATTAGGCATACTAACATGATTCAGATTGGTTTGTATAGGAGGGAGGCTTATGACCGTACAAGTACGGATTTGTGTTCTTACGATATCCTTAGTGTGCAAGATTAGTACCTATCGATGCTATCTTAACCGAAGAAGAGTTTGTAGCCTAGAATGAGTATCTGAATGCTGTTGTGTTTCTTGAGTTTTGATTTCTATTTTGCTCGGAGTGCAAAAGTTCAAGTGTGGGGGAATTTGATCAGTGCATTTTGGTGCACATTCCTTTATGTTTACTCTTATGCATTTTCATAGTTTACTTTGGTAATTTTTCTATTTTAATGTGTTTTTATAAATTAGTTTATTTTTGCACTTTATTTTCAGCATTAGTATTCTGCACTAAAATGATAATAACTAGAGCTACAGGAATCGGCTTGAGACGTTCTACCAGTCGATGGAAAGCTAAGACAGAGAGCTACAACTTTCATGTTTTATAAAAAATCTGATTCAGAGTGCATAAGTCTAAAATAAGTCATGGAAGTCAGAATTTGAATTCTGAGTTTTAAAAATAATTAGTTTTGGGTCGGGTTTGATAAGTTTCTGACCCAATTGGGTTAGAAAGTGAATTTGTGGTACTTTCCTATACCTAGAAGTCGTGTCTTCAGGACCGAAACCCTTTTTTCACTTGTTTTTTTCACGAATTTTATTTTGCTATACGGTCAAATGGAGAACTGATTCCGAAGGCAAAATTCTACTATTACAGATTCTATACTTTGAGGTTTTTTAATCTTTAATCCAATTTCTTTTCCCTTTTCAATATTAATCTATATACCTTGTTTGCTTAATTCGAGTTATATAGAATACTATTAATTTATATTGATTGATTGATATTCCTTGAGTTTTAGCGTAGTTTACCGTTGCTTAATCGTTAGACCGCGTATGTTAGAATCACGTTTCTTAATTCGTGATTGTGCTTATCTGTTTGCTTTATTCGGAAAATAGGAATGTAATCTTATAATTCCAATTTCGCTTGTTAATTGATGTTGTAATCGGTAGGGGAATAGAAACCGTTTAGGGGATTGAAGTTTATTGAACCAATGATAAGTCGCTACCCGAATCAGTAAAATTGTCGTTTCAGCTTATTTGTTAATCACTTATTTTAATCCGTTTTTATAATTTGACCTTAAAATCAACCCCCATTAATCGTTATTATCGTTAGTTAATAAGATCAAGAATCCTTGTGAGACGATTCGAGACATTGTCGTTATACTACATTTTAAAGAAAATTACTCTTTTTTGATCTGTGAGCGACACGCGGATCAGGCCTCTCAAAAATTTCCTGTTGCTCCTCGACCACTCCATTGTTCATGTCATAGAAGAATAAAGGCTTCTGATTGATAGCCTCTTCTATGGAAAAATCCTCCAAGACCTCCGAGACTTCTGACACCTGGTCGTATTCGTCTGACATCACTGAAACTATACCACAGTTAAGCTAAAGGTCTCCCTTTAAATCTTCGCTGAAGTTATCTTCGACTATCTCATCGTCTAAACCAGGGGTATATCCAGTCTCCCTATGCTCTAGTCGAGGTGAATGGAAAGGCACATAAGCATCATCCGCCTCAAGATAATATTCAGGATCATGGATATGGGGGGTCCTTGTCGTCTAGTTCAGGAGTATAATCTGGAGCTTTTTCCTCTAACTTAGGAGATTCAGGGCTCTTCTCCCTTATCCTAAGCCCTCCTTAGATAGGAGGGTCACACAAAATTTTGGAACCAAGTGTGGTTTTTCACCTTTGTTAATCTTCTTAGAGTACGGATTCTGATTATACTTCTTCGCAGTAGCCCCATGCTTCACCCACTTGTCCTTTGGTGCACTTGCAGGTGGCTTGAAAGTTTTCTGTCGAGGTTATTGGAACTGCCTCCTATAGTCCTCATTTTGATGGGACCTGCCTCCACTATTAGGATCAAACCTTGTGGTTCGACCTCTACCACATTCACGACCCGGATTAGTCCTTCGGGAGTCCTCCACTTTCTTTGCAGCCTCTTCGTCGAAAATAGTGTTGCAGCATGGACACAACATAATTTTAGAGTCATTTATTTTGCAGTGCTCCAGGAAGTCGATTAACCTTTATTCAGACAGGGGGTAGACCTTTTTGAAGTCAGAGTCATCAATAGAAGAAATTTGCTCTCCTTTGTCGACATCCATGTTGGACCCATCAGTAGCATCCACCATCATGATCTATATAGGTTTAGCGTAATGGCCCTCCTCCGTCTGCATGGGGTCCACATCCACTTTCATGGTTGATTTTGGCTTCTCGCCAAATTGTAATCTTCCATTTCTCCATGCATTTTGAATAAAGTCCCTGAAAAGAATACATTGAGAAGTATTATGACCCAAGAAATTATGATATTTGCAAAAACCTTTTTTCTTCCTTTGTTCCAAAGTAGGGGTTTTAAAACCAAAAGGCACTAATATTTGACCATGTTTAACTAAAAAATAAAAAATATCATCACATTTCGTAATGTCGAACGTGTAAGTTCTAGTAGTGAACTTCTCATTTTTTTTTAGTTTCAACAAGATTCTTCCCATTTGACAGTTTCAAAAGTTTACAAGTATAAAGGGGTATTGGCTTCAATTCATCCACATGGATCTCACCCTGTTCTAAGCATTCATCTCCCACATCAGAGATGTACTCGTATGTGTCTATATAAGCTATATTTTTTGTTGTTGTGATATTTACTAGTTTTGGATTTCTCATCTTTTAGGCGTTAAACTTGACGAACCTTATTTAGAATTTTGTCCATGTCCCTTAGATATTGGGTATTCAATTTTTTTTATTGAATTGTCTAAACCACCTGCACCCATTTCGACTAACTCGTGCTCATATAGTTCTCTATTGACTCAGGGACCTTTCGTCTAACACTTTCTAGTTCCTTCAAACTGATCTTCGACTGAACCATATAGAATTGTTCATGGAATAACCTCTCTGATTGGTTTTATGTTTGAACAGACTAAGGAAAGAGAGTCGTAAACCAAGTAAATTCATTTTTGGTTAAAGAACCTGGGAAGTATTTTAATACTAATTTCTCATTATTGGTTAAGTCGCCAACCTCAGTTTGATATCGGGCAACATGTTTTACTATCGACTCATTAGTGTCTCTAGCGAATTTGGTGAATTTTGGGATCTTCAATCCCTTGTTTACTTCCAACTGTAAACACCCCAAATTTGCCCTCACCCATTCACACCATGGCTTGTGATCTTTTCATGTGCATAAGTTCAATCATAGCATCTCATATTGCATTTTTGATTCATTGCACTGGTTCTAAGTCATCTGCATCTAGGGTTTGTGATCTAAGCCATCCCTGGGCTATCTGAGCCACTCCAAAGGTCATCAATCACTTCAAAGGGTTCCATGTATGTTCAAGCATCATATTATATCCTCTCAAAGTCAATAATGTCAAAAAATCACAAGAACTGGGAATGGCATGGAAGCAGAGCCAGGTTTAACTGCACAGATGACCTAGAATTAGGGTTTTGGTTTCAAAGGCCATAACTCCAAATTTTTTGGTCATTATTGTTTCTATTGGTCTCTATATGGTATAGGGATCATGCATATCAATTTTCATGAAGAAATTCCATGGGGAAGGCATCTAATCAAGAGTTGACTTTTTGAGCAAGTCAGTGCAAAATCCGGGCATCTGAGGCCCCCAATGACCCAACCAAAGGGTGTTCTTCATCATTTTGATTATGTATGATCTTTATTTGATCATAGAAGTTGTTATAAGTTCACAAAATTGAAGAATTTCAAGCCATTTGCAAAGTTGACTTTTTGGGAAAATGACTTGTAATGGAAACTTGCCATTTTGGGAAACTTTTTCAACCCTTGCTTTTTGATTCAAAAATGCTTCAAATGGGAAAACTTTGGTCATGAAAGTTGTAGAATGGATCATTCCCTTTTCAAAAAGTACAAGAACTTGTCCTAATTCATTTTGGATCAAAAGTTATGGCTTGTCAAAGTTGGGAAAAATCACATAATTTCAAGTTTTCTACCAAAGAGGCAAAGTTGCAAAATCCCTTGCCAAGGCAAATTGAGACCTCAAATGGACTTCTAATCTTCATACAAACATGAACCAATGTCTAAAAGTCAGATTGCATCAAAAGTTCACTCATTTTCATGACTTGTGGATCAAGAAACTTCAAAAGGGCCAAAATTGAACAAAGTTGCAAAACCTCACTCAAACCCTAATCCATGTGCTGGCTGACTTCAAATCTGATCCTAGGGCTCTCCACACTTCTTGCTGCACAGGACACCCCTCTTGTCCTTGGCTAGCCATGAGCCCATACCTCTCTTACACAAAGCTTGACTTTTTTGCAAAAAGACCCATACCAATCACCATAGGCCACCAACAACTCTCTGACCAATCACCACTTGATACATGGACCAAAAGCAGCTCAACACACCACACACTCAAGCCTAAAACAGATCATAAGCCATAGTTCAAAGTTTATGCCTCATATGCAACTTCCTTCGAAACACACTCCATAAGCATCAAACATTCAAACAAACTTCACAAAACATCTCAGCACACTCCCCTGATCATTTCCCTGCCCTCATTCATCCCTGAAACATCCTCAAACTGAAACACGATCCTCACCCCTCACTGAACAGAACTTCTGCAAACTCACAAACCAACCATTATAAACTCCAACCAAGCTTCATAACTTCATCAAGAGGACCATTGGGATCATTTTGAGGCAAAGAGGCAAGCAGAAAGCTCTTGGGTTGAAAGCTTCGATTCAGGTAGCCATGGAAATTCATTTTTCCAGAACTCTTATTTCTTGTTTCTAAAATGATCTACATGCTTCCCTGAGTTCACTGAACCTTTTATTTTTGAAAATGATTGAGTTTTGAGGTTGTATGCTTGTTCTGAAACTTTGCCCGTGAAATGCTTTTTGTTTTGATTCTTGAGTTTGAGTGAAAATAAATGATTTTGATTGCTGGATTCTTGTTTAGAGTGGTCTAATGATTGATTCTGGAGAGATTTGTGAAGTTTCATGGCGTATTAAGAGAGATTGAGTGAGGACCTTGCCGGAGAAGATGACTGGAACACTGTTCCGGTCATCTGAAAGTAATTAGGGTTTCTGATTAGGGTTTAATCATAATTAGGCCAGTTTGAATGTGGGCCGTCCATTAGCGCGCGTAGTCAACTCCCGCCCCCTGGAATTTGAATCATGGCCCTTAGATCTGCTGACTTTCTCCTTTTTCACTTAAATTCATTTTATTTTTATTTGTTTCATATTTATTTTACACGAATTATTAAAAATAGCAAAAAAATGTTTAAAAATTATGAAAATTTTTGTCAAGGTTTTCATTATTTTTCAGAACACAAAAATATTTTTATTTTTATTTTTTCATTAAAAATTTATTTTTAAATCATTTAAAAGTTTATTTTTAATTGATTAATGAAAATTAATTAATTAAAAATACTTTTAGGTATTTAAAAATCACAAAACAATTCATGTAACCTTTAAAAACATTTAGAAACATTGTCCAACTCTCAAACCAAATTTTTGTTTTGTTCTTGATGCCTTTTGATTATTTTCTTTGGAATTAAATTCATTTTGAGGTAATATTTTGGTTCAAACTTTGAAAATTCATTTCTGTCTAACCTTTGAGAGTTGGATCATGATTCTTTTTGCATTGCATCTTGCATAACATGTAGTTTATAGGATAAAATTGGCTTGAATTGATCATGCATTTTCAATTTGTTTTGCATTTTTCTTGTCAAGGTACCTTAAAACCCTAGCAATCTTAGGAAATTCATAACTCTCATTAGGTTAAGAGTTAGAACCCCTCCTTTGGGCAGTGAGTTTGTATAGGTCTAAGGTTCCTTTGATTTCATTTTCAAATTTTTATCATGTCATTTTCTTCTGGTTTTGGATTTTTGCTTTGTATGTTGCATATAACCCTAATTCATGCCTTCCTTTGCATCCATCTTCCATTTGCTTGCATACCATGCCTTGCTATGATATTTTGTGCATCCATTTGATTCATAATACATCTTAGGACATATTAGAATCATGTTTGATCATTGCATCTTTCATTTGCCATGTTATATGTCTTTTGCATTCCATAACTTTTCATGAACATTCATGGTTCAAAGCATGCTTCTCTTGCATCCATATGTTTGTATGATCATTCCCATGCCTTGCCTCATGTTTGCATCATCTCTTAGCATAATTAACATCATACGTATGCTTCTGGATTTGGTTTTCATCATGGCATTGCATCTCATTTTGCATTGTATTTCATTTCTTTTGCTAACTTTTCAGGTGGTAAGTTGTTTGAGAAGTGAATTTGCCTTCACTTCTCACATTCTCTTTTCATCTCTTTCATACTTCCCTTGCTGCATTTTGTGTGTGTATTGGATTGAGCTTGCTCATTCTTGTTCATCTTACCTTCTTTCTTCAAGCAACTTGTCTTCTTAAGTGAAGCAAGTTGTTTTGCTTCTTGCTCCTTTCATTTGTTTCTCTCCTTGGTGGTTCCTTGAAGATTTCTTTCTTAAACCTCACAAACCCTAGGAATGACCAGGCATGATAATAATTAGGGTTTGATTAGTCCCCCACTTAGCTTTTACCTTTGTGTCTCTTTGAGTCTTCTCCTCTCATCTCATAGTCAGGGACTAAACCCTAAAGGCTTTAAGGCTTTGTAATTAAGCTTATGCCTGCATCCTTCTATTAGGATGGAGTGTATAACTTTAATCCTAAGTGTTAAACCCTTAATGTGTTTAAATCCTTTAATCAATTCACTTAATAATCATCAAGACATCAAGCTTGTAACTTGGGCCTTGCATTAGGGTTCTAATTCTTCCTTAATTGGTTAAGAAGGACTAACCTTAGTGTTAATGGACAAGTCCCCCTCAAGTTGTCTTACAAACCATAAAAATCATTTCTTCATCTTATCATTAACCAAAATCCATTTAATAAATGCTTTGTTTTGTCATGAGGTTAATCCCTAATCATGGATTAAGTTGAGGAGCTTTCCTCAGCTTAAACATTCTCATCTATTATCCTTCTATTAGGATGGTGTAATGAGTCTGTTTAATCCCTGATTATGGCTTAAGCTCATTACTTAACACTAAAGAAAAACAACAAAAACATCTAAATAATCACAAGTAGGTTAATAATCTTAATCCTACATCAGGGTGATTAAGTGTGAGATGCTGACTTCACATTTAAGGTATCCTCATTACCCCTAATCAGAGGGAGGATGTGATGAGTTTACTAACCCATTGGTTTAGGCTTAAGCTCATTAACTTATGAAAAACTTCAAAAAGCAATAAAAGACTGAAAACTCAAAAACAAGCAATAATCGTCTCCTCCGGGATTCTTTTCTCATCTCATTCAGTCACAAACGAGAACATGCTTATTCCGTCTAATGCAAGACAGTTTGCACCTGAGCCAGACAGGTCATACACTTGAGCATAGACAAGTAAGCAGTTCACAAGTCAATTTATCTTTCAGTCTCTTTGGGTCGAACTACGGTGTTCTGACTTCCTCATTGCACGAGAGGATACGTAGGCATAACTTAACAGTTATCGAACAAAAGTCTCTGTATATTCCCCCTCCTTCCAGCATTATTCTTTTAGCCTCATGTCTTGAGCTTCACACTCCTATTCTAGCACTAACACTTCACATATTTCACTTCACTTTCTTCCATCACTGACACTTGCATTCTTTTCCAGCTCTGTGACACACAAATTGCACTGACACTACCCCTTTAAAACACAAATCTTTTAAGCGTGGATCCTGTTGAGTACGACGGACAATCTGGGTGCTAATACCTTCCCAGGTTGTAACCAACCCCCTTTCTCAGTCTCTCTGGTTCGCGACCGTCTTATCCATATCCTTCTAGGTTTATGCAGCATTACCTTTCCTCCGGGATAAAAATTCCTAGCTGGCGACTCTTGTCTTTGTCTTCTGAGTTCACCCCTGTGTGTTCTCATCTCTTTTCGCCGGCCGTTCGCGTCTGTACCCCTTCTGACCTTTGAGGTGTCATTTGGTGGGAGCGACAACTTGGCGACTCTGCTGGGGACCCTTATACTGTAACCAGGGCTTCTGGTTCTTTTTGTGGGTTCCTCCTAGCGCTTGATTGATTTGTGTTTACTGGGGTGTTATGTGCTAATTGTGTGTATATAGTTGCTTTATTTATTGCTTTATGTATAGTTATTTATTGCTTTCTTTACAGCTTTATATATCATACTGTCATATTGTCATCTGGCTGGATCTGGTTTTTGCTTTGGTGGGTGGGGTTCTATTGAGAGTTTAAGGTCCTATACCTGGGACCTGAGTGACACCTAGGCTAGAGTGGTTCATGTTCTTTCCCATTCCATTTCGGTCTGGTGCGGGAATATGAAACACGGTTCAGATGTGGGTTTCTTCTTGAGAACTCTGTGTTACAGATTTCCTGTAGTGCTAGGGCTATCTGGGAAGCCTGCTAAGTCTGGATGACCTTTATTATGACCTTCAGAAACTGAGGTGAATTAGAGGAAGATCTTTTATGGTTATTGTAAACACTGTACCTCCGGGTTAGAAGTGTTTACACTTCTCATAACTGATCCAAGTCTGAGGATCCTTGTTCTAGAACATCACCTGTGAGGGGGTTGGGCTGTTTACAGGTTTGCAGGAACCCTTGGCCACATCATACCCAGTTACTTGTTGTATTTAAGAATGCTTCACTTTGGACAATTATTGTGATTTAACCCTGGATATGTGACTCTTTATTTGAGTCCCCCACCTCGGTTACTGGATTTCTGAACCTCCATCTGGATTTCTTGAACATACTTGGACTTATATCAAGGCAGTAATCAGATCCAGCTTGATCACAAACCCTTGCATATCATTTGCATACTCATCATTTGCATCATTTAACATTTGTTTATTTGTTTTTCAGGGTATCCATATTACATCTGGCTTGGTTTTGACCCCTTCATCTGCATAGACCCTTGTTCATCAGTTATCTGCTTCAGCTATCTTCATCAGTTGCCTGCTTCAGCTACTTTTATCACCAGCCTCAGCCTATCAGTGGCTCATCTCCAGTATCAGTCTTCATCATCAGCATTTATTTTCAGCTCTTCATCAGCAGTCATGGCACCCAAGAAGAGCAACATTTCATATCATTTCTTTGAGCCTGTGCTGACTGGCATCAGGCAGGTCCAGGAACTTATCACTTCAGACCACATCCCTTTATTCAGAGAGCATTATGGAGGCATCCTTGATATGGTTATGGATCTAGATCCTTCTTAGAGGAGTTTGATCCACACTTGCCTACAGTTCTATGATCCCCCTTTGAGATGCTTCACTTTCCCGAATTTTTAGTTGGGACCTCTGTTGGAGGATTTTTCATCATTGATTGGAGTACCTGTCAGGGGTGGTATCCCCTTCAACCCAGAGATGCCCTCTCCCAGCAATGAAGAAGTGGCAAGGGAACTGTATTTAGAACCTATTTTGATTGAGCAGAACATGTCAACAAAGGCTGGAATTCCTGGCCTACACTTGGACTTTCTAACTTCTCAGGCCATCCTGAAGGCCTCCTTGGGAGAATGGAAGGCAGTTTGTGCATTGTTAGCCCTCAGTGTATATGGGGTTATACTTTTTGCAGATGAGCCCAAGTTTATCAGCAAGAATGCTATTCATCTCTTCCTTTTGAAGAACCCAGTACCCACCTTGCTGGGAGATTTCTATTATTCTGTTCACCAAAGGAATGAGAAGCAGAGAAGGAGATTGGTGACGTGTTGTGCTCATTTGTTTCATACCTGGCTGCTTAAGCACTTACCCAAAACTGATGCTTTCCTAAATCCTCACCAACAGAAGAATTGGGCTAGAAGACTTATTGCTTTAACTTCAGATGACATCAGATGGTGCACCCAGAGCACCAAAGGCATAGACATAATTACTAGCTGTGGGAAGTTCCCCAATGTACCTCTAGTAGGAGTGAAGGGTTGCATCAATTACAATCCTTTGCTGTTTAAGAGACAATTGGGCTATGCTTTGGTGCACCCTCCTAGAGTGCAAGACTTGGCTGAAACCCTGTATTGTGAGATAAAACCTAATCTAGCTGTTGTCAGACAGGCATCCTGGGCTTGGGACAACATCCAGACCAAAGGGATGGCCATTCTTGGGAGATGCAACAATGTGGCTTCAGCTCAGTATTATGCGTGGCTCATGCTAGGGCTCAAATTTCTGGGATGCCCTTTACCATTTAGGATGCACCTGGACCATCCATAGTACCACCTCCAGCCACTGTCAGCCTGGAAGAATTTGAGAAGCTGAAGGAAATGAATGAGAATCTGTCTCAAGCTTTAAAGAAGACCCTCTGGGAGAGGAGTGATGGTCGTATAGACATTGAGAGGTTGGAGAAGCTCAGAGTGGAACATCTGGCCAAGATTGAGAAAGCAGAGAACTACATCAAGAAATCAAGAGCTGGAGAGCAAATATTGAAGAATGCCTGTAAAGAGGCCCAGTTTCAGAAGGCTAGGACTGATCTCTATCTGAAAGAGAGTCAAGACAGGTGGGTCAGAATCACTGAAGCTCGCACTCAAGAGGATAAGAGAACTCAAGCCAGGATTGAGAAGTTGGAGGCCAATGAAAAGAAGCAGCAGGAGGCTTTGCTGGCAGCCCAGAAGGAAATCTCAGAATTGAAGCTTAGGGCTGGTGTGAAGAGGTCAAAGGACCAGGACAGGCACAAGAAGCTGACTGCTGCTATTGCCACCAGGAACCTTCTTATCAGAAACATCACAGAGTATCCGGCTGGTCCTGTAACTGAAGCACTTTTGAAGGAGGTTGAGGAGGATGAGTTTGGCTTAGATGTTTGACTACTTTGCGTGTTGTTATTTCCATTTGATGTACTTTTCTTTTATGTTGTATTTTGACCCCTCAGGGGCATATGTTGTAAAAACAGACTATGTATTATTCACTATTTGTAATGTATTTGTCAGTTCATTTCACTAAGTTTTCTCTTTCTCAAGCAACATCAAAGCATCTTCCTCAGGGTCTGGAAAGGTCAAAACCAAGAGCCAAGCCGGATACCTTGGAAACAAATAAGCATACTGCATTGCATACTAACTTTTGTTTTGTTTTGTAGGTTTTTGTTTTGTTACTAACTCTGTTGTGATTCAAGAATTATTGCTCGCCGTCGGGTGTTCCCTCTCAACCGTCCGCACAGATATCCTACTCGCAATAACCTTCCTGGTATCCAGATGGACCAAGTACAGCAAGAGCTGACAGAGGTCAGAACCCAGATGGTTAATGAAAGGCTGGAGATGAGAAACCAAATGACCCAGTTCATGGAAGTAATGAATGGCTTGGCTCAAAGTCAAGAAAGATTGAGGGCATTGGTGGAAAGACAAACCCCAGAAGAACCTCCTCTGGGAACTGGAGGAACAAGTAACAATGAGAGGGGTCAGCCTCATGTTAACCCACCTGTATATGGGCCTCATCTACACCCAGAAGTCAACATTCCGGGTAATGTGCAAGGAAATACTACTGGAGGAAGACTCTTACAAGAAGACCCCCGGGAAGAGCAGTTCACTGTGATGGGAGCTGGGGATGAAGTTTATGATAGGAGGTTTGATGAAATCGCTGAAAAATTGAGATCTCTGGAGTCTCAAAACTCCTTAGGTTTTGATGTTATGGATATGGGGTTAGTGGATGGGGTAAGGATTCCTCATAAGTTTAAACCCCCGTGCTTCGAGAAGTACAATGGAACTTCCTGTCCACGAACTCACTTGCAGTCTTTTCTGGGAAGACTTAAGGCATACACCATGGATGAGAAACTGTGGATGTTCTATTTTGAAGATAGTTTGACTGGGGCTTCAAGGGAGTGGTACTCTCACTTGACCAGAGCTACTATCAGGTGCTGGAAGGATCTAGCTGAAGCTTTCATCAGGCAGTACCAATACAATCTAGACATGGCTCCTAACAGAACCCTTCTGATGGGAATGTCTCAATCCTCTAGAGAAAGCTTCAAGGAATATGCCCAGAGGTGGAGACAGCTTGCTGCTGTCCAGCCACCCATGTCGGAAAGAGAAATGGCCGACATGTTCATGAACACTTTACAAGGAACATATATTGATAGGCTAGCTGCCTCTTCTTCCACCAGCTTCGCTGACGTAGTTATAGCTGGAGAAAGAATTGAAAGCCTTCTGAAGATGGGTAAGATTTCTGATAATGGTGCAAGCTCGTCAAGTAATCCCAGAAAGCCTTTTTTGGGACCCAGAAGAACCGGTGAGGCAAATGCCATTTATGCCAACAGGGGCAGACCTCAGCATGTCCACAGATCAGTAGCAGCTGTCACTATTCCAGCTCCGATTCCTCAGCAACCAGCATATCAACCACAACAACAACCACATTATCAACAACAAGTTCAGTATCCGCCACAGAGGAACTACAACAACAACAACAACAATCAACAGCAAAGACCCTTTCAGCAAAGACCATCACAGGAAAATAGGGTGATTGACCCTATCCCTATGCCTTATGCCGCTTTATTACCACAACTCCTGAAACTCAACTTGGTTGAACTAAGGACATTAGCACCACCAGATCCCTCCAATCTTCCAAGAAACTATGATGTCAACGCCAGATGTGCTTTTCACTCGAATGCACCGGGCCATAATACAAAGAAGTGCAGGGCTTTGCAAATGAAAGTCCAAGATCTGGTGGATTCTAAAGCCCTCAATTTTGCACCCCCGCCAAATGTCAACAAGAATCCCATGCCCAATCATGGAGGACCAAGAATTAATGCTATTGAGGAAGACAAGCCATCTTTCTTGATAACCAGTGTTGGACAGATTCGAACACCTCTGGTAGAAATTAAAGCTCAGCTTCTAGAGTGCCAGATGTTCCCCGGGTGTGAGCTCGGTTGTGGTTATTGCAACATTTTGGTCAACGGGTGTGATAACTTGAGAAGCGGCATAGACGGTCTTATCAAAAGTGGTATCCTTCAGATCATAACATCAGTACCTACAAATCCAGCAATCCCTTTGACAACAATTCCTGACTCTTCTACAACTGCAACAACAATCATTCCAACCAATTCATCAATATCATCAACAATGGCTCCGGCCGTCACTTCAGCAAACCAGATGTCAACAACCATTCCTTCTACAACATCAGCACCCATTCATTCAACAGAATCTTCTACAACGCCAATAGAAATTGATGAAGATATTTCAGCAGTCACCATTTACTATGACCCATCATATGTTCCTCCAAACAACATCTTTCAACAACAAGCAGTGGCATCTCCTGCCAGGTCACCAGTCACCATTTACTACGATCCGCACACCATTTCAGTACCCTCCTCTGCAGCAGTCAGCCCAGTTACTATTACGGTACCAGGGCCAGTTCCATATGAAAGCAGTAATGCCATACCTTGGCATTATGGCTCTGACCTCTACTGCAACAGGGAGAGGATCACTTTGGATTCTTCAACCTCTTCTCCACAGATTGATAATGTTGGGGGAGGCGGAGGCTTCACCAGAAGCGGACGCCTTTTTGCATCACAATTGCAAAGACCTAATGCCGAAGCAGAAGCTGCTGCCAAAGCAAAGGGAAAGAGTGTGGTGCCTGAAGAACCAATCATCAAAGAAACTCAGAAGACATCTTTTGAGAAAGATGTAGATGAGTTCATGAGAATTATAAAAAGAAGTGATTACAAGGTGGTGGATCAGCTTCACCAAACTCCCTCAAAGATCTCCATATTATCCCTGCTGATGTGTTCTGAAGCTCACAGGAATGCATTACTGAAAGTCTTGCACGCAGCATACGTGCCAGAGGAGATCACTGTTAATCAGTTGGAAACTGTGGTGGCAAATGTCAATACCAGTCATGGACTGGGCTTTACCAATGCTGACTTAACAACTGAGGGACGTAACCACAACAAGGCTTTACACATCACTCTAGAATGCAAGGGTGTTGTCCTATCCCATGTGCTGGTGGACACTGGGTCTTCACTCAATGTTCTGCCAAATAAAGCCTTAGTGAAGATGGAGTATGATGGCTTGGCATTGCGTCCGAGTAATTTAGTGGTGAGAGCATTCGATGGCTCTAAAAGATCAGTGCTTGGGGAGATTGATCTGCCTGTGATGATTGGCCCGCAGACTTTTAAGATTACCTTCTATGTGATGGACATTCAGCCGGCCTACAGCTGTTTGTTGGGTAGACCTTGGATCTATGCCGCTGGCGCTGTTACGTCTACCCTTCACCAGAAGCTGAAATTCGAGTGGGAGGGCCAGATCATCACCATCTGTGGTGAAGAGGACATCTTTGTTAGCCATCTGGCTACGTACAAATACATTGAAATGGACGGAGAAATCCATGAAACCATGAGCCAGGGGTTTGAGGCCCTGAACATAAATGAAGCAACTGTTGTACTGGGAACCTCCATGACGTCTTATCAGCAAGCCAGGAAGGTTGTTGAAGAGGGGACTGCCCAAGGCTGGGGCAAGCTGTTGCCTGTGGAGAAGAAGGAGGACAGATTTGGGTTGGGTTACAAACCAACTCAACAAGATCAATCAGAGGCTGCCAAGAAGCCCAGTTTTGTCAGCGGGGGAATGCTCACCCGGATGCAGTGAACAACTTGGAAGATGAGTCGGAAGATGAGCGCAACCTGGAGAGCTGGATACGTCCAAGGATCCCGGGGAGCCGTATCTCAAACTGGTCTTCCCAGGAAATTATAAGGGTTACTCCTGCAGAGTAATTATTATTTCTTGTATATTTTAAGCATGCATCAAGTCTTGCATCTTGCCCAAGATGACAAGACTCATTTTGTAATCGGGCCATCTTGTAATTTTGTGCAAACAGATCAATCAATGAATATCGGACATCTTTTGCAAATGAGTCTTTTCCTTTTCCGCTCACTGTTTTTCCATTTTTCTTTTTGTACAAAAACAAAAATGGCAATGTGTCGCGGTGAGAATCGGATACCAAGCTATTAAGTGAGCTCGAATCGCAAAACATTTATGTTCACCACCGACTTTAATTTAATCCAAAGGGAAAAGGGAAAAAGATCGTAAAAACCCTAAATGAGGAGAAACTAGGTTCGGGGGTTGATTATACCTAGGGAAGGTGTTAGCATCCTAAGCATCCGCAGTATCCTACGGGAACCTCTTGTTAATATTTGTATTTTTGTTATTTATTGCTTGCTAAAATAAGGGAACCTAAGGTTTTATTTCTAATGGTGCTCGCACAACATCGCATCGATGCCTACGTATCGGGTATAGAATCAGAGCACTCGTAGTTCTCCTAAGGATTAACGAACACTTGGTTACGCTCAAGGTTCGCGGGGAAAAGTAAGTGTTATGGCAAACACTCACGTGACTTTAGGAAAGTCACAAAAAGTTGTAACATAAAAAGTCCTAATGGTTAAGGTTGAAAATGGAACTAGGGATTGCTAAACTTCCTATGACATTGAGTCAACTGCAGGAGTCTTTCCCTTTTGGATTGGAAATGCGAGAAAAATGAAATAAAAATAAATGAGGGTGCAAGCTCCTAAGACTAGGCAAAGGCTGCTACTTGCAAAAATAAACTGAATGAAGTAAATAGAAATACAAGACAAAGGCTCAGTAACCAGGCTATGGCTCGATATATGGATCGAGAATGCGGGGGTGGAAAACAAGCGCAGTACGACAATTTGTTTAAGTTGAAAAGCTGTGAAGTGTAAAGAACTGTGCAGATGGCAATCGTAAACGACCGACTTACGTGTGTGAGTGAAGTGAAGTGAAGTTCACTTGGCGTTGGACCAAGGAATTGTTATTTTGAAAATTAAATCTAATATGGTGTAAGTACGCGAGAAATAAATAATTAATAATAAATGAAATAAATTGAAATATAGAATGAAATGGATTAAATAAATTAAATAGAAAAAATAATGAAATAAATGGAAAGAAAATAAATAAATATATGAAATAGAAATAAAATGCAATGGCCTCATATGGGTCACGATTAATCGGAAACGATTTATCGTGACCTTCGTCATATCATCGGCCCTAAAAAGAGAAAAATAAATGGATAGATTAATAGTTATCTAACATATATTTCCTTTTTTTTTATAACTTTTTTTTTTAAAATAAATTGAAAATAGAATAAATTAAATAGAATAGGATAAATAGAAAAAATAAAAAATGGCCTCAAATTGGTTTAGACAAAATTGACAAAGTCAAATATCAATAAACCACATGCTCTTATCATAGGCCCAAAAAGAATAAAGAATAAAAATAAAACTGAAAATAAAATAGTTCACTAATTTGTTAAACACCTTTTTTTCTAAAGCAAAATAAAATTGGAAAAATTAATAATAACAATAATACAACTGGAAAATGTAAAAAATAAATAAATTAATAGAAAAAACAGAGAGGGGATACATCGAGTAATTGTGTGATAAGAGGATATTCGGTTGGGCCAAGCCCATCAGCCAAAAGAAATAAAAAAGTGAGGGGGAGGTACAGGTTGTGCTTAGGTGTGATCAACATCAACTACATTGCAATGGACCAACCCGATTCAAAATTAAATTATAGAATAAATTAATAAAAGAAATTAACAAAAAAAAGTACCAGCAAGGAGCTTAAGCAAGTAACAGGATAAACTAAAACTCAGAATGCGATAAACAACAAAATAGAAAACGCGACTTCACTACCTCACGATCCTCTTTGCATTCAAGATCAACATCTCTCTCGCGAATCTCAATCGCTCATTCTCTCAGCCTCAGTGATGCTCTCTCTCTCTCAACGCACCTCTCTCAATCGCTTCTGGAAAAGGGCGGCGACGGATTGCGTTTGGCCGGCGCGGTGGCTTACGGTTGATCTTGGGTTGGTTAAAGGGGGTTTGACGCGATTCGGTGGAGAGGAGGTGATTCGGTCCTGGTTTCAAGTTTCGTGGGTTATCGGTGAAGGGTTTCGTGGTGGATAGTGGCCGGTAATGGGGGTTTGAGCGGCGGGTTGGTTTAGGTGACGGTGAGTTTTGAAGTGTGGCGGATGGGTGTTGGCCGGAGGTTTCGTGATGATGAGGTTTAACGGTGTCAGAGGTGGGTTATGGTGGAGGCTATGCTTGTGTTTGGCCGGCGTTCTCACCCTCTCTCGTTCATCTCACTCACGGCCAAGCTTCGGTTTCGAGATGGACTCGGTCTTGATTCTCTCACGGCTCTCGACCTCGCGGTGGCACACGGCGGCGTCATAAATTTGGGGAAACTTTCAGGTTCGCGATTCAAGCTTCGATTCAGGTTCGGATTCGACCTATTTCTCCTCTCAATCTCTCTGTTTTTCTTTTCACTGAATTCTGAAACTTTGCGTTTTCAAATTAGGGATTTTTATGAGTTTTTGAAAGGAGATGGTGGTTGGCGGAACAGGGATGAGGATTCGGTAGGGATGAAAGATAGTTCAGGTTATGATTTTGATTGGTTACGGTGTGGCAGGTTTCAGTGTTTGGCTTGTGGAGGAGATTGTCACAGTGAGGGTGAGCAAGGCGATGGCGGAGTTTTGGCGGATGGGTGCTGGATTTCGCACAGAGGGGTTTTCAAAGGCGGATGAAGGGGCCAGGTTTCACGGCTTTGTCTCAGTTTGTGCGTGTTGGTGTTGGATGGTGAATGGCTTCTCGGATTTGTTCGTTTTTGGTTGATGGATTTCACTCGGTTTTACGATTCTGTCTTGGTGAGTTTTTCAATCCTTACAGTTTTGACTCAAAGCTTCTCCTTCGCTTCTTTTCTCTGTGTTTACAGTTTGAAACTCGGTTTGGTTTCAGATGATTCTTTTTGGTGTTGCAGGTTGTTGCTGAAGGGCAGAATGGTTTCGGTTTTTGAAGAAAAAGGAAAGAAGATGGTTTATTAAAGAAAGTTTCACGGTTGTGGCGGAATGGCGGTGTTGACGCTCGCGGCTTGAGGAGTACAGCTGGTACTTGCTGGTTTTGGGGCTAAGTTTGGTGTTCAAATTAGAAAAAAAACAGTGAAGGTTTGTTGAAGAGAAAATGGTTCATGGTGCTTGTCGTGACTGATTTTTGGCTGATTTTGGATTTGCAGGTTTGAGGTGAAGCTCACAGTGTGGCTTGGTTTGGATTGGCAGCGGTTGTTTTTGTGAGGATGGCGCTTTTGTGAAGGGGTTAACGGCGGTCCGAGGGGCTTAAGGTGGATTCAGTTTATGGTGCGGGTGATGGCTATGATTGGAGGATTTTCGGTAGTTTTGAAGAGTGCTTTGCGGTTTATTAAGGTGAGGGTGAGTTTTGTTTCAGTTTTTTTCTACCCATATTTCATTCATTTTTGGTTTGGTATCTACAGGGATGTGAGATTGATGATGAATGGCAATGGAGTATGATACAAAATTGCAGAGATATTTTTGGTTTATGGTTTTGTGAGTTAAGAAAAAGAAAGGTTGCAGGTTATTGAAAGGGTCGCGAGCTTGGGCTGTTTCGCGGTTTAAAGAAGGTTGGTAGTGAGGAAGTGCGTTTTGCGCAGTGGTGTTCTGCTTCACGGTGAGTTTTTGGATCTGGTTTGTGATTTATGTAGGCTGAAGGAAACGAAATAAATTTGGTGAATTTATTGGAAGGTTTTCTGTTTTGGTTACAGGTGACAGGATTGGCGGCTGTTGGCCGATGGTTTGTCAGTTTTTTTTTTGGTGGGCTTGAAGGTGATTAAAGTTTAAGGTTGTGAAAGTGGCGGTTAAAAGGGATTTTGTGTGAGGTTGAAAGTCGGCGATATGAAGGTGATGAAAGGTCGAAATACAGATGGTTGAGTTTAGGTTTTTTGGATTTGTGACAGGTTTTGCCTCTGTTTGTTTCAGTTGGATCCCCTCTCTTTTTTGAAAGCAAGTTGACGGAATTTGAAGGGTCCTCTTATGAGGTTGCTGGCTTTATATTTTTTTGCAGAAATTTTGAAGTTAGTTTTTTTTGAAGTTTTTTTTTTAAATATGAAATTTGTTTTGTGTTGTGCAGATTTGAAAATAAAGCTGAGAAAGAAAACTATGATATGGACAAATGCTAAAAAGAAGTGAAAGGAAAAAAGATGATACCGACCCGAACGTTATCGGGGTGAAGAGTCCACGAGTGTAAGTCTCCTTCTGTTCCTTGCTGCTGAATTCTTTGTTCTCTCCTTTCTTCCTTTCTTTTTCTTTTGTGGTTTTTTGGTTTTAAGTTGGACTGAAATTTCTCTGTGTTGTCTTTTGGTGTTTTGATGACTGTTTTCAGTTGTTTTTGAGTGGATGTAACAGTGTGTTTGAGGTTTTTTTTTTTGAGCTTGTTTTGGTGCTGTTTAGTGGCTGAGTTGTTGCTTTGAGACTGGATTTTGTTTTGAGTTGGTTTTCCTAATACAACAGTGTGCTTAGTGGCTGAGTTTTTTTGAGTTGGTTTATCTGATATCAGTGTGTTTTGTAACTGGTTTGTTATTTGTAGAGGGCTGAATTTTTTGGATTTTCTTTATGGTTTTGGTAGCTGTTCTATAGTATGTTTTTATGCTGAATTTGTGTGGTTGCTTGTAGGTGAAGGGTGCTTGGAAAGAGGGGACAAAAGTCTGAATTGCTGCTGTGGGTGGAGAAGTGGAGCAGGAAATGGTTGGTGGCTGCATGCTGATTTTGTTGATTTGGAGCAGGCTGAAATTTGTAATTTTGTGTTGAATTTTTTTACAATTTCCTTTCTTTTTTCTCTATGTAATTGTAACAAAACAAAATTATGGAATAAACTGATTATTTACATTTGATTATGATTTGAAATTGAACACTAATGTTGAGAATGAGAACCTTAAATTAAAATCTAAACATAAACTTAAATTAGAAATGAATTAAAAGAATTAAACTTAAAATTAAAAATAACTTATAAACTTAAATAAATAACTTGGAATTAAAATTAATTTAGAACTTGAGAAATAAATTGGAATTTAGAAAATAAAATGTGGATATGAATGGAATAAATGGTTAAAAATTAAAATTTGAATTAGAAGTGAATAAAAAGGAATTAAACTTAAAATTGAAATAACTTAGAAACTTAAATAATTGAAATTAAAAATTAACTTTAGAATTTGAGAAATAAGTTTGGGAATTTAGAAAATAAAAATTAATTGAAATTGACATTAGATCTAGAAGTAACAACTTGAAAATAAAATCAACAATTGAAGAATAGAAAATAAAGTCAAAAATAAGAATTTGAAAATGAAATAAAAATTATTTTAGGAATGAGGACTTGATAATGAAAAGAAATAACAAATAAGTTTAGAAACTTTTTGAAAATTGAACTAAAAATTAGAAATAGAAATTGAAATAAAATCTTAACAATAGGAACTCGAAAATAGAAACGAAAATAGAAAAATTAAAAAAAATAAATTAAAAATACGAAAATGAAATAAAAAGTCATAAATAAGAAAAGAGAAGTTAAATTAAAAATGGAAGCTAGAAAATGAGAAGAAAGCAACAGAAAGAAAAAAAAACGGGAAAAAATCCCTGCTAAATGCGATGAATGTATGATGCGAGCAGTTAGGGGTAAAATTTGGGGTGTGACAGTTGCCCCTATTTAAATAACTTTACCAGATGGCGTGAATGACGATAGGCACTCATGAGATCAGGGTGAAAGATATTTAAATACAGAAATAACCGGAAATTTTGCCCCTAAATGCGATGTTATGCTGGACTACAAACTATCTAAACTCTGCAACTCTTATGCAATGAAATGATGACTATGGTATGAATGATTAAAAAAAGAGATAAATCGACGACCACAAGCCAAGACTCACTGAGGATGACATACACTGGGGATAAAGAAACGAAAACGGGAAGTATTCAAAGTGATAAATCAACAGGTTCGAGTGTAACTGTTGACACTAAGAATAACAGAAGACGGGAACGAAAGGAAATCCAAAGCATTGGATCAACGAACACAGACAAAACAAAATAAAATTCAAAGTGACTGCACAGTGGCTCAATGCGACCAACTGACACCAAGAATACAAATAAGACAAGGAAATAAATCGAAGTGGTAGACCAATGGCTCTATGCGACCAAATGACTTTGAGAAATAAAAGCAGCAACATATTCAAAAAGAATGCGCAGTGGCTCAATGCGACCAACTGTCATTGGAAAATAGAAACGACACAATATTCAAAGTGAATGCGCAGCGGCTCGATGCGACCAACTGACACTAAGAATAACAAAAGGCTTATTCAAGGTGAATGCGCAGCGGCCCGATGCGACCAACTGACACCATGAATAGAAATGACACAAAATTCAAAGTGAATGCGCAGCGGCTCGATGCGACCAACTGACACTAAGAATACAACAAAATAAACATTCAAAGCGAAATGTGCAGTGGCTCTATGCGACCAACTGTCACTGGAAACGATAAACGTAATATTCAAAGTGAATGCGCAGCGGCTCGATGCGACCAACTGACACTATGAATAACAATCGAAAATAAACATCCAAAGCGAATGCACAGCGGCTCGATGCGACCACTGTCACTGAGAATGACAACAAGCTTACTCAAGGTGAATGCGCAGCGGCTCAATGCGACCAACTGACACCATGAATAACAATCGAAAATAAACATCCAAAGTGAATGCACAGCGGCTCGATGCGACCACTGTCACTGAGAATGACAACAAGCTTATTCAAGGTGAATGCGCAGCGGCTCGATGCGACCAACTGACACCATGAATAACAACAAAAATACTCGAAGCGGAAGCACAATAGGTTCGAAACCTATTGACACTACAAAAGAAAACCAAGATACTCAAAGTGAATGCGCAACAAGTTAAAAAAACCGGTTGACACTAAGAATGATAAAGACAAAGTAGTCATAGTATTCAAAATGGTAAATTAGCAGGTTCAAATGTAACTGCTGACACTGAGGATAAGGAAGGAAATCACAGTGGTTTAGTAGCGGCTCTATGCGACCAGCTAACATTGGGGATAGAATGGAGATCACCCAAAGATGGACCAACGACTCTAAGCGACCGGCTAACGCAAAAAAGTAACAACAAAACATGTTGGAGTTTTCAAATAAGATAAAACATCCAACTTCTGGAAATTCCTTCAGGAACCATCAGGAGAAAGGGTACAAGCATGTGCAAAATCAAATTGACTTGGATTTAAGCAAAAGGTTTCAGGACCTGCTTAAAAGATTTGTGCCAATGACAATTGGACTTCAAGGAGATATGGTGGTCATAAAGACAAATACCAATCACAATTAGAATTCCACGGGGGACAACAACAATTACTGGGGACAATAACAAATGGTAAACCACTTCGGGTACCAACAACAATGAACTCTCAAATTGAACACTAATGATATTTGGACTTTGAAGTTAGACAGACGACAACTGGGGAAATATAAATGCTAATGTCAAATGCGCATGATTGAGCATGATGCGAATGATCATGATATGCAAATGCTGACTCTAAAGAGACAAAGAGTTTTGACAAGACTCAAAGAGGAGTAGGCTCTCAACACCAATACTCAGATGAGCAATAAGCAAAACACTGGGGAGATGTCTTCGAACTTGGAAATCATGCTTGGTCCAAGGATCCATCCAAGAGTGTTATCAGTTTTGAACTTCTATGGGGATTTCTGTAATAATAGCATAAAAGTGTTGTTGCAAACCAGGACTTCTTGGGGAAACAGAAGGTTCTTTTTTTCAATTTTTCCAAAGTCAAAGAAACTTAATAGTTTTTCAGTATGTTTTCAAAAAATATTTCTCTTTTTTTAAAAAAACTTGTCATTTTCAGAGTTAAATTGTAATCAAGTGATGGCATTTTGCATAACAAAAGAAAATAAGAAGCTGAACAATAAACTCATAGGCAAAGTTTGTATTTTATTCAAGAATGGTAGCTTGCCAATGGCAAAAACTCCATGGGAAATTACAATTTGAAAATGGCAATGGGGAAAGGTCTACATTGAATCCAACGACCACTACAATCCCTAATAACTAAGACTGCCCGACACCTTGCTTCCGACGAGAGCAAATGGATCGATCTTTCAGTATGATTCTTCAGTAATGGTAAACACCATCTGACACAGTCAAATGCCTTTGTCCCTAACTTTTGCCTGGACCGCCCTTTCGGGTTTTCAATCCACCGGGACGCTCTTTTTTGCCTAAGCCGCCCTTTCGGGTTTTCAACTTAGCGAGCTCTTTATTTTTTTTATTTTTTTTTTATCCCTAACTTTTGCCTGGATCTCCTTCATAGGTTTTGATCCACCGGGATACCCATTTTTGCCTAGGTCGCCATTTCTGGTTTTCGACCTATCGGGTTTTATTTAGGCATAATATTTTTTGACTGCATCAGAATTCACCGGGTGCTTCAGTTGTTCACCATCCATAGTTGTAAGGATTAAGGAACCCCCGGAGAATGCCACCTTCACAACATATGGGCCTTCATAGTTAGGACTCCATTTTCCACGCATGTCTTTGTGGACTGGCAAGATTTTCTTGAGTACAAGATCTCCTTCTTTGAATTCTCGGAGACGGACTTTCTTGTCAAATGCTCTCTTGATGCGCTTTTGGTACAACTGGCCATGGCACATGGCGGTCATTCTCTTCTCATCAATGAGGTTCAGTTGGTCATATCTGCTCTGGACCCACTCAGCTTCCTCCAGTTTGGTTTCCATCAAGATTCTCAAAGATGGTATCTCTACTTCAATAGGGAGAACTGCATCCATCCCATACACCAGAGAGAAAGGGGTTGCCCCTGTTGAAGTGCGGACTGATGTTCTGTATCTGTGTAAAGCATATGGTAACATCTCATGCCAATCTTTGTAAGTTTTTACCATCTTCTGCAGAATCTTTTTGATGTTCTTGTTTGCAGCTTCAACAGCTCCATTCATCTTCGGACGGTACGGAGAAGAGTTATGATGTTCAATCTTGAATGTCTCACACAACTCTTTCGTTGTTTTGTTGTTCAAATTGGTCCCATTATCTGTGATGATTCGGCTTGGGATTCCATAACGGCAGATAATTTGATTCTTGATGAAGCGGGCAACCACTTGCTTTGTCACATTGGCGTAGGAAGCTGCTTCTACCCATTTGGTGAAGTAATCAATTGCGACCAAGATAAACCGATGACCATTGGAAGCTTTAGGCTCAATTGCCCCTATCATGTCAATTTCCCACATTGAGAAAGGCCAAGGCGATGACAGAACATTCAAAAGTGTTGGAGGTACGTGCACCTTGTCGGCATAAATCTGGCATTTATGACACTTCCTGGCATACTTGAAACAATCTGATTCCATGGTCAACCAGAAATATCCAGCTCTCAAAATCTTCCTGGACATGGCATGTCCATTGGCATGTGTTCCAAATGATCCTTCGTGGATTTCCCTGATCAGTAGGTCTGCTTCGCGCTTGTCCACACATCTGAGCAGAACCATATCATGATTTCTCTTGTAGAGCACATTGTTGCTGAGGAAGAACTTGGACGCCAATCTTCTCAGAGTCTTCTTATCTAGATTTGTTGCATCAACTGGGTACTCTTGATTCTGCAAATAGTTCTTGATGTCATAGAACCACGATTTCTCATCAGTTTCTTCTTCGACCAGTAGACAATAGGCTGGTGCAGTTCTTCGCTCGATTGTAATGAGTGGAGCTTTATTAAGAAATCTGACTTGAAACATAGATGCCAACATAGCCAAGGCGTCTGCAATTTAATTCTCTGCCCTTGGAACATGATGGAAAGTGACTTCATCAAAGTATTTGATCAATTCCACAATGTGGGCATGGTATGGGATCAACTTCTCGTCACGGGTCTCCCATTCACCTTTGACTTGGTAAATTACTAAGGCTGAGTCTCCATATACATCCAGAATCTTGATTCTAGTATCGATTGCAGCTTCGATACCCAAAATACATGCTTCATACTCTGCGATGTTGTTTGTACATTCGAAACATAATCTGGCTGTGAAGGGAGTATAACCACCATCGGGATTCATCAAGACAACTCCTACACCATGCCCCATGTAGTTAGAGGAACCATCAAACATCATCTTCCAACGAGAACCTGGCTCGGGACCTTCATTTGGACCTGGAACTTCATAGTCCTTTATCAACATAATGTCTTCGTCCGGGAAATCGAATTTCAAAGGTTCATAATCTTCGACAGGATGATCAGCAAGGTATTCAGACAAAACACTGCCCTTGATAGACTTCTGGGTTACATATTGGATGTCGTATTCGGATAACAACATGTGCCAACGGGCGAGTCTTCCAGTCAAGGCAGGCTTCTCAAAGATGTACTTTATTGGATCCATTTTCGAGATCAACAAAGTAGTGTGACAAATCATATACTGCCTGAGGCGTCTGGCCGCCCATGCCAAGGCACAACAAGTCTTCTCTAAAAGTGAGTATCTGCTCTCACAGTCTGTGAACTTCTTGCTTAAGTAATAAATGGCGTGCTCCTTACGACCAGTTTCGTCTTGTTGGCCCAATACGCAACCCATAGATCCTTCGAGCACAGTTAGATACATGAAAAGAGGCTTCCCTGGAGTAGGTGGGATCAAGATAGGAGGTTCTTGCAGATAAACCTTAATCTTCTCAAAAGCCAGTTGACAATCAGGACTCCACTCAATCGCTTGATTCTTCCGGAGTAACTTGAATAAAGGCTCACATGTAGCAGTCATGTTGGAAATGAATCTGGAGATGTAGTTCAATCTTCCGAGGAAGCCTCTGACTTGCTTTTCTGTCTTGGGAGCTGGCATCTCTTGAATTGCTCTGACCTTATCTGGATCTACTTCAATACCTTGCTGACTAACAATAAAACCGAGTAACTTTCCCGATCGGACACCAAAAGTACACTTAGCCGGATTTAGACGTAGTTGGAACTTTCTGAGACGCTCAAATAACTTCAAGAGATGATTCAAATGATCCTCCTCACTCTGTGATTTGGCAATCATATCATCCACATAAACTTCTATCTCTTTATGCATCATATCATGGAATAGGGTGACCATTGCCCTCTGATAGGTGGCTCCTGCATTCCTGAGACCAAATGGCATAACCTTGTAACAATAGGTGCCCCATGGTGTGATGAATGTAGTCTTTTCCATGTCGTCAGGATCCATCTTGATCTGGTTGTATCCTGAAAACCCATCCATGAAGGAGAAAACAGCAAATTTAGCAGTGTTGTCAACCAAAGTGTCAATATGCGGAAGAGGGAAATCGTCCTTCGGACTGGCCTTGTTCAAATCCCTATAGTCCACACACATTCTGACCTTGCCATCCTTTTTAGGGACTGGCACAATATTAGCTACCCACTCAGGGTACTTTGCAACTGCAAGGAATCCCGCATCAAACTGTCTTTTGACCTCTTCTCGAATCTTCAGAGCCATGTCCGGTCTTGTTCTTCGGAGCTTTTGCTTTACAGGAGGACAATCTGGTCGAAGAGGTAACTTGTGGACCACTATGTCTGTGTCTAACCCGGGCATATCTTGATACGACCATGCAAACACATCTACATACTCTCTGAGAAGCTTGACCAATCTTTCCCTGATGTCTGCCCCAAGTGTTGTACCAATCTTGACTTCCTTCATGTCTTCATCAGTGCCAAGATTTATGGTCTCTACCTGCTCCTTATGTGGCTGGAGCTCTGTGTGCTCATACTCAACTAATCTTGCCAGTTCTTCAGGAATGTCACAATCTTCCTCACTTTCATCTTCCGCTTGGTAGATGGGCGAATCAAAGTTAGGAGAGAATGTAGAGTCAATGGATTCAACAGGGTTTT
Source organism: Lathyrus aphaca (assembly GCA_963966055.1). Taxonomy (NCBI): domain Eukaryota; kingdom Viridiplantae; phylum Streptophyta; class Magnoliopsida; order Fabales; family Fabaceae; genus Lathyrus; species Lathyrus aphaca. The sequence goes on along the minus strand of OZ014521.1, from coordinate 113,978,334 downwards.
CGTTTATTCTGCATATGATAATGATTTGCTTTTATTAAAAGTGGAAAATAGAGAAATGCAAGAGAAAAAAGCTTTTTTATTGGTTTTGAAAGATTGCCATCTTCTTTTAAAAGTGAAAAGAGAGAAAAAACTGTAAATGATCAAAATAAGAGTTTAACAAAATGCCTTCATTGATAATAACTTTAAAAATGAGAAGGGGCCCTACAAAATACTCCCATAGCCTTGGGCAGAGCTAGGGAACTTTGAAAACATTGAAAAAATAGACAAATTACTTTGACAATGGAAAAAACTCTGGGATCTCGACTGCCTCCCAATTGTCCAAGGCTTCTTCACACTGATACACCAAGTGATTCACATCTTCGTCTTCAGAAACTCCATCAACTGCATTGACCTGATAACCAGCACTGGAGAACACTTCTTGAATGGTCTTCAGACGTCCTTTAACGGAGGTTGACGCTCCTTCTTTCACATGAGTTGGTTTGTAACCCAACCCGCAACGATCCAGCTTCTGCTTGACTTCGATGACATCACCCCAACCTTCATAGCTTCTTTCTTCAATGGTGGAAATGGTACTCTTCAGCGATGCAAAAGATGGGATACCCTTCCCTTTTGGTTCCTCTACTTCCAGAAGGACAGCATTGGCTATCTCAAGAGCTTGGAAAGAAGTTTCCAAAGCATCTTCATCAGCCTCGATATAGGTAAAGGATGAAAGGTTGCTAACCATGAGATCTTCTTCCCCAGACACGGTCACCAGCTTGTTATTGGCTACAAACTTCATCTTTTGATGTAGGGTAGAAGTGACTGCCCCAGCAGCATGGATCCAAGGTCTTCCCAGCAAGCAACTGTAGTTAGGATTGATGTCCATAACCTGGAAAGTGATTTTGAAGACCTGTGGCCCAATCAAGATTGGTAAGTCTACTTCTCCAATGACAGTCCTTCTTGACCCATCAAAGGCTTTTACAATCAGTGCACTGGGCCTCATCTCTGCCCCTTGATAAGATAACTTAGCCAGTGTTCTTTTCGGCAAAACGTTCAAAGAAGATCCTGTATCCACAAGAACTCTTGCTAAAGTATCCTCTTGACATTTCACTGATATGTGGAGAGCACGGTTGTGGTCCAAGCCCTCCTTTGGAAGCTCCTCCATACTGAAACTGAGGTTGTTACACGCAGTGATATTGGCAATGACTCCATCAAACTGATTCACTGTTATATCTTGCGTAACATGAGCTTGGGCTAGCAACTTCTGAAGCGCACTTCGATGAGCCGGAGAATGCATAAGAAGTGATAGGATAGATATTTTGGAAGGCGTTTGATGCAGCTGATCAATTACCTTATAATCACTCTTCTTTATGATTCTGAGGAACTCTGCATCCTCTTCTCCTAAGACTACCTCTTTATCTTTGTTGACAACAGCTAGTATGACTTCTTTAGGCGGAGCCGTATTGGCTTGCTGGGTATATACACGACCACTGCGAGTCAAACGACCTGCACCCGCTATATCAGTACTTGCAACTTTTGAACCTTCCTTCTGATTAGCTTTATCGATCTTCTGATGAACTTTCCCTGTATCATACTTCCAAGGAAGTGCTTTAGTGTCTTCATAACGGAAAGAGTTACTCTTTTGTTCAAACCTTGGCTCAGGTATATTGAAAATTGGCACCACAGATTCTGGAGTATTGAAGATAGGTTGAACTCCTGAAGATTCAGGCAGGTTGAACACTGGCACCCAGGTAGAATCAGATTCAGGCAAGTTGAAAATGGGTTCAATCATTGCCACTTCATTCTTCTTCATATGACCGCTCACTTGTAAGACACCTTCATCAATCAAATCTTGAACATCTTTCAAGACGAATTCACATCCCTTTGGACTATCAACACAACCTTCACAATTCTTATGACAGCTCTTCAGTATCCCCGCCCCCACTAATTTTGCATGGAAGTCTCGAAGTGGGGTCTTGATCTCTGTGGCATTGAAAATCAAACCTTCGTCAGACTTGTCAATAATAGCATTTATGGACCCATGCTTGGGTAAAGGATTATCTTTGACATTCGGACCAGTATTCCCAAATGACAGAATGTTCTTCTCCATCAAATCTTTCACGATGTACTTCAAAGCATAACAACCCTCCAAATCGTGCCCTGGGGCACCTTCATGGAATAAACAATGAGCATTTGCGTTGTAATTTGGTGGGAGTGGATTTGGTGGAGGACCCAAAGGCCTTGGAGTAACCAAACCCTTCTTCAGCAGTGAAGGATATAGCTCAGTATAAGTTATAGGGATTCGAGGATTAGGAGGCCTTCCACCTGGTCTTCTATTCTGAAAATTGGGATTTGGATGAGGAGCTGGAGTCCTCTGCTGGTAGGCTGAAGCATTGGGTGCTTGTTGATAGCCTGGATGGTTGAGCATCGGTTGATAAGGTTGAATCATTGGAGCTGCTTGTTGGTACATCGGTACTGCTTGAGTTGGCCGATACATGGGGACTTGTGGATTAAATGCTGGTTGAACCGCCGCTACATAAGGATGTTGGGCATACTGTTGTTGATGAGCATACTGCTGTTGACGAGGATACTGCTGTTGAGCCATAGGTGAAGGTCTCTGCCAAAGTGGATTCCTTCTTTGACCTGTCAATATGGCATTCGTCTCACTTTCCTTCTTCTTGTGGAAGTTATTGGTAAATTTCTTGCCAATATTCCCACTGCCAGTGCTGGAACTGCCAGATGCACCGCTCATCTTTCCACTCTTCAATCCGAGTTCTACCTTGATTCCTACAGCCACTAAATCAGAGAAGCTAGCAGTTATGCTCCCCACCATTCTCTCATAGAATTCTGGTCGCACAGTGTCAACAAACCAGTCAGCTAATTCTTTTTCAGTCAATGGGGGCTCTACTTGAGAAGCGGTCCCTCTCCACCTCTGAGCATACTCTTTAAAGGATTCAGACTCTTTCTGGGACATGCTTAGCAATTGCCTCCTATCGGGAGCGAGGTCCATGTTGTATTTGTATTGCTAGATGAAAGCATCTGCCAAGTCTTGGAAGCTGCGGATCTTCGACTGGTCAAGCGTCAGATACCATTTAGAGGAGATTCCCTTCAGACTGTCTTGAAAGCAGTGGATCATTAACTTATCATTGTCTACCTGAGCAGCCATTCTTCGATAGTACATCAGGAGATGGTTCTTAGGACAAGTTGCACCCTCATACATATCAAAGGTGGGTATCTTGAACTTTGGAGGTATTACCAATCCGGACACCAGACACATCTCCCTGGCAGCAGCACCAAAGATCTGGTCACCTTCAATCGCTCTTAACCTTTTTTCAAGGGTATCAAAATTCTCCTGCATCTTCACATGTTTCTCATCTCCGTTTTCGGACATATCTGGCGCTTCATACCCCTGATGGTCATTAAAATACGGTTGGGCACGGGTGTGCACAATGTCCTGTGTAAAATTAGCAACGGCATGATTCTCTTCATTAGTCACAGGAACAGTTTGTTGAGCAGCAAATCCCTGAGGAGGAGGCACAAAACCTTGAAAAGGAAATGCCATACCCTGAGAGGGAGGTGCGAAACTTTGAGAAGCTAAGCCTTGGGACGGAGGGAAGAAACCCTGAGCAGCAAATCCTTGGGAAGGAGGTATAAAACTCTGAGTAGCAAAACCTTGAGAAGGAGGGAAGAAACCCTGAGTAGCAAGTCCTTGGGAAGGAGGAATAAAACCTTGAGTAGCAAACCCTTGTGAAGGAGGTATAAAACTTTGAGTAGCAAACCCTTGTGAAGGAGGTATAAAACTCTGAGTAGCAAACCCTGAAGAAGAAGGAATAAAACTTTGAGAAGCAAAACCATGAGGAGGAGGGACGAATCCATGAGGAAGTCCAAAAGGAGGCCAGGTCACAGGGGTAATGACTGATGATGTAGGCTGGGTCGTTGCAGTGACAAATTCAGTCGTTGCAGTAACAATTTCTGACACCACAGTCCGTTGGGTATCCATCTTCGCTCGAATGACTTGTAACATTTCCATCATCTGACCCATATCTCCACGAATATGAGAAACTCTTCGTTAACTCTGTCCATCTCTAGGTCTCTTTCAGCCATCCTCTTTCTGGCTTAAGCTCGAGTGTAGTATTTGCGTGAGAGCCTCAGTGTGAAAGCTGAATTGAGAGCAGATGACGGGAATGAGTTTTGTATGAAAAAAATGCAAATGGAATGCCAAATGTATGAATGCAATGCAAAAATGAAATTTTATTCAAGGAACTTAAGAAACAACTTGCAAACATCAAGGAACGCATAATAATCAAAGGGATGTGATTTCATTAAATTCAAAAAGTGATACAAAGTCTTGAGTACACTTTCAAAAATCCCAAACAAAGCTTAACAAAGACAAAGTCCTAAGGAGATTCTCCTAAAAGCCTCAAGTTGAGCTTCTCGATTTGTGCCTTCATCTGAGCCCTTTCAAGCATAAGCTGATCCACGATCGACCTCCAAGAAGTGTCCTCTGGAGTGCTGGAGGAAAATAAATCCTCTTGTGCCTTCCTTTTCTTGCTGGAGAGCTCTTCTTCTTCCTTCATCTTCAGTTGTCTTCTAAGTTCCTCATTCTCACTACTGATGATCTGATGACGATTCTTCCATGCATTCTTCTCTCGAATCTCTTTCTCCAAATCAATCTTCAGCTTCTCTGCATCATCCATAAAGATTAGAATGGGTTTCTTGAAGGTCATAGGATCCTGGCGAGGGTAAGGCATCTTTAGACTGATTACCCTATCTCGTACCCATTGGAGATAGGGTTCCATAGAAACACAATTCGGCTTTCCCAAGCTACTCCTCCCCTTCCTATGGATGCACTTCCAAGCTTGCATAATCTGTTTCTTGAGCTCTGGTTCTTCGTCATCCTTAAAGAAAATTCCTTCCACTTCAACACTCTTAGGTTTGTCCTTCAACGGGTACCCGAGTTGACGGCGAGCCAAAACCGGATTATAGCTGATTCCTCCCTTAGGGCCAAGAAGAGGCACATTAGCAAAATCACCACAGCTATCAATAATCAATATTCCATCATAAGCACGATTGTACCAGCTAATGTCAGAGTGGGTAAGAGACAAGATCCTTTGTGACCACCACAAACCATCCTTAAGATTCCAAAATGAAGATGACTTAGGCAAGTGCGAAATAAACCACTCATATAGCAATGATGCACAACAAGTAATCATCCCTCCCTTATGGTGATTCCTCAGATGGATGGAATGATAAGTGTCTCCGAGCAAAGTAGGGACCGGGTTCTTCTTCAGAAAGATCTTGATGGCGTTCAGGTCGACGAAGTCTTCAAAGTTTGGGAAAAGCAGCACTCCATATATCAGCAGAATAAAAGTCGCCTCAAAAGCTTTCATATCCTTCACATCAACAAAACTCTTGGCCTTTTCTATCAGAAACTTTGTAGGGAATCCAAAAATCTTTCCTTTATAGGTCATATTTGCCTTGACCTCAGGAACACTCAAATATGTCGCCTTTGCAATCTCCGCTTCTTCAGGGTCCTTCTCTAGAACAGGGAATGGAAACTCATCCTTAACACGTGATCCCACCAAAACTGAATACTCTTCCAAAGTAGGCGCCAATTGGTAATCAGGGAACGTAAAACAGTGGTAGAGAGGATCATAAAACTGGAGCATCACAGAGAGCAGCCTTCCATCCCAATCAGTCTTAAGCAAAGCTAAAAGTCTCCTATGCTTCTCCATGAAGGCTTCTTGATCCAGAACCAAATCTCTTAATTTCCTTAGGTCTTCAAGTTTGGGAGTTTTGAATGTGTACTTGACAGTTTTTCTTCTTCCAAAGTCCATGATGATACCTATGATATTTGCAAAGATAAAGTTTCTGAGTTCCTTGAATAAATGGTAAAAATGATGCTTCATGATGCGTGAATGCAATGAATACACAAACACAAACAAGGCTTAGGTTCAAAGCTTGCATGAGGTCAAAGGTTCAACCCTCCCAAAAGGTATGTACTATGGGTTCATTTGTACCTGTACAACGGGTTCTAAAAGTTCCCAGAATCACTGTCCCATCTTTCGGATATTACCGACTTCCCAACTCGACTTGGTAATCAGTAATATTCTCAAGAGAGTCTCATCCGAGTGCAGTATCGCGTATCAACTATTTCGGATTTGCACCCTCATAGTCATCGCACTACATCCCTAAAAGGCCAAGTGGGGGTAAATGTTCTACGGTCCTCAGCATTAATGGCTCTCAGGTCGAATATAGTAATGCTTTCACGACTGAACTCGATCAACAAAACTACATCCGAGGAGGCCTCCGCTGAGTGGTGGTGTCTCAAGTCAACTTGGTCGGGACTCAACTCCCTACAAGCCTTCTTGAATATACCACCGTCCTAACTTATTTGCACTCAAGTCCGGGTTAGGACTTATCTCACCACACATGGAACACCCAACAAAAATCCAAAATAATAACAAGCAATACAACAACAAATATACAAATATACAAGGTGGGCTTAACCCTCAAAAATAGTATCCCCAGTGAAGTCGCCATTTTCTGTCGCGGTGAGAATCGGATACCAAGCTATTAAGTGAGCTCGAATCGCAAAACATTTATGTTCACCACCGACTTTAATTTAATCCAAAGGGAAAAGGGAAAAAGATCGTAAAAACCCTAAATGAGGAGAAACTAGGTTCGGGGGTTGATTATACCTAGGGAAGGTGTTAGCATCCTAAGCATCCGCAGTATCCTACGGGAACCTCTTGTTAATATTTGTATTTTTGTTATTTATTGCTTGCTAAAATAAGGGAACCTAAGGTTTTATTTCTAATGGTGCTCGCACAACATCGCATCGATGCCTACGTATCGGGTATAGAATCAGAGCACTCGTAGTTCTCCTAAGGATTAACGAACACTTGGTTACGCTCAAGGTTCGCGGGGAAAAGTAAGTGTTATGGCAAACACTCACGTGACTTTAGGAAAGTCACAAAAAGTTGTAACATAAAAAGTCCTAATGGTTAAGGTTGAAAATGGAACTAGGGATTGCTAAACTTCCTATGACATTGAGTCAACTGCAGGAGTCTTTCCCTTTTGGATTGGAAATGCGAGAAAAATGAAATAAAAATAAATGAGGGTGCAAGCTCCTAAGACTAGGCAAAGGCTGCTACTTGCAAAAATAAACTGAATGAAGTAAATAGAAATACAAGACAAAGGCTCAGTAACCAGGCTATGGCTCGATATATGGATCGAGAATGCGGGGGTGGAAAACAAGCGCAGTACGACAATATGTTTAAGTTGAAAAGCTGTGAAGTGTAAAGAACTGTGCAGATGGCAATCGTAAACGACCGACTTACGTGTGTGAGTGAAGTGAAGTGAAGTTCACTTGGCGTTGGACCAAGGAATTGTTATTTTGAAAATTAAATCTAATATGGTGTAAGTACGCGAGAAATAAATAATTAATAATAAATGAAATAAATTGAAATATAGAATGAAATGGATTAAATAAATTAAATAGAAAAAATAATGAAATAAATGGAAAGAAAATAAATAAATATATGAAATAGAAATAAAATGCAATGGCCTCATATGGGTCACGATTAATCGGAAACGATTTATCGTGACCTTCGTCATATCATCGGCCCTAAAAAGAGAAAAATAAATGGATAGATTAATAGTTATCTAACATATATTTCCTTTTTTTATATAACTTTTTTTTTTAAAATAAATTGAAAATAGAATAAATTAAATAGAATAGGATAAATAGAAAAAATAAAAAATGGCCTCAAATTGGTTTAGACAAAATTGACAAAGTCAAATATCAATAAACCACATGCTCTTATCATAGGCCCAAAAAGAATAAAGAATAAAAATAAAACTGAAAATAAAATAGTTCACTAATTTGTTAAACACCTTTTTTTCTAAAGCAAAATAAAATTGGAAAAATTAATAATAACAATAATACAACTGGAAAATGTAAAAAATAAATAAATTAATAGAAAAAACAGAGAGGGGATACATCGAGTAATTGTGTGATAAGAGGATATTCGGTTGGGCCAAGCCCATCAGCCAAAAGAAATAAAAAAGTGAGGGGGAGGTACAGGTTGTGCTTAGGTGTGATCAACATCAACTACATTGCAATGGACCAACCCGATTCAAAATTAAATTATAGAATAAATTAATAAAAGAAATTAACAAAAAAAAGTACCAGCAAGGAGCTTAAGCAAGTAACAGGATAAACTAAAACTCAGAATGCGATAAACAACAAAATAGAAAACGCGACTTCACTACCTCACGATCCTCTTTGCATTCAAGATCAACATCTCTCTCGCGAATCTCAATCGCTCATTCTCTCAGCCTCAGTGATGCTCTCTCTCTCAACGCACCTCTCTCAATCGCTTCTGGAAAAGGGCGGCGGCGGATTGCGTTTGGCCGGCGCGGTGGCTTACGGTTGATCTTGGGTTGGTTAAAGGGGGTTTGACGCGATTCGGTGGAGAGGAGGTGATTCGGTCCTGGTTTCAAGTTTCGTGGGTTATCGGTGAAGGGTTTCGTGGTGGATAGTGGCCGGTAATGGGGGTTTGAGCGGCGGGTTGGTTTAGGTGACGGTGAGTTTTGAAGTGTGGCGGATGGGTGTTGGCCGGAGGTTTCGTGATGATGAGGTTTAACGGTGTCAGAGGTGGGTTATGGTGGAGGCTATGCTTGTGTTTGGCCGGCGTTCTCACCCTCTCTCGTTCATCTCACTCACGGCCAAGCTTCGGTTTCGAGATGGACTCGGTCTTGATTCTCTCACGGCTCTCGACCTCGCGGTGGCACACGGCGGCGTCATAAATTTGGGGAAACTTTCAGGTTCGCGATTCAAGCTTCGATTCAGGTTCGGATTCGACCTATTTCTCCTCTCAATCTCTTTGTTTTTCTTTTCACTGAATTCTGAAACTTTGCGTTTTCAAATTAGGGATTTTTATGAGTTTTTGAAAGGAGATGGTGGTTGGCGGAACAGGGATGAGGATTAGGTAGGGATGAAAGATAGTTCAGGTTATGATTTTGATTGGTTACGGTGTGGCAGGTTTCAGTGTTTGGCTTGTGGAGGAGATTGTCACAGTGAGGGTGAGCAAGGCGATGGCGGAGTTTTGGCGGATGGGTGCTGGATTTCGCACAGAGGGGTTTTCAAAGGAGGATGAAGGGGTCAGGTTTCACGGCTTTGTCTCAGTTTGTGCGTGTTGGTGTTGGATGGTGAATGGCTTCTCGGATTTGTTCGTTTTTGGTTGATGGATTTCACTCGGTTTTACAATTCTGTCTTGGTGAGTTTTTCAATCCTTACAGTTTTGACTCAAAGCTTCTCCTTCGCTTCTTTTCTCTGTGTTTACAGTTTGAAACTCGGTTTGGTTTCAGATGATTCTTTTTGGTGTTGCAGGTTGTTGCTGAAGGGCGGAATGGTTTCGGTTTTTGAAGAAAAAGGAAAGAAGATGGTTTATTAAAGAAAGTTTCACGGTTGTGGCGGAATGGCGGTGTTGACGCTCGCGGCTTGAGGAGGACAACTGGTACTTGCTGGTTTTGGGGCTAAGTTTGGTGTTCAAATTAGAAAAAAAACAGTGAAGGTTTGTTGAAGAGAAAATGGTTCATGGTGCTTGTCGTGACTGATTTTTGGCTGATTTTGGATTTGCAGGTTTGAGGTGAAGCTCACAGTGTGGCTTGGTTTGGATTGGCAGCGGTTGTTTTTGTGAGGATGGCGCTTTTGTGAAGGGGTTAACGGCGGTCCGAGGGGCTTAAGGTGGATTCAGTTTATGGTGCGGGTGATGGCTATGATTGGAGGATTTTCGGTAGTTTTGAAGAGTGCTTTGCGGTTTATTAAGGTGAGGGTGAGTTTTGTTTCAGTTTTTTTCTACCCATATTTCATTCATTTTTGGTTTGGTATCTACAGGGATGTGAGATTGATGATGAATGGCAATGGAGTATGATACAAAATTGCAGAGATATTTTTGGTTTATGGTTTTGTGAGTTAAGAAAAAGAAAGGTTGCAGGTTATTGAAAGGGTCGCGAGCTTGGGCTGTTTCGCGGTTTAAAGAAGGTTGGTAGTGAGGAAGTGCGTTTTGCGCAGTGGTGTTCTGCTTCACGGTGAGTTTTTGGATCTGGTTTGTGATTTATGTAGGCTGAAGGAAACGAAATAAATTTGGTGAATTTATTGGAAGGTTTTCTGTTTTGGTTACAGGTGACAGGATTGGCGGCTGTTGGCCGATGGTTTGTCAGTTTTTTTTTTGGTGGGCTTGAAGGTGATTAAAGTTTAAGGTTGTGAAAGTGGCGGTTAAAAGGGATTTTGTGTGAGGTTGAAAGTCGGCGATATGAAGGTGATGAAAGGTCGAAATACAGATGGTTGAGTTTAGGTTTTTTGGATTTGTGACAGGTTTTGCCTCTGTTTGTTTCAGTTGGATCCCCTCTCTTTTTTGAAAGCAAGTTGACGGAATTTGAAGGGTCCTCTTATGAGGTTGCTGGCTTTATATTTTTTTGCAGAAATTTTGAAGTTAGTTTTTTTTGAAGTTTTTTTTTTAAATATGAAATTTGTTTTGTGTTGTGCAGATTTGAAAATAAAGCTGAGAAAGAAAACTATGATATGGACAAATGCTAAAAAGAAGTGAAAGGAAAAAAGATGATACCGACCCGAACGTTATCGGGGTGAAGAGTCCACGAGTGTAAGTCTCCTTCTGTTCCTTGCTGCTGAATTCTTTGTTCTCTCCTTTCTTCCTTTCTTTTTCTTTTGTGGTTTTTTGGTTTTAAGTTGGACTGAAATTTCTCTGTGTTGTCTTTTGGTGTTTTGATGACTGTTTTCAGTTGTTTTTGAGTGGATGTAACAGTGTGTTTGAGGTTTTTTTTTTTGAGCTTGTTTTGGTGCTGTTTAGTGGCTGAGTTGTTGCTTTGAGACTGGATTTTGTTTTGAGTTGGTTTTCCTAATACAACAGTGTGCTTAGTGGCTGAGTTTTTTTGAGTTGGTTTATCTGATATCAGTGTGTTTTGTAACTGGTTTGTTATTTGTAGAGGGCTGAATTTTTTGGATTTTCTTTATGGTTTTGGTAGCTGTTCTATAGTATGTTTTTATGCTGAATTTGTGTGGTTGCTTGTAGGTGAAGGGTGCTTGGAAAGAGGGGACAAAAGTCTGAATTGCTGCTGTGGGTGGAGAAGTGGAGCAGGAAATGGTTGGTGGCTGCATGCTGATTTTGTTGATTTGGAGCAGGCTGAAATTTGTAATTTTGTGTTGAATTTTTTTACAATTTCCTTTCTTTTTTCTCTATGTAATTGTAACAAAACAAAATTATGGAATAAACTGATTATTTACATTTGATTATGATTTGAAATTGAACACTAATGTTGAGAATGAGAACCTTAAATTAAAATCTAAACATAAACTTAAATTAGAAATGAATTAAAAGAATTAAACTTAAAATTAAAAATAACTTATAAACTTAAATAAATAACTTGGAATTAAAATTAATTTAGAACTTGAGAAATAAATTGGAATTTAGAAAATAAAATGTGGATATGAATGGAATAAATGGTTAAAAATTAAAATTTGAATTAGAAGTGAATAAAAAGGAATTAAACTTAAAATTGAAATAACTTAGAAACTTAAATAATTGAAATTAAAAATTAACTTTAGAATTTGAGAAATAAGTTTGGGAATTTAGAAAATAAAAATTAATTGAAATTGACATTAGATCTAGAAGTAACAACTTGAAAATAAAATCAACAATTGAAGAATAGAAAATAAAGTCAAAAATAAGAATTTGAAAATGAAATAAAAATTATTTTAGGAATGAGGACTTGATAATGAAAAGAAATAACAAATAAGTTTAGAAACTTTTTGAAAATTGAACTAAAAATTAGAAATAGAAATTGAAATAAAATCTTAACAATAGGAACTCGAAAATAGAAACGAAAATAGAAAAATTAAAAAAAATAAATTAAAAATACGAAAATGAAATAAAAAGTCATAAATAAGAAAAGAGAAGTTAAATTAAAAATGGAAGTTAGAAAATGAGAAGAAAGCAACAGAAAAAAAAAACGGGAAAAAATCCCTGCTAAATGCGATGAATGTATGATGCGAGCAGTTAGGGGTAAAATTTGGGGTGTGACACAATGTTTTCAAAATGATAACTTTACTCCACTTTTTCTAAACAAGATTAAAATTGATCACTAAAATGAACAATCTAAACCCTTGCAGAAAGTGCCTTTCAGACTGCACCGACAACAACACAACTATGACTTCGTATGACTTTGACAATCCAATCAATCAAGCTGATGAAGGGGTTGAAGAAGATTATGAGCTTCCTGAAGAGCTAGCCAGGTTGTTAAGGCAAGAGGAGAAGGTTAATACTCCTCATTAGGAGGAGGTCGAAACGATTAATCTTGGTACGGATGAAGATGTGAAAGAGGTTAAGATCGGGGCCTGCTTACAAGACTCAGTGAAAGAGCAACTGATTAACCTGCTTCGTGAATATGTGGACGTGTTTGCTTGGTCTTATCAGGATATGCTAGGGTTGGACACCGATATTGTTATGCACAAGCTGCCTTTAAGAGAAGACTGTCCGCCGGTAAAGCAGAAATTGCGCCGTACTCGCCCAGATATGGCAATGAAGATTAAAGAAGAGGTACAAAAGCAGTGGGACGCCGGGTTCCTTGCTGTGACTAGCTATCCGCCGTGGGTTGCTAATATTGTGCCTGTGCCTAAGAAGGATGGCAAAGTGAGGATGTGTGTGGATTACATGGACCTGAATAGAGCCAGCCCGAAAGATGACTTCCCTTTACCTCACATTGATGTATTGGTGGATAATACGGCTCAGTTCTCGGTGTTCTCCTTCATGGACGGATTTTCAGGATACAATCAGATCAAAATGTCACCTGAAGACATGGAGAAGACAACTTTTATCACACCCTGGGGCACGTTCTATTACAAGGTGATGCCATTCGGACTGAAGAATGTTGGTGCAACTTATCAACGGGCTATGGTAACATTATTCCATGACATGATCCACAAAGAAATCGAGTGTTATGTGGATGACATGATTGCCAAGTCCCTCACAGAAGAAGACCACCTGGTAAATCTGTTGAAGTTATTCAAGCGTCTGAGGAAGTACCAACTAAAGCTGAACCCCAACAAGTGTACATTCGGGGTACGGTCTGGTAAGCTGCTGGGATTTATTGTGAGTGAGAAAGGGATTGAGGTTGACCCTGATAAAGTTAAAGCCATTCAAGAGATGCCTGCACCAAAGTCAGAAAAAGAAGTTCGGGGTTTCTTAGGTAGATTGAACTACATTTCACGGTTCATATCTCACCTTACAGCAACTTGTTAACCTTTGTTCAAACTGTTAAGAAAAGAACAAACGGCCAGGTGGAACGAAGACTGCCAGAGGGCTTTTGACAAAATCAAGGAATACTTACAAGAGCCTCCAATCCTTATGCCTCCAGTGGAAGGAAGACCTCTGATAATGTACTTGACAGTATTAGAAGAGTCAATGGGGTGTGTGCTGGGCCAGCATGACGAGTCTGGTCGAAAAGAGTATGCAATATACTACCTAAGCAAAAAGTTTACCGACTGTGCACAACGTTATTCGCTGCTCGAGAAAACTTGCTGTGCTTTAGCGTGGGCTGCTCGCCGACTAAGGCAGTATATGTTGACCCACACTACTTTATTGATCTCAAAGATGGACCCAGTTAAGTACATTTTTGAGAAGCCAGCACTTACCGGACGGGTTGCAAGATGGCAAATGATCCTCACAGAATATGACATCCAATACACATCTCAAAAAGCCATCAAGGGCAGTGTATTGTCTGATTACCTTGCTGAGCAACCCATTGATGATTACCAGCCTATGAGATTTGACTTCCCTGATGAAGACATCATGTTCATAAAAGCAAAAGATTATGAAGAGCCTATTCACATTGAAGGGCCTGACCCAGAAGAAGAATGGACTATGATGTTTGACGGGGCTGTTAATATGAATGGTCGTGGTGTTGGCGCAGTACTCATTACACCTAAGGGAGTTCACATGCCTTTCTCGGCAAAACTCACCTTTAACTGCACTAACAACGAAGCTGAATACGAAGCTTGTATTATGGGTCTTGAGGAAGCCATTGACCTCAGGATCAAGACTTTGACCGTGTTCGGAGATTCAGCTCTGGTAATCAATCAAACCAACAGCAAATGGTACACGCACCAGGATCATCTGATACCTTATCGGGATTATACAAGAAGGTTATTGACTTTCTTCACAACGGTCAAGCTTGAGTATATCCCTCGGGACGAGAATGAATTTGTAGATGCTCTTGCCACCATTTCATCCATGATCAAAGTTCAAGCTGCCAACTTTGTACCTCGGATTTCAGTGTCCAGACTTGACAGACCAGCATATGTATTCGCAGCGGATATTGTCAAAGATGATAAGCCTTGGTTCCATGATATTAAATGCTTCTTGGAGGATCAAACATACCCACCTGGGGCATCTTCCAATGATAAGAAGACTTTAAGAAGGCTAGCTGGTAGTTTCTTCTTGAATACTGATGGTTCCTTGTACAAGAGAAACTTCGATATGGTACTCCTCAGATGCGTTGATAGAACAGAAGCAGGCTTGTTGATGCACGAGGTGCACGAAGGATCCTTTGGTACCCATGCAGGAGGGCATGCCATGGCCAAGAAGTTGCTAAGATCAGGCTATTACTGGATCACAATGGATGCCGACTGTTATGCTTATGCCAGAAAATGCCATAAATGCCAGATCTATGCGGATAAGGTGCATGTGCCTCCAAATCCTCTGAATGTGATGTCTTCACCCTGGCCCTTTGCCATGTGGGGCATTGATATGATTGGCAAGATTGAACCGACTGCTTCAAATGGCCACAGATTCATCCTTGTTGCTATCGACTATTTCACCAAGTGGGTCGAAGCAGCTTCCTATGCAAATGTTATAAGGCAAGTGGTAGCGCGATTTCTGAAGAGAGATATCATCTGTCGATATGGGGTTCCCGAGCGGATCATTACTGATAATGGTTCCAATTTAAACAACAAAATGATGGCGGAACTGTGCCGGGACTTCAAGATCCAACACAACAATTCTTCTCCTTACAGGCCAAAGATGAATGGTGTTGTTGAGGCAGCTAATAAGAATATCAAGAAGATTGTGCAAAAGATGGTAGTCACCTACAAAGACTGGCATGAAATGCTACCATTTACCTTGCATGGGTACCGTACGTCAATCAGAACATCCACTGGGGCAACACCGTATCAACTCGTGTATGGTATGGAAGCAGTCCTACCTGTCGAAGTTGAGGTACCCTCCCTACGGGTATTAATGGATGTTAAGTTGAACGAAGCAGAATGGGTCCGGTCCCGGTACGAACAACTGAGTCTGATTGAAGAGAAAAGATTGGCTGCAATCTGTCATGGGCAGTTATATCAGAAAAGAATGAAGAAAGCTTTCGATCAGAAAGTCAGGCTCCGAGAGTACCAAGTAGGAGATCTCGTGCTGAAAAGACTCCTTCCTCCTCATACAGACCACAAGGGCAAGTGGACTCCGAACTATGAAGGGCCATTCGTAGTAACGAAAGTTTTCTCTGGTGGAGAACTGATGCTCAGTACTATGGATGGTGAAGACTTCCCGTCCCCTGTGAATTCAAATGCAGTTAAAAAATACTTCGCATAAAAATGACCCGCTGGACATAAAAACAGAATGTAAGTCCAGGCAAAAATAGGGCATCCCGGCGAGTCAAAAACAGAATAAAAGACTCGGGAAAAAATAAGGGAAAATAAATAAAAAATGTACACCCGCTGAGTTGAAAAGCTGCATTGGACAACTCAGGCAAAAAAGGGGTATCCCGATGGATTGAAAACCCGAAAGGGCGATCCATGTAAAATAAGGGAATAAGCGAACAATTGTACTCTGAATTCATCTGTATCACTTACAACTTGGCAAGCTTCAAAAGGATCAAGCTTCTTTCAGAATCAGCCTTCTTCGGAAAACAAGACGAGAAGAGCGTCAAATGTCATACGAGTCATAGCAAAGGGAAGCTCCTCGAAGCGTCATCAACATTGCCAACATCTTTTGTTTCCCAATTTGTAACAATCTCCTCATTTCAGGGGATTTGTTTCTTTGACTGTATCTTGCCAATTCAGGGCACATGAATTAATAAAGTCAGAATTTTCAGTCATGTTTCGTTTCGTACATTTTGTTTTCATTTGCTAGAATGTCCGATGTCTTTAAAATATTGATTGCATAAATACAAATGCTTTTCTTCTAAAAATACATGCGTGCAGGAAATATACTTACTCCCGGGAGTGTCTGAACTCCTATGATGGAATCCGATAAGGGATACCTCGGGGTACTTGTGCGTTTCTCTGTCTTTTCAGGGTTGCAGGTGTTCAAAGCACGACATGGGGCATGAAAACTTCATCCCAGCAAGCTGGCAAATCATTACCTACTCAGTCTTGGCACCGAAGGTGCTTTCTCCCCAGCTGTGTTGCCATTTGTTACTTCCTCCTCAGCCAAGTACAAAAGCCAGGGAACCATCTCCCCACAGAGTTCCAGCCTCTATCCGGAAGAGCAAAGCCTGAGGATCCCACAATAGAGTGAAGAAAGCTTCTACAAACCCCAGATGGGTCCCTCATTACCAAAGATAGGTCTATCAGTGACCTATATCCCCAAGCAGAGTCCCATGTGTCAGATATACCAATGATCTTATCCCCAGCTGGGATGTCCACTTCAAGCAGATCAACCAGAGATCTTCGCAGCAACGGGATCCGAATCCCGGATCAGCACCTTTGCATAATCATAGCATTCGCATCATATTTTCCCACAGAGCGTAGCATTCCGTCTAATACGGAGCATTACGGCAAAAAAATCAAACATATTACATAATCATAAGCCATGTTCTGAATCAAACACTTGCGAATTTCGACAATTCATCAAAGATATACAGAAAACTCTCCAGATTCCCCGGCAGGAAGCCAAGGCATTTGCCTTACACGCATAAATACAAATGCACACTCCTTTTGGCACTCGTCCGTGTCATCAATCCCCCAGTAAAGTCGCCCGAGTTTTCTTTACAAACAAACACTTATATATTACAGATACTTCCTGACACCCGTCCGTGTCATATCCCCAGTAAAAAGCCAAAAGCGTCCTCTTTGCACTCACAAATACATATATCCATATGGATTCCCTGACACCCGTCCGTGTCACCTTCCCCAACATAAATACATGAATACTCTGTAAAACATATACTTGTTTATAATATACCTTTTGACACTCGTCTGTGTCACCCTCCCCAGCAAGTTGGACACTTGTCGGTGTTTCATTCATACTTATTACTCATGTTTCACTCATACAGATACTCATCCGTATCTTGTATACACCACTTATACATCCTCAGATTCGACACTCGTCCGTGTTCTTTGTTAACCAGTTGATACTCGTCCGTATCATCATCTCAGAACATGCGTCAAGCGTTTGTTTCTACCTGATACTCGTCTGTATCACAGTCTTAAGGATGCTCGTCCGCATCTTTAAACCCTACACGTGTCAAACACTCATGTCTTCTTGAATTTAGACACTCGTCTGTGTCTACTATTCCCCAGAAGAGTCCCCTCAGATTCGACACTCGTCCGTGTTCTTTGTTAACCAGTTGGTGCTCGTCTGTATCATCATCTCTGAACATGCGTCAACGTTTGTTTCTACTGATACTCGTCTGTATCACGGTCTTAGGGATGCTCGTCCGCATCTTTAATCTATACACAACGTCAAAACACTTATACCTTTTATTTCTTGGATGTAAACACTCGTCCGTGTTTACTATTCCCCAGTAGGTCGCCAGCAAAGCAACCTTTTTCTATCTGACATTCATCCTATGTCATGATACTTCCGGCAGCCGTACCCTGCCAGGTGATCGTCCTTCACCTCTGTATGACCATCCCTCATCCTTTCCCCAGCGGAGTCTCCATTATTGGAACCCTTTTCTATCCGGCATTCGTCCTATGTCGTGATATTTAGCAGCCGTACCCTGCTAGGTGATCGTCCTTCACCTTTTGATGATCGTCCTTCATCATTTTATCCGATGGCCGTCCCCGTCGTTGATCTTGTTATCTGACATTCGTCCTATGTCATGATACCCCGAGAGCAGCCGTACCCTGCTAGGTGATCGTCCTTCACCTCTTGATGATCGTCCTTCATCATGCTTATCCGATGGCCGTCCCCCATCGTCTACCTTTTTATCCGGCATTCGTCCTATGTCGCGATATTTTTGGCAACCGTACCTTGCCCGGTGATCGTCCTTCACCTTAGATGACCGTCCCTCATCTTATCCCCGACAGAGCAGCCGTACCCTGCTAGGTGATCGTCCTTCACCTTTGATGACCGTACCTCATCATTTATTTTTACCCATAATCCCCAGAGAATCTTTGTCACTTTATTTTGATGGCCGTCCCCGTCACAATCTCTTATATCCCCAGCATGTCGGTCGTCCCCGTCATTGCTCTTTCCCCAGCAGTCATCCTCTGCTCGACGGTCGTCCTCCGTCGCCCGCACTTTATAATATACTTTATTTTCCTTTACAATCTATATCCCTTTTCTTCTTCATTTTGTGAGTGCAAATTTTGGACTGTCTTTGGTATTCAACCACAAGTTATCTTGTTTGCCTGTTAAGCCGTTGCTTACATCCTACACAGCTAACTCATGTTTGAATAGGGGCAGCTGTAAACACCCCAAATTTGCCCTCACCCATTCACACCATGGCTTGTGATCTTTTCATGTGCATAAGTTCAATCATAGCATCTCATATTGCATTTTTGATTCATTGCACTGGTTCTAAGTCATCTGCATCTAGGGTTTGTGATCTAAGCCATCCCTGGGCTATTTGAGCCACTCCAAAGGTCATCAATCACTTCAAAGGGGTCCATGTATGTTCAAGCATCATATTATATCCTCTCAAAGTCAAGAATGTCAAAAAATCACAAGAACTGGGAATGGCATGGAAGCAGAGCCAGGTTTAACTGCACAGATGACCTAGAATTAGGGTTTTGGTTTCAAAGGCCATAACTCCAAATTTTTTGGTCATTCTTGTTTCTATTGGTCTCTATATGGTATAGGGATCATGCATATCAATTTTCATGAAGAAATTCCATGGGGAAGGCATCTAATCAAGAGTTGACTTTTTGAGCAAGTCAGTGCAAAATCCGGGCATCTGAGGCCCCCAATGACCCAACCAAAGGGTGTTCTTCATCATTTTGATTATGTATGATCTTTATTTAATCATAGAAGTTGTTAGAAGTTCACAAAATTGAAGAATTTCAAGCCATTTGCAAAGTTGACTTTTTGGGAAAATGACTTGTAATGGAAACTTGCCATTTTGGGAAACTTTTTCAACCCTTGCTTTTTGATTCAAAAATGCTTCAAATGGGAAAACTTTGGTCATGAAAGTTGTAGAATGGATCATTCCCTTTTCAAAAAGTACAAGAACTTGTCCTAATTCATTTTGGATCAAAAGTTATGGCTTGTCAAAGTTGGGAAAAATCACATAATTTCAAGTTTTCTACCAAAGAGGCAAAGTTGCAAAATCCCTTGCCAAGGCAAATTGAGACCTCAAATGGACTTCTAATCTTCATACAAACATGAACCAATATCTAAAAGTCAGATTGCATCAAAAGTTCACTCATTTTCATGACTTGTGGATCAAGAAACTTCAAAAGGGCCAAAATTGAACAAAGTTGCAAAACCTCACTCAAACCCTAATCCATGTGCTGGCTGACTTCAAATCTGATCCTAGGGCTCTCCACACTTCTTGTTGCACAGGACACCCCTCTTGTCCTTGGCTAGCCATGAGCCCATACCTCTCTTACACAAAGCTTGACTTTTTTGCAAAAAGACCCATACCAATCACCATAGGCCACCAACAACTCTCTGACCTATCACCACTTGATACATGGACCAAAAGCAGCTCAACACACCACACACTCAAGCCTAAAACAGATCATAATCCATAGTTCAAAGTTTATGCCTCATATGCAACTTCCTTCGAAACACACTCCACAAGCATCAAACATTCAAACAAACTTCACAAAACATCTCAGCACACTCCCCTGATCATTTCCCTGCCCTCATTCATCCCTGAAACATCCTCAAACTGAAACACGATCCTCACCCCTCACTGAACAGAACTTCTGAAAACTCACAAACCAACCATTATAAACTCCAACCAAGCTTCATAACTTCATCAAGAGGACCATTGGGATCATTTTGAGGCAAAGAGGCAAGCAGAAAGCTCTTGGGTTGAAAGTTTCGATTCAGGTAGCCATGGAAATTCATTTTTCCAGAACTCTTATTTCTTGTTTCTAAAATGATCTACATGCTTCCCTGAGTTCACTGAACCTTTTATTTTTGAAAATGATTGAGTTTTGAGGTTGTATGCTTGTTCTGAAACTTTGCCCGTGAAATGCTTTTTGTTTTGATTCTTGAGTTTGAGTGAAAATAAATGATTTTGATTGCTGGATTCTTGTTTAGAGTGGTATAATGATTGATTTTGGAGAGATTTATAAAGTTTCATGGCGTATTAAGAGAGATTGAGTGAGGACCTTGCCGGAGAAGATGACCGGAACACTGTTCCGGTCATCTGAAAGTAATTAGGGTTTCTGATTAGGGTTTAATCATAATTAGGCCAGTTTGAATGTGGGCCGTCCATTAGCGCGCATAGTCAACTCCCGCCCCCTGGAATTTGAATCCTGGCCCTTAGATCTGCTGACTTTCTCCTTTTTCACTTAAATTCATTTTATTTTTATTTGTTTCATATTTATTTTACACGAATTATTAAAAATAGCAAAAAATGTTTAAAAATTATGAAAATTTTTGTCAAGGTTTTCATTATTTTTCAGAACTCAAAAATAATTTTATTTTTATTTTTTCATTAAAAAATTATTTTTAAATCATTTAAAAGTTTATTTTTAATTGATTAATGAAAATTAATTAATTAAAAATACTTTTAGGTATTTAAAAATCACAAAAAAATTCATGTAACCTTTAAAAACATTTAGAAACATTGTCCAACTCTCAAAACAAATTTCTTTTTTGATCTTGATGCCTTTTGATTATTTTTTTTGGAATTAAATTCATTTTGAGGTAATATTTTGGTTCAAACTTTGAAAATTCATTTCTGTCTAACCTTTGAGAGTTGGATAATGATTATTTTTGCATTGCATCTTGCATAACATGTAGTTTATAGGATAAAATTGGCTTGAATTGATCTTGTATTTTCAATTTGTTTTGCATTTTTCTTGTCAAGGTACCTTAAAACCCTAGCAATCTTAGGAAATTCATAACTCTCATTAGGTTAAGAGTTAGAACCCCTCCTTTGGGCAGTGAGTTTGTATAGGTCTAAGGTTCCTTTGATTGCATTTTCAAATTTTTATCATTTCATTTGCTTCTGGTTTTGGATTTTTGCTTTGTATGTTGCATATAACCCTAATTCATGCCTTCCTTTGCATCCATCTTCCATTTGCTTGCATACCATGCCTTGCTATGATATTTTGTGCATCCATTTGATTCATAATACATCTTAGGACATATTAGAATCATGTTTGATCATTGCATCTTTCATTTGCCATGTTATATGTCTTTTGCATTCCATAACTTTTCATGAACATTCATGGTTCAAAGCATGCTTCTCTTGTATCCATATGTTTGTATGATCATTCCCATGCCTTGCCTCATGTTTGCATCATCTCTTAGCATCATTAACATCATACTTATGCTTCTGGCTTTGGTTTGCATCATGGCATTGCATCTCATTTTGCATTGTATTTCATTTCTTTTGCTAACTTTCAGGTGGTAAGTTGTTTGAGAAGTGAATTTGCCTTCACTTCTCACATTCTCTTTTCATCTCTTTCATACTTCCCTTGCTGCATTTTGTGTGTGTATTGGATTGAGCTTGCTCATTCTTGTTCATCTTACCTTCTTTCTTCAAGCAACTTGTCTTCTTAAGTGAAGCAAGTTGTTTTGCTTCTTGCTCCTTTCATTTGTTTCTCTCCTTGGTGGTTCCTTGAAGATTTCTTTCTTAAACCTCACAAACCCTAGGAATGACCAGGCATGATAATAATTAGGGTTTTATTAGTCCCCCACTTAGCTTTTACCTTTGTGTCTCTTTGAGTCTTCTCCTCTCATCTCATAGTCAGGGACTAAACCCTAAAGGCTTTAAGGCTTTGTGATTAAGCTTATGCCTGCATCCTTCTATTAGGATGGAGTGTATAAATTTAATCCTAAGTGTTAAACCCTTAATGTGTTTAAATCCTTTAATCAATTCACTTAATAATCATCAAGACATCAAGCTTGTAACTTGGGCCTTGCATTAGGGTTCTAATTCTTCCTTAATTGGTTAAGAAGGACTAACCCTAGTGTTAATGGACAAGTCCCCCTCAAGTTGTCTTACAAACCATAAAAATCATTTCTTCATCTTATCATTAACCAAAATCCATTTAATAAAGGCTTTGTTTTGTCATGAGGTTAATCCCTAATCATGGATTAAGTTGAGGAGCTTTCCTCAGCTTAAAAATTCTCATCTATTATCCTTCTATTAGGATGGTGTAATGAGTCTGTTTAATCCCTGATTATGGCTTAAGCTCATTACTTAACACTAAACAAAAACAACAAAAACATCTAAATAATCACAAGTAGGTTAATGATCTTAATCCTACATCAGGGTGATTAAGTGTGAGATGCTGACTTCACATTTAAGGTATCCTCACTACCCCTAATCAGAGGGAGGATGTGATGAGTTTACTAACCCATTGGTTTAGGCTTAAGCTCATTAACTTATGACAAACTTCAAAAAGCAATAAAAGACTGAAAACTCAAAAACAAGCAATAATCGTCTCCTCCGGGATTCTTTTCTCATCTCATTCAGTCACAAACAAGAACTTGCTTCTTCCGTCTAATGCAAGACAGTTTGCACCTGAGCCAGACAGGTCATACACTTGAGCATAGACAAGTAAGCAGTTCACAAGTCAATTTATCTTTCAGTCTCTTTGGGTCGAACTACGGTGTTCTGACTTCCTCATTGCACGAGAGGATACGTAGGCATAACTTAACAGTTATCGAACAAAAGTCTCTGTATATTCCCCCTCCTTCCAGCATTATTCTTTTAGCCTCATGTCTTGAGCTTCACACTCCTATTCCAGCACTGACACTTCACATATTTCACTTCACTTTCTTCCAGCACTGACACTTGCATTCTTTTCCAGCTCTGTGACACACAAATTGCACTGACACTACCCCTTTAAAACACAAATCTTTTAAGCGTGGATCCCGTCGAGTACGACGGACAATCTGGGTGCCAATACCTTCCCAGGTTGTAACCAACCCCCTTTCTCAGTCTCTCTGGTTCGCGACCGTCTTATCCATATCTTTCTAGGTTTATGCAGCATTACCTTTCCTCCGGGATAAAAATGCCTAGCTGGCGACTCTTGTCTTTCTGAGTTCACCCCTGTGTGTTCTCATTCCTCTTTTCGCCGGCCGTTTGCATCTGTACCCCTTCTGACCTTTGAGGTGTCATTTGGTGGGAGCGACACCAACTATAGAATGTATTCTGGCAGTGAGGAGATAAAATTTTGTTGCTGGAGTCCTACATTTAGGCCATTCTGGGCCAGAATTTGCTCGACCACATTTTTTATGTTATTTTAACCTACAAGATTATTCTACTGGACTTGCCTGAGTATCTGATCAACATTTTGGTTTCTCTGAACTATCAGAAGAGTGGGGTTGTTTTGTTCTATCTTATCCCCACTCAAGGGATTATCTTGTTGGAACCCTTGGTTTTGGACCAAATTGGCATGAGATGCAGTATTCTCAGGGGGTTATCTTGTTGGAACCCTTGGTTTTGGAACAATATTTACCATTTCCAGATTACTCTCATCCATCTGCTACCTCATAGCCATCATAGAAGCTATATTCAAGGATGGAATATTCTGGGGAATATAGCTTATCCCCCTGGCCGTGCCATGTTATTGATGGTCGACTATGAGGCATGATAAGGATTGTATAATGGTGTTGTGGCCATCACATTGTCACTAAAAGTTGACATATTTGGTTGTAGGTTAGCCAACATGGATGGTGGCATTGTGAATCCAAACAAAGGTCTCGCTAGCGCAAGATTCTTAAGGGTATTTCCTGGATGCAGAGGGGGTGTAGTCCCTTGGGGTGGAATCATTGTGACTAGTGTCTTCGATGCCTCTAGAGCCGTCATTCTAATTTGCGTTGAAAGAATTGGCTCTTCAACTTCCGATGTGACCAACTATTGCACTATATCTTGAGGATTGTTCTGGGTATTAACATTATCTACATGAGGACGAGACATACTAGATAAATCCTTACCACTTCTTAATTGCATACAAAATACCCAAAAAAATTCTTAACAATAGAATACTATTTTCAATTTGTAAAGAAAACAAAGAACAATACAAACACAAAAGAAACTTTGCACATGTCACACTAGGCGTGCATATTTTTTACGCTAAAAAATAGTAAACAACCATTGGTCTCCAAAAACACAGGTTACTTGTAGGATCAACCAGTGAATCCTAGGACATAGTACCTAAGAAACTACTTTTTATTGTTTCTTTGTAATTATGAAATAGTTAATTCAACTTGGTCGAAGAAGAATAGTAAAGTAACACTATAATAGGTATTTCGACTCCTTGCAAGGAATATAAAGTAAAAATAACAGTGTTGAATGAACTTGAATGAAAGTAAAAGGTGGAAAAAATGAAGATAAAGAACACAACTTGAATATGAACTGAGTAAAGCATAAAAATTTGCATGTAAAGTAAATATGGTGTTTCATCTAACTTTACATTCTTTCAGCTATTTGCTCGTTTCTCTTAATGCTAATACTTTAAGTTTTTAGTGAGATTTTTGTAATACAATGAACACCCATAATTCAACATAATCAACTACTATATATACAAGTGTAAAATAACTACCCCCTAACGTCCCATTCTCTTTAGTTCTCCACGTGTAGTTCTACATGTATTTTTCCTTCCAACTTGCTCTATGTGTTCTCTTGAGATAAGAACTCAAGCAATTATCAGGATTTGAACGTGACATTATCTTTCCTAAACAACCTCTTCTTCGACCAACTTTCATCTGCAACACAACACCTGCATGGTTTAAGAAATTGATGTCGAACTTCTTCTTTTAACAACCACAACTCTTAAGGAATTTACAATTGGAGGCGTAGAAGCAATCACATTGAAGAATGCAGTGGCACCGATTAAGAGAGTGAATCATTTATTACAAAAGAAAATGGATATGTGTTAGGGATACTTCACATCATCATCTAAAACCTTAAGTCATTAGGTATATGTAAAATCTCTCTCTCTCTCTCTCTCTCTCTCTCTCTCTCTCTTATAAATCTAACTTTCTAGCTATTCATAGCCGATGCGGTATTTAATCACTCATATTTACATATAACATTCTCTTTCACAAGTGTGAGTTCCCACATATTATACTAGGATTAAACACCGGATCTAGCTCTTGCTTCTCCACCAAGTCGAACCATGGATCTTGTTAGGAAGACTGAGGGAGGTAGGAGCACCAATGGACTTCTAATGCTCTAGGACTACACGAGATGAAGATGTCACATCTTCATTTAAAACCTTAAATTATTAGATATATGATTCTTCTCTCTTATAAATATAATATTATACACATTCGTAATTGATGTAGAATTTAATCACTCACATTTGCACTCAACAAAATGATTAAAAGAAATCAACTCAAAAGATGGATGTGTCTAATAGCTTTAAGAGGATCTTCGGGAGAAGAGGTTATAATTTCCTTTTGGAGAGGTAACCATGCCAATGTTTTAATTTATTTCCTCACACATGTGAGTTATCCATCTCATGATACCATTATTGCTAAATGTTGTAAAAATTTACTCAATCTGTGATACCCATTTAATGTTTTAGAGTAATTATTTCTCGCATTGCTCACTAAAATTTTAGGTAAAATAGTATAGTATATTCTTTTGTTCCTGCATTTTGTATTCTCTATTATCTAGAGACCTTACACATTGATGTAAGTGTGAACGACTACTAATTTGTTTCCCTTCAATCCAAGTTTTTACCTCAAATAATTATCAATTTAAATGAAAACATTAGTTACCTCAGTGTCTTGACTTCATCAGTGAGGTTAAAGTTTTGATTTATTCTTTTATGATTTTAATTTTTTTGTGTGAATATTTTAGGGATTTTGATGGGGATTAATTAAGATTATGATGAAGATGAAAAATATGAAAATATGGAAAAAAATATTAGACTTTCATGGTGTACCGACAAGATTTAATTGTGTGAAATTTGTTAAAAATATCAAATAGTTAAAATAAAAAATAAAATAATGTTAATGGTAGCCACTCAACAATATTGTTTCACATAATATATTTAAAGGTAAAAGCTAATAGAGTGAAGTAAGTTGACTAACAAAATAGTTTTTGAGAGATTACAAAGTATGTTTATTAGGTGCGTGATTAAGTTGAAACTTTAAATTAAATTAAGAGATAAAAAATTATATTTAGTTTAGTTAAGAAAAAAATAAAGGCATAATTAGTCTCCGAATCCCATAAGTTAATTTTAAGTTCCACTTTAGTCCCTTAATAAAAAATCGTTACAATTTGGTCTCGTAATAATAGTTATGTTAGCAATGTTGGTCTATTCTGTTAGTTTAGCTAAGAAAACATTATTTTTTGCCAGCATGACGTGCCAAATATGTAATGACTCAACAAAAGTATGAAATTGAAACCTTATAATTATTCAACTACAGTTATGATGACCCCTTTCAACTACAAATATGATTATGCTTCTTCAACCTACTCCTTGACAAATCAATTATGAAAACTTTGGAATTAAGCCTACTCCTTGGCAAAACAATTCTGAAATCAATTCTGAAATCTTCACAAGTTTCATGGAACTTTGTCTGCTCCATTACATGTGCAAATCCATCCAAAAATAAGATCTCAAATGAACATACAAATGTTCATTAGATGAATCTCAAGATTTTAATTAAAATAGTACATTTTACAAACAATGTCATTTGTCAATTCTACCCAGTTGAGTCTGACAGTAATTTTGGTAAAGCAACCTATTTTGGTCATGTTCGGAAAGGTGTCGTAACATGCTGAAGATGAAGTTCTATTTTGAGGAAAAACAAGTTTTTGGAAGATGTCGAAGGAGATGTCCCAGCTTCGGTCTCTCGACATCTACAACAGTGACAATTTTGTAACTGCTAAAATCCAAGATAATCCCAAAATGTTCGGTGGAATATTTACGATTAGAGTTGGCGTCCAAGATAGAAGATTTTCAGAGATTGAAGGCTTGAAGATCGAAAATCTGGAAGGATTTTTTATAGCAACTAAAGATTGGAAAAAATTATTTTCTTGGAGTATTTGAGCAGATTATGTGGGA
The DNA here is from genome assembly GCA_963966055.1 of Lathyrus aphaca. Lineage (NCBI taxonomy): Eukaryota > Viridiplantae > Streptophyta > Magnoliopsida > Fabales > Fabaceae > Lathyrus > Lathyrus aphaca. The sequence continues at coordinate 113,950,892 of OZ014521.1, read as the reverse complement.
TCAGGTAACTGCGAATTTAAATCCCAAATTAAGTGTATTCTTTTGTTAGAAATAGGTTAGGTTAGACCTAAGTTGATAATAAGAAAAAGATATATATTACTTGACAGAAAGTATTGGGGTTTGTTCTTTTGTAAGCCTTTCTTAAATCATAATGGATGCTAAGAATATGATGACTTTACTGAGACTGTAAAATGTGTACTCTAAAGCGTTTAAGCATAAAGTGTGTTGTTAATCACAAAGTGATTATTAAAGAATAGAGGAGGGCATCGACCTAGGGAGTGACTTAGGTAGAAATATAGCACGAGTAATGATTAAGTGACAAGTTGGAAACCGGAGGTTGTTTCATTCGAATTAATACTATTTAGTGGATTTCATTCCTGGATCGGAATCCCTCAGAGTAGGTGTGTTATACCGAACTGGGTAAAAAATTGTCGTGTTTTTATTTACTTTATGCATATTTATTTGTTTGTATTGTTCATTGTGTACAGAAGTAGAGATCAGTTGTTCCAACATCTTATAGGACATATGTGATATGCTATACCAGAATTTCAATTGGTATCAGAGCAGGTATCTTGTTTATTTCTGGGTGAGATTCAGGGACGATACTTTATGGTACAATGAACAAGTAAAAAATAGTGGTAGGAAGCCCACCTATCATGGATGGAATAAACTACGACTTTCGGAAGCCTCTTATGATAGCCTTTCTTAAATACATAGATGACAAGGTCTGGAAAGTTGCGTTAAAAGGATGGGATCCTCCAAAAATTAAAGACAAAGATGGTGTCATCATATATGTGATGAGACTTAAAGAATATTGGGATGATGAAGATGACAAACAAGCGCAAGGTAACTCCAAATAATTGAATGCTCTATTCAATGAAGTAGACTGGAACATCTTCAAATTAATAAGCAAGTGCACTATTGTGATACAAGCATGGGAAATCCTGAAGATTGCTCATGAAGGGACATCTAGGGTGAGGATGTCAAGGCTTCAACTTCTTGAAACCAAGTTTGGGAGCTTGAAGATGAAGGAGGATGAGAGCATTCAAGAGTATCACTAGACAGTGATAGATTTAGCAAATCAGTTAGAAGCTTTAGGAGAGGGGATCTTAGAAGCCAAACTAGTTCAAAAAATTCTAAGATCTCTTCCAAAGAGATTTGTGATGAAAGTGACAGCTATTGAAGAAGCTCAGGATATCAACATACTAAAAGGTGATGAGCTTATATGATCACTTCAAACCATTGAAGTTGGAATTATATGTGATAGGAATGAGAAGACAAGGAATCTAGCCTTGATATCCAGTAAAATTAAAGAATATCAACTATCAAAAGAAGGCAAGTCTTACACCATTGGAGTTATTAGAAAGGAAATTGACAAAATGATGGAAACGATAGACCAAGATCCAATATATGATAAGTCATCTAGAAGAGCACATGGTTCAGGGAGGAAAATAAGATTTGAAAACAAACTAGGAAAAGGTATCCAGTGTTATGGATGTGATGGCTTTGGACACAAAAGAATAGAGTATCCCTCGTGCTTCAAGCCATCAAATAAGAATTTTTATACTTCCATGTCAGAATATGAATTCTCAAGAAGAGGAGATCTGTCTAAAAGGTTTGTTGCGTTAACTAGAACTTATGATGAAGACTCAGAACTCACATATGATAAACTTACTGATAAGTATCAAGATGTACACATTAAAAGTGAAGAAATGTTTCAAATGGGAAGAAATCAACATAGAATCATTGATCTTCTTCAAGCCAACATCTCTAATATAGAAATGGATATTAGACGTCTCAACGATAAGCTTGAAGCAATGATGGATAACTACTCTATTGGAAACAAGAAAACATATTTCCCACATCAGAAGTTGAGCATCATGTCTCAAAGTCCGAAAGGTCAATAAAAATCCTCGACGAATGTCAACAGGAAAATACTAATATGTTATTTTGGTGGTAAGAAAGACACATTAGACCCTACTGCTACAAGTTACATGGTTATCCCAGATCAGGAGGTCACCCAGAAGAAAACTAGATAAAGAGGGAGTAAATGCGTTCATGGTCTATACATCACTTAGAGTAGTTACCAATCAAGACTGGTATACTATTGAAGGATGGACTAAAAGTTAAGATATCCTGAAAAGGATTAAGGCTTAGTCTATTGACCATCCCCGGGAAATTGAGAGCACAAGTTATAGTAAATTTGATTGCTCATAATCAGAAGGTTTAACTAAAACGCTCATATGATCTTCTCAAAAACCATCTCGAGAGAATAGGTTCTGAAACAAAGCCCTAAGCATGCTTAAAGTCAAAACTTTTAAAGATATAACACCAAGTCTAAAAAAGATATCATATGAAGTCAACTAAAAAGGGAAGCTCACATGTGACTGGCTCAGGAAAAAAACTGAGTAGTACTCTTCAATTTAATAAGTTGAAACTCATAACAGAAGGAAGCATCTATCTTATGATAATCAGGTTGAAAACATTATATGTTGAAGGGACGAAAAACACAAGAAAGAGGGGGTTTGAATTGGGGTTTTCCAAAATAAAGGAAATAAAGCCAACAGATTTATCCTAGTTCGTTTGAACTCAAACTACATCCAGTCCATCCGCCAAGGTGATTTTGCATATCTCAAGCAAGATCTTAATCCACTATTCAAGATATGATTACAACCACATAGACCTACTGTCAATGTCTTCTTGAGTCTATTGACTAATACTTTAGTCACTCAAGGAATATCAAATATTTTTTATTACAAGTGTGTAAAAGATTGCTTCTAATAAGCTATTATCACAACTGTGATATTGTAACACAAAATTTATACAAAAGATATTGAGGATGTTTGTTTATGCGCGCAAGAGTTAGTATGATTTCTTCTAAGTTGCTCCTTTATAAAGAGAGAAATTTGATCCGTTAGAGACACCAATAATTAAATTTGGATGATGATAAATGTTGTTGAAGAGTTTCCAAATATAGAGATTTTTATCTGATAGCCGTTTACTCCTTGATACTCATTTAATGAGGATGATGCTTGAAATCAGAGTTTGCTTTGTATGTGAATATCAAAGTTTGCTTTAAAAGAGCAGCTGGTGCTAATTGTGGTACACAGTCAGATCATCCATATAGAGTTGTGAATATTCCTTGTTGTAGATTTAGAACTTCTATCATGTGTAAAGAACTTCTTGCTTTATGTCAAAGCTTCTATCATATGTGAATAATTTCTTGCTTTATGTCAGAGCTTCTATCATATGTGAAGAACTTCTTGCTTTATCTTAGAACTTCCTGCACATTAAAATAAATAATTTTAAGAGGCATGTTTTGTTCTTTTAAAATACTGTTATGTTTGTTATCATAAAAACTATTTAGAGACAGTAGAATCAATCATGGTTCTAACAATCTCCCTCTTTTTAATGATCACAAAACTCTTATATTTTGATGTATTTAAATAAGAACAAAAGGTAGTGAAACTCCCCCTGAGTTATAAAGTTCCTTGAATATGTTCCTTCAGAGTTTTTGGTTGAAAGTTCTTATCGGAAAAAATCCCCCTGAGTTAGATTCATTTCCTGTTTACTTATTAGCATATTAAAATTGTCAGAATATTAGAATGTTTGAGACTTAGTCCTGGTGAGTTGTTATTAATCAAAATATTTTACGTTCTCCCTCTTTTTGTCATGAATAAAAAATAAATATAATCAAAGTAATGAAAAACACATATAATCAGAAAATGGAAGCTTGCATTTAAAATAATCAGGATACCACAGAAGCGGGTTATAAGAAAAACAAAACAAAACAACAGAAGAAGAAATTAAGGTTGTGGAGGAGGAGAAAGTCTTGTGAACAATGCCTTCAAAAGACTTTTGATCTGAGTGGTGGATTCCACTTGCTGACCAATCATATTCTTAAGTTCTACATTGGTTTCATCTTGTTTGTCCAACATGTTCTTAACAACTTCATTTTCTTTCTTAAACTCTTCCAGAGTTTCCAGCACAAGAGAGGATGGAGTTGTGTCCTCAGTAGAATTTACCATTTTCTCAGAGCTTGTTGTAGGATTTTCCGTTGGAGATGTTGCAAAAACTTTGCCTTTGTCTTCAGAAACAATCATGGCCTGAAGGTCAGAAGAAGAGTCCTTTGGTTCTGTCCAAGGAGTTTCGTCCAGAAGATGGAGAGTTTTCTTCTCCCAACAGCTAAGAACATGTTCTTTGAAGATATTCATCTTATCACAAAAGTTTTGATGAGCTATGTCATAACTGAGATCCTTCAGCTTCTTAGATTCAACATTGAACCATTTTCTGAATTGAGTCCCTAAATGGTCAGATGTTGCACTACTCATATTTTCTGCCCAAGCACTCTTCTGAGAATTCACCCATTCTTTCATTTCTGCTTCAAAAGCCAACAGTAAAGTACCAACATCTGATTTGGTTGGTTTAGGTTTGGGTTTTGGTATGGCTATTTTCTAGGAGGTTGAAATGAATTTATCCAGAGCTTCTAGGTTGATGACAGTTCTGAGGGGGTCTTCTGGTTCATTTGTGGGAGTTGAAGTGTCTGGAATTGTAATAAAGGCAGGGGATTTTGGTGGTGTGGAATTATAGGAGGAAAGGGAATCTTCTGGTGTAGGTATGTCAAATATGAGTAGTGGTTGAGAGGAGTTAAGGGGGAAGGTGATGCCAAGGATGGTTGGTGTGGTGTCAGTAGGTGGATTAAGAGTTTTTGATTGAGAAGTTTCAAAGTAGGGTTGAAACTGATCAATATCAGAAAGAACTTGTTGAAGTTCTAGTTAGTTTTCAACAAAAGGTGTGAGATTTGGCTCAGAAGGAGGATTTGTGTCAATGGGAATGTTAAAGTTGTCTAGAGTTTGGGGGGGATAATGTTCAGAAGGTTTGGGAGAATATGGAATGTTTTCAGGTTGAGAGTTTTCAGAAGAAGGGATTACAAAAGAAGGGGTTTCAAAAGTGGGCATTGCAGAAGGAGGGTTTTGTGGAGGAGTGATAGGAGGAGGGTTTTCAAATGTTGTGCCCAGTACTAACTCAATGACAGAAACGAAAGATGAAGGGTTACTGTTAGTTCTGTATTTCTAGGATTGGAATTAATTTTGAAAAACAAATATAGCAGCAATAAAATGTATAAGATCTTGCTAAATAAGAATAGGTTAAGCTAAGAAGTCTTATTGTATGCATGAACATGTTGAGTTGAAGTGTTTCAACATCTGTAATAACATGTCAAAGAAGATGTCCTAAACAATTCATTTGACATCATGAACTGATACAGGTGGACTGAAGATTCTGTTATAATTTAACAGAAGCAGAATATTCAGAGAATTAAAGAAATCCATGAGTCAATGATTTAAATATCTTGAATATTCAAATATATTGTAGACAAATATAGAATAAATATAGACTTTCTATATTTAGATATATTTTAGGAAGTTGTTATTTTTGAAGATCTTATTTATAGCAGATTTTTTTGCATGATTGTAGCAGCTGCTATGCTACGTTTTTAGGCCCAAAATCCAGTTGGGATTAGGTTATAAAAAGAAACCTTGTTACCTAGGTTTAGTAACCAAGCAAAGATGTAAATGTTGTATCATTAGGGTTGATTTCTTGTAGCAGCCGTATGTTAAAAGATTTATTCTGCAGGGCTGGTTTATTTGTAATCCTCGAAGCTGTTAAGAAAGAGGTTGTGTGTACTTGACTGAAGCTTTGAAGCAAGGTTAAGATATTGTCATGCAAGTGTGTCTTCTGATTATGAATTGTTAAGTTAGTTATCACTGTTGTGATTGAGAGGGAGTGTGACGGGTTTCTCATATTTAGGAGTTCCTAAGTAGAAGTTGCATTGGTAGTGATTAAGTGAAAGGATTGTAAACTAAGTGGTTTGCTGTAGGTCCTTGAATTGATACTACATAGTGGATTTCCTTCCTGGCTTGGTAGCCCCAGAGTAGATGCGGTTGCATCGAACTAGGTTAACAATTTGAATGTGTTATTTATGCTTTTCTGTTATGTATATTATGCAGTGTTCTTACTCAATGTCATACTAGATGTCTCAACATCCTGTAGGAGTGTTAGAAGTTGGTATATCATAACACAATAATGTTGATGTTTGTACCTTGCCATGTTTTCAGTAACAGATCAGATGTCTCGACATCATATTCGACATCTGAGTCTGTCACACCAGAATTTCAATTGATATTATAGCAGACATCCTAGTCTGTTTCTAGATGAGATCCAAGGGGGATACTTTTTGGTTCATGGTCAAGGTGTAAATTGTTTACTGAAAAGCTGTTTGTTGTGCGAATGGTCCCTAGAAGTGGAGGATGGACTATTCTGTTATTGCATCCTAGTGGTAAGCTACTGTTGTAGTAGGTTTGATTTATTTTCAAACCTATTGTAGTTTGGTGTCACCTAGAGTATGTTTCTAGGGCTAATATGTGACACCTGAAATGGTTGAGGAGTTTGTGTTTTAATCTGCTGCGTAGCTATCTTAAAACTCCCGATGTTAAGAAGGTTGTTCTTCTCTGGTGATATGTCCTATGGTGACAGGATATATGCATAACTGATTCAAATGACTTTGCCAACGACACTTGAAGTTTATTGTTCAAGTCCATTCATAAAGGCATTGTTAAGTGAAGATGGTGTGAAGAGATGTTTTTGGGGGCCAAACTAATGTGGTTAAATCACATGTGTTTGGAACCTACTCCTGCTCTGGAAGAGGAGGTATCTGGGTGGTGTATCTGAGAAGTTTCTAGCCCTGGAACTTATCTTAGAGTGATCAAGATGTTATGCTCTCCTGAGGACAATTTATTTGTGGTCCTTGCTGCAAGAGTAAAGTACCTGAGCTTCAAGGAGTATTATCTCTAAGATACTCCTTGTACATGAAGATCAAGTTGTGGAGACGTATCAACTTGTGGAGTTGATTGATATAGTTGATCAGTTTCTATATTGGGTGTGATGACATCTCAAGTCAGACAGTCTGATTTCTGAGTCTGAAGGAGAAAGTTGTTGAGATGTTCCTGTTGTTGCATATGTGTGTGTATGTGTGTTGGCTTGAAAGCTTGATTAGCTACTGATGGATGATCCCCATGTGTTACCCTGTGTAGACTACTATGGAGGATGTCTTAAAAGCCATAGTAATATGTGAAGTGCTTTATGCATGTGACCGATGTCTGAAAATATGTTAGAACATCATGTCAGTAAGTGTCAGACGCCTGCAGAAGAAAAAAGAAGAAGTCATACTATGTATCCTACCTTATGTGAGAAGGTAATCTTATCTGACCAATAGTAAATACTTTGAAGGAAGACTTAGTATTTGTCTATTATATTTGTGATGCATATGATTGAAGATGGATACTATGACGGGAGACTTAGTATTTATCTGGAAGTTATGCATGATTGTTTGCTGAACAATTTAATTCAGAAAGTGTACTGAGAAATTGGTACTAAGTGGTCACTTTCTGAAGGAGCTTTGGTTGTCCATATCAGGGGGAGTTAAGAGTGTTATCTATGGTCTATTGGTGCAAGTGTGCAGATTTTGTTTGAAGCTTGAGTGCTACTGGGGCTGATCAAAATGGTTGGTATCATTATGACTTGTTAGACTGATAGTTGTTTTTACTAGTCTTAGTGTGTGAAGCTAAGATTTAGTGGAATCTATGCTCAGTTGGAGTATTGTCTCCCTATTACGCGGTCATATGCTGAAGATGGAGATAAGAGACTATGTAGACATCATATTTTTGTTTTTCACCTAGAATGGTCTATTTTAGGTTTAGGTGCAACCAAAATGATTATCATAAAGTTATAATTGATAACACTATCAGAACTTTGTGAAGAATTCTTTACTCAAGGAAATATGTCATCCTTGGTATGAATATGAGGTGTAGTTCTTAACTATTCCTTCTGAAGTTCCATACTGTGGCAGAGTTGAGGACTTTGGAGAAGCATTGATAGATTCTCATCAATGTGTGATATTGGTAGGGACTACAGTAGAATCAACATAATGGAGGTTTTCTACTCAAACTTGGTTGGTGAATCAAGTTTATGAGAGCATGGGACTCTATTTCTGTAAGGGAGAAGGTTCTTTCAAGTGGCAGAAGAATGAGTTGAATTCAACAGCTGGTTATGGAATGATAATGTTCAAACATCTAGTTCAACTTCAGAATCTCAGTTGCTGAAGTGGCACATCAATTAAAGATAGAATGATTTACAAGAATAAGTAGATCAAAATATTTTTATGAGAATTCTGACCAACATGAAGAAGACTATTTATGGCAATTGGATTTTTCATATGAGGGTTCATAAATGAGGTGATCAAACTATGGAAATTGGTTAATCTCTTTAGTGGATTCAAATAATCAAGATAATCAGGGTGTGGTAGCTGGTTGGTCTTGAGGATTGTCTTTAAACAATTTAGTCTTGGGCAGAAGGGTGATGAGTTGAAGACTCAAGGAGATTTGATCTTCTTGAAGGTGGATGAGAGTTTATATCTCTTTCTGAATTTCTGATTCAAGTTGGTGGCACAATGTTGTTGAAGGTATTCAGTTCTTGGATTACTATGTTATAGTAAGTCCAATTGGTGGAGCTCGTCAAGAATCATGGTGATGATGTCTTCTTGGTGTATGGAATATGTTCTCACTAGTGTGAGGACATTATCTGGGGTGATTGTCTACATTGTATCCAATGGGTGTCTACCTTATCATATGGGAGAATGATGAACAAGAAGGTATATTTTGAAAAGAGATTGTAGAGAAGACTGAAGTAGATCAGGTAGTGATTGCTTGGAAGTCTGATTATGGATATTCATCAACTGATTCTATTGTCAAAGTTATAAGATTGGATGGGTATTGTTTTGAAGTGTCTGGCCAAGAAGAAAAGTTTGTGAAAGTAATATAGCCCCATTTGCAAATCATGCTAGTTGATCATTTGTCAAGATGTGATGTTAACAAACCAAGAGGGCATCATGTGTATATTGGTACAAAGGATGATTGTGTTCAATTGTGAGTTGAATAAAGAGCGAGCTCTTGAAGACATGAAGATGTGTCTTATGTTTTCCATTCATTAAAGTACAAAGAAGCATGTGATATCCTTGATAGGGGGAGAATGTTTCACTTTTGTGCAGCTGGACTTGTGAAGTTAAGAGGGAGTAGTAGTTTTTTTTTCTAGATGGTACATGCTATAAAGAGTGGAAAAGAAGTATTATAGGTGCTTGGAAGTGTCTATGATGTCTCACATCATGTTGTAACATGGTCTACTAAGCATGGGCATTATGGATTCATCTGGATAAAGTTTTTATCTGAATTATTAATTGAATACATAAAGGGTTATGAACCATGCATGTAGTGTTGCTAGAAGACAACTTGTGGTAGGATGTCAGAACATGTGTGTTGTGAGGAAAACTAGGAGTTCTTTTGTGGACGGTGCTAGCAGGAGGATGTGAAACACGAGTTTTATGCATGCGTATTTGTTATTAGTCCATTTAGCTTGGGAGAATAAAGTCAGCTGGCCAAGGTCAGATTTGGACAGTCCATATTAATTGGTGCAAAAGTTTTTGCTCCTATAATAAAGATTCTTGACCAAGAACACTTATTTATTCAAAGATAGTTCGTTACTATCTATGGCATTGCCTATTATTTATAGAAAGTGTTTCTCCTCATTCAACCTGTGAGTGTTTTCTCTTTTCTTTTCTCTGATGGGTTTTATCTATTTTTGGGTGAGTACTGCATGGGTATGGTGTTGTGAAGGATGTGTTTGCCAATTTTTGGCTAAAAGGGGGGAGAAAAGGGTTGCTCAGATGGTGAGTTTGGTATTGTTTGTTCCAATGGCTGTATCAGACGTGTTTCAGGTATGGTGGCTAGGATGTCAAGACAAATGTTAGAGTTAGTCTTTGTGACTTGTGTCCTAAGTTATGAGCATAATTGTGACTTGTGTTCTGAGTTACATAAGGGAATGAGGTTATTGTTCGCGTATGTCACCATTGGTATCCTTGAGGGGGAGTACTTCTCAGCCTGAGAGGAATGTTTCTGGGAACCTGAATGGATATGGGTAGTAATGGATTAGTTCGGCCAAGAGTTCAGGACTTTCTACTCCTTGTCAACTTCTATTCCCACTGATTCTGAGAAAGGCTATTGAGGAAGATGTCAAAAAACATGTCCTTACATGATGAAGAGATTGTTTTGCTGTTGTTTTTTCAGTTTTGCTGCTGCTATTTATTTTGTATTTTTTAATTTGTTTTAGCCAAAATTTTCCAAATGGGGAGATTGTTAGTTCTATATTTCTAGGATTGGCATTAATTTTGTAAAACAAATATAGCAACAATAAAATATGTAGGATCTTGCTAAATAAGAAAAGGTTAAGCTAAGAAGTCCTATTGTGCGCCTGAACATGTTGAGTTGAAGTGTTTCAACATCTGGAACATGTCGAAGAAGATGTCCTAAATAGTTCATTCGACATCATGAACTGATACAGGTGGATTGAGGATTTTGTTATAATTTAACAAAAGTAGAATATTCAGAGAATTAAAGCAATCCATGAGGCGCTGATTTAAAGATCTTGAAGATTCAAATATATTGGAGACAAATATTGAATAAATATAGACTTTCTATATTTAGAGATATTTTAGGAAGTTGTTATTTTTGAAGATCTTCTTTGTAGAAGATTTTTCTGCATGATTGTAACAGCTGTTATGCTGCATTTTTAGGCCAAAAATCCAGTTGGGATTAGGTTATAAAAAGAAACCTTGTAAACTAGTTTTAGTAACCAACCAAAGATGTAAATGTTATATCATTAGGGTTGAGTTCTTGTAGCAACTGTATGTCAAAATATTTTTTCTGCAGGGTTGGGTCCTTCTTGATGTTATTAATGAATTTCATATTCTTGAGATTCTTGTCATTTAGGGGTCTTCCAGCAACTGCTTCCATATCATCAACTTGCTGGGCTTTAATCGGATGTTCTACCAGTTTGTTTTCTGTTAGAATATCTAATATTAGCCTTCCTAGAGGTATCCAATCTTTTTTTGTCTTTTCATCTTCTCTAGTTTCCTTGACGTTTTTCTTCAGATGATTGAACAGGCTATGAGCTAGGTTAACTTTCTTGTTGGTTGAAATGAAGTAGAGAAGGTATTGTTGATCAATGTTGATGTAATCTGGAGAACTTGTGGATTTTCTGTGACTGATGCAACCCAAAATGATCTTGGCCCACATCATATGACGATCTTTGAGATCCTTCATTTTATTTGAATGTTGCCTAGAAGTAAAAATCTCTCTAGAGATTGTTGTTAGGTCCGAATATTTCTCCATGTCACTGTACTTAATCCCATTTCCATCATATTCAATGAGTCTTCCAATAAGATCTTTAGTAACGATGATCTTCTTCCCCATGATGTAAGACGTAACCTGATTGTTTGATGATGTAGCAAAACATAATTCTTTGACCAGTTTAGGGAAAATATGACCCATAAGATGATCAAAGTACTTCATCCAGCCTTGAATTTAACTTCCAGTGTGAGATCATAACCATTCTCCTTCATAATTTTAAAATCCACAAATAATTCACAGAGAACTTCCAGATTTTCAATTGGAGTGAGTAGATTTCTGATGGGAGTGACACGACCTTCTTCAGATGCTTGACTTGAAGAAGTTTGAACTTGTTAAGAAGATGAAGAAGCTTGAGCTTGTTTAGAAGATGATGCAATTATTCACAAGAGGAAGCACAGGAAACAAAAATGCAGAAAGCAAGAGAAAACACAGAAAGCAAGAAAACCAAGGAGTGAAAGTGAGAATGTGAAAGTGTTTGTGAAGTGAGAATGAGCACACACACACACACACACACACACACACACACACACACACACACACACACATACACATATATATATATATATATATATATATATATATATATATATAGAGAGAGAGAGAGAGAGAGGTTTCAACGGATATAAAACATAATTAATGAGAAATTAAAACACAAACAAAATGATTAAAAGCATTAATGATTTCTGACAAGGGAGATGGTGTAAAAGATTTTTGAATAGTTACCTATGTGACTAGCGTCTCAATTTTGTCAACTCATCCGTTTTAATTTCTCAGAGTTTGAACACGTGTTCAGCCTCAGAGGACACCTGAAGCTTAGGTTGACAGTTGATGATGTTATGAACTACATGTTCTGTCCTTGAAATGAAAGGTTCTTAGAGACAAACTTCCAGATCTTTCTAGATAGATTCTGATACAATTCTCCTTCTTACTTCAGAAGAAATATTGGTCAGAAGTTCAAAAGAAAAGAAGTTCCGAGAGTTAAATATATAGAAATAACATATTCATTCTGGATATAATTCCATACTAAGGTGTTTCATAATGAAATTAAATCTATCTTCAGCAAGGGGTTTGGAGAAAACATCAGCCCATTGATGGTCTGTGTCTATAAATTTTATACATAAAATTCCCTTATGAGTATAGTCCTTAATGAAATGATGTTTAATTTCTATATGTTTAGCTTTAGAATGTAAAATAGGATTTTTAGAATGACAAATGGCATAAGTATTATCATAGAGGATAAGGATGTTACTCTCATAAATATTGAAATCCTCAAGCTGATTCTCCATCCAGTGCATATGAGTACTGCATCCAGCTCCTGCTATATATTCAGCTTCAGCAGTTGAAAGTGCAATTGTAGATTGTATTTTGCTGGACCAAGAGATTAAGTTGTCTCCCAGAAATTGACTACTTCCAGAAGTACTTTTTCTTTCTATTCTGTCTCCAGCAAAGTCAGCATCACAGTACCCTACAAGTTTGTATTATCTGGATTTTCTATAGCAAAGGCCAAGATTAGTAGTACCTTTTAGATACTTGAAACACTATATAGAATATCAGGTCTTGAGGCAGTTAAGTATAGGAGAGAGCCAATCATAACTTTATAGATCTTCTGATCTACTTTCTCACTTACATCTTCCTTTTCCAGAATACATGTAAGATGCAATGGGGTTTTTGATGGTTTACTTTTCGACATATCAAATTTCTTCAGAAGTTATTTAACAGATTTGCTTTAATGTATGTAGGTTCCTTCTGATGTTTGATTGATTTGAATTCCCAGAAAGAACTTGAGTTCTCCCATTAAGCTCATTTCAAATTCTACCTACATAGCAAATTCTTTGCCCAAAGAGCTTTTAGTAGATCCAAAAATTATATCATCTACGTAAATTTGACAGATCAGAATATTATTTTTAAATGTTTTAAAGAAAAGAGTTGTGTCCACCTTCCCTCTGGTAAAATCATTTTCTAATAGAAAGTTACTTAGTCTTTCATACCAAGCTCTAGGAGCTTGTTTCAGACCATATAACGATTTCTTAAGTTTATAAACATATTCTGGATGTTTTGGGTTTTCAAAACCAGGGGGTTGATGCACACAAACTTCTTCATCAATGTAACCATTTAAAAACTCACTTTTGACATCCATCTGATAAAGTTATTATTTACAACAAAAGAAATTAAAAGTCTGATAGATTTTAACCTTGCGACTGGTGCAAAGGTTTATGTATAGTCTATTCCCTCTTGCTGACTATAACCTTGTTCAACCAATCGTGCTTTGTTTCTGACAACTTCTCCTTGTTCATTCAGCTTGTTTCTGAAAACCCCATTTGGTTCCAATAATGTTGAATCCTCTGGGTTTAGGAACGAGATCCCATACATCATTTATGGTGAATTGATTTAGTTCTTCATGCATTGCAAATATCCAATCATTCTCGGACAATGCTTTGTCAATGGAAGTAGGTTCAATAAGAGACACTAATCCCATTAGAGATTCTTTAGAGTTTTTGAATGAAGATCTTGTTCTGATTGGGTCATCTTTCTTTCCTAGAATTTTATCTTCTGGATGATCTAGTATGCTTCTGGATTGTCTCTTTTGAATGGGTTCTTCAAAAAAAATTGTGGTAATTATGTTGTCTTTTTCTGTAGATGGTTGTTCTTCTGATGTTCTGGTTTTTGTACCTATAATTTGAACTTCTATATCTTCAAGAGATTCATTCTGCTTTGGCTTTTGGAGGTCAAGCTTATCATCAAATCTGACACAAATAGATTCCACCACAATACATGTTTTTGTGTTATATACTTTGTATCGATTAAAACGTTTAGAGTATCCTAACATGAAACATTTTTGTGCCTTAGAATCAAACTTGTTCAGAGGATCATTAATGTTTAGAATAAAACAAGTACATCCAAAAGGATGGAAATAAGAAATGTTGGGTTTTTGTCCTTCAACAATTCATATGGAGTCTTCTCCAGAACAGGCCGTATAGAGATTCTATTCTGAATATAGCACGTTGTATTTACTGCTTCTGCCCAAAAGTGTTTAGCTATATTAGTCTCATTGATCATGGTTTTGGCCATCTCTTGTAAAGTTTTGTCCTTTCGTTCTACAACTCCATTTTGTTGTGGAGTTCTAGGACAAGAGAAATCATGAGAGATGTCATTTTCATTAAAAAAATAATTCCATTTTTTTTGTTTATAAATTCTCCACCATGATCACTTCTGACTTTTACAATTCTAAACTCTTTTTCATGTTGAACTTGTTTGCAGTAGGTAGAAAACACAGAGATTGGCTCGTCCTTGTGTCTAAGGAACTTTACCCATGTTCATCTACTATAGTCCTCTACGATCACTAATCCATACTTCTTTTCACTGATTGAAACAGATTTCACTCGTCCAAACAAATCAATGTGCAGAAGTTCTAATGGTCTAGAGGTAGAACCAACATTTTTTTTTATTTGAAAGCAGGTTTAGCAAACTTGCCTTTCTGACATGTTTCACACAGAGCATCTTAGATGAACTTCAAATTAGGAAGTCATCTGACCAGATTGAGTTTGTTAATCCTGAGATAATCTTCTCATACAAACATGCCCCAATCTTTTGTTCCAGGCCCATTGCTCGTTGTTAATAGACATAAGGAATTTTACATTCTAACTTTTTAGAGATAGAGGTAGAGGGAAGAGTACCATTACAAATGGTTCCATTAATCCATCTACTAACAGAACATTAGAGATAGAGGGAAGAGTACCATTACCAATGGTTCCATAGCCAATAACATATCCTTTTTTATTACCTCCGAAACATACATATCCTCCAGCCTTAAGCTCAAGACTTTAGAATATATGCTTTCTTCCCATCATGTGTCGCGAGCATCCAGAGTCCAGGTACCAATTTTGGTGTTTCAATCTTGTTTTTAAATACATCTACAACATAGAGAATTTTATCCTTGGGTACTCATATCTTTTTTGGGTCCTTGTTTGTTAGAGTTTACATAATTTTGATTGATTTTAGGTTTCTCAATAGAATTTGTAGAATAAGATGACTCACTGGTGTATTTTTCATAATGTTTGTGTCCATATGTAAAGTGAGAATTTAAAGGTGTGTATTTTATGACCAAGTCATCCACTTGTTTAAATTGATGTGGTGCTTCTCCTTTAGGTTTAACATATCTTATGACTCTTCTACCATTTCTTCTAAATCCATAAATCATTTAGGCAATTTTGCTTCTGCCTATGTTTTTAGCTAGAAAATTTTTAAAACTATGATCATACTATTTTATGATGCTATCAGAACTAGATAGAACTTCTGAGTCAAATTATTTTTGAGCTTTATGTTTTTCAAAAGAGTTTTCAAGTTTTGAAATGGTTCCTTTTAGCTCAGAGTTTTCTGCTTTTAGTTTCATAGTTTCTTCAGACTCAGATATTAAACCATGTTTCAGGTTTTTGTATTTGAATTGAAGTTTTTGATATTTTTCAAGAATTTCTGAGAGATTATGTTCTAATTGAGATCTAGATAATTTAGAGAATACCTCTTCTGTTTCAGAGTCTAATCCAGATTCTGATGAGTTAGTATCATCTGATACTTTAGCCATTAAAACGATGTTAGCATGTTCATCTTCTGATTCTGATTTAACTTCATAAGATTCTGAGTCATCCCAAGTAGCCATGAGACTTTTCTTCTTATCTCTGTTAAATTTATTCTTAGGATTTTCTTTTTGCAGTTTTGTCAGTCACTTTTGTAATGTCCAGGTTCCTTGCATTCATAGCATACTACTTCTTTGCTTCTTAACTTCTTGTAGCCAGAGGATGATTCAGAGTGATTTCTTGATCTTCTAGGGTTTCTAAATTTCTTTTGTATGTGCTTCCAGAGTTATTGAACCTTTTTGGAAAGGAATGATAATTCGTCTTCTTTTGATGAGCCACCAAGACTTTCTTCTTCTTCCTAAAAAGCTTTAGATTCATATTTGTTAGATTGAAGAGCAACGAACTTACCTTTCTTCTGGGGTTCATCTTCTTCATGTTCTATCTCGTGACTTCTTAGAGAGCTTGTCAATTCTTCAAGATATATTTCATTCAAATTCTTTGATAGCTTTAAAAAAAAGTCCATGGGTCTCCATTCCTTGCCAAGCTTCTGATTATCTTACACATGATTTGTTGTTGAGTATCCTTTGTCCAGAACTTTTAATCCAGCAACCAGAATTTGAAACCTTGAGAACATTTTCTCAATTATTTCATCTTCTTCCATTTTGAACACTTCATACTTCTGAATGAGTTCCAGAGCTTTAGTCTCCTTGACTTGAGTGTTGCCTTCATGCGTAATTCTCAGAGAGTCAAACATATATTTGGCAGATTCTCTGTTTGTGATCTTCTCATACTTTGTGTGTGAGATGGCACTCAAAAGAATAATTATGGCCTTGTGATGATTTTTGAACTATTT
This sequence comes from Lathyrus aphaca, assembly GCA_963966055.1. NCBI lineage: Eukaryota > Viridiplantae > Streptophyta > Magnoliopsida > Fabales > Fabaceae > Lathyrus > Lathyrus aphaca. The sequence continues at coordinate 113,934,171 of OZ014521.1, read as the reverse complement.
CTTTTGTTGGGTTGTCATATTTTTTCTTTCAATCTTCTCACCGTTGTCTCCAACTGGATGAGTGCAACCATCAGTTACCCATATCCCAAAGATCTCCATCATGATCCAAAAAGAAACTTTCCAGAATGTTCTAGTAGTCAAAGTTCTCACCATCGAACAGTGGAGGTTTTCCATTGATCTTGTCATTCTGATTGTCATTGTTGTTCTGGATTTGTTCTGCCATTGTGTTTTCTGTAGGATCTTTTTGTGACACGGTTAAGTGTTAGCACCCAGAACCAGTCGCTCTGATGCCAATTGAAGGACGAAAAATACAAGAAAGGGGGTTTGAATTGGGGTTTTAAAAAATAAAGGCAATAAAGACAACGGATTTATCCCGATTCATTTGAATTCAAACTACATCTAGTCCACCCGCCAAGGTGAATTTTCCTCTCTCAAGTAAGATCTTAATCCACTATTCAAGATATGATTACAACCACAAAGACCTATTGTCAATGTCTTGATTCTATTGACTAATACTTTAGTCACTCAAAGAATATCAAATATTTTTTATTACAGGTGTGTAAGAGATTGCTTCTAATAAGATATTATCACAATTGTGAAATTGGTACACAAAATTAATACAAAAGAGACCGAGGATGTTTGTTTATGCGCGCAAGAGTGAGTATGATTTCTTCCAAGATGCTCCTTTATAAAGAGATAAATTTGATCTGTTGGAGACAACAAGAATTAAATTTGGATGATGATAAATGACGTTGAAGAGTTTCCAAATATAGAGATTTTTGTCTGATAGTTGTTAACTCATTGATACTCATTTCATGAGGCTGATGCTTGAAATCAGAGCTTGCTTTGTATGTGAATATCAGAGTTTTCTTTAAAAATGCAGTTGGTGCTAAGCGTGATACGCAGTCAGATCATCCATATAGACTTCTGAATATTCCTTGTTGTAGAGTTATAATATGTGAAAAACTTACTTTATGTCAGAGCTTTTATCATATGTGAAGAACTTCTTGCTTTATGTCATAACTTCCTTCACATTAAAATAAATAATTTTAAGGAGCATATTTTGTTCTTTTAAAATATTGTTAGGTTTGTTATCATCAAAACTATTTAGAGAGATTAGAATCAATTCTTGTTCTAACATATGTCTCATATAATGTCTTGACATCCCTTTGGCACATCTTAAGAAACACCATTTGGGGTAAATCTGGATTTTTCCAGCGTAATTTTTTAGACCAAGCGGTTAAAAACAAAAATAGATATGTGTGTGTGCGCGCGCTTTTAAATAGAAGGGTTTCACGGTCAATCTTCTATCATTAACCTAAGATTATATGTCGTTCGACTCATCCAAGTCCTAACCTTCAGTTTCTTCCATCTCCAAAAAAGAGTCTGTCACGATCATCCTTTCTTCAAGTCCTTCATGATGTCTCAACCATAACAATCTCCAAAAGGTGACTCAAAAGAGAATGATGCACGTGCATCAAAAATTGGGAAAGAAGCTGGAAGGGCTAATCATATTTCTGCATCGACTCACATTGACTCAGAAAAGGTGGATTCTATACCAAGACCTAGAAAATTGTCATCAGAAGTATCAAGAATCTGGTGGCAGATAATTCTCCTAAAACCTCTTATGCTATTCAAAACCCTAGGTCGGACAAAGAAAAATTCTCTGTTGATAGAAGTACTTACAATATGGTGGGTAAATCCCTAGCTTTAAGGGAACATGTCGCCATTCTTGGGATTACAAGGCCTCTAGCCTTTATAAAACCCCTAGCACATGGGTCAATATGAACCAAAAGATGAGACAAATTTCTTTGATAAATCTAAAAGAAAAGAAGAGAAGAATATTAATCATGAATCTAAGAGGAAGATGGCTAATAAAGAAAGATTGGCTGGAAACCTTCTCATCCTTGTTGCCTCTGTCCCAGATGATATTGAAGAAAATGTTACAACATCTCATGTGGCTGAAGAAGTTTCAGAAGCAAGATACATGGATGTAGAAACAGGAAAAAAAGCTGGATGACCTTGAACATGAGCAGGAAAATATCATTGATATTGAAGACTCTTAATTTGATGATGAGATCATCACTAAAATTCTTCATCCTACCTCTATCAAAAGATTAAAATCCTGAAGCAGAAGGACACTGCCAAGGAGAACTTTCCATCAAAGAAATCCTCTAGGAGTGGTCCTGCAAGAGCTTGGAATAAGGAAATTATGGCTTCCAAGAAAAGGAAAGTTGAATATACTTTGATCAAGATGTGGAAGATAATGTCCATGACATCATAACCAAGAAAAAGACCATGCCAAAGAAGAAGTCTGAAGTTATTCCTTAGGTTCCCTTGGATAAAGTGTAAAAAAATGGAAATATGTGTATCATAGAAGAGTGGACTTGGAGAGAGAGCTTGGAAAGGATGCTTGAGAGTGTAAGGAAGTCATGAAAATCATTAAAGATGTTGGCCTAATGAAAAAATTTCACAAAATTTGGACACAACTATGAACAACTTGGCAAAGAATTTGTGGTAAACATATCTGAAGATTGTGATAATGAGAATAGTAGTGACTATATGAAGATATATGTGAGAGTAAATGATGTCACATTATCTCCTTCTATCATCAACAACTTTCTTGGAAGACCTTACCATCCTCAGCCTGAACTCGAAGACACGGATAACCAAGTTTGTAAAGAAATCACAAGAGGACTGTAATACCCCATTTCTACCCAACGAAATTAATAAAATAAAAGTTATAAAATTTCCAATGAACAAATGGAATGTCACATTCACAACTTAAAACAACACCTTTTATTGCATATAAATTGATACATAACACTTTAAAACAACGGGTGTCAAAATAACAACTGCAATTAGTCTTTAAAACATAACAACTTTATTACTAAGCAGCGGATTCACAATATTCAACTTTAGTGATACGACATTTCTATTCAACTTAAAACAACTTTTAAAATACAAGTAATCTTTCGAGTCCAACTTAAAAATTCAGCAACGAAATAAAAACAACATTGAAACAACAATCATTTAACCCCCCGAGTGTTACGTATCAGAGCGACGACACCGACTCGAACTAACGGAGGTAAGCAACTCTATTCTGGATTACCTGCATGTTATCCACAAAGGGAAACATTCAAACAGAAGGGGTGAAATATCGAACTATATAATCGAATATATGATAAATAACATATTAGATTAGATTACAAGAAATCACCACTTCCAACTCATAAGTAATGTCAATCAACGCAAGATACAACAAAATAACATAATTATGCAAATTCGAAACACAAATTAGACAAATGCACATGCATGTGGTACCATTGGAGCAGAACTCCCAACTTAATAATTTTCCAATTAATAGAGGCGTCAACAACAAGGCATAAGCCTTCAACTTCAACTTAATTTTTCCAATTCAGACCAACTTACCGAGCAACAACTCCAACTTGATATGCTATGTAATGTGACTCAACTCAACATCAAAGTAGAAACAATAATAGTTATATAACCACACAACAACCACATATTATCACAACTTAGTAACAACAGCATACTACAACATCTTAACAACAACTTCATACTACAACGACTTAACAACAACAACTTACTCTCATAACCTGACAACAACAACAACAAATTAACGTTGGCCCAAGGCCTACAACTTAACAACAACAACAAATCAACATTGGCTCAAGGCCTACAACTTAACAACAACAAATCAATGTTGGCTCAAGGCCTACAACTTAACAACAACAAATCAACGTTGGCTCAAAGCCTACAACTTAACAACAGGAAACACAACACAAAGACTCAACCAATTATACCGCAACCAACCGCATTATTATTCCTACAATTTCCTCGACTAAAATTGATTAATTAATCATTTATTAACGCTATAATATTTCTACTTCTTATTGATTCTTATTATGCTTCATGCTACACTATCAGTAAACAAATTTCCAACGCCGACAAGCTACTGAACCTTTGCTTGCTACATACTAGTTAACCACTACTGCTACTAAATTATTCAGTTTAACCCATTTCAAATGTTACTACTAATTAATTACTACATTTCTACTCAAATAATCTCAGTCACATAGTTATTATTACCCTGCTACTTATCAACTAAGGTGATCATCAATTTAATTAATTAATACTGCTACTTGCAAACTAATGTTATTATCTTCTCAAACAAGGTTCTATGCAATTTAATTAATTTTTTGGCAGTGAAAACAGACAAGAAAACGAACATAAAACCACAATGCAGAAAAAAATGCAACATAGACCCGTGTGACCATCGTCACACTCCCCTGACCATCGTCACAGGTGTGACGATCGTTACACAAATAAGACGGTCGTCACCATGCCCTGACGGGCGTCACACATCCAATTTCCCTCCTTTCTGTGTCGTCTCTATTTATTTCTTCTACCAGGTTTTCCTTCTGAACATCACAGACCCCAACCAACCCTCTCAGGTCATCACAGTACCATAACAACTTAGCAAAAATCATACACAACAACCCAAATTAATTATTCTACGACTAATTTGACAACATCAACTAATTCTTCCAACCTTCAGTATCAATTCTTATACAACCACAGTGCAACAACAACATAACAAAATCACACACAAACAACACCGATTAATGATTTTATGACTAATTCAACCACATTAACCAATTTGGGTAATCGACCACAACAAATCAACACACAAACAAGATAAATTCTATAACTAACCCCACATGTCATTCATGAATTATCCCATTATAGAGTCAGAACCCCACCCTTACCTTGGATTGAAGGTCGCTCTACTCTCCTATTGGATTCTCGTTCTTGCAGACTCTACGTATTTTCTGTCAAATCCTTATTCCTCTTTCTGCAACTTTAATCAACTTAATTAAATTAATTCGACTAAAACCAACATAACAACTCGGCACAACATAATTTTGACAATCAACACAAACCAACACAAATAATACGAAGATATTTAATTAAATAATTAATTAAATAAATAGGGCGTTACAAGGACATATTAAACAATGACTTATCAAAGGAAAATTATCAGCAGGAAATCTTACTATGAAGTATGTTATTCTTCATAGGATCGCCACTGTAAATTGGGTTCCTACAAATTACATTTCTACTATCTCTACTAGTCTGGGTAGATGTATCTATATTGTGGAAAAAGGAAAGGCGTATGACTTTGGCACGTTTATTTTTTATCAGGTCATGAAACACGATCCTTCCACTGCTACCAAGATGCTAATCACCTTTCCCTCATTGATATGTGACATAATTCTAAATCAATTCCCTAACATACTGGTATCCATTGATAGTGTAATGAAGAAGGAATCTTCCTTGACCTTAACAAAACTCGAAAAACACAATTTCTTTCATTAACAAATTTCAGAACTCATCGCCTCTTCTCGAACTTGAATGAGATAAGAAAAACATGGATTCAAGTTAGCAATGTTTGTTGTTGTTGTTGTTGTTGTTGTTGTTGTTGTTGTTTTTGTTGTTCTTGATATTATTCTTGTTGTTCTTATTGTTGTTATTGTTGTTGTTATTGATGTTATTATTATTATTATTGTTGTTATTATTGTTGTTTTTGTTGTTCTTGTTGTTCTTGTTTTTGTTTTTGTTTTTGTTCTTGTTGTTGTTCTTGTTGTACTATTGTTTTTTTTTATTTTATTAAAAGACATACAACATCAGTTGCTTAAAATAACTGGTGTGAATACATACAAAAATGGTTGTTTAAAATAACTGTTGTGATAGGTTGCTCGCTACTTGACTTATAATCATGGTCGCACAACCGTGGTGGAAAGAAGCATACATACAATCACACCTTACCTCACAACGTATAGTCGGACGTGGTTGTATCCTTTTTCCAACCATTATGAGAGGTGTTTTTCCTATTAGTGTCCTTGTCCATTTTTATATTTGAAAGACACAATATTATAAATAACACCGCTAATGGTAAAAAAAAACAAGCAAACCACTAAGACTGACAATGAAGCGAACCAATTCGAATATAGTTTGGAATTCGATTTGACAATTAAATCATTGAACTAGGTTCATGAACCAAATGAGCTGAATATGAGCAAAAAACTAATTTCGTTAACTAAATAAACTGAATTTGAACTATACATACATTGACTCGTTAAGTTCATAAGCCAGCTCGATTATATATGAGAAAATCTTTAAATGTGGGTTTAAATATGTACTCCAAATCTTAGACCTATATGTTATTTGTATCCAACAGTTTTAATTGATAGTTTATATTCTAAGTAGAGGTGGCAAAACGGGTCGAGTCCCGCCACCGCAAAAGAAATTGCAGGTTGGATTGAAATTTTGAACCCGTATACCCGTTTCGTCCGCCCCGCCAAAGCAAAAATCTCGTGGACGGAATAGACAGGGTTGGCGAGTTAAAAATTCTAAAACAAAAACTACTTAAAAATTGTCCAACCCAATTTGAAAAAAAGTTTAAATATATTATATATTAATAAAAAATATAACAAATGAAAAGAATATTAATAAAAAAAAAAAGGCAATTGACCATTTGATCTAATTTCTTTCTTCTCGCTCTTTAGTTCATTCCCATTTTCATCGCAATGGCTCTTTGTCCTTCATCTTCGAGAGCGGTCGAGCACGAACTCTCCACTCTCCAGGTACTTCATCTCGGTTTGTTTTAAATCAATACGAACTTAATCTTGTTTCCTCTAGAAAATTAATCTGTTCCAGAAAATTAATCTTGTTTCTTCCAGAAAATTAATCCTGTTTCCTCAAGGTAAATTAATCTTTTTTATTATTTACGATACACTGTTGCTGAAGTAGATGAAGTTATAAAATTGTTCATCCATTTCAGCCATTTGTTTACCGACATCATTTGTTACTTCTCATTAAAAAATTGTCCAGTCATTTATAACTGATGAAGGCACATATTTGGTTAAGGTCTCGTCTCATTGAACAAGTAGTGGAGAAATTTCAATGTTGAAACCAATCATTAAACCAGTTTTATTTAGCTGCTAGTGCTATTGCTAAAAAAAGCATTGTAATGAGTTTGTTGGAAAAATGAGTTTGCTGTCGGTATTGTAACTTACATTAAGAATGAATTTTTTATATATTAGTAAGATCATGGCCTTAATATTAGTTTGCTGGTAACAGTAAGAAAGAGTTTTTATATATTAGTTTTATGGAAAAATTACCTTAATATTATTTATGAGAAAGTGATGAATGTGCCTTTCAAATAATATATTAGTTTTTATAAGTGGTTTCTTAATATTTAATTTTGTGTTTATTGTATTTTAGGACATATTTAGATATGGATTTCTTAGCTCCAATTGATGATGTAAATTTGGATCTAATTGTTAAACAAGATTGTGAGTAGGTGGAACCAAATAGTAATATGTTAGGGGAACCTAGTAAAATGAAGAACACTAAGAGAAAGCCGAAATCTCAAGTGTGGAAGTTTTTTACTATGTTAGAAGGGTTGGATAATGAGGGAAGACAAAGAGCAAAATGCATTGCATGTGGTACATCATATACATGTGGAGGAAATAGATATGAGACATCTTCTCTAAAACATCATCTTGAAGTTTGTAAGAAAGTTAATATTGGAGATGTTGGTCAGATGATGTTAGACATGTCAGGAAAGTTAAAATTATTAAAGATTGATAAACTGATATCTCGTGAAATGTGTTAGATACTTTGTCTTGGGGCTGCTGCAAAACTAAGAATTAATTGAGATGAAAATAGAGAAATAAATTTTCACGATAAAATTCCAAAGCGTATGTTTCCACACTGAGCTTAAGGAACAATTCTCCCTCACCAATCTTTGTATGTTGGATGCAAACGGGTTTACCGGCGGATTTCCCGCAGGATACTTTGGAATCCTTAAAGATAATTGCACAATCTCTCTAAGCGTATTTTTGATAGTATTTTACAGAAAAATATTTCTTTTACTTGCTCTCATGCATTAGAGAAGAGAAAGATAATTTAGTATGAGAAAATAATTTGAGATTAGTTTGTTATGTGTTTTCATTATGCCAAGACCTCTTATTTATAATGAGGTTGATTTCTGTTTGGAACTGACACATCTTTTAAGAAAAAGGATTGCACTCTTTTGATTTACACATATGAAAAGTAACAATGTTTCGTATAAAATAACCATGATTTATTTGAAAGTTGCAACAATTCATAAAAATAATCAATGACATGACACATTATACCAACAATAATAACAATAGATCATTTAAATGAGAGATAAAAAATCAAAATACAATATTTATATTATTAATTCAAATAATACAATCATCCAATCATTATTATTTTGGAAATTCTCTCACAATCCCCCACCATTTTCAAAATAACTAAATCTCATAATTCTGGAAATATCATGGTTTCATATATTGGTATCTTACGATTTGAACCAATACTTAGTAAGATATGGGTTTCGCTCATCCCGAATAGACATTGGTAGGCAAGCTTTGAACCAACTATTCATAAGAACAAGTGTGCAAAAATTACACATGAAATCTCGATACTATCAAAAGAATTGTAAATATGACACATTTGATAAGGCCCTATGTCATGTATCATTTTCATGAGAATTTAAGAGTTAAGCCCTTGAACTCTATGAAGCGGTCCACTTCATTCTCATATAGGTAGACTATATCGGAAATGCTCCCATAATAAGCATTTCAGCAAATATATGATATATATCTATTAAGAGAATAATCTCAACCTTCTATCTTTTACTTATGGTCCCCAAGTACTTTTTCCTTTGGGATGTATTTATAAAAGTACTTGCAATCACTCTAATAGTGTACTTTCATCATTGAACTCAAGACTTAATTTTAACTAAGTGTGAGTTGAGTTTCTACTATTGGTGATCAATTAGATATGGGCTTTAGACCCATCCCCAATGATGTCTTCAACACCATGTTTTTTTGTCAGACCTTTCGTCAAAGGATCTGCAAGAGTATTTTTAGTTCTTACGTATACTGTGGAGATTACTCCATTTAAAATTAAATCTTTCACATAGCTATGTCTTATACCAATATGTCTATATTTTCAATTATATACTTGGCTATATGCTTTAGATAGTGTGGATTGACTATCACAATGTATGGATACAAGTGCTATTGGTTTTGGACAAATAGGTATCTCATACAACAAGTTTCTTAGCCATTCAGCCTTTTTACTACCTGCAGCCAAAGCAATAAATTCCACAGCCATGGTGGAGTCAGCAATGCAAGTTTGTTTCCTTGAACCCAAAGAAACTGTACCTCCACCAAGATTGAAGATCCACCCAATTATGGAGGCATGATCTTCTATGTATGTTACCCAACTGGCATCTGTATATCCTTCCAAAATCGAAGGATATCCACTATATGTTAAAGTATAGTTGATCGTCCCTTTCAAGTATTTTATTACGGTAAGTATGAGAGTGCCTAAGAGGGGGTGAAAGCGGTAAATGCGAAAAAATAAAGAACATCAGTGCCATACCCTAAATTTTACCCACCTAGTTTATCTGCATGTATCATTGGCATTCATTCGTCTGTAGCCATTCATTTACCACTCATACATTGGTTTTATACTTCTTTTTATTTTATTTTTTATTAGTGCACTACAATGACATTTGTTGCATTATATGAGTGTTTTAAGATTTATAAACTTTGTCATTAAAGATTCATTTTAAATAAGTAGTATTGCATTTCTTTCAAAAATACATTAAATTTTGTTTGGTTGACTTTTTTATTATTATTATTAAACCTTAATAAGGGTATTTATTTTCTTATGTTTTGTTTGAAGGTAGTAATAATAATATTTAGTTTGATTATCTTTTTTGATTAAAACAAAATCCTAAAAAAATAGTTAATTTCTTTTGGTTTACCTTTATTTAGATTTAAATAAAAAAAGGTTTCTTATCTCATTTATAATTAGATTTTATTTATTATTATTATTACCTCTATTTTCAATTTCAAAATTAGTTTTATATTTCTTTTGTTTTTGTTTTTCTTTTTTCTGCATCATTAGAGAAAAACAATATAAAAAAAGAAAAGTCTTTAGTTATCTGATTGTTATAGTAACTAGTACATAATATTGGTAATCACTATACACCTTTTTTCTTTTACAATTTGTTTTGTTATAGTAACTAAGATAACCAATAGTTTGTTTTGTTATAGTAACTAAGATAACTAGCATAACCAGATTAACTTTTGTGAATTTCAATTTGGTCAACTATGTCTCTTTCTTGGACAGTAGAGATTGTCTTGTTTCTGCAGAAAATACAGAACAACAGTTAATATGTTTACTTGAAACAAAAACAAAAACCAAGAAGTCAAGCAAATAAGGTGAAGAGCAGAGTATCATAGTTTTAGGACTATAGCAGAATTTCATCAGAACATACATAGAACAAAATTTTATTTTTTTATTCAATCACAAAACCTTATTTAGATTTCAAGAACAATATAAATAGGGATGCATCAGCACAAGAAGAACACACCAAGTATCAGGAAAAAAAAGAGAGAAAATTACAAAGAATTACAGTAGCTTTAAAATTCAAAGTCTAAAAAAAACCATCAAACCCTAACCACCCCATGATATGATGCATAAAGAGATAGAAGTTTACGTGGATGATATGATTGCCAAATCACAGAGTGAGGAGGATCATTTGAATCATCTCCTGAAGTTATTTGAGCGTCTTAGAAAGTTCCAACTGCGTCTGAATCCATCTAAGTGTACCTTTGGTGTCCGATCAGTGAAGTTACTTGGTTTTATTGTTAGTCAGCAAGGAATTGAAGTAGATCCGGACAAGGTCATAGCAATTCAAGAGATGCCAGCTCCAAAAACAGAAAAGCAAGTCAGAGGTTTTCGCGGAAGATTGAATTACATCTCCAGATTTATCTCCAACATGACTGCTACATGTGAACCTTTATTCAAGTTGCTTCGAAAAGATCAAGAAATTGAATGGAATTCTGATTGTCAACTGGCTTTTGAGAAGATTAAGGTTTACCTACAGGAACCTCCTATCTTGATCCCACCTACTCCAGAGAAGCCTCTCTTCATGTATCTGACTGTACTTGAGGGATATATGGGTTGTGTATTAGGCCAACAGGAAGAAACTGATCGCAAGGAACATGCCATTTATTACTTAAGAAAGAAGTTTACAGATTGTGAAAGCAGATGTTCACTTTTAGAGAAGACTTGTTGTGCTTTGGCATGGGCTACCAGACGCCTCAGGCAGTATATGATTTGTCACACTACTTTGTTGATCTCGAAAATGGATCCAATAAAGTACATTTTAAGAAGCCCGCTTTGACTGGAAGACTTGCCCGTTGGCACATGTTGTTATCCGAATATGACATCCAATATGTAACTCAGAAGTCTATCAAGGGCAGTGTTTTGTCTGACTACCTTGCTGATCAACCCGTTGAAGATTATGAGCCTTTGAAATTTGATTTCCCAGATGAGGACATTATGTTGATAAAGGACTGTGAAGTTACAGTTCCAGACGAAAGTCCAGAGCCAGGTTCTCGTTGGAAGATGATGTTTGATGGTTCCTCTAATTACATGGGGCATGGTGTGGGAGCTGTTTTGATGAATCTTGATGGTGGTTATACTCCCTTCATAGCCAGATTATGTTTCGAATGTACAAATAACATCGCAGAGTATGAAGCATGTGTTTTAGGTATCGAAGCTGCAATTGATACCAGAATCAAGATCCTAGAAGTATATGGAGACTCAACTTTGGTAATCTACCAAGTCAAAGATGAATGGGAGACCCGTGACGAGAAGTTGATGCCATATTGTGCCTATATTGTGGAATTGATCAAATACTTTGATGAAGTCACTTTCCATCACGTTCCAAGGGCTGAGAATCAAATAGCAGACGCCTTGGCTCTGTTGGCCTCTATTTTTCAAGTCAGATTTCTTAATGAAGCTCCACTCATTACAATCGAGCAAAAACCTACACCAGCCTATTGGCTACTGGTCAAAGAAGAAACTGATGAGAAACTGTGGTTCTATGACATCAAGAACTACTTGCAAAATCAAGTATACCCAGCGGATGCAACCACTTTAGACAAGAAGACTCTGAGAAGATTGGAGTCCAAGTTCTTCCTCAACAACAATGTGCTTTACAAGATAAATCATGATATGGTTCTACTCAGATGTGTAGACAAGTTAGAAGCATACTTATTGATTAGAGAATCCATGAAGGGTCATTCGGAACACATGCCAATGGACATGCCATGTCCAGGAAGATCTTGAGAGCTGGTTACTTCTGGTTAACCATGGAATCAGATTGTTTCAAATACGCCAGGAAGTGTCATAAATGCCAGATTTATGCCGACAAGGTGCATGTACCTCCGACCCTTTTGAATGTTTTGTCATCGCCTTGGCCTTTCTCAATGTGGGACATTAATATGATAGGGTAAATTAAGCCTGAGGCTTCCAATGATCACCGATTTATCTTGGTTGCGATCGATTACTTTACCAAGTGGGTAGAAGCAGCTTCCTATGCCAATGTGACAAAGCAAGTGGTTGCCCGTTTCATCAAGAACCAAATTATCTGCCGTTATTGGATCCCAAGCCGAATCACCACATATAATGGGACCAATTTGAACAACAAAACGATGAAAGAGTTGTGTGAGACATTCAAGATTGAACACCATAACTCTTCTCCTTATCGTCCGAAGATGAATGGAACTGTTGAAGCTGCGAACAAGAACATCAAGAAGATTCTGCAAAAGATGGTGAAAACTTACAAAGACTAGCACGAGATGTTACTGTATGCTTTACACGGATACAAAACATCAGTACGCACTTCAACAGGGGCAACCCCTTTCTCTCTGGTGTATGGGATGGATGAAGTTCTCCCTATCGAAGTATAGATACCATCTTTGAAAATCTTGATGGAAATCAAACTGGAGGAAGCTGAGTGGGTCCAGAACAGATATGACCAACTGAACCTCATTGATGAGAAGAGAATGACCGCTATGTGCCATGGCCAATTGTACCAGAAGCGTATCAAGAGAGCATTTGACAAGAAAGTTCGTCTCTGAGAATTCAAAGAAGGAGACCTTGTACTCAAGAAAATCTTACCAGTCCACAAAGACACGCGTGGAAAATGGAGCCCTAACTATGAAGGCCCATATGTTGTGAAGGTGGCATTCTCCGGAGGTTCCTTAATCCTCACAACTATGGATAGTGAACAGCTGAAACACCCGATGAATTCTGATGCAGTCAAAAAATATTATGCCTAAATAAAGCCCGATAGGTCGAAAACCAGAAATGGCGACCTAGGCAAAAATAGGTATCCCGGTGGATCATAACCTATGAAGGAGATCCAGGCGAAAGTTAGGGATAAAAACAAAAAAAATGAGAGCTCGCTAAGTTGAAAACCCGAAAGGGCGGCTTAGGCAAAAAAGAGCGTCACGGTGGATTGAAAACCCGAAAGGGCGGTCCAGGAAAAAATTAGGGACAAAGGCATTTTATTGTATCAGATGGTGTTTACCATTACTGAAGTTCATTATTTGAAGACCAATCCAGTTTCTCTTGTCAGAAGCAAGGTGTTGGGCGGTCTTAGTTATTAGGGGTTATAGTGGTCTTTGGATTCAATATAGACCTTTCCCCATTGTCATTTTCAAATTGTAATTTCCCATGGAGTTTTGTTATTGGTAAGCTACCATTCTTGAATGAAATACAACCTTTGCCTTCAAACTTTACCTTTCAGTTTCTTATTTTCTTTTATTATGCAAAATGTCTTTACTGAATTACCATTTAACTCTGAAAATGACAAATATTTTAGAAAATTGTTTTCGGAAACACATGAAAAAATTTCAAATTTCTTTTACTTTAGAAATATTGAAAAAAATATTTTGTCTTCTAAAAAACCCTCTGGCTTGCAGCAAAACTCTCATGCCATTATTACAGAAATCCCCATAAAGGATTAGAAGCTGGTAGCACTTTTGGACGGATCCTTGGACCAAACACTGATTTTCAAGTTTGAAGACGTCTCCCCAACATCTTTCATACTGCTCGTCTAAGTATTGGCTTTGAGATCCTATTCTCCTTTGAGTCTTATCAAAACTCTTTGTCTCCTAGAGTCAGCAGTTGCATACCATGATCATTCGCATCATGCTCAATCATACGCATTAGACATAATCATTTGTCTTTCCTCCAGTTGTCGTCTGTCTGACTCCAGGTCCAGATTACTACTAGCTTTCATTTTGGAATCCATTGTCATTGGTACCCCGAAGCGTGGTTAACCAAAGTCTTATTCCAGTAAGACTGGTATCCCCTGAAGAGGCCCTCCTTGATATGTACCTTAGTACCACCAGTATTTTCTTTTGAGCCCAATTATCATTGGCATAAATCCTTTAAGCTGTTTGCTTAAGATTTAAGGCTGTTTAATTCAACACGTATCCGTGTTCTCCTGATAATTCCTAAAAGTTCTTCTTTGAACTCTTCATTTAAGGAATTTCCAGAGGTTGGTCGTTTACCTCATTGAAAACTCCAACATTTATTCTTATTCGCCAGCTGGTTGCTTAGAGCCGTTTGATTTATCTTTAAATGCTTCGCATTCTACTCCCAATATCAGTTGGTTGCACAGAACCACTACCCAAACATTGTGTTCGTTTTCTTTATCCTCAGTATCAACAGTTACACTTGAACCTGTTGATTTACCAATTTGGATTATATGTCTGCTATTTTATTTCCCGACCGCCGTGTCGATGTCTGCTATTTTATTTCCCGACCGTCATGCCGATGTCTGCTATTTTATTTCCCGACCGCCGTGTCGATGTCTGTTATTTCATTTTCCCGACCGCCGTGTCAATGACTGTTATTTGTTTCCTCAACCGCTGTGTTGAATTGCTTTCCCGACCGCCGAGTCGATGTCTATTATTTATTTCCTCAACCGCCGTGTTGAATTGCTTTCCCGACCGCCGAGTCGATGTCCTTTATTTATTTCATCAACCGCCGTGTTGAATTGCTATCTCGACCGCCGAGTCGATGTTCTTTATTTCCTCAACCTCCGTGTTGAATTGCTTTCCCGACCGCCGAGTCGATGTCCTTTATTTATTTCCTCAACCGCCGTGTTGAATTGCTTTCTCGACCGCCGAGTCGATGTTTGTTATTTCCTCAACTGTCGTGTTGAATTATTTTCCCGACCGCCGAGTCGCTGTCTGCTATTTATTTCCTCAACCGCCATGTTGAATTGTTTTCCTGACCGCCGAGTCGATGTCTGTTATTTATTTCCTCAACCGCCATGTTGAATTACTTTCCCGACCTCCGAGTCGATGTTCTTTATTTATTTCATCAACCGCCGTGTTGAATTGCTTTCCCGGACGCCGAGTCGATGTCTTTTATATTTCCTTAATCTCCGTGTTGAGTTTGTTTTCCCGATCGTCGTGTCGATGTCATTTTAGTTATTCCCTCAATCGCCGAGTTGAGTTTGTTTTCCCGACCGTTGAATCGATGCCATTTCAACTATCTTTCTCAACCGCTGAGTTACTATATTGGGATCCCTAGCAGTCACCCTTGAACTTTCTATCCCATCACTTCGATTAGTTTGTTCGCATTCATAATGTCAGTTGGTCGTGCAGAACCACTGCGCATTCATTGCGAATATGTCATTGTTTTCTTCACAAAGCCAATTGGTCGCATAAAGCCGCTGATTTACCATTTCGTTTATCCCTGACGACAATTTGGTCGCATTGGGCCACTACATTTTTAATTTGAACTATTTTTTAGCTGTCCTGGAGTGTCAGTCTGTCATTGATCTAACACTCTGATTTTCTTTTCATTTTCCGTCTTTTGTTATTCTTAGGGCTAGCAGTTACACTTGAACCTGTTGACCAATCACATTGAATATTTCCCATTTTCGTCTCTGTGTCCCCAGTATATGTCATCCCCAGTGAGTCTTAGCCCGTGGTCGTCGACATATCTCATCCTTATCATTCATGCCATAATCATCATTCATTGCATAAAAATTACAAAAGAGTCATTTAGTCTGTAACATAACATGTCATTGCATTTAGGGGCAAAATTTCAGGTCTTTTATATTTAAATACCTTTCACCCTGATTTCTTGAGGATTGTCATCACTCATGTCACCCGGTAAAGATATTTAAATAGGGGCAACTGTCATACCCTAAATTTTACTCACCTAGTTTATCTGCATGTATCATTGGCATTCATTCGTCTGTAGCCATTCATTTACCACTCATACATTGGTTTTATACTTCTTCTTTTTTATTAGTGCACTACAATGACATTTGTTGCATTATATGAGTGTTTGAAGATTTAGAAACTTTGTCATTAAAGATTCATTTTAAATAAGTAGTATTGCATTTCTTTCAAAAATACATTAAATTTTGTTTGGTTGACTTTTTTTATTATTAAACCTTAATAAGGGTATTTATTTTCTTATGTTTTGTTTGAAGGTAGTAATAATAATATTTAGTTTGATTATCTTTTAGATTAAAACAAAATCCTAAAAAAATAGTTAATTTCTTTTGGTTTACCTTTATTTAGATTTAAATAAAAAAAGGGTTTCTTATCTCATTTATAATTAGATTTTACTTATTATTATTATTACCTCTATTTTCAATTTCAAAATTAATTTTATATTTCTTTTGTTTTTTTCTTCTTTTTTCTACATCATAAGAGAAAAACAATATAAAAAAAGAAAAGTCTTTAGTTATCTGATTGTTATAGTAACTAGTACATAATATTGGTAATCACTATACACCTTTTTTCTTTTACAGTTTGTTTTGTTATAGTAACTAAGATAACCAGCATAACCAGATTAACTTTTGTGAATTTCAATTTGGTCAACTATGTCTCTTTCTTGGACAATAGAGTTTGTCTTGTTTCTGCAGAAAATACAGAACAACAGTTAGTATGTTTACTTGAAACAAAAACAAAAACCAAGAAGTCAAGCAAATAAGGTGAAGAGGAGAGTATCATAGTTTTAGGACAATTTCATCGGAACATACATAGAACAAAATTTTATTTTTTTATTCAATCACAAAACCTTGTTCAGATTTCAAGAACAATATAAATAGGGATGCATCAGCACAAGAAGAACACACCAAGTATCAGGAAAAAAAAAGAGAAAATTACAAAGAATTACAGTAGCTTTAAAATTCAAAGTCTAAAAAAACATCAAACCCTAACCACCCCATACATATACCCATAGGAGACAAATAAATCATTCAAAAAAATCCAAAAAATACTGTTTCGAATTTTTGACACACAGAGACATCAAAAATTTCTCAGAGTTCTAAACCTCAAACGAAATTACGACTCAGAGAAGGAAGGAGTTCAATAGTAAAAGCAGAGACAGGGATCGTAAAACCTTACCTTGGGATTCAACGCTCCGGTAACGTCCGGAGAGGTAACTCTTTCATATTTATTCATATTGTTGTCACTTTATTGTATATTTCTATCAAAATTGTTGGTGTGTATGAGCTTTTGTTTCTCCGTTGTTGGTTATGGTGGGGCGAGATCGTGAGAACCCGTGAGCAGAGTGTTGAGATTTTGAGCGATTGAGAGTCTAAGACAGAGAGGTCGAGAGAGAGAGAGAGAGAGAGAGAGAGAGAGAGAGAGAGATGAACGAGATTGAATAAGAGCATCACAGAGAGGTCGATTTTAGGACGTGATTAGTGAGAAAAAGATGATGAAAAAATATGTTTGAATATGGGGTTTTGTTTTACGGTTCAGATGTGTGTTATTTTCATCGTGTTTTACTAGGATGGACTTTAATGTGTTTGATAGAAGGAGATGATTTGTGGTTGACGATGTTTTAGGATTTCAACTTAAGACTCCTTCATTAGTCATAACCTGACCAGATCTGGGTAGAATCCGACCCAGTTCACTAAGTGGGCTATGGTTTTTTTTCTCCTGTTTTTGGTCTTCTTACTGACTCAATCTCTCATCAACCTTTTATTTTATTTTGTTGTTTTAGTTAATTAATTTTTTAAAGTTTTTTTATTTTGTTTTAAAAAATAATATTAGTTAGTAAGTTTTCTTAGTTTTTTTTTTCAGTCAGTAAAAGTCTTAAGTTAATTTTTAAGAGTATTTGTTTAAGTTAGTTTTTTAAGTTAGAATTTCTTTAAGTTTTTTTTTAATTTAGTGAAAAGTATTTTACGTTAGCTTTTAAGTTAGTTTTTTTTAAAGCTTTTTTTTATTTGTAAGTTTAATAAGAAATTTAATTTAATTATTTTACGTTAGTTTTTAAGTTATCTTTTTTAAGTTAGTAATATTCTATGTTTTTTTTAGTTAGTTCAGTAAAAAAAACTTAAGTAAATATTTAGTCAGTTTCTCTTTATTTTAGTTAGTTTCTATAAGAATTCTAAATTAATTTTTTAAGTTTAGCAAAAAATTTAAGTTAGTTTTTTTAGTCAGTTTTTTATTTATTTTGTTTGAGCTTATAAAAAATCTATAAAAAAAAATAGAAATGTTAGTTTAGTTTTTTATCAAAAAAAAATCAAAAAATATTAGCATTTATCTTCTTTCTTTAAATTTAGATATTGTTATAACAAATAAAAAATCAATACATTTATTCTCTTTCCCTATTTCTAGATATTATTAGAAAAAAAATCAATACATTTATTCTCTTTTCTTATTTCTAGATATAATTAGAAAAAATCAAAAAAAATCAATACATTTTATTCTCTTTCCTTATTTTTAGGACTTAGTTAAAAAATAATAATAATCAAAAAATTATAACATGTTTCTCCTTTTATTATTATTAGATATTATTATAAAAAAATCAAAAAAATTATAGTATTTTATTTTCATTTAATACTTTTAAGTTTAGTTCTTTTCAAAAAAATCAATCAAAAGGTTTAACTTTTATTTTTTCATTTATTATTCTTAAATATTGTTTTAAAAAAATTAATATAGTAATTCTTTTTTTTAAGATTATGTTATAAGATTAAAAAAAATAATGATATAAAAATTACATATAAAAAAAAAGACAAAAAAAAAACTTTTACGTTCGTAAGATTCATTTAGTTTTTATATATAGTATAGATTTAGTTTTTCGTTTTAGAAAAAAATCTTTAGAAAAAACAAATATCTTAGTTTTAATTTCAAAATCAAAAATAAGTTTCTAATATTAAGAAAGTCTAAAAAAAAAATTCTTTTACATTGTTTTTTTCATTTTTACTTAAAATTTTGTTTTATTTTACTTAAGATTTTTTATCAATTTTTTACTTGTTAGTTTCTTCTAATACATAAAACCCAAAAAAAATCACTTTATTTTATTAAACTTTTGCATTTAATTTAATTTTTGTATTATTTTTGTTCAATTTTCACTTAATATACTTAAAAAATCAAAATTATTTAATCTTTATATCTATTTTTGCTAACTCATGTCATTTATTTTAATTAATCCAATTAGGTTTTAGTTTTTAAGTATTTTTTTTTAACTTAATTTTTTTTCTTTCTTAGTTTGATTTTTATTTAATTCTAAAAAAACTCTAAAAACATGATTAGCTTTTTTTTTCTTTTAGATAGTTGTTAGGTTTGTTAGGTTTGATCTCTTAGTGTGTCTCATTAGCGTGAGAGGTTTGAGCTTGAGTTTATTTTCTCTTTGGTGTGAGCGTGTGTTTAATTTTGCTATCATTTTGGTTGTATGCACGCTAGGTTTGTATTTATTTTATTTCGCATCAAGACCATAAAATGCTAAGATAAAATTTGATGTGCAACACCATTTGAGACTTAAATTTTTCAAAGACAATAAATCCTTGGTTCAACGCCAAGTTGAGTCCTTACACTTCACTCACACACGTAAGTCGGTCGTTCTACGATCGCCATCTGCACAATCTTTACACTTCACAGCTTTCCAACTTAAGCAAATTGACGTGTCGCGTTTGTCTTCCACCCCCGCATTCTCGGTCCATATATCGAGCCATAGCTTGGTTACTAAGCCATTTGTCTTGTATATTTTCACCATCATTTATTTACTTTCCTTTACGCTTTTCAATCCAAAAGGGAAAGAACTCCTGCAGTTGACTCAATGTCATAGGAAGTTTAGCCATCCCTAGTTACCATTTTGACCTTAGCAATTAGGTCCCTCTTTTTTTCTTTGACCTTAGCAATTAGGTCCCTCATCCTTAGGTCCTTAGCCATTAGGTCCTTAGTGTTTTATTTTATAACTTTTTGTGAGTTTGTTAAGTCACGTGAGTGTTTGCCATAAAACTTACTTTCCCCCGCGAACCTTGAGCGTAACCAAGTGTTTGTTAATCCTTAGGAGAACTACGAGTGCTCTGATTTTATACCCGATACGTAGGCATCGATGCGATGTTGTGCGAGCACCATTAAAAATAAAAACCTTAGGTTTACTTAGTCTTAGCAAGCAATAAATAACAAAAACACAAATATTCACAAGAGGTTCCCGTAGGATACTGCAGATGCTTAGGATGCTAACACCTTCCCTAGGTATAACCAACCTCCGAACCTAGATTCTACATAATTAGGGTTTTTACGATCTTTTTCCCTTTTCCCTTTGGATTAAATTAAAGTCGGTGGTGAACATTTAATAATTGTGATTCAAGCTTAATCAATAGCTTGGTATCTGATTCTCAGCGCAACAACCAGGAATTTATACTGGTTCCCCTCACAGACCGAGAATACTTCAGTCCCTTTACGACTTGTAAGAGATTTTCACTATAGTGTTAGAATTATCGTACAACCTATTCACACCAAAATCAGTGAAGCTTACTATCTAAAGCTATATGACTAAAGTGTTGAAGAACAATCCTCTAACAACACTATACTTGTATCCAACAATCCTGGATCACAAGAATATAAAAAAGAATTGATTTTTAACAAAATGATAATTTGGTGCTATCAATCTTCTTGATTGATCTTCTCCTTGAATCAAAGTGTCACTCAAGATAATATACAAGTGTTCACTTTTAAAAAAAAGAGATGAAACAATGTATGTAAGAATTATGAAAGTTTCTTCTCAAAAAGGATGTATGAACACTTAAGCAATATTTGAAAATTTTAAGAGAATGAGTGATTATAATTTTATGAAAATTCATGGAGGTGATTTGTTAATTTGAAATTTTAAGTATTTATAATGTGTAGAACACCTTTTCAAAGAGGTACAATTTTATGCAGTAAAAAAGGATCAAAAGGTATAAGAATTCAATCAAAACAATTTTTCATGAAAAGTGGTCATTTTTCACATTTTGTTACAGGGTTAACCGGTTAACCATATGGGTTAACCGGTTAATGCATCTTAACGTTAACACATAATTTCAAAATGAAGATTTTACCCCGCACCCCCCCATCTATACCTGTACCCCCACATTTTTTTAAAAATGCCCATTTTAACCTTAGATTATTTTATTGTATTATTATTTTATTATTTTTTTTTTTTTACCATTTGTGTCAGACCGTCAGATAAAAGTAAAAATTTGTCAAAAATTACACGTTCCGGAAGACTTTTGGAATGAGTTCCGGTACGTAAATTTACATACCGGAAGACTTTATGTAAGTCTTCCGGTATTATGATGATTGTACACCGGAAGACTTAATAAAAGTGTTCCGGTACGGAAGACTTTTATTAACTCTTCCGGTAGGAATGAATATGTGTACCGGAAGACTTTATGTAAGTGTTCCGGTATTGTAAGAGTACAATACCGGAAGACTTGCATAAAGTCTTCCGGTTTGAATTTTTTTTTATATTATTTAATTTTTTTTAATTCATTTTTTTAAAAAATATTTTTATTTTGTAGGTGCAGTACCTTTACACGAAAAAGAACCGATATGTGTGAATACATCAGATGTATTTACAACGACAGAGATATTTGGTACACGAGAAGAGGTGATAAGATGGGTCAAAGACACCGGATTACGAAATAAAGTGACGGTCGTCATCACTCGTTCAGATACACAAACAGGCAAGAGAGGAAGAAAGAACAAAATAATATTTGGTTGCGATAAAGGTGGGAAATACAAGGATATTCGTAGTGGAATAGAAAGTGCGACGAAAAAATGTGGATGTCCATTTAAGATCAGGTCGATTCCGACAAAAGATGGATCTGGATGGAAGATTGATGTAAAATGCGGCGTTCATAACCATGATTTACCCGATAGATTAGAAGGTCACTCATTTGTTGGTAGGTTGACAGCGGATCAGAAGCAACATGTTGCTGATTTAACAAAGAGAAAGGTTGCACCCAGAAATATATTGCATTCCTTGTACGAGATTGATCCAGATTGTGTCACTCGTATCACACAAATATACAAGCAAAAGAGTATGATGGAAAAAGAGATAAGAGGTCCTAGAAGTGAGATACAACATTTGTTTAAGCTTATCGAGGCTGCAGGTTATGTTTTTTGGAGTAGAAAAAGAGATGACTCTGAAGTTATTAAAGATATATTTTGGGCACATCCAGATTCAGTTAAGTTGTTGAATATGTTTCCTATTGTGTTAGTTATGGATAGCACTTATAAGACAAACAAATACAGACAACCTTTGTTTGAAATTGTTGGAATGACATCTACCGAGTTGACTTTTGCTGTCGCATTTGCGTATATTGAGTCTGAGCAGACTGAGACTTTTTGTTGGGTGTTAGATAAGCTTAAAAAATTGTTTGTGAAAAAAGATTTATTTCCACAAGTTATGATGACAGATAGAGATCTTGCTTTGATGAAAGCCATTGAAACTGTGTTTCCGAAGACAAATAATTTGCTATGTCAGTTTCACATTAACAAAAATGTTGGTGCAAAAAGGAAACTATTAGTGGATCCTGATAAGCAGGAGTCAATTGGCAAATTATGGACGGATGTTGTATGGGCTAGTGATGAGGTTGAGTATGCACAACATTTAAAAGAACTTGAGCAAGAGTGTGTTGATTGTCCTAAATTTTTTGAGTACGTGAACGACACATGGTTGACACCACATAGACAAAGGTTTGTTTGCGCATGGATTAATCGAGTCCTACATATGGGTAACACGACGACTAATCGGTATGTTTTGTTTTAGATCCCAAAATATACTTTTTGTGAATTTTTTATTTTTCTTACTTAGTTTAAATATGTATTATTATAGGGTTGAGTCTGCTCATTGGAAGTTAAAGCAGATGTTGGGTAACAGTATTGGTGACATGGTAAAATGTTGGGAGGCCATGAATGACAACTTAAAGATACAAATTAGCAACATTCGAGCTTCTTTTCAAAAGAGTGTGTATGAAGTTGCACATGTCCATTCAAGTCCATTTTACACATATTTACGTACTTCAGTGTCGCGAGCTGCATTGAGGCGCGTTGCTGAAGAGTTAAAGAGAGTTGATTATATTGGAACTAACAAAGACAGATGTCGATGTACTCTTAGATCCACCTATGGATTACCTTGCGCGTGTGAGTTGGCAGGGTATAGAATTAGTGGTATTCCGATACCAATTGAGGCTGTGCATGTACATTGGAGGAAACTAAGTATGGAAATTAAGTTGGAAGAAGACTTAGATGAGGAATCAGAAGTGGGTATGAAATCTGCAATGGATGAGTTATGGAAAAGGTATAGGTCACAAGATGTTGTTGGAAGAAGGGCATTACATAGTAGGGTTTATGAACTTGCATTTCCCACAACGACTTCTTTGTTAGATCAGCTTTATATGGTTCGTCGGGAATTAGAATTGGAAATTATACATAATGAAAGATCAGCTTTATATGCCAATTTATTTGCTGATCGGTTAGCTGAAGTGAGAGATTCTTTGAAGATAGAGGGAAGTGGTTCTCAACCAATAGAGAAATGGTTGACTCTACCAGATATGGGTTACGTGATTGCGAATCGGTATAACGTGGTACTTGTCTGTCTAGGAGTCGAATGTTTGACTTTCTTCCCTATGACAACTACATTCTCACCCAATGTCTCATTTTATTGCATTGGATTTGTAAACTCCAATCATTGGATTCAGGTAAACATTGTTATAATTTGATATTATTAGTAAATTATTTGAGTAACATTAAATAATGTATTGTTTAATTTTGAATATAGGTTAACATGAAAGAAGGATTTCCATTGCCACCAGTGACAACAGATTGGAGGAACTTTCGTTCTCCAGCAGCAACATCATGGATGGTAGGATTTGCTGCGCGTCTACAACATTGGCAACAACTTACGCCTATATTACAAACTCATTATAAATTATAAACTATGTTATTCATTTTTATTCATGAATTATATTATATGTTTTAATTTCATTATGTTTTTCATTTTTATTTTCACTTAAATAACATATAACATAAATTGGATTCAGGTAATCGAAAAACTATAAATAACATATAACATAAATATCAGTTCAAATGTCAATATATTAACAAACAAAGTCTAAGAAATAATATGACATAAACATAACTATACATCACTGTGAACGAGCAATACGTAAAGCTGCAAACAGATCAGCAAAATGTGGATCATCCTCTTCAGCTGCATTCTGCTGAAGGTAGCGATGAATCAAGGTGGACACAGAACCCCATGCAGGATCAGATGGTCCCGCATCGTACTCAGGAATAGATGCAACTGGCGGCTCATCATAGGGCTCATCATAGGTAAGAGGTACCAATCGAGGATGCGAAACACGATAATACCACTCTAGGTATCCATCCTCTACCTCAAATGGGATAGTCGCCCGTGTAGCAGAACGAATCACCTGGCCAGCGCTCTGGGTGTAACTAATCCACTCAACATCAATGTCACCAGCCATCCTAGGATCAATGGGTGCAGGTGGAATGGACTGACGGTATCCAAACTGTCGAAGACACCTGTCAGGCATGTATGGAACAATAGTATCTCCCCACCTCAAACAACCCCTGAATAGAGAAATCTCATCAAAACGACGATGAACTCTATGATCCTCGAACGGCCTCCATATGACATCAGTCGGTGTCAGCTCATCCATAATGGGTCGCAACTCATCCACCTTTAACGCCCCCTGTTTGTACGTCCACCTCATCGCACGCGGGAGTCCACAGTTCTGAGCAGGTATCCAATTCTCTCCTTTTTTCCCAAGTGTAGGAAAATACTCGTGAATCCAGCACTGTTAAAAAAACAATAACATAATAATTAAATAGAACATAATGAACTTAATAAAATTAAAATTAGAATTAAAAGAAAATCAATAAACTAAATTTAATATATAACTTTAACATAATAAACTGAATTTAAATATATACCTGTAGGAGAGTCGGATAACCACCAAGCTGTTTGCAGCTAAACATAGACGCATCTCCAAGAAACCTATACAGTGTCACCAATGCAGCTGTTGCCCAACTATAGGTGGACAACGCATCCAGGTCCCTAAATAATGCCAAGTATCGCGCCTCCACGAGTGTAAATGACTTATCCGCAAAGATGGTGCAGCCCACTATCACCATCAAATAACATCGGGTCGCAAATGCCCAACGTGAAGCTGCTCGATGCTCTACGAATCGATCATATAACCACTCTATCTTGAAGTACGATCCTCTGCACTCACGAACCTGGAAAAGTGCCGCTCTCGATGTCACTCCAAGATAGTCAACAGCCCACTCAATGGCTAACTCCTCACTGATGGGTTGAGGGTTCCAGAATACCCCCCTAATAGGCAAATGAAGCAGACATGCCACATCATCGAGAGTAATCGTCATTTCACCGAACGGCAGGTGAAATGAAGATGTCTCTATATGCCATCTCTCCACAAATGCAGAAACCAAGTTTGCATCAATCTTCTTCAAACTCGATCTCTGTAAGGAAGCTAAACCGGATCTAAATATGATACCCTCAATCTCCGGTGGAAGCTGCTGTGGAACCATCTGGGTCAACTTCAAACCATGTCCAGCCACCTTCAGTTCCTTCTTCGCCCCCCTCTCCTGAAATCAAATAAAATTAAACAAATTAGATAAACAAATTATATAATTTCGGTTATTATTCAAAACTAAATAATTATAATTTCATTACCTTTCCAAACCATACACGGCTCGCCACGTGATGCTCGTACGAAACCAAAAGCCTGGTATCGTACGGACCACCAGGATACCCCACAGGGTCAGCTGCAGCTGCAGATGTACCAGCATCATCTGCGCGTGATCTACTCGTCTCGCCCCGTCCCATCGATCGCACTGGAATCCTCCCATCTCTGCCGCGTGATCGAACCACTGAAAAAAAACAGAAAAACAATTATTTAATAAAAAAAAAAAATTTCCGGAAGACTTTCTTCAAGTCTTCCGGTACACACGAAAGCATTCCGGATGACTTCAACAAAGTCTTTCGGTAGGCATTTTTTTTAAAAACTTTCCGGAAGACTTTGATGAAGTGTTCCGGTAGTCATCCAAACCATACCGGAAGACTTTCATAAAGTCTTCCGGTACCGGAAGACTTTCACAAACTCTTCCGGTACATTATTTTTCATTCCGGAAGACTTACTTGTAGTCTTCCGGTAAACACGTGCGAAAATCAAAATTTTTTTTCTCTCTGTAACTTTTGGACGGACGGTAAAAATGGAAAGTGAATTTGAATTAGTAACTATTTATATGAGGGCATTTTGGTCAAAAAAAATATTTTGGGGGGGTACAGGTATAATAGGGGGGGTGCGGGGTAAACTATTCTTTCAAAATTGAG
Source organism: Lathyrus aphaca (assembly GCA_963966055.1). Classification (NCBI taxonomy): domain Eukaryota; kingdom Viridiplantae; phylum Streptophyta; class Magnoliopsida; order Fabales; family Fabaceae; genus Lathyrus; species Lathyrus aphaca. The sequence continues at coordinate 113,907,540 of OZ014521.1, read as the reverse complement.
GCCCGTAAACCGGTTAACTTATTAACCAGTTAACACTGTTTGAAAATCAACAAAAACCTATTTTAAAAAGAGTTTTCCACACAAAAAGGTTTGAAAAGGTTTATATGCAATATGATAATGTAAGATATAATTTTTGAACACTTATATAATTATTCTAAAGTGAATTTTGATATACCTTTAAAGTTGTTCAAGACTTGCTATGTTGTTAACTTGAATATGAAGCTTAATATACTTTATTGCTTGATGCTTTCTTGATACTCTTGCCTTTTTGCTTTCATGAGTTGCATAGAGATTTGTTGTCCCCATCAAAATACTTGTGTGATTGAAGCATGCTTCTACAATCTCCCCCTTTTTGATGATGACAACCAAATTTGTGAAAATTGCTTTGATAGTTGTTTCTCTAATCTTGTTTCTCCCCCTAAGTTTAAAAACTCTCCCTTAATTCAATAGGCATTGAAAATTCTGCATAGAGAGATATTAGAGAACAACATCCTTCTCCCCCTTTGGCGTTAGCAAAAAGGAAGAGGATTTCATAAAGATGAAAATTAAAGCATAGATAAATATAGCAAAATAAAAGCAAGTAAAAGTTAATCATTCAACAATAACAAGCATACTAACATAAAAGCTTAATTCGATTAACGGAACAATACGCCAACATAGTACAATATGGAAATTGGAATGGAGTGCGAAAGCTAAGGAAACCAAAATTTCCTAAGGAAATTAGGACTTAAAAACATAAACTTAATCATAACCTAAAACATAAATAACATAAGAACACAAGTGCTTTAATCTTCTTCCGACATTTCGTCACTTTCTTCTCCATCCTCTTCACAACCCTCTTCATCTTCACCATCTTCCTCATTTTGGTTATGGGAACTCAAAACTAGTTTGCGGAGACTATTGATGGCTCGAGTGGTTTCACGGTGTTGGTTCATCATTTTCGTGTAGAGAAATGCATTCGTGACACCATCTTCCGGAATAGGATAGGTAGAAGGAGAGGACCCGTCTTCATATTTGTAAGATATGTCGTTGCACTTGATGATGTCGGTATTCTTCATTATGGTTATTTCATTGATTTTGTTTGTCGTTGTCTTCATAGCAATGAACAATTCCCTTCCTATTTCCAAATCTGTCCATTCCAATATTCTTGAAATGAGTCGAGCGTAGGGGAGCCTTATTGAAAGAGTGAGTTTTTGGCAGAGATGATACATCATAGTGAGAATCCAATTCACCTTAATATTTTTCTTGATGACAAACAACACCTGCATCTCAAGGTCGTTGATTTGGGACTGGTTTGAGTCCTTTGGCAGCAGTACATGGCTTATGACATTGTGAAGCATATGGTCATCAACTGACATATTTTTCACATAACAGAGCACACGGGGTGTACGTTATCCAGACACAACAACCTCCTTCGGAAACCTGCAAATGCTATAATAATAATCCATCTTATCATAACCAGCCCAAATACCATCCTTATGATTTATTCCCTTTATAAGAAAACAACCCGAATATTGTATCTTAAGAGTAGCAACAATTTTGGATAAATCTTCCTTTATCTCAAAAGTTCTAACTATAGACTTAAGCATGTGTCTACCATGAGCATCCAAATTAAGTGTAAGATTATTCATAAAATATTTGACCAAATTAGGATAACATATACCATTATCAGCCACACAATCATCCATTCTTTAAAATTTTAGTAAATCCAGAAAAGTGAAAGTAGGAGGAGTAAAGGATTTGAGGTTAACATATTTACCCTTAAGGAGTGTTTGAACTCGAACTTTGAAGTCCAATCTCCTTTTCTTCGTAGTTTCCATTTGAGTCTCTTCTTCACTGACAGGGGAGCTACCTTCAGGCACTTGTTCCTTTCCCTTCTTGGATGGAGGAGCCATGGATGAGAGATGAAGTTTCCCGGGTTTGGAAGTGATTTGCGTATTTGGAGATAGTGTTGTGAGAATGAAGATTGTGAGAGTGGTTTATAAAGATTTTATGGTTGAGTGGAGCTTTAATGATAATTGAATGGGATTTAAGGTGGTTGAAAGTTGGAGAAGAATGTTAATAGTGAGTCAAGGAAGTCAAAGGTTGAAGGAAGAGAGTTATGGAATGTTGGGAAGTGATATAAAGCACATGTATTGAGTAAAAATCGTATACATACATTTAAAAAAAATAGCATTCAATTTTTTAAAGTCAGAATTGCCATACGAACAGTGTTAACCGGTTAACCATATGCGTTAACCGGTTAACGGACTAAATTTTTCAAAAAAAATTAAAATCCAGCAGCCTTTCATAGAATAATTGGTGATGATTTTTGAAAAAAAAAATCACAAAGTGTTAGCACATATCATGACGCAACTTTTGATCAAAAAATATTTTGAAACCGATAAGTTTTGAGTGTGCGAAAGTGAGAAAAAACGAAAACCGACAAAAAATAAGTCCTAGCATTTTATGAAAATAAAGTGAAATAAATGAAATTTTCATGATAAAATACTATATAACAAGTAATTTTAGGCAAGTTTAGATGTCACCTTCATCGAGAATACCAAGTTCTCGCCGAATTTTGAAGAATTGATCTTTAGCCAATAGTTTTGTGAAGATGTCGGCAAGTTGAGGATGAGTATCCAAAAAGGTGACATCTACATCTCCGTTAAGTACATGATCACGAAGGAAATAGTGTCGAATATCTATGTTCTTTGTTCTTGAATGCATAACCGGGTTCTTTGTGATGTTGACGGCACTTGTGTTGTCGCATCGAAGAGGAATACATCCGAGATCTAAGCCATAATCAAGAAGTTGTTTTTTAAGCCACAAATTTGTGCACAACAACTTCCTGCTGCAATATATTCTGCTTCGGCCATACTAAGTGCGACACATGCTTGTTTCTTGCATGCCCATGATACTAGTGCATTCCCGAGAATGTGACACGTACCGCTTGTGCTTTTTCTATCGGTTTTACATCCTGCATAGCCAGCGTCAGAATAGCCAATTAAAGTACATATACTACCCCTTGGATACCATAATCCAACGTTTGTTGTTCATTTGAGATACTTCATGATCCTCTTCACAATAGTGAGATGTGACTCCTTCGGATTTGCTTGAAAGCATGCACATAAACACACACTAAACATTATGTCAGGATGGCTTGCTGTCAAATATAATAATGAACCAATCATACCTCGATATTTCGTGATATCAATTGAAGAACCTGATTCATCTTGATCAACATACGTTCCGGATCCCATTGGAGTAGACATTGCCTTGCAACTATCCATATCGAATCTTTTCAATAATTCCTTGTAATACTTGGATTGGTTGATGTAAAATCCATCCTTTGTTTTCTTGATTTTTAGTCCAAGAAAATAGTTCATTTTTCCCATCATGGACATCTCGAATTCTCCTTGCATCATTAATGAAAATTCTTCACATAATTCCTTGTTTGTTGAACCAAAGATGATGTCGTCGACATAGACTTGAACCAATAAGGTGTTACCTTTTATCTTCTTAATGAACAATGTCTTTTCAACCTTTTCTTTGACAAATTCCTTTTCACAAAGAAAGTTGTTGAGGCGGTCATACCACGCCCTTGGTGCTTGCTTTAAGCCATAAAGGGCTTTCTTCAACTTGTAAACATGTGAGGGATTCTTGAAGTCTTCAAAGCCCGGAGGTTGTTTGACATAGACTTATTCATTGATGTAGCCATTCAGGAAATCACTCTTGACATCCATCTGGAATAACTGAAAATTCATTGAACAAGCATAACCAAGCAATAATCGTATAACTTCTAACCTTGCTACCGGAGCGAATGTTTCATCAAAATTGATTCCTTCCTCTTGGTTGTATCCTTGTGCGACCAATCTTGCCTTATTTCGAACTATGATTCCATTCTCATTAAGTTTGTTCTTGAACACCCATCTTGTTCCTATGATATGTTTATTGTCTGGTCTTGGTACAAGACTCCAAACTTGATTTCTTACAAATTGGTTTAGTTCTTCTTGCATTGCTACTATCCATTGATCGTCGCCTAAGGCTTCATCGACTTCGGTTGGTTCAATTTGAGATACAAATTCCATTTTGAGACAACCATCCTTGAGATTTAGTCGTGTTACTACGCCTTGGCTAATATCACCAATGACTTTATCGATCAGATGATATCTATGAGTCTTTCATTCTTTCGGTAGATCGTGATGTTCTTCATTGATTTGTGACTCATCTTCTTGTGGTTTTGGTTGATCATTTGAAACATCTTTGTATGGTTGTAACATATTTATTATATCATCATCATCATCAAGAATATTATCCTCTTTCGAGGGGTTAGTTTCATCAAAAGATACATGCATAAATTCTTCAATAACTAAAGTTCTTTTATAAAAAATTATAAATGCCTTACTAGTGAGGGAGTAACCAAGAAAGATACCTTCGTTGGATTTTTCATCGAACTTACCACGATTGTCCTTGTCATTGTTGAGAACAAAACACTTGCATCCGAAAATATGAAAAAATGATATATTGGGTTTCCTTCCTTTGAATAACTCATACGGAGTCTTTTTGAGAATTGGCCGAATGTTGACACGGTTGCTTACGAAACATGTTGTACTTACAACATCCGCCCAAAAGTATTTTAGAAGATTAGAGTCGCTAAGCATCGTTCTTGCAAGTTCTACCAACGACCTATTCTTCCTTTCTACGACACCGTTTTTTTGAGGAGTTCTTGGTGCGGAGAAGTTATGAGAGATTTTGTGCTCTTTGCAAAATTCTTCAAATGAAGCGTTTTGGAATTCTCCACCGTGGTCGCTTCTAATGGAGGCTATTGTGAGCGATTTCTCATTTTGTATTTATTTTGCGTACTTCTTGAAGGCTTTGAAAGCGTCACTTTTCTGCACTAAAACCAATGTCCAAGTATATCTAGAGATATCATCAACAATAACTAAACTTAAACGTTACCTCCGAAGCTTTTTGTTCTTGATGGACCAAAAAGATCTATATGCAATAGTTGTTGTGGCTTAGATGTGGACACCACTTTCTTGGATTTGAAAGATGTCTTGGTTTGTTTCCCTTTTTGACATGCGTCACATAACTTATCCTTGATGAATTTTATCTTTGGGAGACCAACAACTAGGTCATGCTTTATCAACTTGTTTAAGTGCTTCATGTGAATATGAGCAATCTCTTATGCCATAACCAAGCCTCGTTGTTGTTCGCCAATAAGCATTTTACCTTCAAGGAAGTGTTATCAAAAGAAATCATAAAAATATTATTAATTCTTGTACCTTTTAGCAAGACATCATGTGTGACTTCATGTTCAATTAAGAATTCGTCCTTTGTAAATTTGATTCTGAACCCTTTGTCACACAATTGACTTATGCTTAGTAGGTTATGTCTTAGGCCTTCCACGTAAAGGACATATCCGATGGTTGTAAACGGTGGTGCACCAACGGTTCCTATTCCAAGGATCTTTCCTTTATTTTCGTCACCATATGTTACATATCCTTTGGCCTTACGAGATAGATATGAAAATTTGTTGATATCACCCGTCATATGCTTTGAAAATTCGCTATCAAGATACTTTTGATTGGATGTTGTCTTCAAGCATACCTACAAAACAAAATTAAGTTTTATTAGGTACCCAAATTGCTTTGGGTCCTTGATAGTTAGTACCCTTTCAACCTGCACATAATGCCCTTTTGCAATACCAATATTACGAACATGATAAGCATTAGGTGTGTGGCCTTTAATTCCACAATAAAAGCAAGTTGGTTCAAAATTACTTCTATATTTAGGAAAATACATTTTTCTCTTAACAACCCTTTTCTTTTTAGGATGTTGATGCACAATTTTAGAATTGTTTAGTTTCTATTTAAAAATTTGATCACTAGCTTTAACAAAAATGGTTTCATTGGTACTTGGTTTAGAAAACTTAGAATATCCTAATCCACTCTTATCATTATAATATATTTGGTGCCTTAGGATTTCTTCCAAGCCAATTTGACCTTTCTCATATCTTTCAATAACTCTTTTAAGTTGAACAATTTGAAAATAGAAAGATTCACAATTCTTACAAACAAAACTTTGTTTTTCATCCATCACTTTTTGTTTTTCATTTTCAACACGTTTTTCTAATGAAATATTATTTTCTTCTAGGGGTGAAATTAGTTTCTTTTGAGATGATATAGTTTTATACAAGTTTTTGCATTCTTTTAACAATTCATCAATAACATCTTGTGCATCATTATCATAAACAAAAAAGTTACTTCTAACCTCATCTTTTTCATCATCGGAGTGGTGTGAAGCCATTAGAGCCATATTTGCACATTCATCGCTTTCCGATTCTGATGAGGAACTTATCTCATTATCTTCCCAAGAAATGTACACCTTCTTGTTCTTGACATCCTTCTTGCCTTTGAATCCTCCTTTCTTAGCTTTGGGCAATCCAGTTTTATGTGACCTTGTTTTCCACATTCATAATAAGTATCATCTTGCATTGATGTGGGTGTTTCCTTTTTCCTAAACTGTCTATTCTTTTTAGCATAAAGGGATTTTTTATTTTTATTGAAAAACTTACCGAACTTTTTCACAAGAAGCATGAAATTTTCATCTTCCGATGTGTCATCATCTTTATCGTCTTTTTATTCAACCTTCAAGGCAATTCCTTTAGACTTATTTTCTTGATTTTCATGTTTCTCAAGCCTTCCAAATTCCAACTCATGTTCTTGAAGTTTGTAAAAAAGAGATGTGGATGTCATCGTTGAGAGACTTTTCTTTTCCGAGATGGCCATGGGCGATTTTAAGGCCCGACCAGGCTGGGCATGTGCCCAGGCTCTGGTCCAACAAAAAATATTCTTTAAATCACAAGTTTTCAAATTACGGCGGTTAATATGTAATATTACGACGGTTCAAACCGCCACAATCAACGAAAATAGAGAAAAATACTTATTTAAATCAAAAATTAAATTATAAAAGTGATATTACGTCGGTTTAAACCGCCACAAATAACATAAATTCATAAAAATACAAATTTAAACCAAAAATTAAATTATTAAAGTGTTATTACGGCGGTTTAAAACGCTAGAATTAACAGAAATGCAGAAAAATATAAATTTAAATAAAAAATTAATTTTAAATTATATATTAAGAAAAAAAATACATGTCTAATGAAGCGTTTTGGAATTCTCCGTCGTGGTCGCTTCTAATGGAGGCTATTGTGAGCGATTCTCATTTTGTATTTATTTTGCGTACTTCTTGAATGCTTTGAAAGCGTCACTTTTCTGCACTAAAAACATTGTCCAAGTATATCTAGAGATATCATCAACAATAACTAAACCATAAACGTTACCTCCAAAGCTTTTTGTTCTTGATGGATCAAAAAGATCCATATGCAATAGTTGTAGTGGCTTAGATGTGGACACCACTTTCTTGGATTTGAAAGATGTCTTGGTTTGTTTCCCTTTTTAACATGCGTCACATAATTTATCCTTGATGAATTTTATCTTTGGGAGACCAACAACTAGGTCATGCTTTATCAACTTGTTTAAGTGCTCCATGTGAATATGAGCAATCTCTTATGCCATAACCAAGCCTCGTTGTTGTTCGCCAATAAGCATTTTACCTTCAAGGAAGTGTTATCAAAAGAAATCATAAAAATATTATTAATTCTTGTACCTTTTAGCAATACATCATGTGTGACTTCATGTTCAATTAAGAATTCGTCCTTTGTAAATTTGATTCGGAACCTTTTGTCACACAATTGACTTATGCTTAGTAGGTTATGTCTTAGGCCTTCCACGTAAAGGACATATCCGATGGTTGTAAACAGTGGTGCACCAACGGTTCCTATTCCAAGGATCTTTCCTTTATTTTCGTCACCATATGTTACATATCCTTTGGCCTTACGAGATAGATATGAAAATTTGTTGATATCACCCGTCATATGCTTTGAACATCCGCTATCAAGATACCATTGATTAGATGTTGTCTTCAAGCATACCTACAAAACAAAATTAAGTTTTGTTAGGTACCCAAATTGCTTTGGGTCCTTGATATTTTCAGCACATCCCAGAAATACACATTTAATTCCTCTTTCTCCCAATTTCTTTCTTTTTGGTTCAGGTACCTTTACAATTGCTCTACAACCCCAAACTTTTAAATAATTAAGATTGGGTTTTCTTTTCTTCCAAAATTCATATGGGGTTATCTTGTTCCTTTTATTAGGAACTTTATTCAATATATAACATGCAATTAGCATGGCTTCACCCCAATATCCCTTAGATAAACCAGAATAGGTTAACATGGCATTTACCATTTCTTCCAACACCATATTTTTCCTTTCTGCCATCCCATTTTGTTGTGGGGAATATGGTGTAGTTGTTTGATGCACAATACCAATGGACTCAAAATAATTAAGATGATAGAACTCCCCTCCCCTATCACTTCTAAAACATTTAATGAAAGTCTCATGTTGAAGTTCTACATGTGCTTTAAATATTTTAATTTTTCTAAGACTTCATCCTTAGAATGCATTAAATAAACATAACAAAATCTTGTGCAATCATCAATGAAAGTGACAAAGTACTTTTTACCACCAATGGTGGTCCAACCATGTAAATCACACACATCAGAATGAATTAAATCTAATACCTTAGAACTTCTTTCAATTCTTTTAAAAGGTTGTCTTGTCATTTTAGTTAACATGCAATTTGTACATGAATTCGAGTTTTGTCTTAGATTCGGAATTAAATTTGATTTTATCATATCATTTAATTTTCTAAAGTTAACATGTCCTAGTCGCATATGCCATAAATCACAAGACTCAACTATATAGGCAGAAATCATATTATTATTAATAGTATTACACATGAACATATTCTCCCAAAGATAACCCTTCCCTACAAACATACCCCATTTGGAGAGAATAAATTTATCTCTCTCCAATACATATTTGAAACCATACTTATTAAGTAACGGTACATAAATCAAATTCTTCCTAACTTCTGGAACATAAAGAACATCTTGAAGAGTGAGTGTTTTTCCAGAAGTGAATTCAATCTCCACTGATCCTTTTCCTTTGACTTGAACAGTAAAGGCATTTCCCATGTACAAAACATTAGCATTTTATTCATTGATGGTCTTGAATAATTTTTTATTTTTGCACACATGACGGGTAACACCAAAGTCTATCCACCAAGAATGAACATCTTCTATCATGTTGATTTCAGAAATGACAGCAACAGTATTGACTGTTGCATTTGAATTCTTGTTTTTATTCTCTCTTTTCAAGAACCTGCACTCGTTTTTAAAGTGTCCTGGTTTTCCACAATGATAGAAATTTCCTTTCTTTTTCTTTCTATTGTTATTATTGCTACTAGCGTCCAAACAGGCACTCCCGTGCCCATTTGTTCTCTTTTTTAAGGTGCACCGCATAGAAATATTAATAGTTTCAATTTTAATAAGTTTGATTTTAACATAAACTATTTATATGATGAGGTCTATGTCATGCTAAAACTAATATTGTATTAGACACAGAGATCCAAATAAAGGTGTGTGTATATATTTTTTCGATGTTATTTTTATACGTTGCATTAATAAATGATATTGATCTTACCAGATCAGAAGGGCCCTCCAGAGATCGAGCACGAACAAGGTGATGGTTGACAAAGTGAGGAGGGGGTGTACCTGCAAGGCACTCCAATGCTAAAGTGAGTATACGGTACAAAAGTGGTAGCAGAGAGATTGTTTCAAAATACCTGGCCCTTTAATGAAAAAGGGTATTTGTAGTGAGCCCCCAGCGCTGGACCAAGATTCGTCCTTAGGCTGGATTAGCTAGGCCCAACGAAGAACTGCCAAGGTACGCATAGGAGCATGTAAGACCTAGCACGTGGTTTTGCCCTTGGTCCAATTGCCCATATCTTTCAGGAGATAATGGTGGATAGTTGGGTGATGTGGTAGGTGATGGGAGACGCGGTCTCCATATCACCAGTCCAATGGATATGGTGTTTGCCTGACGCACCAAACACCTGCTCGGGCAGTTGGAAGTCTGCCCGACGATGCAGATGGTTCCCGACTGGGTGGGCCTCTGCCCGACATGTTGGGCCATGACCCAACAGTGTCCTTGAGGCCCAGTCCGGAACAGGAGCACCCTAAGCCGAGTCTCCAAGCTGGAGTGATGAGTTCAGAGAAATAGAGTCGGGCACAGCTAACATGTCGAGGCAGGACATATACCATGGAGTGGGCGGTCGGGATCAATTTCCCGCGCAAAAGCAATTTTCCATGTTGAGTTATTCAGTAAGTCGAGGAGGACATATGTCGAGTTGTCTGGTGTGCGGTGTCTTTAGTAGACGAGGAAGTTTAGTGGGGTCGGGGAGATCTAGAGATGCTCGACGTCGTTCAGAATTCTCTAAAGTGATGCGTTCAAGGAATTTAAAGTGTGTCGCTTCGTTTCTTGCGCTAGGGCCGACCTAGGGAGCCTAGGTAATGATTACCTAGGTGCGTCTTCCCACGCGTTCCCCCTATATATAAAGTGGGGGAACCATTTCATTTCACTTTTTCGCTTCTACGATTAACCGGACTAGCAGCCAGGAACTTCTCTCCAAACTCAACAGTCGCCTCCGCTCACCATCGCTAGTTCCTTGTGTGCCACCGCCATCTTCCCGCCATCATCATGTCAGGTAACCCTTCGAATATTCTTCTTCTGATCAGTTTTACGCTTGGTAGGTAGTAATAGTGGTGATTTTTCCGCCTAAAGTAAGTAGATTAAAGTTTTAGGCTAATTTCTAGGGTTTAGGTATGATTGTCCCGGGCACAATTTGAATGAGTCGGGCGAATTAAGCATATTTACATGAATAGGCCGACCAGGATCATCATACTTTGATGAAGGTCGCGGGCGCCCTATGCATTCGCCGAGCAAGAATTTCTTAACTTTCTTAAGAACTTTGGGTGTTCCATGAGCGCCCGAGTGGGATCTTCACCTATCCCCTCGTTGATTAGGGCAACGTTAGCGAAAACTTGGAGCGTTCATCTCTTTGCCCATTCACTTGAACTGCGGTGGAAGGGTGGATTTGATGCGACGTCAAATTCACTTGTTCCTTCTGCCTTTCAGGTACCCCTAACCAGAGGAATTCTGAGGAAAGGGATTCGACCGCTTCCTCAACTGAGCTAGGTGAGTTCTCGTGGGTTGCCAACGAGCCATTGGAAACATATTCGTGCTTCGTGGATAAAAGCGTCCCCATTTTTACTTTAGTCGAGGACTTGGGCCCCGAGGGTCCTCCCAACCAGTTGTGTTACGCTCCCCGAGAGGAAGATAGGATATGCTCGCGTTTTACGGGGAAACGCTTCGCAATGTATGAGTTCGCCCTCCGGGAGGCGAGGATGAGGCTCCCCTTCAATGACTTCCAGATGGGGGTCTTCAATGGTTAAGGCTGGCGCCTTCGCAGCTTCATCCCAATGTGATCTCATTTATCCGGGCGTTCGAGATAATCTGCTGGTATCTCGGGATTGGCTGCACTCTACCCCTCTTCTTCCGCGTCTTTCATCTGCAGCGCTCGGGTGGAGATGGGCGGCACAATTGGGTGTCCTTCAAGCAACCTTCAAGGTTGTTTAAAACTTACGTTGATTATGACCGCAACTTCAAGGATAGGTGGTACGCGGTGAAACCTATCACCCAAGACGCTCTCGACACTTTATATTACTTGAAGTGGCGCGGGCTAGAATTTCATGCCCATTTCACCTTGGCGAGATGCATGCCCGCTCTTTTTTTAGTGGACTTTTGGCGGAGCGGGACAGACGACTCGTTTTCACACCCTTATCTCAAAGGAACAAAATATTCTTAAAAATAATTATACAAATAAAATCAACATCACACAATTATTATTTTTTAATTATTATTTTTTAAGAAAATAACATAAAAAAATAATATATATTTTCTAATTTAAAAAATATCATCTAACTTTCTTAAATTTAAGAAAATCAAATGTATATTCTAAACTTCTTTTAATTTAAAAATTATCTTCTAAAAGAATCTACATCATATAAAATATAATTAAATTTAAAGAAAACATATATCTTTAATAAAATAATACTTTTTTAAAAATTTATAGAATTTTATATTATTTTTAAATTTTATTTTAATTAATTTAAAGAGAATAATAGGAAAAGTACGGTGGCATGGAGTAATGTTTGTAAACCTGTAAAAAAAGGCGGATTGAACCTCATAAACATGGAAGTGTGAAATGATATTGCTCTCTTAAAATGTCTTTGGAATATTTGCGTGAAAATGGACAACCTGTGAGTGAAGTGGGTACATATTTACTACATAAAAAGAAAGGATGCAATGACTGTTGAAGCTAGCACCAATTGTTCCTGGATCTTGAAGCATATTTTGGAAAAAAAGAAGCATCATCCATGACATACAACCTGTTTTGAACAATATGATTTTGAAAAATCATTTTTCGATGAAAAATGTGTATGATATGTATATGGATCATAACGAGAATGTAGTGTGGTGTCACCTGATACAAAATAATTATGCAAGGCCAATGGCAGTTGTTTGTTTATGGCTAGCTTGCCATAAACGGCTTGCTACTAAAGCAAGATTGAAGAAATTTGGAATGATCCAAGAGGATACTTGTAGATTATGTAGTGCTCAAAGTGAAACGATAGAACATTTGTTATTTTGTTGCAGGAAGACTAAAAATGTGTGGACTCAGGTGCTGAATTTGTTGGATATACAACATCATCCGGGACAATGGAATGAAGAACTCCAATGGCTTATGAAGAATACCAAGGGAATGGATTTAGATGTGATATTTTGAAGATAGGATATGATGTTTGGAACTATAGGAATAAAGCAATATTTGATACCATAGAAGATGAAAACATTGTTATAAATAGAATAAATGACTTTATTGTATATAGAGGGTGGATGCAGTCAAAATATAGGAGTCATATAGCTAGGTTTTTGATGAAATAATTTAGGGAGGTAATTTAGGGAGGTTTTGAAAGTTTTTCTAGCTCTGAGGATCATTTTGATCATTTGATGTATTTGACTTTTTGAAATATAAAATCTTTTATTTCAAAAAGTTTAAATTTAAGGATTTAAATATACAATATTTAATAATCTTATAACTTTTATTTTATTTTAATATTTATTTAAAAAAATTAAATATCATATATATATATATATATATATATATATATATATATATATATATATATATATATATATGTGTGTATATATATATATATATATATATATATATATATATATATATATATATATATATATATATATATATATATATATATATATATATATATATATATATATATATATATATATATATATATATATATAATCGAGTTGCTCGTGAAGTAAGGGAGCTAAATCTAATTAATTGAATCGAATTATTCGTGAACTTATAACAAATTGAGTTTAAATTGTAAAAAAATAAAATTATGTCGAACTCAAATCGAAATTTGAGCTGAATCAATTCTTAACGAGTCCAATCAAACGGAAACGAATTCGACTCGACTCGACTCATTTTCAACATTACAAAATAACTATTTATTTATTTTTCAATCTTAGATCACCTTCGCATATAAATTTTAAAATTACAAATAGATTTATAAATATCCATTTTATTAATAATTTTAGTCTTCAAATTTATTCTCAAATATACTTTTTATGAGATAATTTAACATATTTAAAAGTTTCAAGTGACACCGCCAAAATAGCCATTTGGCCTTAAAAAAAAATGTGTATTATATGATCATCATTGATGGTTGGGTGCTTGGCAAGAAATCACAGATAAGATGTTGTGTGTCTTTGTTTCTTTATTCTAGTATATTCTATAAAAGATGCAATATGCAAGTGACATTTTGTGTTCGGATACGATGAAGAAATTAGCCACTAAGTCGAATTAAAGTATCTATGTCGAGTTTTGATTAGACACAAAGTTTGAATAATTGAGACTTTAAGAGGCAGCAAATTTATTGGTGCAATCCTCTCTTAGAATCTCTTGCATGAAAACTTCAATCACACAAGATATTAGACAAGGAAAATGTTATTTTTCACTAATGCAAAGGAAAAGGTTCAAATCATTATCAAAAGTATAAAGCTTCATTGTGCCACAAACAAAGACCTTTATCTTTCTTTCTTTCCCCTCCTTGATCTTGTGCTACTATATGTTTCGATTATTCTTGCAAGTTGAGAGATCTATGAAAGAAATGTCTTGATGAAATGCATGTATTAACACCTCTTTTTTTGGTATAAAATGTATTATCACATTGCTCATAATACAAGTTTTAAGCTTGTTAGGTAGCATTATGACAGAAACTTTAAGAATAATAAATATTAAAAAAAAACTAAAATGATTTGGTTTTATTTATTTTCTTAAAATAAACTATATAATGAAAAGGAAAAGAATTATCTACCCGAATTAAGGAGAATGAAGAGGAATGGTCATGTTCAATTAACTTTTAAGGATTTGATTAGTTTTTTTGTTTTCTTTTTTCTTTTATATATTTGAGTAGTGTTATATCTCCCTAATAATATAATCGCGAAAATCACACTAATTAAAATTTAATATTATGGAATTTTGAATCGACTTCTAATTTCTACAAGGATAATTTCATGTTTTGATAGAGTTGTGCATGTTGTAGTTGGAGTTTGCTCAAACATGCAAGAGTCGAAGTTGTGCATGTCTTAGTCGAAGTTTGTTCATGCATACAATTATATAAGTTAGTTTGTTGGTTAGGTTTGTTTACTGCTTAAGTTAGTTTGTAGTCTATAAATATGTTGCTCTCTCAAGTTGTTGAGAGAGGGTTAAGTGTTGGTTGTTGTTATTCCCTTGTAATTTTTTGCCCTAGAAAAATGGTTTTAACTAATTCTTGTTTTCCTTCTTCCCTTTTATCTCTCTTTCATAAAACTAAAAGGGTTTCTTGTGTTTTCTAAAAAAACTCAATCTTTCTCATAGGTTTATTCGTTCTTGGTGTGGCATTTGTCACAACAAACTGGTTTGGTGAGCTTGGATCAAGATCTCGCCAATGAAGTATGAGATTGAGAAATTCATTGGTGCGAATAATTTCGATTTGTGGTACTTGAAGATGCAAGTCTTACTAGTTCATTAGTGTTTGTTATAAGTGTTAAAAGGATTAGAGAATATGTATGTTGCCTTAAGAAAGAAAGAGAATATGAAGATGATCGAGAAACCCCACAATGCTATTATATTGAGCCTTGGTGATAAGGCTATTCAGAAGATCTCGAAGGAGAAGACGACATCAGGTGTGTGGAACATACTCTAAGGATTGTATATGACTAAATCCCTAGTAAATCGTGTGTACATGAAGTGGGCTCTCTATTAGTTCAAGAAGGGTGAATATAGAGTCTTGACGAAGAAGTTGGATACGTTTAACAACCTAATTCTTGATTTGGATAATATCAAGGTTACTATCTATGATGAAGATCAAACGGTGTTATTGTTGTGTTATTTACCTAAGTCTCATGCTCATTTCAAAGAAACTCTCTTATATGAAAGATATTTCAGACCTTTGAAGAAGTTCAATCATCCTTGTACTCTAAGGATTTGAACAATTGAGAGGAGCACAAGTTATCATTTGTTGGTGAAGATTTGTCCATTAAAGGAAAAATCTTGAAGAAAGATGTCAAGTTTGAGAAGAAAGGTAAAGTTCAACATAAGTCTTATGGTAGTGATGCTCCTGGAATTATGTGTTACCATTGTAAGAAGGAGGGTCATACAAGAAAAGTGTGTCCCAAGCGTCTAAATAATCATAGAGACCAGAATAATGGTAATACAACTATTGTTCAAGATGATTTTGAATCATCCGATGTCCTGGTAGTTTCAAGCATCATTTCTTGCAAGGAATGGATCATGGATTCAGGTTGCACTTGACACGTGACTATAAACAACAATGTGTTTAAGGAATTATGTGATCAAGATGGTGGACCAATGCTATTGAAAAACAATAAAGTCTACAAAATTGTAGGTGTTAGATATGTGAGATTCAAGCTCTAAGATGAGTCAATAAAGTTATTGACTAGTGTCAGGTATGTACCTGACTTTAAGAGTAATTTGATTTCTCACGGTGAAGGTCAATACATTGATAATTGATAATGGAATTGAGTTATACAATGAAGTGCTTAACAATTATTGTAGTATGTCTAGAATTACAAGGCATAAGACTACCGCGGGTACTCATCAACAAAATGGCCTGGCTGAGAGATTCAATCGAACAATCCTAGAAAAGGGTTAGATGCATGTTGGTTAGTGCTTGATTGAAGAGGTTGTTTTAGGATGATGTGTATGTGACTGCATAATACCTAATAAATAGGTGTCCTTCGACTGCCTTGAGGATGAACACATCTGAAGAAGTCTGGTCGGGATATCCACCTAATCTCGACAAACTTAGAGTATTTTGTTGTTTAGCCCATGCTCACATTAGGCAGGACAATGTCAAACCATAAGCTATGAGATGAATGTTTCTTGGATACCCTAAAGGAGTTAAAGTTTATAGGTTGTGGGTCATAGAGGAAGGTCACAAGAGGTGTATCACAACTCGAGATGTACTTTTCAATGAAGCAAAAATGGAATTCAAGAAAACTGATGATGTTAGTCGAAATATTAAAATCTCTGTAGAGAAGCTGAAACATGATGAGTTTCCTATTGAGGTGGAGCATATTGATGCTGAATTTCATAACCCAAAAAAGTTGAAGTAGAAGCACAAGTTTCTGATGAAGATGAGGAGACTGATAATGAATACCTCCTAGAAAAAAGACAGGTAGAGAAGAGTCATCAAGCCACCTCAGAGACTTGGTTATGCAAATCTCATATATTTTTCCTTGATCTCAATAAGTGAGGTTCTTGATGAAGAACTTAGAGACTATCAGGAAGTTATAAGGAGTCAAAGCAAGACTGGATGACTAAAAGCCATGCATGTTGAGATGAAATATCTTTATGATAACCACACTTGGGAGCTGATTTAGAAACCCGTTGGAGCCAGGTTAGTCAAATGTAAGTGGATTTTCAAGGTTAAGTAAGGAATCAAATGAGTGATGTCTAAAAGATTTAAGGCAAGGTTGGTTGCTAGGGGGTTCACTCAGAAAGAAGGTTCCAACTTCACTGATGTGTTATCACTTGTTGTAAAGAATATATCCATTATAATATTGTTAGCCATGGTGTTAAAGTTTGACTTAGAACTGAAAAAGATGAATGTAAAGATGGCCTTCCTATATGGTGATCTAGATGAAATAATCATGATGAGGCAACCTGAAGGGTATGTAAAAAAGGAAAGGAAGATTATGTATGCAAGATGAATAGGTTATTATATGGCTTCAAAAAAATCTCCTCAACAATGGAATAGGAGATTCAACAAGTTTATGATACATAAGTTTCACTAGGAGCTAGTTTGACCATTGTGTTAACTTCAGATTTAGCCCTATAAGTTCACTTGTTATTTTGTTGCTTTATGTGGATGACATCCTCATAGAAAGCAAAAGTTTCAATGATGTTATGAAGGTGAAGGTTGAATTTGATAAGGAGTTCGACATGAAGGATTTGGGATCTTCCACCAGGATTTGTAGGATTGACATTCAGAAAGATGGAAACCAATCGAGATTTTGCTTATCTCAAGAGACATACCTAAATAAGATTCACAGTAAATTCGGTATGTAAAATTCAAAGCCTATTATAACAATGACAAATCCTCAATTCAAACTGTGTATGACTCAAATTCCTAGTACCGAAGTCGAAAGAGCCTACATGAATAACATTTGATATGCTCTTTAATGTATGATATAGTTTGTACGAGGCCAGATATAACATACATAGTGAGCCTTATAAGCAGGTATATGGAGAATCCTAGGAAGTCACACTGGAAAGCTCTGAAGTGGATTCTGAGATACAAAAAAAGATCCCTGAGTAGGGTCATAGTTTATGGTGGAGCAATGACCGATGGCAAGGCCGGAGTAAAATGATTTGTCAACTCTGACTATGTAGGATAAAAAAAAATGTTTTTGGATATGTTTTCACTATATTTGGTACAACAATCAGTTGGAAAGCTTCTCTTTAGAAGGTTGTTGCTTTATCAAACCCTAAACATGAATATATTGTCCTCACTGAAGTTGTGAAAGAAGCATTGTGGCTTGAAGGGTTTGTCAAGAAATTGAAACTTCAAGTTTGAGTTATCTGTTGGAACATAATTGGTTTGTACCATATCTCTAAGGTTTTGATGATAAAAAAGTATTTAAAGAACAATTGGGTATACTAATAAATATTTAAGTGTGCAGAACCATATACTCAAATTTCTAATATAAACTTAGTACTGGTACTGAAAATGAACATTTAAAGAGAAGTTACAAGATCCATAATCTGAAGGATCAAAACCTGAGAACTAGACTCTGAAGACTCATACTTTGAAGGAGGTCAACTTCTAAATACCAGACTCTAAAGAAGGTCAACTTCCTCTGAAGTTCTCAGACTCTGAATTTAGTCAATGTAAGGATCAAGAAGACACTAATAGATCACTATCAGACTCTGAATTCAGTCAATGCAAGGATCAAGAAGACTCAAATAGGTCACTATAAGACTCTGAGGTTAGTTAACGCAAGGATTAAGAAGATTATGAAATGTCACAATCAGACTCAGAGAGAAATTTTTCTTTTTCTGAAAATGTGTAGATCCAAACAAAAATGTGTACTGACAGTTGAGATGTAATGGATAATTCCTCTTAAAGCAAAGGGGTTTCAAATATCTTTTCGATGGCATTGACCATATCATGTAACACTCCAACGTCTATGATCAAGCTTCTCCTCAAAGACTCACTTGTGTTAGCTCTTCTCTTCAACGACTCATTTTTGGTTCTCTATATAAGGAGTTGATGACTTGAAGAAAGATAACCATTCCTTGACAATCAAATGAGTTATTACTATGTCAAAACAAAAACACAAGTTTAACTCAGAGTTTCTCATCATATATATATATATATATATATATATATATATATATATATATATATATATTATAAATTTATAAGTATTAAGAGTCTTACTAAGTTGCATTCTGCTTACACCTCTGATTGTATATCAAGTGTAACAACAAAACAATCTTCTATGTGTAAGTTACATTGTTAGAAGTCTCTTGTCTATATGCTTGAGCATTAAAAGTCTCTTGCTTGTATGCTTGAGCATCTGAAGTTTCTTGTTTGTGTGTTTGAGCATTAAATTTCTCTTACTTGTGAGTTTGAGCATTAGAAGTCTCTTGCCGGTATGCTTTAGCAATTGTAATTAGTAATAATTATAGTGAAATCCCTTGGAAGTGCAAGGGGACTGAACTATTCTCGTTTTGGGGGAGAAACCATAATAAGTTTTCTTATGTCTCTATATTTTGTTCTCTACCTCTAAACTTGTTTTTATTCGCTGTAAATACTTGACTCTGTATCAGATTCTAGACTTTGAGTTTCAGAATCTGACAAGAGATTTTTTAGAAAAGAAATAAAAAACTAACACAAGTAATTTCCCTTATTTTGTTTTTCTCACCTTCATTATCATTGTTAAATGTGTTAGTAAAAGTGTCATACATCTGTCAACGAATTTTTCCTATCACGAGAGAATAAAACAAATTGATGATAGGTTGTATTTCATCAAGGAGAAAATTGAAAGTGGAAAAATCAAAGTGCTAAAGTTTCGACATATCACAATGCTGCATATATAATCACAAAATCATTATCAAGTAGAAATTTTTTCCACTGTATGAAGTTGATAAAGTTATTTGATAAAAGCAAGTTTGTTCCTTTTATGTTGTAGGCTTTGTTCCAAGGGGGAGATTTGTGGTATTTTGGATCAAACTTTAGTCTCGAAAATGATAGCTTCATGTTTCAACAGAGTTGTGCATGTTGTAGTTGAAGTATGTTCAAGCATGCAGGAGTCGAAGTTGTGCATGTAGTAGTCAAATTTTGTTCAAGCACACAATTATATAAGTTAGCTTGTTTATTAAGTTATCTTAGTGCTTAAGTTAGCTTGTAGTCTATAAATAAGTTGCTCTCCTAGGTTGTTGAGAGATGGTTAAGCATTGGTTGTTGTTATTCACTTATAACCTTTTACCCTAATTGGAAAAGTGAATAGAAAATTGGTTTTAACCAATTCTTGTTCTCCTTTTTCCCTCTTCTATCTCATTCGTAAACCTAAAAGGGTTTCTTGTGTATGTTCAAGAAACTCAATCTTTCTCATAGCTTTATTTGTTTCTGGTGTTGCATTTGTTACAACAAATATGTTACTAATTGTGATATTTATGATTAAGATCCTTCGCTATACTTAGAATTTTCCTATATAATTATATCACCTAATAATATGAGAAGGGTTAGGAACATTCTTTTTAATACTCTCAAATATTCACTATTTTATTCTGTGAAACACACATGGGTCTCTAACTTTGGAAATATAACTCACATAAAGTGATAGTATCCACACGTATTATATTCAATAAAAAAGTGAGTGTTATGGAGAGCATTCCTAACATTTCTCTTAATAATGGTAGTAGATTGTTCGAACATGTTATATTATATAACTATTTATTAGTATCATTAGATGATAAATTTTAAAAAAGAAGATATAAAATAATTAACTCATATTTGTTGCATTTAGGGTTTCGAAAAGCAACCCATAACTATTACATTGGTGTATGCTTCGTTGTGGTTAAATCAAAGCAAACCATATATGATTGATGAATTTTTGTTCCTAAAAGTACCAATTGCACCAACAGTTCTTGGATTTCCAATATAACCCTGTCAAATTTCACGTTTATCCAATCAGGCTTACTCTATATTACCTTCTAAATTACGGGAGCAATTCTATGGTGACCAGTCATAATTAAAGTTTTTAGAAAAGAGTATTCGAAAATGCACTTTAATATAGTTCCTTATGAAAATTTTCTGTATTCAAATGAAGAGATTATTAACTGTAAATTACTTTGGAAAGAAGCGAATGTGTTATGAAACGTCAATTGGTTCCATCAATATCAAATCTTCCAAAACGATGTTAGTGATTACAAATAAAATTAAATGTTTTGTGCCAATACTCCAACTCCTATGTAACAAAGATAAAACATAAAAATGTAATCAATAGAAAAATGAAATGTAATAGAGAACACAACCACGCCAAAAATATGTTAACAAAAGATCACTACAAAAATAAATGGTTTGCAGGTTTATAAAAACTTACACATAGATTTAGGAATGCGTATTGAGAAGATAATTCGGTTTTAGTGGTTGTTCACCTGCGTTGAAATTGAGCGATTTGCAACACAAGTTAACTGTCACAAATGACAAGTTTAAAAATTATTTAGTTAGTTAGTTTTCTAACTATATTGTACTTTAAATAGATCATTAAAAACAAATTTCTCTCTTATCTAATTTTACTTAGAATTTTTATAATTTGATATCTCTCTGTCTCTCTCAATGTTCATTACCCTGGAAAATCTCTCTAGAAAATAAGTAACCCCAACAAATTAACAGCAAGAACACCATTCAATCCAAACTTCCATTAATGACAAATGGAAGCACAAACTCTAATCAATTTCATGCAAATCTACCAGTGTTCAAAGGAGAACACTATGATGCAAGCAAATTCAAATTTTAAGATGTTATTGAAATCATAAATGATGTTTTCATGTATGAGAAATTAATGCAACTGAGGTGCAAAATGGATATTCCATGAATTGAGCAAGAAGAATGGAAATATTTTGGTCTCACTACTTCAAATAATATATTTTATGACAAATCTTTCACCTCTCCCAACAAAAAACCAAGGTATAATATCAAAGTGCGTCATATTTTATTTATAAAAAAAAACTAAATACAACATATTCCTTTGGTTTCTAAATATAATCGAGCGGGAAAATCATTCAAGACATGTTTTAAATCCCAATAAATGCAGTTTATGTTTTTATTTATTTAAAAATAGTGTCTTTTTTTTAAATTAATGATTCCTTCGGTTTATGTAATGATTGAGGGATTAGGTACGTAATCTGATTTTTACTATAATAGAACTTTGTTAATCAAACATGACCCTAAACCTAACTTATATGTAGACACTCCAAACTCGTACACATCATCATTCTTTGGGATGAATTGCAAGACAATATAAATCTTCAATGTTCTTCTATCTATCTCACGTAATGGTGTTGATGTTATTGTTGTATATTTAGAATAAACTTCTTATATTGTCAATCAAATAAAACAATCCATAATTTATTGGTTTCCTCGGTTGACAACATTGAGAAATTTATTCCTAAACATGTTATAAATTGCAAAGGAAACAAGAGATGTTACTTTCAATTTTTTTTATCATTGACCATTTCTTGCAATATATTATTTCAATTTTTTTATAAAATCAAGGGGAAATCCTTATATTAACTATGCTTAAGATATTACAAACAAATCAATCCATAAGAAACTCTCTACATCCACCACTATATATCTTGTTCTCTTTCTTGTGAAAGAATTTGTCATTAAAATATTTTCTCAAGATAATTAAATCTTTGAACAAATCCTTGGTATGGATTGCAAGTGCATAATTTTTTTCATGGTTGGAACATATAACTTATCAGAAATTGGATGCATGCAATCCATTGAACTTGAAAAGAATGCACACAAAGGGTATACAACAAAATCTGGATAACAATAAGGATTTGTTGTTTTACAAGAATAATTTGAAAAGATTTGTTGTTCTCCTATAATCCATTGTTAAACAATGCATTTTAATATTTTGTGTAAACAATATAATTTTAAAAAAAATTACTCCCCTCGATATTTAATAGAAACCGAGAGGTATGTGGTGCTTGGGATGAAACATATTTTATTTAAAAAGAAATATATTTTATCTCGGTTTTGAGTAATAACCAGGGAAAATATAAGCATGATTATTGAGTTTCTTCATTGTCCTTAAAGAAGATTGAAAATTTTCTATATAATGGATTGCAAGAGCAGAAAATTATTTGGGTTCAAGATTTGTGTTATTAAATAATCATATAATTGAATATTTATTTTATTTATCTAACACTTTATTTGTTTTATGTAAAAAACAAATGCATGAAGTATCCAAAATTTGATCTTCCCTAAGATTCATTGAAACGTGGGTCTAACATTTGTTCTTCCCCAAGATTCATTGAAACGTGGGTCTAACATCTGTAAAAACAATGTAGTTTGTAAACAAATTAATTTGTTAATATTTTATGTAAGAAAATTAACTTATTAATATTTTGTGTAAGAAATGTAATGAGTATTTAAAAAACAATTATATATCCCCTCTGTTTTGGTCATAAACCGAGAGGTATGTGGTGTTAGTTTTGAAAATATAAAAAAAGTTGTTGTTGGGGGATCGAACCAATGATCATTTCAACTATCCCCCAGTTATTTTAAAACTGAAGGGAATAATGGAGAGTTTTCATGACACTCTTCATTACCTCTCTTCTGTAACCGATGTTAAATCAACTTCGCGTTTGAGGTTAAATGTATTTTTTTATAGTAGTGTCTTGATCCATTAATGTCTAAATCCAAACATCTTTGAGAAGATTATTGAGGAAGAAATAGTTAAGTGGGATACACTTAACAAGTTGTACGGAGGTGATGACAAAGTGAAGAAGGTAAAATTACACTCTTTTAGGAAGGAATATGAGAGCACACAGATGAATGATGACGGGAAGTTACATATTTCTCTCAAGATTAGTGATGTTAACCAATCAAATGAAGTCATATGGTGAAAATATCACTAATTTACAAAAGGCTGAGAAAGTATTGAGAGTTATAACGGCCAAATATGACCATATAGCCATAGAAATTGAATAATCCAAGGACCTATTTGAGATGAATCTTGAAGAGTTAAAAGCATAATTAGAGGCCATTAAAATCAGGTTAAAGCAGATGAATTATATAACAAGGTCATAGAACAAGCCAAGTTCTTCAAGAAGATGAAAGACGATTCGTCAAAGATCAACAAAAGGAAGAAAAATGGAAGAAGAAAAAGAAGAAGAAAAAGTGGAATGATGAAGGTTTTGGAAAGAATTCTAGAATCAAGGAAAGAGAAGCAAGAATGGTACCTCTCACAACAAGAAATTTAAGAAGAAGGTTGATACGAAGGAAATGTAATTCTATTATTGTTAGAAGTTTGGATATTATGCAAGCGATTGCTACTTCAATCATGAATAAAATGGAAGTGACAGAGGAAAAACACAATTTTCACATACAACCAATATTGACTTTGATGAGGTGTTACATATGGCCAATACACATTTAACACAAGATAAGACCAATGTTTGGTTTCATGACATATGTTACAATAATCTCATGACGGGAAACAAAGACTGGTTTATCACATTTGAGAAATTATTAGTAAGATCCATTAGAAATAAGCTCCATCTTCTCCACGTAAGAGAGATTTTGGATGAAGGATAATTTCAATGTTGAGACGATATGAACGACTTCTTCAAGAGTGTAGGAAACTGGAAGAAGAAAACTTTGGGAATCTACAAGAAATGAGTTATCTCCCATGAAGCATTTTCCCTAGAGAAACGAGTCCGCTTAAGAGAGCATTCTTCCAGGGGCGACTCCACAAAGGTCAACATAGCAGTAACATCAGCAAGGTGGTCGACCTCAAGCATAAAAGTAAAAGTCTTGGTAGTCAAGATGGGACCTGAGGACAGAGCAAGAGTTGTGCTAGTCGGAGAAGGCACCACAACCTTGAGCCCTTAGAATCAGAAAGATCATAAAACATATCTAGCTTGTCCATATTCAGCTTACCCATGTTATCTACAAAGGCAATCACACAGGTTAAAAAGAAACTACAGGACCTCATCCTCACCAAAAATATATTTCCGCTCATCCTGCTTAACCGCAGTCACAATAAGGTAAGTGTCTATTTGTTTCTTCTTCATCTCAAAAGAAGGCACCTCTTTGGGACCAAATCCTTCTTCGTAATCGAGCTCTTAAAACCATGAATGCAGGTCTCCCTTTGTCATCGCCTCGTTAGAGGAAATATGACCTAAATTGGTGTCGTAGGAATTGACGTCCTAGTTGAAATGAGATGAAGAACAATACTTGAGAAACAAACTCCTATAGAATCGATAAGATTCAATAGAGAAGTAACAAAAAGTAAGACGAGTCTCTAACGTAAGAGGCCTCATCAGTAAAAAGTGACCCAAAAAATCACCCATGTCTTATGTGAAGGGTTTGAATCAAGGATTATCCTTTGGTCACATATGTTGCCTTGAGAAAAGTGTTACAGATGGAATAAATTAAGGAACAACCCAAGGGAAGATTTCCAAGATTAATGCTTAGTGCATAATTGTAATCCCCTTATATAGGCCAAGGACCTCGAATGAAGCTAGGAAGGAGCAACTTTTAAATGTTTAAGGATAAACACTTCAAATTCAGAGAAAGGTAGCCATAACCTCATACTTATGAACAAGCGTTTATAAAGGGGGACTACATTGTCATATAAAGTGATGCATATCCTCTTCTCCTGACCTACCTGAAGAACAAAACAATCTTGAGGGTCGCTGACCAAAATTCCATCAACCTCTATTTCTGCCTCAATATTGAAAATAGACGGGACTAATTACCTTATCTTCCACCTAGACATACTTCCATGTATCTAGCCGACCACGAATATCTATATAGGATTTCACTTCACCATTGTTGGGCTCATAATTATCGATTCTTAGTCAAAGATGAATGTAGATTTTAGCATGTTTTCTCATCATCCGATTGGCCTATATTTCCTTATCGGTCAAGATGGGAGGGGGCATAGGGACATCGAAACGAGGCACCTCTCTGAAGAAGTTTGATAAGAGAGTTTCTAATGAGTTAGATGAAGAAACCTCTTCCTCCTAGGAACCCTCATGTACCATTTCCGAGTCAAAATTATCAAATAAAGGTATGAACCCTGGTTCTAGGTGATCATTTCTAAGGGAAGGGAGTGAGAAGAATGGGATATCCTTATTCTCTAGGAAGACAAAGTTTCGCTCTCATAGTTGCTCACTAAGTTGATTGTACTATCACTCATCCTGGCTAGAAAACAGACAACGATGAAGATAAAAGGTTGTGTTGAAAAGGGTACACGATGGCGAGAAATTCATGAAGCGTATAAGCTTTGATAAAGCAATTGTAATCATCTTGATTAATTCTCTCAAGAAGGAAGAGGTGAAAGTGTTTGTCAATAACATGTGTATGAATGAGCTTAAAGGCCAAAGATTGTGAAAATTTTATAAAACGCTCAACTCGTCCTATTTATAGGAGAAGGTGGTGGAACGACCAAGATCAACTGAAGAAAGGAGTTACGAAATCAATTGCTAGATTTATCCTCAGGGATATATGCAAACCCGAGTTCAATCAAGTGTATTATAAATTGTGTCATGCCCTAACTTGTTACTTCAACCCAAATGTCAGAAGCAAGCAGTGAACCATTTCAATAATGGGAATGCATTTAATGCGCTTGTTTACCACTAATTTTTCAATTGAATCCAAATGTTTCAGGTCCACCTCACCTCAGACAATGTCTTGAAGGCTGACCAAAATCGTTAAATATTTCCCCGTCTCACTCAGTGCCCGACAAAGCCTTGGGGGAAATTATTTTGGGCCGACCAAAGGCCCAAATAGCCAAGGCCTAACTCATCTCAAATCCATTCCTAGTAAACCAAGGTATAAATCAATTTGTACGAGAAAGCGAGATATATTCTATGATCTCCATTTTTTACTATACACATCTTGAATCTTGGAATAAATTGGACTTGGAGTGATAACCACACAGGTCCACCTGGCGCCTGTGTATTGGATATCGACACCACCATTTCAAGAGGTCAAGTTTACCAAGTGTATTCATTTATGGTTCCCAAATATAACACCTTGAAAAATAAGTTATCACAACAGTGCATCCCTTTTATGAGAAACTCATCAGAAGACATCTTATAATGCAACAACTATTATAGAATAAAAGGATGAGAGAAAGGATAAAAGTATATCAAATATCTTTACCACTAAAGAGGTGTATGTCATTTTGAAGAGCATAGAGATATGCATCTTTGAAATACTGGGAACACGAAAGGAATATATGTAAGTTTAAGGGATATTAGTGTATATCTTCAAATTGGAGAGAATGTCGGTATCGTTTTAGTATTTATTAATTTAATGATTAAACTAATTTATAAATATAAAACAATTTTAAAAAAATTAATTCTTGTCAATTATATACAACAACAACTAAACTTTATTCCAATAAATAAGATTTGTTACATGATTAAATTATGTCATAATGTTGTCTTCAATATCATGTTTCTATTCATTTGGTTAATTTTAAATTTTTTTGAATAGTTTCTTTTTATAATTTTTCTAAATTGTATTCTACCTTTAGTTTTTTGACATATCTCTATATGATATATTTTTATACTAAAATCTTCATGTCTTATATATATATATATATATATATATATATATATATATATATATATATATATATATATATATATATATATATATATATATATATATGATGATGATGATAAAAAAAAAGGCATGTCAACATAGTTAAAATGTCTAGTCTCTTCTCAATATCAGGATATTCTTTATTCATATAATCTTTTAGTGTTTGATAAAATTAAAGATAAACTTAATTTATAAATATAAAACATTTTAAATAATTTAATTCTTGTTAATTACATACAACAACACATAAGTTTTATCCTACTAAGTAAAGTTGATAATATGATCAAATTATGCCATAATATTTTCTCCAATATCATGTTTCTATCAATTCATTAATTTCAAGATTTTATTAGTAGTTTTTCTTAAAAATAATTTTTTCATGTCTTTCTCTATCTTCAATTATTTTTGTCTTATCTCTATATGATATATTCTTCCTACAAAAGAATCAACATATTTCTTCTTCTTTTTTTATGTTAGAAAATTGGTGTATTTCAAAGTTCAACCTCCACCAGTGAAAGTTAGTGCAAAAACAAATCAAAATAATAATATTATAGCCTTTTTAAGAATAACCTCCACTAGTGGAAGTTAGTGAAAAAATATACCAAAATAATATTGTAGCATTTTTAAGAACAACCTCCATCAGCGGAAGTTTAGACGAAATCAGTATTGTTTGTTGTGTTGCCGCCCAAGTCATTAACCTTGCACTGTCCACTTTGACTAAATCAATATGGTTTGTTGTGCTGCCGTCCACATTATTAAACCTTGCCGCCATCATTTATTTTCCTCTACCTTGTTATTCACTAATTTTGTGCAATAATAGTTATCCAATTCTCATGAATAAACACACCAGAAAATCATCTTATTCTTCTTAATTCTTTTATCCTGGGCAATATATATTTAAGATTATCGATAGTTCTTGAGTTCCTGGTGTAATACCTCAAAATTTGCCCTCTCATTTCCACAACATTTTGCATAGCATTTTGCATATATGGATTCATAAAATAACCAAAAAACATTGCATCATATATAGCATAGCCGAGGCGTGGGTATGTGATCAATGATCGGAGCAACCGAAAGTTATGAAGAGGCTACCGAAGGGCCACAAAGCTTCTCAACCTTGTGCAAAGGGTTCACAATATCCCACAAGTCTTCACTTGAAGCCACAAGTCATGGAAAGTTTTGGTTTGATTGAAGGAGGCAAGCAGTGCAATACTTCTTGAGGGAAAAGAGCCGAATTAGGGTTTCATTTCTACAGGGCTTCTACATAAATTTTTGAGTCGAAGTGGATTTCTCTGACTTATATATGATGTCAAGTGCCTAGGGTTCAAATCTCGTCCACAAATTCATTTTGGAAGGGGTTCGACTGGCCGGACGACGGAAAATCGAGGAATTGGAGAAAAGGCAATCGGGCTAGGTAAAAAGGGTCGACTCCGGACTTTTAAGATCGAGATCGTGAAATTAGGGTTACAATGATCCTATGGTTCAAACTTGATCAAGAAATGATGGAGGAATCATAGAAAAACCAAAGAAAAATCATTTGAAAGGTAGTTAGTTTCACCATTTCCCTCCACCTTTCCTTCCACTTTCTTTCCACACTTCCTTTCATTCTTTCCGTCTCATTTTTCCACTTCAATTCCACTCCATTTCCCTTGGAAACTTCCACCACCTTCCACCATCTTCTAGAGTGTTCCAAGGAATATTCCAAGGAATATTCCAAGGAATATTCCCTTTTCCAACCCTAACCCTAACTAACTTCCAAACCTAATTTTGGATCCCAAACCTAATATTTGGGCCCCAAACCCAAACCTAGCTCCTAGCCTAGTCTCTATTTAAGCCATTTTCATCCAAACAAAAAGGGTTGAACACCATTTTCCAATCTCACTCTTTGATAAGCACTTTTTTCTCTCACTTTTCCTCTCCCTCTCACCAAAGCTTTTTCAAATAAGCTCTTCAAGTTTCACATTGAAACTTGAAGATCTTGAAGCTTAAGCCTCCAACCTTCATATTTTGTGGATTGAAGAAGGATAAGCTGCTGAATTTTGTGAGGATTATCGACTTATCAGAAGCACACGAAGATTCAAGCTCAAGAACGCATTTATTTTGCGATTTCTTGGTTTTCGGTTTTCTCTTCGATTCAAGCTCCGATTCTTGCAACAATCACCGAAGCACTCCTCCGCTTCGTAGGTTGGTGATCTTAATCATTTCTTCTTTAAGTTATTCTCTCCATCTCGCCATTTTTGGCATTCTTTAAGTGCTTTTCGCTTTGTTTAAAATCAATTCCGTTTCGATTATGTTTGCTTGTGATTTGTGATTTTGGTTGAATTTGGATTTAAGGTGTTAATAGATATAGGTTCTACCATGTGTAAATAAGCTCCAATTGAGTAGAAATTTGTGTTAGCATGATTAAGTGGGGGTTAGGATTGTTTAGAAGGAAGATTGTGGCCAAAAGCACTTTTTTCAAAAGCATTTTTCACTTTTTGTTCAGTGTTAACCGGTTAACGCATATGGTTAACCGGTTAACGCATGCGTTTTTGGCCAGAATGCTGTATTTTTAGGCCCGTTAACGGGTTAACCTATATGGTTAACCGGTTAACGCTGTTCATTTTTGGATTTTTAGCCTATTTTCTTGCTCAATATTGCTTCCTAGTGCCTCTAATGTTCATGTATGTTTAGGTAGTGATTTTAGGGAATTTTTGGGTCCATTTCCAGTAGCCAATTTATTTTTTTCGAGTCGTTTCGACATGATTCCATTTACTTTTCTATGTTTTGTGTTAAAGGTGCAAATGTGATATAAGTGATTCTTGATGTTGTTTGCTACACTTTAATCATTTGTTTCACATGTTAATTGCTTGCTTAAATCCAACATATGCTTCATGATTATTGTCATTGCTTGCTTGATTGATAAAGTGATTAAATACCATGTTGATTTTTTTGCCCAAAAGTGATTAAATGCTTCACATGTTCATGCAAGTTTCTTGTGCTTAATTGACCATATCTTAACATGAGTTCAATTCTGATTTTATGCCATGCATGTGTAACAATTGATGCTTGTAGTGATACTTGTTCAATCTCATGATAAAATGCTCATGTGTGCAAAATGAAAAAAGTATGTTTGTTCTTGATTGATCATTGTCATTTTTAATCAAATAGATGATGTAAATAAATTCACATGTTTGAGTTCATTTTGTGATGCATGTAGATTCATGTCAAGTGACATTAATGTGTTGTTTATCATTCACTTTGTGCACATAAATAAAAATAATCAAATTTGGATTTGGCATTTCATAACTGTTTTTGTATATAGCTGCTGTAAAATACTTGTTTGTTATATTAGTATGATGTGTGTGACTTTCTACACCTACTTTTTCATGTTGCATGCTGGCTGTAAAAAGCTGGTGGGTGTTGGGCTTAGTTTCATAGTTGTTTGTGTATTAAGGGGCTGTAATAGGTGTTGTATTTTGGTTTTAGCATTTTTCTAGTTCCTTTAGGATTTAAAATAGAGTCTAGTTTAGGTCTAAGGTGCCTTAGAATTTAATTAGGATTTAATTAATGTGTGTTTGCCTTATTCTTTTTAATAAAAATGTGCATTAACACTTGTTTTGTAGTGGGGAAGATTGAGGTAAGTTTACTCCACTTTATCCTTTATTTTTTGTGCATTTCTTTTAGGCTTTTTAATTCATTTTTCCTTCCATGTTTGTGATTGGTAGGATTCCCCATTGTTAGGACCAACTTATCTTCCTTAGGAAGTAAGTTGCATCCTTTTTCCTTTTTTTTTCTTTTCCTTTTTCCCATTAGGAATAGAAAACCTCACTAACCCCTAGGATCACTTTGTAAATACATAATACATTAGGATTGAGTCTTAGTCCCTTAGATTTTTCCTTTTATCAACTTGAGTCATTCTCTTTCTCATCTCAAACAAAATCCAAAAACACTTAACAAATAAATGAAATGATTCCTTGTGTATAGCCTTATTCCATGAAACACTTGCATTCATTCCATCTTGGAGTGGTGTAAGCTTGTCTATCATGATGCACAAGTCTCATCAAGGAGTTGTTCACAAAGAAAAGCTTAAAAAATACTTCTTCACAAAAGCAACAAAAACACTTAATAAAGTTCAACAAGCCAGTGAACTTAAACCCTAATCCTAGGAAACCAGTCTTGGATAAATTCTCCTTGCTGGGTATGCTTGTTCTATTATTCCATCTTGGAATGTAGAGTCAAGTGTACATTCCATGGAAAAGAGTTTGAATTCACTTCCTTGTGCCAAATTAATACAAAACTCATAAAAGACAAAAACAAACAATAACCGACTATCCTGCGGGAACTTCTCTTCTCATCTCATTCACTCACAACGCGAACTCGCGACGACTTGTCACACATGCAAGACGGTAAACGCACTCGTACCAGACGAGCCTGCAACACCTGAGCATACACATACGCAGTTCCAGCTGTAAAAAACACAAACAAATAGTTCCCGCCTTAGTTAGGCGAACTACGTCGACTCTGATCCTCATTATCCCGATGAGGTACGTAGGCAGCGGGGTAGGGCCCGTTCGAGCACATTCTTTATTTTCCCTACATTTCCCCCTTTTATTCCCATTTTCTTATTTCAGTTCTTTTCTCATTTCTCATTCCCTTTATTCCAGTAGCGGTTTTATTCAGCAGCATTCGTATTTTCTCACCCTTTGAAACAAACAAGCAAGCGTGGATCCCGTCGGGTACGACGGACGATCTGGGGTGCTAATACCTTCCCAGGTCGTAACCGACTCCCGAACTCAGATCTTTGGTTCGCAAGGCCTTGTCCTTTCCTTCTTCCTCAGGTTTGTGCAACATTACCTTTCCCATTCATTCGGGATAAAAATGTCTGGCTGGCGACTCTAACCTTTCCGCGCCACTTTCGCGTTTGTACTAGGATGAAAATCCCGGGAGCGACAGCTGGCGACTCTGCTGGGGATCGAACCCAGAATCTCTGGTTTCCCTTGTAGAGTCAATCCTAGCGCCTGTTTGGTTTTGTTTCTTTGGGTGTTTATCTGTTTGTTGCTGTGTGCTTTAGTTTAGCTTTACTGTTTTCATTTACAGCTTTTATTTATAGCTTTACTTTATCGCATTTATTTACCGCTTTCAGTATTTTATTTTCCATGCATCATATTATACTGGACTGTCTGGCTGTGCTGGTTTTCATTTTTTCTGTGGGTTGGGAGTTACTGTGAGATAAGCCAACTACCCGGCTTGAGTGCACCCTAGGACTTAGAGTGGTTCCACTTTGGCTTCATGGCATCTTGCTATGTTGGTAGTAGTGAGTTCCACACCTTGACTTGCGACCTTCTCGGGAATGTATTGATACCGGAATCTTTCTGGGTTGATGCGCTACCTTGATAGTTATGTGCAGTCAGGGGACCGATCATTGAGAACCTTTGTGGAAACATCCCTCTCCAGTGATGACAGTGGCAGACCACATTTGTTGGCAAACCCACTCGCATCCGAGGGCCCATTGGGAACTCGCATAGGATGGCCTGGTTCTCTCATAGGAATTCAGTTTAAGCAAACTGTTCGTATGACGATAGTATTGTACCCTTCGGGATGAATGTACTATTGTTTCTCGATTCAGTGCTTGAAGCTGGAAACTTGTGAGGGATGCTTGTTTTTCCGGACTCAACTGAGGCCTCCCTGAGTAGTACATAATGCCAAACCGATTCCCTGATTTGGTCATGAGCCATTTCTCGGAAATGGTGAACGTATTATTGCTATTTGGCTTTGAGAGTCCGTGATGTTGACCCGAGTAGCACACTTGTGAGATTGGGAGGGGTTTACAGGTTTGCAGGAACCCTAAACTTCAACATACCCGCTTTTCCAGTGTTGTTTTATGATATTATTTGGTGCTATATGGTTCTCTGATTCTGAGATTCGGGATTTCTATTCAGAGAAATTGTTACTGTGATTA
The DNA here is from genome assembly GCA_963966055.1 of Lathyrus aphaca. Taxonomy (NCBI): domain Eukaryota; kingdom Viridiplantae; phylum Streptophyta; class Magnoliopsida; order Fabales; family Fabaceae; genus Lathyrus; species Lathyrus aphaca. Next base: position 113,874,125 of record OZ014521.1, on the reverse strand, counting down.
CCATTGTGACCTTGATATTGTGACTCTCCACAGACACTTGGCTTATTGTTCAGCTTCAACACCATCAGTGACTGTTCAATTATGTGATCCAGTTCTACAGTTATTGGGTTCTCAGTTATGGGGTTCTGTACAGAGATGGCACTGCTATTATGGTTCTATTCAGACAGTTGGTTCACTGCTCAACACCAGCATCAGATTATTGATCACATGCCTGTTGCATACATGACATCATAGCATTTCTGCACACATGTTCAGTTATTTCCGAGGATCACATATCTGAATCATGCCATTGGACTTTGTCTGTGTCAAAACTTGAATCAAAGCAGATATATTCCTCAGAAATAATTGAACATGGCATTTGCATACATCCTTGCACTCTTGACAGGTGTTCAGAGACAAATTCTTTTCCTGACTTGATTTCTCATCAGAATGGACAACTTGAATCACATTTGAAGCAACTCCGGGCGGAGGTAATCGAAGGAAGACCCAGCTGAGGCCATTCAGGACAGAGGTGTAAACCTTACTTCAGAATCAGAAGTTGTTGAAAGAGGAAGTCAACCAGATGAAGACTTAGATGAGCTTGGTTATGGAAATTCTGAACAAAGCTATTTTCATCCCTATTGAGGGGAACTACGCTGCTCTGATTCTCCATTTGTCAATGGAGATACGTAGGCAGGAGATCGTGCAAGATCTTTCCGAGCAACTTTATTTATCAACTTCATTTATCAACCTCTTCCCTCCAGACGTCATTTGTCGGCATCCAATTTCAGCTTCCCAAGAGAGTCCAGCGGGCAGAGCATAAAGGTAAAGGCCAAAACCACTTGAGAAGAAGTTTGATCATATTCTGAGGTAGTACACGCAACAAGTTTCCTCATTTGCTCAGATTCAAGCTGGTTGAGCCAATTGCATCAGGATCATCTCCGACAAAGCTTCCTTGGGAGTTTCAATGCCAAGTATGATTACCATTTTGGGGCACTTGGTCGTTTAATTGAAGATTGCAAGTCTTTCAGAGGAAAAGGTGAAGACAAGGTCCCGAATTTGATTGACTCCAAGACTATTACGTTCACGCCAGGTAAAAGTGAGGATGTGGCACCAAAGCAGTAATGATATGAATATCCAGATTTCTGACTGTTGAAAGTTTCCAAGAGCAATAAGTCCATACGGAGTCAAGCCTCCTCAATAATGGCAACCACAATGTAAAGGCTAGATGCAAATACCACTCAAGGGCATTTAAGCATACCAATTGACAACTGTGATGTGTTCAGGCACAAGGCGCAAAATTTGATCGACTCAAAGGTCATCATGCCAGAAGGCCTGCTCACATATTGAAATCTCCTTATCAAATTGGCATCCTAGTTTGCAAGGGCATCTTCAGAAGCAATAAGTCCAGACGGAGTCAAGTCTCCTCAATGACGACAATGTTCAGCTTCTTTACTGCATTTTTCATTTGTAGTTTATATTGTTTGTTTAAACATTTGTTTACTGGTATGAAATTTATTTGTTTTTGAATGTTAACCATAATAAAATGCACATGTTTTTCTTGAAGTAATCCATTCGTATTCACTCATGATTTTGTGTATGTGCATTGCAATACCAACTGTTGAGCTTAAACTCTATCAGGGAGGACGACGAAATGAAAACGCAAAAATCTCTAATTGTGTGCTTTTGAGAAAGACCCTGTTGACGATGTACAGGCATTGTTTCAAGTCCTAAACACCGGAGATATAAGGGAGATAGACCCTCGCCAACCCATTTGAGCCTTGAAGTAGGAGTTTCTTTTCGCAGAAAAAAAAACCCTTGCATTTAACCCAGGGGCAGGGTAGGTGTCAGCTAGCTGGACCGATCGTTCAAATTTCGAAAAGGAGTGCAAATCTGAGGATCCATTACCTTTCGTTGTACCAAATCAAGAGGTCCAATGACCAGAAACTACAATGGTTATCCAAATCAAGAGTCCAAAGATCGGAAACCACATTGGTTATTAATCATTAACCAAAAAGTGAGACAGTCACGACCCTTTCAAAACAATCAAGACAAACAGTGTCACACGATTTGTTCAAAAAAAAAAAGAGAGAAGAATTGAAAAAAAAATGAATGAGAAAGCCCGCTAAGTCGAAACTTGAAAACAAGCGACTTAGGCAAAAATTAGGGCATCCCGCTGGACTTCACAATCAAAGATTCACAAGAATCAGTCCAGGCAAAAGTTAGGGATAAGAAAAATAATGCAAAAGCGAAAGACGAAAAGGATTACACAAGAAAGATCCTTGAACAAGAACAAAGTCGTGTGATACAGACACAAAAGGTGAAGGGGTGACTGACTCCAAGCAACAATAACCTGATTGGTGCTTGAACTAATAGTAGCAATGGTTCCTCAATCAACACGTTACCCTTATGAAAGATGAATGCTTGTGATAACTAGCTGAGCATAGGAATGGAGAACATCATGAAGAGTGGGGGGGCACAAATAAACTTCGAGCCTGTATCCTTTGTTTCTATAACCGTGAACCAGGCCACGATACAACCCTCAAAAGTCCTAACTGAAACAGGGTTATTTTTGAGAGCGTACTACTACGAGACCGCGTTCTTGACTCCTTTGAGTGGTGTTGAAAGATCTTTGTTGGTGTTGCATGTGCATGCTTTTTATTATTCAAACAAATTTTATGTCGTATCTTAACCAGTGACTCGCTCGCGAAGGTTTGCGACATCTTTTTCAGTAAAACTTCAAGATTAACATGTGTGTTGCATTAGAATTTTCATTCTTAAAATAAACATTTTCTGCTTACATACATTTGTTTGGCATCATAAAAGTTTACATATGAAATCTCAGTCCAGAAGCTTAATCTTGCCAAGTTGAGAAGTCTGAAACTTCCGAAGGACAATCTGTCGAGGTTCACTTTTTAAGAAAACTCCATCGAGTAGGGACTTTCCCAACATTCCTAGTAAGAGCCAACTAATCCGGGGCAATTATGTCGAGCAATCTCTTCAAAATTCAGCCAAGCTGGGGCAATCACTTCGAGATTCAAATCTCTCAAAGAGCCATCAGGCGGAAGCATTATTCAAATTTCAGCCAAACTGGGGCAATCACTTCGAGATCCAATATCTCGAAGAATAGTTGATCTGGGTGTTTTCTTCAAAGCAGTTATTCAGAGGTGGTCACTTCAAGACTTGTACTGGGGCAGGCCACCCCAAGAGCACTAGAAGTTACTTTCTCCTGAAGACGGTTAATCAGAAGCACCTACCCAAGGTTCAAAATACTAGGACACACTATCTCACAGTGATATGAGTTTTTTCATGAATCCTCGCGAGGAAAATTCTTGCGCAGACCATGCAGTCTGGGGCAGTTATTTCGAGATCCAACGAATCTCTCCAAGAGTTTGAAGACACTGAGGCATTTCATATGCCATGTTTTCTGTAAAATCCTCTTGAGACATTTACTTCTGACGGACCTTAATCTGAGGCGAATTGAAAATTGCAAAGAACCATTGTTCATTCATGATTAGTTGACAACCTATCAACCCAGAGGCTGGAAGCAAAGCCATTGTCAGCACAGTACTTCGAGATTTGTTTCGTCGGCGAACTTCATTGATCAGAATTCCTTAGCAAGTCTCATTAGACAATTCCTTCTCCAGTAGTGCGACAAATGGAAGGTTACTTCTTGAGCAGAAAGATATCATCGTCTCTCATCCCCAGCATGAGACGCCTTACATCTCTCATTCCCAACATGAGAGGATTTATCTCATCCCTAGTAAGTGGCAACTTGAGCTCTTATCTTCAGCGGGAAGCTTTATCATTGACATTATCTATCGTCCCCAGCCAAGTGGGAAGTGAAATTTATCCCAGCTAGACAGCAGAGAGTGGGTGCAATCCCCAAGCAGAAGTCTCCGTGCAGGCAGGGGCAATTCTTAACAGCGTAAAGAGTATTTTGCCTCCCCAGCAGTTGCTTCCTCAGCAGTGTCACGTCTTTGGTTCCCAGGAAGTCCTCACTTCCCCATCAGAGTTCAAAAAAGGGTCCACCTCCAGCAGGGTCTTGGCGCTCCCATCTCAAAGTCCAATTTATTTTTGGCAGTGGCGGCTATTCAGAGCCAGTGAATTATTAACAACTTTCCCCGCAGAGTTGTTTCCTCCTCATCAGGACAAACCAGATCAATGCAGTGATCATCGTTTCTTCCCAGCCAAGTTATCTGGGATACCTGCAGTCTCCTTATCAGGAGATCTCCTTTGCATTGTCATCATCATTGCATTTGCATCCTCCAAAGCGTAGCATTTCCCTCGTCATGGAGCATTACGCCATAAATTCAAACATATGCATACCAGCATGGGCCAGTTTTGAGGTATATTACATGAGACCTGTTATATCTCCTATCAGATTGATATATTCCCCATAGAATGCAACTTCATTTCCCAGGATGGATGCTTCTACCAAGTTTTGTTGTTATCCCCAATTGAGTCTTGTTTCAGTACAACAGTCTCACATTTTTTCGCGTCTCCGTTTCAGTACAACGGTCGCGTCTTGGGCTCTCGTTTAAGTACAACGATCCCGTTCCTTTCGAGTCTCCATTTAAGTACAATGGTCTCGTTTCAGTGCGAAGATAATGGATCGGTTGATACCATTTTCGTGTAGATCGGTTGATCTTATTTGAGTCATGAATCGGTTGATATCATTTCTCTTCGAGTTGTAAATCGGATGATATTACATTCTCGTTTTTCTTGGTTATGGATCGGTTGATACCATCTCCATGTTAGATCGGTTGATCTTATTTGAGTCATGAATCGGTTGATATCATTTCTCATCGAGTTGTAAATCGGATGATATTACATTCTCGCTTTCCGGGATGGATCGGTTGATACCATCTCCGTGTTAGATCGGTTGATCTTATTTGAGTCGCAAATCGGTTGATGTTGCGTTAAGCTCTGTTACGCCAACAGGCACCCTCGGTGTGGTTTTGATTCGCTCAGCAGTCGCATTGATTGCACTGATTCTATTCCGCCTCGTTCTATTTTCGCTACTTATTCAAAGGTCAAAATCAAAAAATACATAAATAAATAAATGGGCAGATGGCATTTCCATTACCCTCGGTGTGCAAATTTTCAGGTTTTATTCGAGTATTCAATCACTCCATACCTTGAACGCCTAAAAGTTGATGCAATTATTCGTTCAGGTCTGCAGATGATTGAATAGGGGCAGCTGTAATACCTCAAAATTTTCCCTCTCATTTCCACAACATTTTGCATAGCATTTTGCATATATGGATTCATAAAATAACCAAAAAACATTGCATCATATATAGCATAGCCGAGGCGTGGGTATGTGATCAATGATCGGAGCAACCGAAAGTTATGAAGAGGCTACCGAAGGGCCACAAAGCTTCTCAACCTTGTGCAAAGGGTTCACAATATCCCACAAGTCTTCACTTGAAGCCACAAGTCATGGAAAGTTTTGGTTTGATTGAAGGAGGCAAGCAGTGCAATACTTCTTGAGGGAAAAGAGCCGAATTAGGGTTTCATTTCTACAGGGCTTCTACATAAATTTTTGAGTCGAAGTGGATTTCTCTGACTTATATATGATGTCAAGTGCCTAGGGTTCAAATCTCGTCCACAAATTCATTTTGGAAGGGGTTCGACTGGCCGGACGACGGAAAATCGAGGAATTGGAGAAAAGGCAATCGGGCTAGGTAAAAAGGGTCGACTCCGGACTTTTAAGATCGAGATCGTGAAATTAGGGTTACAATGATCCTATGGTTCAAACTTGATCAAGAAATGATGGAGGAATCATAGAAAAACCAAAGAAAAATCATTTGAAAGGTAGTTAGTTTCACCATTTCCCTCCACCTTTCCTTCCACTTTCTTTCCACACTTCCTTTCATTCTTTCCGTCTCATTTTTCCACTTCAATTCCACTCCATTTCCCTTGGAAACTTCCACCACCTTCCACCATCTTCTAGAGTGTTCCAAGGAATATTCCAAGGAATATTCCAAGGAATATTCCCTTTTCCAACCCTAACCCTAACTAACTTCCAAACCTAATTTTGGATCCCAAACCTAATATTTGGGCCCCAAACCCAAACCTAGCTCCTAGCCTAGTCTCTATTTAAGCCATTTTCATCCAAACAAAAAGGGTTGAACACCATTTTCCAATCTCACTCTTTGATAAGCACTTTTTTCTCTCACTTTTCCTCTCCCTCTCACCAAAGCTTTTTCAAATAAGCTCTTCAAGTTTCACATTGAAACTTGAAGATCTTGAAGCTTAAGCCTCCAACCTTCATATTTTGTGGATTGAAGAAGGATAAGCTACTGAATTTTGTGAGGATTATCGACTTATCAGAAGCACACGAAGATTCAAGCTCAAGAACGCATTTATTTTGCGATTTCTTGGTTTTCGGTTTTCTCTTCGATTCAAGCTCCGATTCTTGCAACAATCACCGAAGCACTCCTCCGCTTCGTAGGTTGGTGATCTTAATCATTTCTTCTTTAAGTTATTCTCTCCATCTCGCCATTTTTGGCATTCTTTAAGTGCTTTTCGCTTTGTTTAAAATCAATTCCGTTTCGATTATGTTTGCTTGTGATTTGTGATTTTGGTTGAATTTGGATTTAAGGTGTTAATAGATATAGGTTCTACCATGTGTAAATAAGCTCCAATTGAGTAGAAATTTGTGTTAGCATGATTAAGTGGGGGTTAGGATTGTTTAGAAGGAAGATTGTGGCCAAAAGCACTTTTTTCAAAAGCATTTTTCACTTTTTGTTCAGTGTTAACCGGTTAACGCATATGGTTAACCGGTTAACGCATGCGTTTTTGGCCAGAATGCTGTATTTTTAGGCCCGTTAACGGGTTAACCTATATGGTTAACCGGTTAACGCTGTTCATTTTTGGATTTTTAGCCTATTTTCTTGCTCAATATTGCTTCCTAGTGCCTCTAATGTTCATGTATGTTTAGGTAGTGATTTTAGGGAATTTTTGGGTCCATTTCCAGTAGCCAATTTATTTTTTTCGAGTCGTTTCGACATGATTCCATTTACTTTTCTATGTTTTGTGTTAAAGGTGCAAATGTGATATAAGTGATTCTTGATGTTGTTTGCTACACTTTAATCATTTGTTTCACATGTTAATTGCTTGCTTAAATCCAACATATGCTTCATGATTATTGTCATTGCTTGCTTGATTGATAAAGTGATTAAATACCATGTTGATTTTTTTGCCCAAAAGTGATTAAATGCTTCACATGTTCATGCAAGTTTCTTGTGCTTAATTGACCATATCTTAACATGAGTTCAATTCTGATTTTATGCCATGCATGTGTAACAATTGATGCTTGTAGTGATACTTGTTCAATCTCATGATAAAATGCTCATGTGTGCAAAATGAAAAAAGTATGTTTGTTCTTGATTGATCATTGTCATTTTTAATCAAATAGATGATGTAAATAAATTCACATGTTTGAGTTCATTTTGTGATGCATGTAGATTCATGTCAAGTGACATTAATGTGTTGTTTATCATTCACTTTGTGCACATAAATAAAAATAATCAAATTTGGATTTGGCATTTCATAACTGTTTTTGTATATAGCTGCTGTAAAATACTTGTTTGTTATATTAGTATGATGTGTGTGACTTTCTACACCTACTTTTTCATGTTGCATGCAGGCTGTAAAAAGCTGGTGGGTGTTGGGCTTAGTTTCATAGTTGTTTGTGTATTAAGGGGCTGTAATAGGTGTTGTATTTTGGTTTTAGCATTTTTCTAGTTCCTTTAGGATTTAAAATAGAGTCTAGTTTAGGTCTAAGGTGCCTTAGAATTTAATTAGGATTTAATTAATGTGTGTTTGCCTTATTCTTTTTAATAAAAATGTGCATTAACACTTGTTTTGTAGTGGGGAAGATTGAGGTAAGTTTACTCCACTTTATCCTTTATTTTTTGTGCATTTCTTTTAGGCTTTTTAATTCATTTTTCCTTCCATGTTTGTGATTGGTAGGATTCCCCATTGTTAGGACCAACTTATCTTCCTTAGGAAGTAAGTTGCATCCTTTTTCCTTTTTTTTTCTTTTCCTTTTTCCCATTAGGAATAGAAAACCTCACTAACCCCTAGGATCACTTTGTAAATACATAATACATTAGGATTGAGTCTTAGTCCCTTAGATTTTTCCTTTTATCAACTTGAGTCATTCTCTTTCTCATCTCAAACAAAATCCAAAAACACTTAACAAATAAATGAAATGATTCCTTGTGTATAGCCTTATTCCATGAAACACTTGCATTCATTCCATCTTGGAGTGGTGTAAGCTTGTCTATCATGATGCACAAGTCTCATCAAGGAGTTGTTCACAAAGAAAAGCTTAAAAAATACTTCTTCACAAAAGCAACAAAAACACTTAATAAAGTTCAACAAGCCAGTGAACTTAAACCCTAATCCTAGGAAACCAGTCTTGGATAAATTCTCCTTGCTGGGTATGCTTGTTCTATTATTCCATCTTGGAATGTAGAGTCAAGTGTACATTCCATGGAAAAGAGTTTGAATTCACTTCCTTGTGCCAAATTCATACAAAACTCATAAAAGACAAAAACAAACAATAACCGACTATCCTGCGGGAACTTCTCTTCTCATCTCATTCACTCACAACGCGAACTCGCGACGACTTGTCACACATGCAAGACGGTAAACGCACTCGTACCAGACGAGCCTGCAACACCTGAGCATAGACATACGCAGTTCCAGCTGTAAAAAACACAAACAAATAGTTCCCGCCTTAGTTAGGCGAACTACGTCGACTCTGATCCTCATTATCCCGATGAGGTACGTAGGCAGCGGGGTAGGGCCCGTTCGAGCACATTCTTTATTTTCCCTACATTTCCCCCTTTTATTCCCATTTTCTTATTTCAGTTCTTTTCTCATTTCTCATTCCCTTTATTCCAGTAGCGGTTTTATTCAGCAGCATTCGTATTTTCTCACCCTTTGAAACAAACAAGCAAGCGTGGATCCCGTCGGGTACGACGGACGATCTGGGGTGCTAATACCTTCCCAGGTCGTAACCGACTCCCGAACTCAGATCTTTGGTTCGCAAGGCCTTGTCCTTTCCTTCTTCCTCAGGTTTGTGCAACATTACCTTTCCCATTCATTCGGGATAAAAATGTCTGGCTGGCGACTCTAACCTTTCCGCGCCACTTTCGCGTTTGTACTAGGATGAAAATCCCGGGAGCGACACCTGGTTACTGCAACCAGGAGGTGTTGTTTAATCCCGGGGAGTGTTTAGGATAATACCTGAATAAAACTCTCAAGGACAGTGAATATAATTCACGACTCAGCTCAGTTGCTTTCCTAAATTTGTGGTTTTGTTATTGTAGAGCTTGTTGCTGATTTTGCTCTCTATATACTATAATCTTGAGAGTTTTATTGTTTTTGATGAGAGCCCTAACCGCAAAAATGCTAAACAATCTAGCAACACATCTTGTGGTACTGGTTTCATTCATGTCTCTGCCCTTGGTGCTGCTTCGATCCCTCATTACGCAAAGCCCTTTCCTGACGTCTCGAAAATTGAAGTCTTTGGAGGCCAACATTTTCGCAAATGGCAAGAAAGGATTTTCTCCATTTTAGACATGCATGGAATTGCCTTCGCACTCATTGATCCGCGACCAGATTCCTCTACTGATCCAAAACAGATTGAGAATTGGACATATTCGAACAAGGTATGTCGTCATGTTGTTCTTAGCACTTTATCTAACGAGCTCTTTGATGTGTATTGTTCTTACAAGTTAGAAAAAGAAATCTGGGATTCCATGATTCTAAAGTACACGACTGAAACTATTGGAAGTTAGAAATTTGTCATAGGAAATCACTACAGGTGGAAAATGACTGAAGACATGGATATCAAAACTCAAATCAATAAGTGTCACAAACTCATTGAAGACTTGAAAAGCGAAAACATAATTTTTTCAGATGAATATGTTGTTGGACTCCTGATTGAAAAACTACCTCAATCATGGAACGACTACAAACAAAAACTGAAACACAAAAGCAAACAACTCTCACTTGGTGACCTAATCACTCACATCATTATCGAGGAGACACGTCAGAAGGAGATCAATGGAGCAAGAGAAAAGGCGTTGTCCACTCGTGCTAATCTGATCCAGCAAAAGTCTGACAGTAGAGGTACGCAAATAAGAAATCTGATCAAAATATCCCTAAATTCACCCCTACCTTCAAAAAAGGAACTTGCTTTGTTTGTGGAAAGTTGGGTCATATTGCTAAACAATGTAGGCACCGCCTGAGAAATGGAAAACCTCATAAACCAAATGTTAATTTGGTGAAAGGGGATGAAATTATTGCTGCTATAATTTCTCAGGTGAATATGGTCTCTGGTGTGAGGAGTTGGGTAGTAGACTCAGGTGATACTAAGCATATATGTGGAAACAGAGATGCGTTTTCCTCCCACTCTTCCGTGGGGGAAGGAGAAGAATAAATGTATCTTGGTGATTTTCGGACTGCTCCAGTCCATGGTAAAGGAAAGTTCTTCTCAAAATCACATCCAAAGACCCTGGCTTTAAGAAATGTTCTTCATGTCCCAACCATAAGAGCAAACTTAATATCCGTTGATCTTTTAGGCAAAGCTAAGATGAAGGTATCCTTTGAATCTGGAAAGATTATTATAACAAAAGATAACATGTTTATGGGGAAGGGATATTTTGATCATGGTCTATTTGTACTCAATATTGATGAAATAATGAATGAGAATGCATCTTCTTCTGTTTATATGATTGACTCTTTTGATATGTGGCATGCTAGAATAGGTCATGTTAATTTCTCTTATATTCAGAAAATGAAAAACCTAGGATTAATTACTAGTTCTAATAAATCATGTAATGACAAATGTGAAATTTTTGTTGAAACCAAACTTGCTAAGAAACCATGTCCTTCAGTTGTTGAACGTGAAACCGAATTGCTTGAATTAATTCATACAGATTTAGGAGACTTGAAACATACTATGACAAGAGGTGGAAAAAGGTATTACATAACTTTTATTGATGATTTCTCTGGATACACTAAAGTTTATCCTGTTAGAAATAAAGATGAAGCCTTCAACATGTTTCTTTCTTATAAAGCTAAAGTTGATTATCAATTGAATAGAAAGATTAAGAGAGTTAGATCTGATAGAGGAGATTAATACATAATCTTCAATGAATTATGTGAAAAGGAAGGTATTATTCATGAGATAACTCCATTTTACTCTCCTGAATCAAATGGAGTTGCTAAAAGGAAAAATATAACTTTGAAAAATATGATGAAATTTATGTTGGTTAGTTCCTCTGCCCCTAATAATTTATGGGGTGAAGCTATTGTATCTGCATGTTTCTTACAAAATAGAATTTATCATAAGAAAACCGATAAGACTCCCTGTGAGCTTTGAAAAGGTTATTCTCCAAACCTGAAATATTTAAAAGTGTGGGGATGTCGTGCTAAAGTGATGTTTCTAGATCCTAAGAAAAGGAAAATAGGATCCAAGTCTTCTAATTGCATGTTTATTGGTAATGCTGAACATAGTGCTGCTTATAGACTTCTTGTTTTGAAAAGTGATGTGCATGATCGCAATACTATTATAGAGACTAAGAATGCTGAAACTTTTTAATATGTATTTCCTTTAAAGTCTGATCATATTTCTCATGATGTTGTGGATGATTCATGTCTTGAACTTGCTGATCATAATATTAATCATAATGTTAATTTTAATGAGGATGAATATGAGGATTTGAGAAGGAGTAAGAGACAAAGAAAACCTACATCCTTTGGTTATGATTTTTACACTTATCTAATTGCTAATAATCCTTTAATCTTTTCTGAAGCAATTTCTTCTTCTGAATCCCGTTTTTAGAAGGAAGCTATCAAAACTGAAATAGATTCAATTACTAAATATCATACTTGGACTCTAGTTGATTTACCACCAGGAGCAAAACCTATTGGATGCAAATGGATTTTCAAAAGAAAATTTCACCCTGATGGTTCTATTGATAAATACAAAGCAAGACTTGTTGCAAAAGGTTTTACCCAAAAGGAAAATATTGATTATTTTGATACTTTTGCTCCTGTGGCTAGAATTTCCTCTATTCGAATTTTGATTGCTTTAGCTTCCATTCATAAATTAGTGATTCATCAAATGGATGTCAAAACTGCATTTTTAAATGGTGACTTAGAAGAAGAAATTTATATGACTCAACCTAAAGGTTCTGAGGTTAAAGGTCAAGAAGAAAAAGTTGTAAACTTCTCAAATCCTTGTATGGTTTGAAACAAGATCCTAAACAATGGCATGAGAAATTTAATAAAACTTTAATTTCAGATGGATTTTCATCTTTTGATGTTGATAAATGTGTATATGCAAAAACTTTGAATCGAGAATATGTTATTATATCCTTGTATGTGGATGACATGCTTATTTTTGGTACATGCATTGATATAATTACTAAAACTAAGAGTTTTCTTTCATCAAAATTTGTCATGAAAGATATGGGAGAAGCAAATGTTATATTGTGTGTTAAATCATAAGGAAGGAATATAATATCACATTATACCAAGAACATTATGTTGAAAAATTTCTCAAGAAGTTTGGTCACTATTATGTTAAACCTGTGAGAACCCCTTATGATTCTAACTCTCAATTGAAGAAGAATGAAGGAGATCCTATTTCTCAATCTGAGTATGCTCAAATTATTGGAAGTTTACTACAATTGATGAAATTTTTTAGACCAGATATAGCTTATGCTGTGAGCAAACTGAGCAAGTATACTCATAACCCCAATGAACATCATTGGGAAGCGCTTGCAAGAGTTATGAAATATTTGAGAGGTACCATGAATTATGGTATCAAGTATAGTGGATTTCCCGATGTCCTTGAATGGTACAACGATGCTAATTGGATCTCAGATTCAGACGAGACAAAGTCCACTAGTGGTTATATATTCACACTTGGTGGTGGTGTGGTTACTAGGAAATCAGCCAAGCAATCTATTATTGCAAACTCCCCAATGGAATCAGAGTTTATAGCTCTAGAGTTGCCTGGTAGTGTAGGTGAGTGGTTGAGAAACTTCTTAGCAGACATTCGTTAGAAATAAAACCCACCCCATCAGTGTCAATACATTGTAATAACCAATCCACAATTGCAATTTCTAAGAACAAGGCGTTCAATGGAAAGAATCAACATGTTTGATTAAGACACAATGTGGTAAAACTGCTGTTAAAAGATGGAATTATTTCCATAGATTATGTGAAATCAAAGATTAATCTGGCCGACCCTTTGACTAAAACCTTGGGTAGAAAAATGATTTATGAATCATTGAAAGGAATGATACTTAAACCAATTTGAACACAGTAAATAATGGTAACCCAACCTTTGTGATTGGAAATCCCATGAAGAAGGTTCATATGGGTAATAACAAGTTATTTACTGAACTGACAACACTATTGTCCCTTCCTATTGTGGAGTGTTGAGCTGCATTGGTAGAGGATAAACTTAAAAGCTTTTAATGATTTCCATAGCTCTTAAGAGTGATATATTAAGTGCAACATATACTTGATGGAATCACCTATATGAGTGTCAAATGGAGTCTCTTGCATGAGATTTGGCAAATCTCTAGAGCACTCATGAACACCAGGCACGCGCATGGTCGAAATGGCGCACAACAGTGATGGCAGCGAGAAATTATAGGGGTTTAACGATTAGTAAGGCCTCTAGCACACAACAAAGTGTACAAGTTCATAGAGCTTGCTCCACCAATTCATTTGTGAGTTAAGTCGTATTGATATAGGCTTTGGTTCATAGTCCAAAAGGCACCAGACTCGAAAAAATACATCCTCAGAATTTGCCCATGAAATTTCCCCCCTCTTAAACCCTTTCTTTGGACCTTGAAATATGTGGGGATTGTTGGAAAATTGTTGTATTTCAAAGTCCAACCTCCACCCGTGGAAGTTAGTGAAAAAACAGACCAAAACAATATTGTAGCCTTTTTAAGAACAACTCCACCAGTGGAAGTTTAGTATGAAATCAATATTGTTTTATATGTTGCCGCCCAAGTCATTAACCTTGAACCGTCCACTTTGACTAAATCAGCATGGTTTGTTGTGCTGCCACCCACATTATTAAACCTTGTCGCCCATCATTTATTTTCCTCTACCTTGTTATTCACTAATTTTGTCTTATAAATAATTATCCTATTCTCATGAATAAACACACCAGAAAATCATCATCTTCTTCTCTTTTCTTTTATCTTGTGCAATATATATTTAAGATTATCGCTAGTTCTTGAGTTCCTGGTTACTGCAACCATAAGGTGTTGTTTAATCCCAGAGAGTGTTTAGGATAATACATGAATAAAACTCTCAAGAACTGTGTTTCTAATTCACGACTCAGCTCAGTTACTTTCCTTAATGTGTGGCTTCGTTACTGTAGAGCTTGTTGTTTATTTTGCTCTCTATATACAACACTCTATACCTATCTAAACAACTTAAATTTATTTTTTATATTTTTTTACTATAGTGGCTATCCAAATATTGAAAAAAAAATTATATAAGTTATAAAATTTAGGGTTAAATATGTTTTTAGTCCCTATAAATATCTCAATTTTCATTTTTAGCCCCTATTAAAAAAAATATAATCCCTACAAAATTATTATGCATGTAATTTTAGTCTCTCTTATTAAACCAATGTGTATTTTTAAATGATTATTTGACACACATCTTTAGAAATGTTATAAAAAATTTCTCGAAAAAAAAAACTCAAAATTTGATTTCTAAGTCGAGATTTTCATTACTTTTATCATTATATTTTGAAATTTTAAAAATTCATATTTAATTCATCTCATTTTAAAAAATTCTAAAATTTAATAAAAGAATATTTTATAGTATTTTAAACATGGATGAAAAAAATTATTCAAAAATTTAAAAGTTTAAGGATAATTAAACAGTTTTCAAAATTTTAGAAAACAACATAGATTAAAATTGCATGCATATAAAATTTATAAAGACTAAAATATATATATATTTCAATAGAAACTAAAAATAGAAATTAAGATATTTATAGAGACGAAAAACATATTTAACCCTAAAATTTAAAATATAAACAAGTTGAATTAATTTATTAGAAAATTTATAAATTAGTAAAAATAAATTCAAAAGTTATTGGAAAATGAGTATTAATACCAAATCAATTTCTCCAAGCATATAACTTTTTTTAGTTTGAAGTGATAAGCTATAAAGCCAAAAGTGACATTGGCTTACAGAGAGTGTAAGGCTTTAGCCCAAAGAAAGTGAAATAAGACAGCAACCTCAGAAGTGGAAGAAAGACTTGTTTCTTTCCTTCTGTTTTTATTGTTTTTCACTTCCTCTCTCATTCCATCTCCTAATAACAACAACACCAAGCTTTGGCACTGTCAAACACAGTCATGCTCTTACTTCACATAACTCACCCTCTCTCTCTTTTCCTTCAATACCACAAATGCTAACATCACCACAACTACCACAACCACCATTATCATCTTAGCATAACAGAAACTTCAATTTAGCTACCAGAAATGGAAGTACAAGGCCATACCAATGAATGGCCACCAACAGGTGCACCCTTTGACCTTCACAGAGATGAACATTGGACCAACTTCGACAGCTCAGTCAATGCTGTCTCCTTTGGGTTTGTAGCTACTGCTATTCTTATTTCCATGTTCTTAGTCATGGCTATCTTTGAGAGATTTCTCAGACCCCTTTCTCCTCCTATGTCACCCTCCACCCGCCGGAGCCACCGTGACATCGAGTCTCAGATGGGTTCCAACGGAAAACTCTCTTACCCTTCACCCAAAGTAAGTAACCACTAAAAAAAATTATCTTTTTCATCTCTAATTTTGTTCCACCAAAAGGGTTTTCCCAATTTTTCATTTTATGTAAATGGCTGAATTTTCTTTCTTGTTTAACTGACAATGCAGAATGTTGTTTTTTTCTCTCCCAATTTGGTTGGTTTGTTGTTTTGATTTCTGAATAAGTGATTATCTCTTAACTGACTTAAAAAAAGCTGTTATTCATATCATTTGCCGTCAAATATACTAGTATGTTTCTTTCAGAATGTTAGATCTGAGGTTTTTCTGTTGTTTTCTTTTACAACCAGTTTTTGATATGTGTCTTCCTTTGGAGTGTTCCTGTGCTTTTTTTCTGTTCATTTGGAGTCATGGTTTTCCCTTAGCTGTTTCCCTAGTGTGGCTAATAATAAAAGGGTGTTGCTTTTCACTTCTTTAATGGTCAAAAACTTCAACTTTTTAAGCACTTTTTTGCTTTTGTGAAATAAAATGATATCTATCAATAGTTTGCTTTCATAATTGATCCCAACTTTCCTATTGAATGGAAGCTAGCTATCTATCTATCAGATCTGAATTTAGCAATGGCTCACTGATAATTCAACTTATTAGCTTTTCCACACACTATTAGTATTTTTTTTCATTTGCACGTTCTGTCAACAACTTTCATCATAATTTATGATGGAACTGTAATTGTCTTCGAGTTTTATGAGGAGGTGGTGGTGGTGGTCCTCCTTGCAAGCTTTCTACTTAACAAATTGGTCCTTAGCTATAAGAGTTGATATTTATTTGTACACCTTTTTGTGGTTTGAGTTAAGACCCACATTGTCCTTTGGTTCTTCATTTGCTTCAACAGCACCTCTATTCTTCATCATTGATACCGCCCATGGTAGGTTTCTGTCTGGTCTGTGACACATGCTCGACTTTCCCGAAAACTCGGTACCCTGCAATTTACGATACTCACACATTGCGCACCAACCACTTGTGCTAGACCTCGCGGTATATGTGAGGCTTATCTACTAATAGAGAATATAACCTTATGATATATTGTGCTCTTTCTTTCATGTATCTTTTCTTGGCTTAGCATGTTTTTGGTTCTGCGGTAACAAAAATGGTTCTGATGTAAAAATCACGTTTAGACTCAAAAGTTACACATCCTAACTTCAAGTAGAATCAATTCTACTCGAGAGAATCAATTCTAAGTGTTGTAATACACTTGTACACTTTTAATTTTAATATGATGAACCAGTGTCTTGTAACTGTAGTGTTGTCTACCTTGTGCAATTTCTTTTGAGGAACACCATGGCCCCACCACCTAGTAATCAAATTTGTGTTCAAAAGAAGGGCACAACTTGGATAGTTGATTAGGACAATGTCTCTAATATTAGCCAATAATTTTTAACATAAAAACACTCTCTACCAACCTGTCTTATATTTAACAGCTTATTTGTTTGTTTCATAGTTCAGTGTTACTTTCATTTTGATTTTTCTACACTCTGCAGATGAGTGTATATTCGAGCGAGGTTTCAGTTTTGATGCCTGGAGATGTGATTCCTACATTCATTGCTCACCCTGCTCCATGTTGTCCGGAACGGATCGCGTGGCCTTCTCATCAACAAAACACGTTACCTTGTTCGACTTCGAACAGTAGGCCTGGTAATATCAATGAAGCTCGAGGAGTCTGAATCAATGCGACAAAGTTCTCCATATTGTTGCATGACGAGTTCTCTTTTATAGTTTTCTTACATGTAATATAGGATTTAGTTTAGGTTTTGCAATTGGAGTACAAGATCAATTTCTGTTTAAACTTTAAACTTGTTTTCTTTTGATGAAAATTTGGAAGGTATTTCCTTAGTGATGTAAATCTCAGTTATCAATAGATACATTGTGTCCATCAACTATGACTCTCTGCTAATTTTTATAATAAAATGAGTTTCATTTATTATTGTACTCTTATTTATAAAGTAGTAGTTATTAATATGGTACTATGGTAGTAGTTAATGAAATAGTTAGATGATTTAAAATTATCAATGTTTTAAAATGACAGATAATATAGAACAAACATGCATCAATGTTTCAATTTATAGATGGTAGTTCAACAAACTTGTTTGATTTAACTCTATCATTAAACTAGTAATTTTGATATATTTTTACTAGTTGTTTTTCATTAAGATTGTTTTGATTTTTTCAGTTTTATAGATGCATTTTCTTACACCATTGGTGATGATTATTCCTCTATAGTACTAACAATTGAGTGTGTCCATCTGTTCTTTTTATTGTACTAACCAAAAAAGTTTAATTGTCTTTTTCATAAGTTTGATTCTAATATAAATTATTTATAAATAAAATTGTTTTATTTATTTAAATATATATTAATTTTTATCTGTAATATCTATAATATAGTTGTTGTAAGCTATGTTTTATCATGAAACCGTGACAAAACGATAAAATGTCGACAGCAATATTATTTGTAAAATGTCGATAGCAATATTATTATTCATTATTTTTATGATAAAGAACAGATGAAGGCCCCCAATAACCGATGCCATAGTGTACTGACTGAAATTTTTAAAAATATGACTGAAATTTTTAAAAATATGGTAAGTAGACATGAAAATATAACTCATATCTACGGGTGCCAATCCGAATCCGTCCTGAAGTTGACGGAAAAAATTTGTTTTGATTGAGTTTGGATTTTTTCCGATTTAAAAATATGGGAACGGGTTGGGTAATTGAAACACTAGTACCCATCCCGAACTCGTATTATTTATTTTATTATGCGAATTATTATTTAGTTTTATTAATTTGAAATATTAAATATGGAAGATTTTACCCCGCACCCCCCCACCTATACCTGTACCCCCACATTTTTTTAAAAATGCCCATTTTAACCTTAGATTATTTTATTATATTATTATTTTTTTTTTTTTTTTTTACCATTTGTGTCAGACCGTCAGATAAAAGTAAAAATTTGTCAAAAATTACACGTTCCGGAAGACTTTGGGAATGAGTTCCGGTACGTAAATTTACATACCGGAAGACTTTATGTAAGTCTTCCGGTATTATGATGATTGTACACCGGAAGACTTAATAAAAGTGTTCCGGTACGGAAGACTTTTATTAACTCTTCCGGTAGGAATGAATATGTGTACCGGAAGACTTTATGTAAGTGTTCCGGTATTGTAAGAGTACAATACCGGAAGACTTGCATAAAGTCTTCCGGTTTGAATTTTTTTTTATATTATTTAATTTTTTTTAATTCATTTTTTTAAAAAATATTTTTATTTTGTAGGTGCATTACCTTTACACGAAAAAGAACCGATATGTGTGAATACATCAGATGTATTTACAACGACAGAGATATTTGGTACACGAGAAGAGGTGATAAGATGGGTCAAAGACACCGGATTACGAAATAAAGTGACGGTCGTCATCACTCGTTCAGATACACAAACAGGCAAGAGAGGAAGAAAGAACACAATAATATTTGGTTGCGATAAAGGTGGGAAATACAAGGATATTCGTAGTGGAATAAAAAGTGCGACCAAAAAATGCGGATGTCCATTTAAGATCAGGTCAACTCCGACAAAAGATGGATCTGGATGGAAGATTGATGTAAAATGCGGCGTTCATAACCATGATTTACCCGATAGATTAGAAGGTCACTCATTTGTTGGTAGGTTGACAGCGGATCAGAAGCAACATGTTGCTGATTTAACAAAGAGAAAGGTTGCACCCAGAAATATATTGCATTCCTTGTACGAGATTGATCCAGATTGTGTCACTCGTATCACACAAATATACAAGCAAAAGAGTATGATGGAAAAAGAGATAAGAGGTCCTAGAAGTGAGATACAACATTTGTTTAAGCTTATCGAGGCTGCAGGTTATGTTTATTGGAGTAGAAAAAGAGATGACTCTGAAGTTATTAAAGATATATTTTGGGCACATCCAGATTCAGTTAAGTTGTTGAATATGTTTCCTATTGTGTTAGTTATGGATAGCACTTATAAGACAAACAAATACAGACAACCTTTGTTTGAAATTGTTGGAATGACATCTACCGAGTTGACTTTTGCTGTCGCATTTGCGTATATTGAGTCTGAGCAGACTGAGACTTTTTGTTGGGTGTTAGATAAGCTTAAAAAATTGTTTGTGAAAAAAGATTTATTTCCACAAGTTATGATGACAGATAGAGATCTTGCTTTGATGAAAGCCATTGAAACTGTGTTTCCGAAGACAAATAATTTGCTATGTCAGTTTCACATTAACAAAAATGTTGGTGCAAAAAGGAAACTATTAGTGGATCCTGATAAGCAGGAGTCAATTGGCAAATTATGGACGGATGTTGTATGGGCTAGTGATGAGGTTGAGTATGCACAACATTTAAAAGAACTTGAGCAAGAGTGTGTTGATTGTCCTAAATTTTTTGAGTACGTGAACGACACATGGTTGACACCACATAGACAAAGGTTTGTTTGCGCATGGATTAATCGAGTCCTACATATGGGTAACACGACGACTAATCGGTATGTTTTGTTTTAGATCCCAAAATATACTTTTTGTGAATTTTTTATTTTTCTTACTTAGTTTAAATATGTATTATTATAGGGTTGAGTCTGCTCATTGGAAGTTAAAGCAGATGTTGGGTAACAGTATTGGTGACATGGTCAAATGTTGGGAGGCCATGAATGACAACTTAAAGATACAAATTAGCAACATTCGAGCTTCTTTTCAAAAGAGTGTGTATGAAGTTGCACATGTTCATTCAAGTCCATTTTACACATATTTACGTACTTCAGTGTCGCGAGCTGCATTGAGGCGCGTTGCTGAAGAGTTAAAGAGAGTTGATTATATTGGAACTAACAAAGACAGATGCCGATGTACTCTTAGATCCACCTATGGATTACCTTGCGCGTGTGAGTTGGCAGGGTATAGAATTAGTGGTATTCCGATACCAATTGAGGCTGTGCATGTACATTGGAGGAAACTAAGTATGGAAATTAAGTTGGAAGAAGACTTAGATGAGGAATCAGAAGTGGGTATGAAATCTGCAATGGATGAGTTATGGAAAAGGTATAGGTCACAAGATGTTGTTGGAAGAAGGGCATTACATAGTAGGGTTTATGAACTTGCATTTCCCACAACGACTTCTTTGTTAGCACCACCTGAAAAAATAAAGACAAAAGGTGGAGTCAAGAAAAAAGGCAAAAAACCTGAAGGGTATGATGTTTACAGGGATCCTTCGTATCATGAATATGTTGATCAAGCATCACAATCTTCACAACGACAATCTCAACCATCACAAAATTCAAAAAAGAAATCTCAACCATCTCAACCATCACAACCTGTGAAAAAGAAGTTAAAATTAACACAAACTTCACAGTCATCTAAACGGTTCATCCTTCAATTTCCTTATCATATTAGGTCATTCATTGATGACGTTGTCAACGTAATGTCAGATGGTAATTGTGGATTTAGAGTGATTGCTTCATTGCGGGGTTATGCCGAAGATGGTTGGCCAATGGTTCGTCGGGAATTAGAATTGGAAATTATACATAATGAAAGATCAGCTTTATATGCCAATTTATTTGCTGATCGGTTAGCTGAAGTGAGAGATTCTTTGAAGATAGAGGGAAGTGGTTCTCAACCAATAGAGAAATGGTTGACTCTACCAGATATGGGTTACGTGATTGCGAATCGGTATAACGTGGTACTTGTCTGTCTAGGAGTCGAATGTTTGACTTTCTTCCCTATGACAACTACATTCTCACCCAATGTCTCATTTTATTGCATTGGATTTGTAAACTCCAATCATTGGATTCAGGTAAACATTGTTATAATTTGATATTATTAGTAAATTATTTGAGTAACATTAAATAATGTATTGTTTAATTTTGAATATAGGTTAACATGAAAGAAGGATTTCCATTGCCACCAGTGACAACAGATTGGAGGAACTTTCGTTCTCCAGCAGCAACATCATGGATGGTAGGATTTGCTGCGCGTCTACAACATTGGCAACAACTTACGCCTATATTACAAACTCATTATAAATTATAAACTATGTTATTCATTTTTATTCATGAATTATATTATATGTTTTAATTTCATTATGTTTTTCATTTTTATTTTCACTTAAATAACATATAACATAAATTGGATTCAGGTAATCGAAAAACTATAAATAACATATAACATAAATATCAGTTCAAATGTCAATATATTAACAAACAAAGTCTAAGAAATAATATGACATAAACATAACTATACATCACTGTGAACGAGCAATACTTAAAGCTGCAAACAGATCAGCAAAATGTGGATCATCCTCTTCAGCTGCATTCTGCTGAAGGTAGCGATGAATCAAGGTGGACACAGAACCCCATGCAGGATCAGATGGTCCCGCATCGTACTCAGGAATAGATGCAACTGGCGGCTCATCATAGGGCTCATCATAGGTAGGAGGTACCAATCGAGGATGCGAAACACGATAATACCACTCTAGGTATCCATCCTCTACCTCAAATGGGATAGTCGCCCGTGTAGCAGAACGAATCACCTGGCCAGCGCTCTGGGTGTAACTAATCCACTCAACATCAATGTCACCAGCCATCCTAGGATCAATGGGTGCAGGTGGAATGGACTGACGGTATCCAAACTGTCGAAGACACCTGTCAGGCATGTATGGAACAATAGTATCTCCCCACCTCAAACAACCCCTGAATAGAGAAATCTCATCAAAACGACGATGAACTCTATGATCCTCGAACGGCCTCCATATGACATCAGTCGGTGTCAGCTCATCCATAATGGGTCGCAACTCATCCACCTTTAACGCCCCCTGTTTGTACGTCCACCTCATCGCACGCGGGAGTCCACAGTTCTGAGCAGGTATCCAATTCTCTCCTTTTTTCCCAAGTGTAGGAAAATACTCGTGAATCCAGCACTGTTAAAAAAACAATAACATAATAATTAAATAGAACATAATGAACTTAATAAAATTAAAATTAGAATTAAAAGAAAATCAATAAACTAAATTTAATATATAACTTTAACATAATAAACTGAATTTAAATATATACCTGTAGGAGAGTCGGATAACCACCAAGCTGTTTGCAGCTAAACATAGACGCATCTCCAAGAAACCTATACAGTGTCACCAATGCAGCTGTTGCCCAACTATAGGTGGACAACGCATCCAGGTCCCTAAATAATGCCAAGTATCGCGCCTCCACGAGTGTAAATGACTTATCCGCAAAGATGGTGCAGCCCACTAACACCATCAAATAACATCGGGTCGCAAATGCCCAACGTGAAGCTGCTCGATGCTCTACGAATCGATCATATAACCACTCTATCTTGAAGTACGATCCTCTGCACTCACGAACCTGGAAAAGTGCCACTCTCGATGTCACTCCAAGATAGTCAATAGCCCACTCAATGGCTAACTCCTCACTGATGGGTTGAGGGTTCCAGAATACCCCCCTAATAGGCAAATGAAGCAGACATGCCACATCATCGAGAGTAATCGTCATTTCACCGAACGGCAGGTGAAATGAAGATGTCTCTATATGCCATCTCTCCACAAATGCAGAAACCAAGTTTGCATCAATCTTCTTCAAACTCGATCTCTGTAAGGAAGCTAAACCGGATCTCGATATGATACCATCAATCTCCGGTGGAAGCTGCTGTGGAACCATCTGGGTCAACTTCAACCCATGTCCCGCCACCTTCAGTTCCTTCTTCGCCCCCCTCTCCTGAAATCAAATAAAATTAAACAAATTAGATAAACAAATTATATAATTTCGGTTATTTATTCAAAACTAAATAATTATAATTTCATTACCTCGCCAAACCATACACGTCTCGCCACGTGATGCTCGTACGAAACCAAAAGCCTGGTATCGTACGGACCACCAGGATACCCCACAGGGTCAGCTGCAGCTGCAGATGTACCAGCATCATCTGCGCGTGATCTACTCGTCTCGCCCCGTCCCATCGATCGCACTGGAATCCTCCCATCTCTGCCGCGTGATCGAACCACTGAAAAAAAACAGAAAAACAATTATTTAATAAAAAAAAATAATAATAAATTTCCGGAAGACTTTCTTCAAGTCTTCCGGTACACACGAAAGCATTCCGGATGACTTCAACAAAGTCTTTCGGTAGGCATTTTTTTAAAAAACATTCCGGAAGACTTTGATGAAGTGTTCCGGTAGTCATCCAAACCATACCGGAAGACATTCATAAAGTCTTCCGGTACCGGAAGACTTTCACAAACTCTTCCGGTACATTATTTTTCATTCCGGAAGACTTACTTGTAGTCTTCCGGTAAACGCGTGCGAAAATCAAAATTTTTTTTCTCTCTGTAACTTTTGGACGGACGGTAAAAATGGAAAGTGAATTTGAATTAGTAACTATTTATATGAGGGCATTTTGGTCAAAAAAAAAAATTTGGGGGGGGTACAAGTATAATTGGGGGGGGCGGGGTAAACTCTTCTTAAATATGTGACCAATGATTTGATATTTTGATTTGTATTAATTATTTAAAATATTTGAAATGTATATATGAAATTTTTTGAAATTATTTTATTTTATTATTTGTAACTGTAATTTGATTTTAAAAAATTAAATAATTTTATTTTAAAAATTGATTTTATTAAATGGATGGTTTTGGAGAAACTCTATTTTCTAAATTAAAATTAATAGTGTATGTCTTGCCGTCATTTTTTTTTATCTTGATCAACACTTACATTGAACAATGAGTGTAACACAATTTTAGTTGTCTAACGATTCACATAAGGGTACAATTGGCAAGATAAAAATCAAAATGAAAATATTGTATCTTTTTGACATTGAACTCTTAAAGTCAATAAGAATGAAACTAAGTGAGATGTGAGATATTAGAACAAATTCTAGGTTTAGTATGCCGTCGAAGTCCGTTCATATGTTGTTGTTAAATTGAGTCTTGTTCAATTGCTTAAATTAGTTTGTATCATAAGTTAACTTGTAATAGGTAATTGTTTAAAAAAACTATTAGGTTAGTGTATTAGTTTTCATATAAATAGGAAATAGGAAGATAAAATCCTAATTCATAAGTGAGAGAAGTTATTTGTTATTCTTGTATACTTGTAATTGTGTTTGAAGAGAAAGGAAAAAATAGCAGTTTATAACCAATCATTGTTGTTATCATTGGTTACCCTAAACTTTAACCATTGTGGATCTCTTGATCATAAAGAAACATATTATACTATGTTTCTAAGGTATCCGATTCACAACAAATTAGTACGGTAATGTAAACAAGCATTTTCGACGCCATGAAATAAAACCAATTTGGTATTTGCTTCGACAGATGGAAGATATATATACACGACTGGGAAAGAAAAATTTGAAGAATATACTTAGGAGAGGTTTTTCGAGAGACTTAGACGATGATGTTGTTTTTTCGACAATTTGACAGACTTGAAAAGACGCGTCATTCGACGTAATGAAAGAAATTCAAATTCAAGAGTTATTACATTTGGCAGAAAGACGCGTGGAAGCACCTGGTGAAGAGAGAACATGCCGAAGGCCAAGTATCATAGTTTTAAGATTTATCCGTTAGTGACAGTTATGTTATTTGTATATAAATAGAGTAATTCTTATTAGAATTGTGTGTGAGAAAACTTGTACAAAATTCCTGCAAAAATATTCGAAGTAACTCTGCTTGAGAAAAGATTTTTATCTGGAAATGTACGTGTAAACAACACCATTTTTATTTCATCAAATTTAAATAAAGTTCAAAGTCTTTACGATTCCTTTACATTAAAAGTCATTTTATCTTCTTCGACATTTACTTTATGCATTGTCCAAGTTTCTTTTATTTAGTTTTCACCAGAACGGTTACTCTTTTCCTTAGTCAAATTATTCGTACATAAAGAATTTAATAAAAGTGAGACCAAAAGATTGTCAGAGTTAAAACGTTTGTCGAAAAGCACATGTATCATAGGATTTATGTGGTTGATCCTGCAAGTAAACTGATTTGATAAGATTGGGAAACCAACGGTTGTTCGCTAAAATCAACAGCGAAAAAATTGGCACGCCCGGTGGAACGGTGCGAATATAAAGAAACATAATAACTCTTAGTCAAAAAAGGTTTCACTTCGTTGTATGATTCTAAGAAGCGGTAAATTAGTCGTAACTGACGTAGAAAGACCTAAAAGAACAAGAGTAAGAAGAATGGAGAATCAGCCAAATAATCCAAATGAAAACATTTCAGTGCTTAGCCCTACCCCTTCGACAAGGGGAAATACAGAGTCAGTCTCTGTATCAGAGGATGTACCCTCATCAACAGGTTCAACACCAGCGTTTTCAGTATCTCAAAATACGCCTAGTTTCTCCACCATGGGACACCAAATGCCCATAGGAAAACCTCCTCCTATAGGAAATACTCATAGGCCTTTTGTGACAAATTTTACCATGCCTCTGTATAGTAGGGAACAACCTTTTGGAATGTCAATTTCAACGATGACGAATTTGCAGAATGCGTCATCATTATATTCTGATTCCATAGTCAATATGACTTCACCATTACAATGGTCAGGATCTGGTGGAAATATAGTTAGAATGAATCAGCCCCCACCAGGATTCCAAACTTATACGCCGACAATTACGAATAATTTTGCGCAGATAATTAGACGGCAAATGGACGAAAGCAATCATGATATGGTCCAAATGTTGACACAAGAAATGGGAACAATGTTTAATCCTTTAATACAGAATACCACCCAAACAAACCAATTATTGGCAGCACAAATGACACGCATTGCTATTTTTTCAGAGTCCCTCAAATTCGACATAGAGAAAAAGTAGTTCAGAACCCTAGGGTGGATGTCGAAGAGGAATCCACAATAAATCAGAGACTGTTAGACGTTCCCCAGGAAAACCCTAGAAACCAAGAGGAAGTGGTCCAACAGCCTCGTGTAGAAATCCCTGCCCAACAAGAGTCTAGGAGGATACTAGTCCAGAGAGGCCAAGACGCTGATGATATGGTGCAGCGAATAGTAGCCATGGTCGAAAGGATAATGACACAAAATGGGGAGAATATAGGATTACAAAGGCCTAATTATACTTCCCCATTATCTGAATATATTCTGCAACAGGAATTACACCCAAGATGGAAAGTTCCTAAGTTCACCAAATTCTCAAGGGACACTAATGAATCCACTATAGAACATGTAGCCCGTTATCTGATCGAAGCGAGAGAAATATCCCACAACGAGAATTTGAGAACAAAGTATTTTCCAAGTTCTTTGACAAAAAATGTGTTCACTTGGCTTACATCCTTGTCTGCAAGTTCAGTATATACGTGGACTCAATTAGAAAGGTTATTCCATGAACAATTTTATATGGGACATACCAAAATAAACCTGAAAGAATTAGCCAGTGTTAAGGGAAAATTCTCTGAACCAATAGATGATTATCTGAATAGGTTCAGATTGTTAAAGGCAAGATGTTTCACTCAGGTGCTCGAACATGAGTTAGTCGAAATGGCCGCAGGGGGCCTAGATTATTCTATAAGAAAGAAATTAGACACTCATTATTTAAGAGATATGGCACAATTAGCAGATAGGGTGAGACAAGTCGAAAGATTAAAAGTTGAGAAATTTAGAGCAAATAAAAATAAGAAAGAAAGAGTGGCCAATGTAGGGGTATGCCAAGATGATTATAACGACGAAAACGAATACATTATTTTCTACAAACAGTAAATTGACCTAGCAGAATTGAAGCAAGGTCCACCATACTCTTGTAAAGCACTGGTTTCATCGAACAGAAAGAATTCAATCGAATTTGAAAAGAATGATAAATTTCCTAAAAGGACTTATACATTCGACGTCACCAAATGTGACGCAATTTTTGACTTATTAGTTGAAGATGGTCAAATAATAATACCACCAGGCACTAAAGTGCCTCCTGTAGAACAACAGAAAAAGAGAGGTTTTTGTAAGTACCATAACTTTTTGGGTCATAAACATCTCAATGTTTCCTTTTCAGGGATCTCGTACAAAATGCTATCCGTAACGGAAGATTGAAGTTCGGCGACAAGTCGAAGCAACAAATAAGGATCCATTTGAATCCTATGTCGACTGTCAAAGCCCATTATGTTGAGCCATCCATCGTAAACATGGTGGAGGTCGAAGAGGTTTCTGATTACAACTTTGAGATGGTAGAAGCTACTGAAGGCTTCGAAACTAACATTAATATGGTAGAGATTGTTGATGATTCTTCAAACCAACCTGACATGGAGGAAATCTCCAGAGATCTCGTGATCCATCCAGTGATGATCAAGAGTATCAAACGCTCTGATGAAGGAGATTCAAATGACTACGTCAACAAGGAGGCTACTGAAGGCCTCGACAACCCGAACAAAGTTGAAACCACTGATGGTTCTAGCAAAGCAAAATATGAAAAAGTTGCTGAAGACTTCGTCGAAGGAAAATTGAAGGCCACTGAAGGCCTCGATACTATAAAAATTAGGAGACTACTAGCAGTTTTGTCAACACTGAAGAGGAGGCCAATGAGGGCCTCACTGTCGAAAACGAGGCTACTGAGGGCCCTGGTGCTGACCAAATGGAAATAAGTGATGCTTTCAAATACATCAACACTGAGGTTGATGAAGATCTTACCAAATTTAAGGCAGGGACCACTGATGGCCCTGTGAAACCAGTTACATACAGAATCCTGCGCAAAACAATGGAAGATCCCAAGAGAAAGTCGATAGAATGTTGCTGCCAACATGTCTCTAGAAACCTATCCCCAGATAAAGGTTTCGACCTGACGAAAAAGAAGGATGAAATTGAAGAAGTACTCGCTGAAAAAATGAACAAACTGAGTATTGCTGATGGACAGACCGCCAATGTCAACATGGTGGAAGCATCCCAAAAGAACCAAACACAAACTGATGAGGATCATCGTCGGGAAGAATACCAAAGGTTGGCTTATCCCAAAGAAGATGAGAATTTAATTGAATTCATCCAAAAATGCCAAAAGAAGAAGGCCGAAGTCATGTTATGCCCACGTTGCAGTGCCATTTTCGACAGAAAGGCGGCAAGTAACCTGGAGGTAAAAGAAAAAGCTAAAAGAAAAGGAAACTGGGGGACAGTCCCAGCTGTCAGAACATAAAGGTATGATCCAAGGAAAAGTGACCACCAACATAGGGTTGGAGAAAGATACCATAACTCTTACAAACCAAGCAATAAAGTTGCTGATGACAAATGGGTTCAGCCAATTAGAGATGCCCAGGGACAAAAGAAATGGAGAAGCTTTGAAATTCAGAGGGGCCCTTCAGTGGCAGGAAGAAGTGAAACTGAGAAATGAACATCTATACCTTACCCTTCATAAAATTATAAGGGTAAGAACCCTATGTCAAAATCCCAGTGGAGGAGATTCCAGAGACAAAAGAGGGCAGAGAGAGAAGCTACCGAAAAGGGCATGGTCGAGAAGGATGATGTTAATAAAAATGAAGCAGAATCCAGTAACAACATCCAGATGTTGAACAAGAAGTAGTCATCTGATGCGTGTTTTTCGCAAGTGTACGAATCACGTCAAAGTAATATAAAAGATTATCGAATCCACAGAGACCAAGTGTCAATCTATCAAACCTGTTGTTATGGTGTGTATCTAAGGCAACTATTTTTAAGGGTTTTAATAAGGGTGCAATGGTAAATAAAATTATAATTTTAAATAATAAATAAAGACAGGCTCGAATGTAATTCACGTAATCAATGATAATCCAGTACTTGTTAGTGGAACTACTTATGGGCAGTGTTTTCTTCTTTGAAAAGAACTAATTTAACAGGAACTGTCGCTTTCGCGTATTCAGAACCGAGTTGTACTCTCTAATCAACCCCTCCTATTGTCACGGATAAAAAGGTGCGTACTGCGTTAGAGTAGTAAACCTATTTTTAAGAAATATAGTATCTTAACTAAGTTGAAAAGTATTTTAACCTGGACTTCTTAGCAAAAAGAGGTTCTTGCGAACCAGAGTTTAAACTTCCTAACGCGTCCGAAAATCGTTTTAAAATCTCTTTTCTTTTTAATCTAAAATCTCCTAATGAACTATACAAAGCGCTTTTGGCTGTTTTTGAAATAGTTAAAAACAATTACTTGAATTGAAAGATAAAATAGCCCTTAGGTGTTTCCACGAACAATTATACTGATTACTGGTTTGATTACGATCCTTACATTCTAACCTTTATGGAATTAGTTAGACATGATAAAGTAAATATTCTTTTTATAGTTTTTCATAAAAGTAATTTAAAGCGAGTGCGGAAAGTAAACAAAGTAAAAAGCGAGTGCAGGAAATAAACAACGTAAATGTGCGAGTGCAGGAAATAAACAACGTAAATGTGCGAGTGCAGGAAATAAACAACGTAAATGTGCGAGTGCAGGAAATAAACAACGTAAATGTGCGAGTGCAGGAAATAAACAAAGTAAAAGCGAGGCAGAAATAAATAAAAGTAAAGTACGAACTTGAATTAAAATGGCGGCAGGATTAACTTCCTCCAGAGTGCTCCAAAACTCGAACCACAGACAGATTACAGACTCGATCACTCGATTGCAGAGGCACCCCAATGTGGAATGGCAACTGCTTTATAACTGATATATGCCTAGAGAATTCTAATTCTGGATGATGAAAAACGAAAATCTAAGGTCCTATTTATAGTAAAAACTGAAAGCATGAAATGACAGGGATGCCCCTCCACTAAAAAGTGGAGGTTACTGATTTTGGCCTTGTGGCGCCCGCCACAGGCCTATGGCGCCCGCCATGGTCCCTACAGGGGATGATGGAGTGGGGATCGTGGGTCTTGGAGGTTGAGGAGTGGTCTTGAGACGTGGCCACGTCATGGCTAACCCCATGGCGCCCGCCACGGTGGGTGCCGTAAGTGCAAAATGCTGAATTTCTAGGTTTTCGTCCGTTTTCACTCCTTTTTCGCTCCTTTTCCCGATTCCAGCTCCGATTATTATAAAAACCTGAAAACATAAGAAAACAAAGCAATAACAAAGCAAAACAACAATAAAAGCTAAGAATGCATGCGAAATCGGAGTCAGAAATACGGTGAATTTTAGTGTGATCAAATTCTCCCACACTTAAACCTTTGCTTGTCCTCAAGCAAACATTAAAGCTTAAGAAAAATATGGTGTCAACACTTGTCTTTGGGCTAAAGGGATTCTAAGTTCAAGTCAGGATGCAGTGACAGATACTAACTAAGTGAACCAAGGGTACCATAGTAACACAAACACAAACTTCAATCCTATATTAACCACTCCATATCATCCCACGATACCTAGGCCTATCTTCTCATCTTTTTGTGTCCTTTTCATTCAGGCGCAATCACATTAAGCCCGTTATCCGTACATGCTTCATAGTAGAGTGACCGGTTAGTGATTCTGATCCATAACATAAGGTTTCTGGCACATAAGCATGTGTAAACCTGTTTTTATTTCGCCTAAATGTAGCTGCGGGGGATCGGATCGTAATCCGCCCTACCAAGTTCAGTGCCAGATACCTCTGAACCAACTAACAATAGGTGACTTGCAATTTTTTTTTCTTTTTTGTGGCAAATTTTTTTTTTTTTTTTTTTCTTTTTTCGGTTTAAATGACTTTGTGAGGGTCACCTATACCAGAGTTTGCCTTTTTTTCTTTTTTTTTATTAGCACTGGATCATTCACTTATATTCATCGACCCCCTACGTAGAGCATGCTTAAGCCGGAGCTGACTGCTAAGATAAACTACTTAGGACAATTTTTAAAATGATAGTAAAGGCCAAGGTGGTGGGGTTTAGGAGTGATTCCTATATTCAAGAGGTCTATGGTGCTAAAATGGTTCTGATGTTTCAAAAAGTTGACCTAAGTCACCACATCCTAATCTAAACCTGTCTCAAAGCCCAAAAAACATGTGAAACAACATTATTTTCTTTTAAAAAATTTTCTGGTAAGGCTAAGGAAATGGGAAAAAAATGAAGATGAACTAAAAAGACACTATACTGGTGACTCGTCAGACTCATGCATTATCTAAGAAAATTAAATTACTGAAAAGGGAAATAACTGAAAGGAAATTAACTAAAAAGGGAAATGACAGAAAGCAATAAAATCCCCTCCCACACTTAAATCGAACATTGTCCCCAATGTTTCGAAATAAGATAAGGGGGGTAACCTGGAAAAGACTACTGAGGAGGGGCACTGGTGCCTTCGCCGTCCTGATGTGATGGTCTGGAACGACGGGATCTACTACGATGCTGGTCCCTCCGGTCGAGTCGTGCTGATAAAGCAGCCTGAGCACTCCGGACCTCTCGAAGGTTACCCAAGATGGAACCCTGAGTGGCCTCTACAAGCTGGTAGTGTCGGCTGTTGAACTCTCTCTGACGGTTCTGCTCTAATGAGATATCGTTCAAGGTACGGCAAACGTTGCTATAAGCACGATCCGAAACCAATCGCGATTGTTGCATGAAGCTCATGTTGTCCGTCAGCTGCTGTGAAATAGTAGAGAGAAGGTCATCACGCCTTTCTTCTCTAGCTGTCATATCACGCCACATCTCCTCGGTGACAAAGAATCCAGGAGCAGTACCTGCAACAGGGTTAGAGGAAGATGGTGCAGTGTGTGACTGTGAAGGACGATGGGGGGACATGTGAGGGATGGGAGACTGCTCTCTCCGATCATACTCATCATCAGTGTCATGTGCCTCCCCATCGGGAATATTAGGAGGAAGTGGACCCAAAACACGTGGAGCATTAAGATCATAGGTCCAGTTCCTTTCATCACGTACATCAGTACGTCTACTGCATGGTAAAGCAACAGATGGGATAGCTACCCCATGAACCATCAACTCATAACCACCTTCTCTCCTCGTTCGGCACAATTTCATGTCCTTCAGAAATTTTAAATTAATTGTGCGAGGAGGTAGTGGTTCAAGTGTAGCTATCTCATTGTTCAGGCCAAGAGCCCGAGCAATAGACGTAACAAGTCCTCCAAAAACAATCGGTCCTGTTTTATTAGTAAATAAAGTCATATGGGCAAGCATAAACGGGACCAGATTGATGTGGGTTCTAGTGAGGCATCCTTGCAAAAATAGGAGTTCACGAGCATTTACCTTGTTTGGACTTTCCCGGCCAAAAATAGTACATGCCAAAAGAAGTCTAAAAACTCTTATGGCCGGGTTGTGAATGGTCGACGCAAGTATCCCTTCAAAAGAATTAATTGAAGTACTTGAAAGCCTTAGCCAGAAGGTAAATACCTCGGCCGACCATTCAGCATCCAAAGGTGCCTCACAGATCGAACCTTCCCTATGAGAGATTCCTAACAAACCTGCTAGATCGTCGGTACTGAATTCATACTCAATTCCGAACAGTCTAAAAATAACAGTACCAACAGTGCTAGCAGTGTTAGGACTGACAGTGTATATCAAAGAACTCAAAAACTCAGTTGTCAGTCGCTCATAGGTAGGTTCCTGATTGATGAAGATATTATGCAAGCCTAGAAATTCTAATAAATTAAAAACACTATGATAAATACCCAAAGCATACAGACAGTTATCGTCGACGTACCTAGTCGAGAGAATTTCTCGACTTTGAAGCCTCTGAATAATTTTCCGTTGCCTTTCGCCCGGTCTTCCATCACGAAGAAGAAATCCGTTGAACTCCATTGTTGAATGCTCCTTAGGTAGTGAAAATGGTAGAAAAAGTGGTTTATGAGGGAAATATAAAGTTTTGATTTTTTTGGTTTTTGATGGATGAAAATGGAAATGGATGTTGGATATGTTTTATGGATGGTGGGTATTTTGGAAATGAGGGAGCTTCAATGGGGTTCAAGGAGGATTTGGAAGGTTGGAAAAATGGGTTTTTGGTGAAGAAAGGGATGAAAATGGTGGAAATGGGGATTGAATCCCGTATATGTTGATGGTACGGTGTGGCGCCCGCCACAGGGCCTATGGCGCCCGCCACAAGGCCAATTCCTGGGCCTTGTGGTTTTGGATCCTCCTTTTGGGCCTTCCTTGCACCTTTGGTCTTCGGGGGGTCTGGATAGCGTTTTCTTCTTCTTTTCAAGGCTTGAGGCTTGCATATATTTTTTTTTGTGAAGACAAAAATGAAATTATTTTTGTCTTATATTTTTTTTTCTTTGCACGACAAAAAATAAAAATGATTAAAGAAACAAAAGAAAAAGAAAAAAGTTAACATTAGTGCATAATATGTATATATATAAGGAATTCAAAGTGCATGAAAATATAAAAGCTGCAGTAAAGTAAAATATGTCTGGAAATGCGATAAATAAAATACTAGGGTAATGCTGTCAGGGTAGAATGAGTCATGTGGTAGGCGTCTTTTCCTGGCTTGATCCACGAATCTCAGCTATCTCCCTCCGAAGCTTTCCAATCGCCTGATGTAGAGCATCGGTCTCTGAGGCATGAGTGAGATCAGAAACCTGCATCTGTAACTCTAGGTCTGCCACTTCCTGCTTGAGCAGGGCAGTCTCCTTGCGGAGCTCATAAATCTGCGTTTGTAGGTCAGGTGGCTGCAGAGACATATTGTTAGACATAACAGTGATTTGGGGAGTAAGAGGTGTAGGAGTGTACTCAGCGGCGGGAGGCGATTTCGGCTCTTCGACAGTCTCTCCATAACCCTCTAGAGCATAACTCCAATTTTCAGGATCATGGACACTGGTCATCAGCTGATCTGGTAATGTAAAGTAGTGTATCGCTTCGCCGTCGATCAGCAATCTAAACATGTTGGGCTCAAAAGAAGCCCTCCTCATCAGTCCTCTATCAAGACAAAAATCAATATCCAGGGTGGTGTAGCAGCAGAAGGTCCTGAGGTGCAATAACTTGCGAGACAAACCCAATGCAGTAGCTATCTGTGTAACAATCCCACCGACATGGATGATGCCTACGGATGATCTGGCAACACTAGCCAAGCCCTTTAACAGAAAGTTGCCACAAGCAACAGGGCGAGACTGAGTCGCACAAAACAGTAGGAAAATCTCCTCTTCACTTAGCAGTGTCTCTGTATCTGGAAAACCTAGGAAAGAATGTGCTAGAATCATCTGGAAGTACCTCAATGCAGGGTTGTGGATTACCTGAGAAAACTGGGTAGAAGGATCTTGGCTCCCTCCGCAGGATATTTTAGTCCAAAACTTTTCCACTTCTCTGCTCATAAAATACCCCATCGGTGTATCTGGAATAGCATCAGGAGTAGTCTGGAAACCTAGCAAATCACCAAACTCTCTGTGAGAGAATGAGTAGTCAATCCCGAACAACCTGAAAACAGCGAGTCCATCGGGTCCAGCCCAGGGGTCATAATGAAATGAGCTGAGGAACTCAAGAGTCAAGTTCCTATAAGTGTTGTTCCTGTAGTCAAACTGTTCCCACTGGAGTTGATGGCATAAGAATCTGACGCTTGGCTCTATCCCCAAGGCATCCATGCAGTCATGGTCAGGGTACCTGGTAGGAGCCATAGGGCGTCTCATGTGGACATAGTAACGCTCTCTCTGTGCATCATCTCTAAAGGCCACGTGCATGTCATCAGGGTTCTGCATTCTGTACAAGGTTAGCAAACAAGTCCTGAAAGCACATAAAACATTCAATCGTTAGTCCTGACATAATAATAATAATAATATAAACAAAATAAAGTAAAAGTAAAAAATAAAAAGTACAAAAATAAGAAAAACCATGGGTTGCCTCCCATGCAGCGCTTGTTTAACGTCATTAGCTCGACGACCGATAATTAAACATCATTGGAAGGATATGGTGGATCACTCAGAGTATGGCAGGTGTATGTTGTTGGAATGTCACCTCCTTCGTAGGGCTTCAACCTCTGTCCATTGACGATGAATGGTTTACATGTCGGGTTCTTGATTTCAACAGCACCGGATCTCAGGATCTTAGATACTTCGAAAGGGCCAGTCCATCTCGAACGGAGTTTACCTGGAAATAGTCGTAACCTAGAATCGAACAGGAGAACAGGATCGCCTATTTTGAAGTCTCTTCTTATGATTCTTTTGTCATGCCAAGCTTTTGTTCTTTCTTTGTATATGATGGCATTTTCGTAGGTAGATTGTCTGAGCTCTTCTAATTTGTGGATGTCAAGGATACGTTTCTCACCAGCAGTCAAGTAATCCAAATTCAAAGTTTTGATGGCCCAATAGGCCTTATGCTCCAATTCAAAAGGTAAGTGACATGATTTTCCATAGACCAGTTGATAAGGGGTTGTTCCTATAGGAGTTTTGAAAGCGGTTCTATAGGCCCATAATGCTTCTTGAAGTTTCTGTGACCAATCCTTTCTAGATGTAGAGACAGTCTTCTCGAGGATTTGTTTTATCTCCCTATTAGATACTTCCACTTGTCCATTGGTCTGTGGGTGGTATGGTGTTGCTACTCTATGCTTAACTCCATACTTGCTTAAAAGTTTATCAAATATTCTCGATATGAAGTGTGATCCTCCATCACTTATGACTAAACGGGGGGTTCCAAACCTGGGAAATATATAATTTTTGAATAATTTGATGACTACTCTGGTGTCGTTTGTGGGTGCGGCGATAGCTTCAATCCATTTAGACACGTAGTCAACTGCTACTAAGATGTACTGATTTCCAAAAGATGATGGGAACGGTCCCATAAAGTCTATACCCCATACGTCGAAGAGTTCTACTTCTTGGATATTTCTTAACGGCATTTCATTACGTCTTGAAATATTTCCTGTGCGTTGGCATCTATCACACTTGACAATGAAAGCATGGACATCACGCCACATAGTAGCCCAGAATAGGTCAGCTTGAAGAATCTTGGCGTAGGTCTTAGATGTGCTTGCATGTCCACCATAGGGTGCAGAGTGACAATGCTCAATTATATTATTTACCTCTTCTTCTGGAACACAACGGCGGAAAATGCCATCTTTACCTCTCTTGAAAAGAAACGGTTCGTCCCAATAGAAGTTTCTCACATCACTATAGAACTTCTTCTTCCGGTGGTAGTTTAGATCAGGGGGTATGATGTCAGCGGCTAGGTAATTAACAAAGTCTGCATACCAAGGTACATCACTTATGGCTAAGGATTTTTGAAAATACTCATGAGGGTCTGGGTTATCATCTTCAATGGTTTCTAGTTGGGCTATCAGTCTATCATAGGCAAAATCGTCATTTATGGGAACTGGATCAGGTTTCAGGTATTCTAGCCTAGATAGGTGATCAGCTACCACATTATCAGTGCCTTTCTTATCACGGATATCCAAATCAAACTCTTGCAGTAATAGAATCCATCGAAGTAACCTAGGCTTGGCATCCTTTTTGCTTAGTAAGTAACGAATGGCAGCATGGTCGGTGTAAACTATAATCTTGGCTCCTACTAGATAAGATCTAAATTTGTCTATTGCAAAAACTACAGCTAGGAGCTCTTTTTCGGTTGTTGCGTAGTTGAGCTGTGCAGCGTCTAGGGTTCTACTGGCATAATAAATCACATGTAACTTCTTATCTTTTCTTTGACCTAGAACGGCTCCAACAGCGTAATCACTGGCGTCACACATTATCTCAAACGGTTCTGACCAATCAGGGGGTTTCATTATAGGTGCTGAAATCAGAGCTTGCTTCAGAAGATTAAATGCTTCAGTACATTTTTCATCGAAGATAAATTCAGCATCTTTCATCAAAAGACCAGTTAAGGGTTTTGTTATTTTGGAGAAATCCTTGATAAAACGTCGGTAAAATCCGGCATGTCCAAGAAAACTTCTTATCTCCCTGATAGTCTTCGGCGGTTTTAGATTCTCTATGACTTCTATTTTTGCTTTATCTACCTCTATACCTTTTTCGGAAACTACATGTCCTAAAACAATCCCTTCGGTGACCATGAAATGACATTTTTCCCAATTTAGCACAAGGTTTACCTCCACACATCTCTCCAGGATTTTCTCAAGGTTGACAAGACAATTTTTGAAATCTGATCCACAAACTGAGAAATCGTCCATAAATACTTCCATAATTCCATCTAAATAATCAGCAAAGATAGACATCATGCAGCGTTGGAAAGTTGCAGGAGCATTACAAAGTCCAAAAGGCATTCTTCTATAGGCAAAAGTTCCAACTGGGCATGTAAAGGTAGTTTTTTCTTGATCTTCGGGGTGAATAGGTATTTGGAAGAATCCGGAATATCCATCTAAGTAACAAAAGTAAGAGTGTCTGGCTAGGCGCTCCAACATTTGGTCTATGAATGGTAATGGGAAATGGTCCTTCCTAGTTGCTTTATTTAATTTTCTATAATCTATGCACATACGCCAACCTCCATCGGTTCTTTTTGCTACAGGTTCGCCCTTCTCGTTTTGCACGACTGTGATGCCTCCCTTTTTAGGTACTACATGCACAGGACTCACCCATTTACTGTCCGAGATCTGATATATTATACCTGCCTCTAGTAACTTAAGAACTTCAGTCTTAACTACAGTACTCATTATAGGATTTATTCTTCGTTGGTGTTCTCTGGAAGGTTTTGAATCTTCTTCAAGCAAAATCCGATGCATGCATACGGATGGGCTTATTCCTTTTAGATCAGAGATCTTATATCCTAAGGCTGAGGGGTACCTACGTAAAACTTCTAATAATTGATCGGTTTCTTTTTGGTTTAAGGTAGCACTGACTATAACTAGACGATTCATATCTTCATCGAGAAATTCATATCTCAGGTTTTTAGGCAGTTCCTTAAGTTTTACGGTCGGTTTCATAGGGCAAGACATAGGATCTGGGGTAAGAGATAAACATTCGTGAAGGTTATCATCAATGTAGGGTGTTTTATAATTGTCATCTTCCAAAATAAGGGTTGATGGCAATTTTATAGATTCAGTTTCTTCTTCTTGTTCTAATTCCCTAATGCATTCTTCGATGATATCTAAGGCATAACAGGAATCTCCTATCACAGGTGCCATAAGAAATTTTGACAATATAAATTCTATCTTCTCTTCACCTACCTCAAAAGTTAGTTTTCCTTTTTTAACATCTATTACGGCTCCAGCAGTCGATAAGAACGGTCTACCTAGGAGTATTGGTATGTCGTCATCTTCTTTGATGTCCATGACAACAAAATCAGTAGGTATAAACAACTGACCTACCCTAACAGGGACGTCTTCAAGTATGCCTATAGGGTATTTAACGGATCTATCGGCTAATTGAAGTGACATCTTAGTAGGTTGTAATTCTCCTAAGTTTAATCTCTCACAAACTGCTAAAGGCATTAAGCTCACACTAGCTCCTAGGTCTAGAAAAGCTTTTTCGATGACATGATTCCCCAAAATACAAGGAATGGAAAAATTTCCGGGATCTTTATCTTTCTTTGCTAACCTATCTTCGGAAATAGAATTACATTCCACGGGTTTCGGATCTTCAAGTCTACGTTTATTTGTAAGTATGTCTTTGAGAAACTTAGCATAAGAAGGTATTTGGGTGATGGCTTCTGTAAAGGGGATTTCTACGTGAAGTTTTTCTATAACCTTAACGAATTTTTGATATTGATTATCGATTTGGGTTTTCTTTAATCTTTGAGGGTAAGGTATTGGGGGTTTGTATGGCGGTGGTGGTACATAGGTTTTATTTTTAGGTTCTTCTCCTTTTTCTTGACTTTCCGGGGTTTCAGGCTTCTCTGGTTTCTTCTCCTCATTCCTCTCAGAAGTTTCGGGCTCACTTAATCTAGGGTTTAAAGGTTCCTTATAAGCGGTTCCACTTCGTAGAGTAATGGCATTAGCTTGCCCTTTCGGGTTCTGTTGAGGTTGTCCAGGGAACTGTCCTCCAGGTGTAGTCTGTGGGGCTTGGTTTAACGCTACCTGAGAGATCTGGGTTTCAAGCATCTTATTATGAGTAATGATTTGATCAACCTTGGTTCCTAACTGGGTAATAAGTTCGTTAACATGGACGCTTTGGTTCATGAACTCTTTGTTCTTCTGTTTTTGAGCAACGATGAAATCTTTTACAATTTCCTCAAAGCTCGGGTTTGGTGGCACAGGTTGCATAGGTTGATTTGTTCTAGGGGCTTGGTAACCTTGTTGTCTCGGAGGTGCGGTATTTTGGATAGGGTTATTATTTTTGTAGGAGAAGTTTGGGTGATTCCTCCATCCAGGGTTATATGTGTTTGAAAATGGGTTCCCTTGGGTATAGTTCACTTGCTCGGTGTTGGTTTCATTCAACAGATTGCATTCGGCGGATTGGTGTCCTTGCGTTCCACATATCTCACAATTCGGCGAAACTGCGGCTACAGTATTCGGAGTTGTACACATATGTTCGACTCTTAGGGCCAACGCGTCCATTTTAGCCTGCATCATGTCTATAGAGCTTAGCTCATGTATTCCTCCTTGGGCTTCCTTCTTTTCCATTGTCGCTCGTTCTACTCCCCATGATTGATGGTTTTGGGCCATATCCTCGATAAGGGCACTAGCTTCAGGGTAAGGTTTGTTCATTAGTGCGCCACCAGCGGCAGCGTCGATGGTCATTTTAGTGTTATAAAGAAGTCCATTATAGAAGGTTTGGATGATTAGCCAATTCTCTAAGCCATGGTGTGGGCATGCTCTTAATAGTTCTTTATATCTCTCCCAGGCTTCGAACAACGACTCTCCTTGGTGCTGGGTAAATCTAGTTATTAGGTTTCGAAGAAGAGCGGTCTTACTCGGGGGAAAATATCTAGCAAGGAAAACTTTCCTAAGGTCATCCCAAGTTGTTATTGAATTGGGTGGAAGGGAATCTAACCATGATAGAGCTTTATCTCTGAGGGAAAAGGGAAATAATCTTAAGCGTATTGCCTCAGGAGAAGCTCCATTGGTTTTAAAGGTGTCTGCTAACTGAAGAAAGTTTTTTAAATGTTGGTTCGGGTTATCAGTAGCGAGACCTGAGAATTGTCTCTGTTGCACTAATTGCAGCAGGGATGGTTTAAGTTCAAAATTATTGGCTGGGATAGCGGGGTTTACTATACTGGAACTAGGTTCCTCGTTTGATGGTTGGGCGAAGTCCTTAAGAGGTCTTCGGTTTTGTTCTTCGGCCATAGCTATCCTATTCCTATGGAAAAATAAACGTGCGCGAGCGTAACGTTCAGGTTCAGCTAGAGGGTCTACTAAACTTCCGGCACTGCGAGTCTTTCGCATTGACCGGTGGGTAACAACCTTAGTCTAAACGGTATAACTACAAGGTAATGAAATTTGACGATATTGGTCCCCGGCAACGGCGCCAAAAACTTGATGCATGTTTTTCGCAAGTGTACGAATCACGTCAAAGTAATATAAAAGATTATCGAATCCACAGAGACCAAGTGTCAATCTATCAAACCTGTTGTTATGGTGTGTATCTAAGGCAACTATTTTTAAGGGTTTTAATAAGGGTGCAATGGTAAATAAAATTATAATT
This sequence comes from Lathyrus aphaca, assembly GCA_963966055.1. Taxonomy (NCBI): domain Eukaryota; kingdom Viridiplantae; phylum Streptophyta; class Magnoliopsida; order Fabales; family Fabaceae; genus Lathyrus; species Lathyrus aphaca. The sequence continues at coordinate 113,832,920 of OZ014521.1, read as the reverse complement.
TTAAATAATAAATAAAGACAGGCTCGAATGTAATTCACGTAATCAATGATAATCCAGTACTTGTTAGTGGAACTACTTATGGGCAGTGTTTTCTTCTTTGAAAAGAACTAATTTAACAGGAACTGTCGCTTTCGCGTATTCAGAACCGAGTTGTACTCTCTAATCAACCCCTCCTATTGTCACGGATAAAAAGGTGCGTACTGCGTTAGAGTAGTAAACCTATTTTTAAGAAATATAGTATCTTAACTAAGTTGAAAAGTATTTTAACCTGGACTTCTTAGCAAAAAGAGGTTCTTGCGAACCAGAGTTTAAACTTCCTAACGCGTCCGAAAATCGTTTTAAAATCTCTTTTCTTTTTAATCTAAAATCTCCTAATGAACTATACAAAGCGCTTTTGGCTGTTTTTGAAATAGTTAAAAACAATTACTTGAATTGAAAGATAAAATAGCCCTTAGGTGTTTCCACGAACAATTATACTGATTACTGGTTTGATTACGATCCTTACATTCTAACCTTTATGGAATTAGTTAGACATGATAAAGTAAATATTCTTTTTATAGTTTTTCATAAAAGTAATTTAAAGCGAGTGCGGAAAGTAAACAAAGTAAAAAGCGAGTGCAGGAAATAAACAACGTAAATGTGCGAGTGCAGGAAATAAACAACGTAAATGTGCGAGTGCAGGAAATAAACAACGTAAATGTGCGAGTGCAGGAAATAAACAACGTAAATGTGCGAGTGCAGGAAATAAACAAAGTAAAAGCGAGGCAGAAATAAATAAAAGTAAAGTACGAACTTGAATTAAAATGGCGGCAGGATTAACTTCCTCCAGAGTGCTCCAAAACTCGAACCACAGACAGATTACAGACTCGATCACTCGATTGCAGAGGCACCCCGATGTGGAATGGCAACTGCTTTATAAATGATATATGCCTAGAGAATTCTAATTCTGGATGATGAAAAACGAAAATCTAAGGTCCTATTTATAGTAAAAACTGAAAGCATGAAATGACAGGGATGCCCCTCCACTAAAAAGTGGAGGTTACTGATTTTGGCCTTGTGGCGCCCGCCACAGGCCTATGGCGCCCGCCATGGTCCCTACAGGGGATGATGGAGTGGGGATCGTGGGTCTTGGAGGTTGAGGAGTGGTCTTGAGACGTGGCCACGTCATGGCTAACCCCATGGCGCCCGCCACGGTGGGTGCCGTAAGTGCAAAATGCTGAATTTCTAGGTTTTCGTCCGTTTTCACTCCTTTTTCGCTCCTTTTCCCGATTCCAGCTCCGATTATTATAAAAACCTGAAAACATAAGAAAACAAAGCAATAACAAAGCAAAACAACAATAAAAGCTAAGAATGCATGCGAAATCGGAGTCAGAAATACGGTGAATTTTAGTGTGATCATCATCCCACAGTGACAATCCTAGCAGCAAGGTCGAACTAGTGAATTCTAAAGAGAAAGCTCAGGAAGATGATAAGATGACCGATAACTTCGAATCTGACTCAGATGCGTCATTTGATGTTATCTGCAATGTGGTTTCGGTGCTCCCCAATGACAATGATAGGGTCATGGAAGTCGAAGACGAAGAAAATGATATGGAGGATGAAAAAATGAGACACATGTTGGTTTGTTACTACGTAATGAACAATGGTTGCGTTGAGGAACAAAATGCTTTCTTTGAGAGGTCATACGACTCCATGAAATGACACCTAAAGCCTTTGTATATAAAGGGCAAAGTTGAAAATGTTGGGGTGAATAAAATACTGGTAGACGGTGGAGCTGCAGTGAATCTGATGCTGAAGAAAATTGGAAAAGATGATTCCGATGCAAATCCCCATAGTATGGTGATGTTGAATTACGAAGGTAAAGTAGGAACCAATATGGGTGTCATCCAAGTGGATCTAACTGTCGGGACTATAACAAGGCCGACAATGTTTATGGTTATTTGCTTCAAGTGAAAATTACAATTTGCTCCTGGGAAGGGAATGGATCCACGATGTAGGGGTTGTACTTTCGTCAATGCACCAGCGTATAGCCATCTGGCGAACGAATGGCATTGTCGAAAATATCGATGCTGATCAGAGTTACTTCATGAGTGAGGTAAACCATATAGACCATATTCGATAATCCTTTGAAAGGATGATGAAGTTTGGGTTAAATATGAATCCCCTAAAATGTACTTTCGGTGTGCAGGCAGGTGATTTTTTAGGTTTTGTGGTCCACAAGAAAGGGATCAAAATAAATAAAAACAAAGCCAAAACCATAATGGAGGCGAAAGCGCCATCAACAAAGAAGGAGTTGCAGCCTTTGCTAGGGAAAATTAACTTTCTCAGAAGGTTCATCTCCAACCTTAGTGGAAAGACGCGGGCCTTCTCGCCTCTACTTCGACTGAAGAAGGAAGACTTTGCATGGGGGCAAGAACAACAAGCTGCCTTCGACAAAATCAAAGAATATTTGTATATTCCTCCAATTTTAATGTCTCCTTATAGAAAGAGAAGTATGAGGTTATACATTTCAGCATCGGACAAAACATTAGGAAGTATGTTATGCCAAGAAGATGAAAATGGCGTCGAAAAGGCCATTTATTACCTCAGCAGGGTCCTAAACAATGCCGAAAATAGATATAATGTTATAGAAAAATTATGTTTATGTGTATATTTTTCTTGTATGAAATTAAAGCACTATATAAATCCAGTTGATTTGTACATTTCTTCTCATTTTTACGTAATAAAACATATGGTGTCTAAATCTATTTTACATAGTCGAATTGGAAAATGGGCTCTGGCATTGACGGAATATTCCTTAAAGTATTTTCCTTTAAAGGTTGTTAAGGGACAAGTGGTTGCTGACTTTATAGCTGACCACTCCATAAATGAAACTAAGGTAGAATATGTCGAATTAGAACCCTGGAAATTGTATTTCGACGATTCCAGTCATAAGAATGGAACTAGAGTTGGAATACTAATTATTTCTCCTAACAAAATTCCAACAAAATTCAAGTACAAAGTCGAAGGTTTATGTTCAAATAATGAAGCATAATATAAGGCTTTGATTGTATAATTGAATCCTCCCAGACAAAGGAATGGCTGATGACCTTTCTTATAAACCATTAGACCAAACACTCTTTATACAAAGTCAGTCTACCAACAATTTTCAGCCTCCCATCTTAGGCTTCATATAAGATACAGAGTCAATCTCTCACAAATAAGCTTCACACCTGGGCTTCCAAATCAGGATACAGATAAAACTTTACTAACATAGTCAGTTTTCTTTGTTTAGCTTCAACCTTGAGCTTTAATCAAGACACATATAAAAAAAATCTTCCCTCTTTAGAGATGACAAATTCTCTCTACTGAGCACCTTTTATCTTGAACCTTGGGCTTTAATCAAGGCACATACAGTCAAAGTCTATACAGTCACTCAAAATCAGTCATAGTCTTGGACTTTAACTAAGCTAATTCTTTCATTACAGTCATAAAATTGGACTTTAACTAAGTTAACACCAGTCATAGTCTTGGACTTTAACTAAGATAATTTCCCATAATACAGTCATAGTCTTGGACTCTAACTAAGCTAAAAATCCATCATTTCTTGAGCTATGAAAATCAAGATAACCCATTCAGTTGTCCTGAGCTATGCAATTCAGGTTAACCATTCAGTCCTCCTTGAGTTATGTAATTCAGGGTACCCATTCAACCTTTCTTGATCTATGAAAATCAAGATACCCATTTAGTTTATGCCTTGAGCTATGCAATTCAAGAAACCAACCAACCAGTTACAAACAACTATTTTTCAGCTTTAATCTTGGGCTTTAATCAGGAAACAAACAGACTTTTCAGCTTCAATCTTGGGCTTTGATCAAGACACAAATCAAACTTTTGAGCATCAGCATCCTATGCTTTAACCAGGATACAAATCAATCCTTGCCTCCTAGATCTAGCCTTTTAGGAGGAACTACGATGCTCTGATCTCTCAGCTCTCTTTTTGGGGTTACGTAGGCAAAAGGTCATAAGATCTTTGTGAGTAGACCAAACAAAAAAATAATAAGTTCTCAGACCTAATTCAAAAACACCAGATATCATAAACCACATATATACTTTTTTTCTAAATAAAATAACCTAAAAGAGATCCACATACTTTTGATAGAATTTTTAACCAACAGACATCTGTTTAAACTTAGTTTGCAAGCATGGTTAATTGGAGACATCTATTTCCCTTCCTTAAACAGCTTCATAGGATAAAAAATGAATCGAATTATAGTACCAAAGCGATAGTGATTCGAAACCACAAAAATCGAGCTACAACTTGGAAGCAGTACAAAGGATCCTAATATATGTCAAAGGTTCTGTTGGTTGTGTAATTTTCTTTTCCGCGACGGATACGAGCAGAAAATGAAATTTGCTCAATTTTACCAATTTCAACTGGTGCAAAGATAAAGATGATTGAAAATCTAGAAATGGATACATATTTATGTTTATTGCAACACCAATCTCATGGTGTTCAAAGAAGGAAACGGTAGTAGTACATTCATCTTATTAGGCCGAGTATATTACAACTTCGTTATGTGCGTGCCTATCCATGTGGCTTATGAATATATTGTAGGAGTTGGGCAGCAGTGAGGGTGAGGCTATTACACTCCTTGTTGACCATGATTTCAAGATTAATATTTCTAAGAACCCAATTGCACATGGGAGGAAAAAGTAATTTGAGATGGGATTTTACTACTCGAGGGAACTTTTTAGTGAATGTACATTACAATTGAGATAATGCAGAAGTGAAGATCAAGTTGTTAATTTGTTGACTAAGGGAGTCACAAATGATGTGTTCAAGAGGTTGGAGATGAACATAAGCATGAAAGACTTGGTGCACTTAAATTGAGGCGGTGTATTGAATATTATAATGGTAATTCAAGTGTTGTAATTGGTTAACATGAGTGTGTAACCGGTTATAACAAAGCCAGTTCCACCTTTGAAGTAACAGAATAGTACAGATTTTGTAGTTGTAATCGGTTAACCTGTGGCGTTAACTGGTTACCACTGAATGTTATTTGTTTTTATTGTCAGATGTAACTGGATCCACCTTTGAAGTAACCGAATAGTACAGATTTTGCAGTTGTAATCGGTTAACCTGTGGCGTTAACTGGTTACCACTGAATGTTATTTGTTTTTATTGTCAGATGTAACCGTTTAACCAAACGGTGTAACCGATTATAAGGTTGAATTCTTTTGCCATTTAATTGTTTATTTTATTTTCCCAATCATATTGTAACACTTGTATAAATATATTGGATACATTCTCATCCAAGGTTAATGCAATATTCACTTCTCATCCTCAATTCTATCTCTCTCTCAATTTTTCTCTCTCACTCTCCATATTTCAATTTTCTCCACCATTATTTATCAATTTTGTTGTTCAAAGTTCTAACAAATCATTGGACTGGAATGTGGGAGTGACGATTTTGTTGTATTTATCCATCATCTTTGTTGTGTATGTTGTCGTTTGGAAAAAATCAAGTTGCGGCTAGGAAAAAATCAAGTTGTTATTAAGAGTGCTTCCTAGTCTTGGAACATGTTGTACTTGGTAGGTTTTATTGGCTAGTGAGATTTGAGATTTGATTTGTATTTAGAGTTGGAGTGTGTTGTTTTTAGAATTGGGGTATGTTTGTTGTAGGCTTTAATTTGTAATGTCTCACTTGATTTATAATATGTCTTGTGTTAGAAGTTTTACTCTTAAAGTGTGTTTGGATGAGATAATTGAGAATTTTTAAGAAATTTAAAATTTTAAATAATTTAAATGATTCAATTGAAATTCATTCATTTTTAAATTTTTTTATTTGGATGGAGTATTAAAATGATTTATTGTTAAAGTTTTGTAGTCATTTTTATAATTAAAAAAATTGACAAATTTAAAATTATGAAAATAGGGATCAATTTGTAATTTTTGAAAATTTGAAGGGTTAATTCGTAAATTTTAAAAATTATTAAGGATTTATTTGTAATTTTTTGAAAATTTTAGGGATGAATATAGAATTTTTTATATAATATGATGTTATCTTACAAAGTTGAAAAATTAATAATAAACAATTTAACATTTGCATTACATAGAGTGAAGAAGCAATTTCAAATTCTTTATTTTTTGGTGTCATTTGAAATTCCTTAATTTGATCATATGAAAATAACCCCAAAAATTTAACAATGAATCATTTTAATACTCAATTCAAACAAATATATATATATATATATATATATATATATATATATATATATATATATATATATATATATATATATATATATATATATATATATATATATATATATATATAAATGAATTTCAATTGAATAATTTAAATTGCTTAAAATTTTGAATTTCTTAAAAATTCTCAATTTCTTCATCCAAACACACTCTAAATTTAATTTGATTAACATACTTCATATATTTACAATATTTTAATAATTCTCTATATTTTTTATCAAAACATTTTATATTTCTTCAAAAAAAAATATATTTTCTCTCGTTAAAATATTTCATTCAAACATATTCTTAATACTCTTTAATGTAATATACCTTTGCTTCTTAAAAAAATTCTAATTCCTGAATTTCACTGTATTCATGGGAAGTAATTTTGGATCCGTTTGTTTTGTTTTTGTATAAAAATGATATTTATGTTGTAACATAATTTTGTGGAAATTTTTTTTTATAAAGAAATATTTTTTATAAAAGTTTAAAATAAAAATTTGATTTGAATAATTATTTTTAAATTATTATAGATATTTTATTATTGAGTTAAATATGTTTTTAGTCCCTATAAAATGATTAAATTGCGTGCAAAAATAATTTTATAAGAACTAAAACTCGACGTTTTTTACAGGGATTAATAATCAAAATCAAGATATTTATAGGGACCAAAAACATATTTAATTATTTATTATTTTATTTAAAAATATAGGTATTAAAATTTCAAAAAATCACTTAATTTTAAAACTATTTCAAATAACTTTCTATAAAAATCATTTTTGAGAAACAATTTTTTTCAAACATTGTAATTTCAATTATGTTTTAATCTTCAATAATACATATTTATGTTGTACGATGTGAAAATTAATTTTACAATTTAAAAAATATATATATATATATATATATATATATATATATATATATATATATATATATATATATATATATATATATATATATATATATATATATATATATATATATATATATATATATATATTTTTTTTTTTTGAAATTATATCATCTTGAAAAATAGTTTACAAAATTAAAAAATATAAAGAAAAATTTATTTTTTTAAACTTAAAACAAATAGATCCTTTAACCGTCGTTGATAAATATGACTGTGCGCCACGGCAACCTTCTACTCGCCCATTTGTTTGCCGCTAATAAAAACCATAGAGACCCATTTGAAATTCAGTAGATGCAAATAAGACGGATCTCTAAAGACATGAAAATATAAAATATTGTATAGTTGTCCACCATTGAAACCAAGTGGGTGCTTTTTTTGGGCTCTATTTTGAACTTTGAACTTTGAGCCCCAGGAGGACATTCTATCTTTATACCATACAGCCGTATCATACATGATTGGTGGTAGATAATTTACTTGTCTCTTATGCTTGAGAGGAATGAACCTGTGAAAGACTCCAAAATTGTTTATATCGATTGCATCATAAAATATATTAATCATAGAAGGCACCATTTAACGGAATTTATTTTAGAAAAACAAGGACCACTATGTATTTTTAGTGGGTGTGAACTTTATCTGGGTGTGAACTTTATCGGGTGTGAACTTTGGTAAGAAATATTATATTTTTTCCGGCGCATTAAAAATATTCACACTTCAAAAGAAAATGGAAATTGTATTTTTGGAATTTGCTATATTTTTTCAAATAAAAAAAAGATATATATATATATATATATATATATATATATATATATATATATATATATATATATATATATATATATATATATATATATATATATATATATATATATATATATATATATATAATCCTCAAAGTAAATTTAACATTAAATTTGTATATCAAGTGCTTGTGAAAGACATTTGAACATCTTTAGAATATTTTTGGTCGATCTTGCTACTTTCGCACTCACCTCGATCAAATATTTTGTTTTGAATGGTAAAATGTACTATACATAACAATTAAATCTTCATTAGCCTAAATTCAATTTTGCTCGAGATATATTACCCACAAATTGTGAATAAATATTGTTGTCCTTGAATCTGTGTTCTAATGGTTGGACTTGGGACTTCACATGCAATAGGGTGAGGGTGAATTGTGTGATTTGGATAAAAATTTGTTTTCAAAAATAAATGAGAAATAAAATCAGAGTTTAAAATTTTTTTTGAAAATTTGTGCAGTGGAAAATAACTTGAGGAAATAAAATGAGTTAAGGGAAAAGAGAAACATCAAAAGCTATATAGGTTTGGTCAAAACAAAAGGACCTACTCCTTTCCTAAAGAATTAATCTTGAGAGTTTCCACTAAACATTGAGATCTTTTAGTCTGAAAGACTCATGAACCCCTTTATATAAGGAAATGGTAATTTATCTTCAATCACAATATACAAGATGATGAAGGTGTATGTTTGCGTCTTTTCTTCATATTTCAGTTGAGAATGAAATGGCCAATCTTCCTTCCAAAATGGTGGATTAAAGCAGTTAGTCTTCTTTCCACAAACACAGACCTTGGAGTAGTTAGTCTTCAAGTTCCATAACCTTTAAGCTCAATACCTTTGTTTTAATTGGGATAACAAAAAACATGTGAGATTTTACCATCGGACTGATCTCAAACTTGTGAAGTTTTTAAGTATTGGACTGAGCTTCAACCTATCTTGGTTTTAACACTTGGTTGACCAAGAACCTAGCAGATTTTGACACATGCTAATCTACAACTTAAACTAGGATTGAAATACCTAATACCACATAAAATATTTTTAAGGGCTTATCTTTAACCCAATAAAATCCCTAATTGGGTTGTATTCAACCAAGGTATACACAAAAGCTTCCCTGGGTGAACTTTAAAATTCTTCCCATTCCAAAATTATAAAATGTTCTCACTCACGAAAGGACTTTTCTCCCAAAATATTTTAGGCTAAATCCATAGTGATATAAAGTTAAAGAAATGTTTAGAGATAGAGAGAAAGTGTGTGTGTGTGTGTGTGTGTGTGTGTGTGTGTGTGAGAGAGAGAGAGAGAGAGAGAGAGAGAGAGATAAAAGTGTCAACATAATTTTGGATGCTTTGAAACGAGAAATGAAACCTCTATTTATAGGCCTGAGGTTGGCTCAAAAAGGAAATTTCTTTTAACGCATTTGTAATAATCTAATCGAATAACACTTATGTCTCATCGATTAGAAGATTAAAACAATCGATTGTAAGTTCCATAAAAGGAAGGAAAACATATTTAGTTGTTATACATCATTAATGTGCTATCTAAATTGTTTGGTGTGTAAGTTTGAACTAACCTAATCGATCAGACAAAGGAATTAATCGATTAGATACGCGAAATGTTTCCCTCTAGCTATTATAACAGCTCCCAAGTCATTTGGCACAACTTCAAGACATTTTTCATGATATTTTCTTTTAAAATAGTTTGAAAATGTTTTTGTGTGTGTATGTGTGTGAGTTTTTAGACATATACTTTTACGATAAAGTCTTTTTTCTTTTACAAACGTCCACTCATTACTAAGTTAGTAGATCACCATATATTTCTTTATGTCTTTGTCAGATACTTTTCTTTACGTTAATACATGCTTAAGTGGCTTTAAGACGAGGCTTTAGTTTATTCTTTGTTTGCCATCATCGGATTGTCAAGTTTATCAAACCCTAAAGATAGGTTATGCATCTTTATCCGTTTAATTGTTCATGATTGACTTATCGTAATACTTTAGTTATCATCATCAAAAGTTAATGACCCTGTTTAAAGCATATCACCTGCAAAACAAGGTTCCACATTAATACTATAATGGGGCAACCAAATGATGTTTTCATCTTGTTATGCTGATTTTGGATTGAAATTTTGGTATGACAGATCCCATATGTCCTACAGGATGCTGAGACATCTGGTCTAACAGAAATAGCAACACAATGCATATAATAATAATAGTACTGAATAGCATAAACAACACACAAGAATTGTTAACCCGATTCGATGACTCGCATCTACATCTGGAGGATACCAAGCCAAGAAGGAAATCCAGTATCAATAGTATCAATTCAGAGTTAAACCACTTAGTTTACACTCTTCACTTAATCACTATCCAATGAAACTTCTACCTAAGAGTTCCTCACTCCTAGTATATGAGCATTCCCACTCACTTCCCTTCAGTCACACAAAGTGACAATTATAATTAACAAGATCAAACTAGAAGATATAATTCTATGATAATACCTAGGCATGACACACATGACTAAGAACAATACTTATAGTTGCTTAACAACTTCCTCCAAGAACAACAATCACTGTTGCTTAAAAGCTTCGAGGAGAAAATTGACCAACTCACAATCCAAGTGGTTCACACATACCAACTCTTCTAGAAGCTTCTTCTTATAAGCACAAGGTTCAAACCTCTTATCTAACCAGGATAACAACATACCGTAAACAATCCGCTACTTCCATTCCTTCAAGCCACAAAACTGGAAGAGCTCATCTCTAATAGTTTGGATAACATTCTAAACAACGATTGCATACACCAATTGACCACTGGTTGATTTACACTACTACTACACACAATCTCTTGGATGCATTTTCCATATAATATTGTCCTCATAAATTTTAGCTCAAACAAGGATCATCTCCTTCTCTTTTACTTTCAAGATTACTACCTTTTCTTCAACCAGCTCCAGCTGAAATGTTATAATATTATGAATGATACTTTCCACAAATACAACCGTCAGTAGCATCACCAATAGTGTTCAACTTCACAGCTTCAGAGATCCTTCAAAATAGATACAATCTAATAGGTTTTTGACTCATCATTTACCATAAACTGCTTATGTGTAGCGCGATGTCGAGACATTAGGATTGACATATCAAACTCGGCTTCTTTCTTGATGAAACTTCATCCAGTTCATGATTTAGAAAATCATAAACATGTATCTTTACAAGAGAATTCATCTTCAAATATACCAGAATTACATTGGACACCATAACCAGGAAGATTCTCCTAATTAGGTCACCACAAATAAGCTTAAGAGATAACTTATCAAGATCTTCACTCTCGCATGAAAGATTTGACAGTGATACTCTTTTGCTTTGGCTTCACCCTTTTCTCTCACCATCAAGAAAATTGAGAATGATGGAATCAATGTTCTAGACAAATTGGTCTTCAATACTTGATTTGAAATATATTCTTCTTCTAAGAAAAAAACAGATGAAACTTCCATGTCATGTAGTCTTTAATAAGATCCATTCACCTTTTAATCACTTCTTTCCTGTAATAAAGATATGTACCTTTATGAGTGGAGTTGAGATAATCATTAAGTATCTTTCGCATATCTAACCAAATGGTTGAAGATGTCTTGCATAAATTTCATCAACATAGAATAATCTTCCGAGGAGACCAAACCCTAATTTCTTTCCAAAAAAAAACTTTCTAAAGTCTCACCACCAGATACATAAGAAACAACCAGGGTTACATCAGATACCATATAGTGGAATAAACAACGACTCCTCAATAATCTTCAGGCACAACTCAATAATCCTTGCATACCATCACCATAATCCAAGTGCCAACAAAACAAGATAGGTTTGAAAATAAATCAAACTCACAACAACAGTTCTCCACCAAAGCTACACACCTGATAACAACAGACAAGTCCAATACACACCCTATCATGAATAGTCTATCCTCCGCTTCTAGGGACCATTCAAACACCAATATGAACATATCAAGTTCAAATAGCTTTCAGTATATCATATTTCTTCCTTTTTACCATGAACCAGAAAATATCCCCCTTGGATCTCATCCAGAAACAGACCAGGATGCTTGCTCTGATACAAATTGAAATTCTGGTATGATAGATCATAAATGTCCTACAGGATGTCGAGACATCTGGTCTGATAGAAATATCAAGGCAATGCATATAACAATAACAATACTGAAAAGCATAAACAACACACAAGAATTGTTAACCCAGTTCGATGACTCACATCTACATTTGGTGGCTACCAAGCCAAGAAGGAAATCTATTATTAGTAGTATCAATTCAAAGTTAAGAAAACTCAGTTTACACTCTTCACGTAATCAATACCCAATGAAACTTCTACCTAAGAGTTCCTCACTCCTAGTATATGAGCATTCCCATTCAGTTCCCTTCAGTCACACATCGTGACAATTACAATTAACAAGATCAATCTAGAAGACATACTTCCATGACAATATCTAGGGATGATACACATGATTAAGAACAATGCTTAGAATTTCTTAACAGCTTCCTCCAAGAAAAATATTCACTCTTGCTTAAAAGCTTCGAGGAGAATAGTGACCAACTCACAATCCAAGTGGTTCACATATACCAAATCTCCTAGAGAGTGGTTTTATCGCTCCGCAAGCGCACAGATCTATCGAAGTAATATAAAAGATTGTTGAACCATAGAGACCGATGTCAAACTATTTTAATCTATTGTTGTAGTGCAAAACTAAGGCTAGAGATTGTCATGGATAAAAACGAGAAAGGAATAACTAAAATAAAAGGGTTTAAAATAAATAAGGGAACTGAGGTCGTAAAATGATTTTGGGGGTTCTTAGGGACTCTATAGGATCTGTGGCTGAAATGAAAGCTGAAGTTGATATGACGAAAATACCAACCTAAAGGTTCGATCTCACACTCTCGCGCCATTGACAGAGCCACGACCGATAATCCCAAGATATTTATCTCGCTCGCTCGGTAATTAAAGGTCGTCTTTTTGAAGATGGATAAGATCGAAATGAAATACCTAAAGCGCTCTCGCTGTGTTTAGGCTCTAGTGTCATGTGCATACTATCTAACGCGTACCTGAAACTCTCGCTCTATTTGACTCGTCTTAGTGCATTTCTCACTCTCGTGACAAAATGCTGGTAAGAAGCCTCTCGCTCTCACGACAAGACTACCTAAATTAATCTTAGAACACAAAACCATAATTCCAAGCATATAAGTAGTGTCGATTATCCTACGAAGTTTCGTCGAGACGAAGATCCTCAAACTACAGGCTCTAATTATATTTAAGTAGACATGTAATTACGCATAAATAAACTAAACATGATAAACATAATTAAAGACAACATGCTTGAAAAATTATAGAATACAACAACAATATATAATACAATAACAATATAGAATACGATAATGATAATAATAAAGCGATAAATAATAACCTGTAAAATGCGGTAAATGAATTGAACTCGAATACTAAAATTGCAGCAAGATTTGTATTGATACTTGAAATGATACAACAGTACAAGGAAATAGAAAATACAAAGTTGTAGCAATTCCTCAGTGTGAGTAATTGCTGCTTTGAAACTGAGAATATATGTTTAATTCTAAATGCGATTCGGCAGCGCTTCTCCGCAAATTCCGGATGCCTTAACTGCTCCCTAGAGGGGTCTTTTTATAGAAGAATTTGGATCCAAGAAGTTTTGATAAGATTTGAATTCAAACGAAGCAAAACTGCCTCTGGAAATTGTTCCCGCGACATATGGCGAACACCATATACCAATGGCGAACGCCATTGGTCTGCTAGAATAATTCTGGAACTTTGGGGAAAATGGAGAATGCCATTTGGTCCCTTTGAGGGAATGGCGAACACCATTCACCTAGAGGAGTCAGAATCTTCATTTTTCTTCACTTTCTTCACTCTTTAGCTCATATTTCGCTATTTTCTTTTATTTTGCTGATAATGGACCTGTTAAGACAAAACAAAGGAAAACATAAGTAATCAAAGAAAATAACATGAAATACTCGATTAAATGATACTTCAAATGTGCATAATGGATATGAAAATACGATACGAATTCGAGTTATCAAACCCCCCACACTTAGGCTTTTGCTTGTCCTCAACCAAACTCCCCACTAGGTAAACAATTAAGTGCGTCGTTCGACTCTTAGGCACGACAAAACCAAATGGTAAGGTACTCGAATGCTAGTCTAGTGTTAAATGTATAGGTACTAAATAGTGAATCTAAGGATACCGTAATGACACAAATCTACCTAAAGCGGATAAAGATTTTCCTCATATGCAATATCAGCCTGAATCATGACATTATACTTTGACCTACTGTTAACCATTCTATTCCGCTTCTTTTTCATTCTTGCGCAATCATATTAAGCTTGTTATCCTTTTGCTTACATGGTAATCGAACCTGTTTGTGTTTGATCTCTTATTCACAAAATTTGTCTTCTTTTTTTTCTTTACTTTTTTTTCTTTCTTTTGCTTACGAATTTCAAGATTTTGCTCCTTTGGGCTAAATGCCAGGTGAGGACCACCTAACTTAGTAAGAACAGGTATTTGATTCACATTTTTCTATGAAAGAACATAAACACGACTTTGAGATCAACACATATTTGCATCAGTTCGTTACTTAGTTTGCATCTAAGGATGATGTTGACTGCTAAGATAAACTAATCAAGAAGCTACATAGAACTTTATAACATGGTCTTGGCATAATGCCTATCTAAACTAACATCACATAATTGGAGACTTTAGGGTGTAAAAATGGTACCGATATTTTCAAAAACTTTCCCAAGTCCAGCCTAACATATCCTAAGCAAAATAAAGTAACTTATTTGGTGTCATGCTAATGAATCAGAACAAAAATTTTAAAATGGGGCCAAGTTTCAGGGAATTTTCAAACAACGAAAAATTAAAGTAATAATTTGACTCATTAGCACATATGACTCGATAAAGAAACAAACAGAAAGCAAACTAACTAGAAAGCGGTAAAATGAAAGCGGTAAAGTTCCCCCCCACACTTAAACCAAACATTATCCTCAATATTTTGATAAAAGGTGGAAAAGGGAATTATAGAACCTGTATGAATGTCATTGCATGCCAAATATTCTCTGATCTTCTCTTATTGTCCATGTCTTTTCTGGCCACTTTTTCTTCGGTGGTGGGAGCTTTGAGATACCTCTATTTGTTGAATTTTCTCTCTTCTGAAACAAATCATAATGCTACTAGTTTCCGAAGGAAGTATCTGCAAAAGTATTAGAAAAATATACAGTGCAATATTAGTGTCACCACCAGCAGCCAGCGTCATTCACATGAATGTCTGTGGGCACCTAGAAAAAGCCGAGACGAGACAAGCTATACATTTCTTTATTTCCTGCAAACACAAACAATAAAATTAAAACATTAAATTAAAACATTCATGGGGTGCATCCCACGCAGGGCTTTGTTTAACGTCGATAGCTCGACGACTAATATTTTTTGGTTTCCATGGCCACTTATTAAACCATCTCACATATCCCTCGCCTTTTATTTTCTTCCATCTGTGGGGTGGTTCATTCTTTTGAACTTGTGGTGGTGGTTCTGGATCTATCCTAAGTATTAACTTTTCAAGTTTTGGCTTACTTATTTCATCCACCATCTCAAAGTCTAACTTTACCCTCTTAACAATAATGATATCCATAATTTCTTGCTCCTCTAATTTTCTCTTTTTATGTTGGATCTCAAACAAGGGTACATTGGTGCATATATTTTCCAATACATCCACATTTGTTTTAAATTGGGAGTCTACAAACCTATGCGGGAAATGAATTGTTGGGGTATAGGGATGAGGAATAACATTAGATGTTTTCTTCTCCACCTCTTTGACGACCTCCTTTTTGGGTGGTGTCGGCAGATTTTTCTCAATTTCTACTCCTTTCTCATTGTAACTCCCCTCAATCTCATTGTCACTCTCCTCAACCTCATTATCAATTTCCTTAGGATTTTCAATTTTTCTTTCACTATTGGTTGTTACAACATCCACATGTCTCTCAGGGGAGGGTCCTATAGGTTTCTTGCAATTAGAGAGATTTGAGTCTCCAATGCCTCAGTGTGAGTCGCAAGGGACTCGACCACAATGTTCATCCGCCTAAAGGTTTCATAAGTTTGGAGATGTTGGTTTTTAAACTCTTCATTCTGGATAGTTTGTGTCTCCACAAAGCGCTCCATCATATATTCAAGCCTAGAATAATTCGTCATTTCAATGAAATCCTCCACTAATATTTCGAGGTTGGAATTATAGGATTCTTGCAGTTCCTCAAAGTATTGGGAGTGGTGATTTGGGTGAGAATGATTTAGTGTCGCGTTGAAATCCTCCATTAGTATTTCAAGGTTGGATAAGTATTCTTGTGATTCCTCAAAATTCTGGGACTGGTGATTGTAGGAAAATTTTGGGTGTGGTTCCTCAAAATTTTGAGAGTGCTAATCGTAGAGGTAATTTGGATGTGGTTCCTCGAGATACTATGAGTGGTAATCATAGAGAAAGTTTGGGCGATACATGATTTTTATTAATTTTTAATTTTATTTTTATTTTTATGAAACAAGAGTGACTTAGTCTATAAGATGCAACAACAGAATAACAATATTAACTGTTGGTCCCCGGCAACGGAGCCAAAAACTTGATCGCTCCGCAAGCGCACAGATCTATTGAAGTAATATAAAAGATTGTCGAACCACAGAGACCAATGTCAAACTATTTTAATCTATTGTTGCGGTGCAAAGCTAAGGCTAAAGATTGTCATGAATAAAAACGATAAAGGAATAACTAAAATAAATAAGGGAACTGAGGTCGTAGAATGATTTTTGGGGTTCTTAGGGACTCTATAGGATCCGGGGCTGAAATGAAAGCTGAAGTTGATCTGACAAAAATTCCAACCTAAAGGTTTGATCTCACACTCTCGCGCTATTGACAGAGCCACAACCGATAACCCCAAGATTTTACTCTCGCTCGCTCGGTAATTAAAGGACGTCTTTTTGAATATGGATAAGATCGAAATGAAATACCTAAAGTGCTCTCGCTGTGTTTAGGTTCCAGTGTCCTGTGCCTACTATCTGACGTGTACCTTAAACTCTCGCTCTATTGGACTCATCTTAGTGCATTTCTCACTCTCGTGACAAAACGCTGGTAAGAAGCCTCTCGCTCTCACGACAAGACTACCTAAATTAATCTTAGAACACAAAACCAAAATTTCAAGCATACAAGTAGTGTCGGTTATCCTACGAAGTCTCGTCAAGACGACGGTCCTCAAACTACGGGCTCTAATTATATTTAAGTAGACATGTAAGTACGCATAAATAAATTAAACATGATAAACATAACTAAAGACAACATTCCTGAACAATTATAGAATATGATAACAATATATAATACGATAACAATATAGAATACGATAATGATAATAATAAAGCGATAAATAAGAACCTGTAAAATGCGGTAAATGAATTGAACTTGAATACTAAAATTGCAACAAGATTTATATTGATACTTGAAGTGATACATCATTACAAGGAAATAGAAAATACAAAGTTGCAGCAATTCCTTTGTATGAGTAATTGTTGCTTTAAAATTGAGAATATATGCAGCAATTCCTAGAGGGGTCTTTTTATAGAAGAATTTAGCTCTAAGAAGTTCTCGGAAGATTTGAATTCAAACGAAGCAAAACTGCCATGAAACTGCCTCTGAAAACTGTTCCTGCGACATATGGCGAATGCCATATACCAATGGCGAACGCCATTGGTCTGCTAGCATAATTCTGGAACTTTATGGCAAATGTTGAACGCTATTTGGTCCCTTTGAGGGAATGGCGAACACCATTCACCTAGAGGAGGCAAAATCTTCATTTTTCTTCACTTCCTTCACTCTTTAGCTCAGATTTCGCTCCTTTCTTCTATTTTTCTGATAATGGACCTATTAAGACAAAACAAAGGAAAACATAAGTAATCAAAGCAAATAACATGAAATACTCGATTAAATGATACTTAAAATGCGCATAATGGATCGGAAAATACAATACAAATTCGAGTTATCATGGTTCACAAATAAAGCCCTATTGTTTACATATTTTCTATTCACGACTTGTTTTTAAAACTAGCTTACAATGCTTCTATGTATTACCTATTACCCAACTGGATTTGGGCCTTCAAAACACAAAAAAATTGTTGTTACAAATCTGCATAAGATTCTGATACAAAATAGGTCTTCAATCAAATCTTCCTAAAAATATCTCCTTATTTGGAAAGTATATATTTCTTTTTTAATTTTGATTGAATCTTCCAGACCTTTAAATCAGCACCCCTTTAAATCAATGCCATATAGGATTTCATAATATCTCCAGAATATTCTGCATCTATTAAAATATAACAGAACCAATCACTCCAGCTCAACATAAACACGATGTCGTATGCGATGTAATATGCTCCTTCAAGGACATCTTCTTAGACATGTTCCAGAACAACAAAAGAAACCTCCAAGATATTCTCCTCGAAGTTAGGACTTCTATCATTAGCTCCAGAATATCTTCACAATTAGAACCTAAGGATTCTCCTTGAAAATACCTTGAAAAACAACTCCACCTTGAATCTCTTAGTCCTTTAAAACATCTCCACCTATGATAGCATAATGTTCTATAAAATATTATTCATAATTCAAATTATAAACCCATCACTCTAGTTCCATAGACCAAGACGTCATGACATTTGTCTTTGACATCTGTCTGTAACACATGACAGTAATATTGCCATGACAGTTGCATATGTTTCAACATCTGTCTCAGTATCTGCCAATAACCACATATGTACTGAAATATGTGCCACCATATCAGGACATCTTGTTTGACATGTTCTTCTAGAATCTAGACCATGTTAGTTTAACATATGGAATTTCTTATTCAACATGTTCCAACCATATTAGTTTTACCAAACATAATGCCAATCATAAAATCATAGAATTAACATGGATAATTTGGTTCGCAGAATCCCAATCTCTACATAAATGACTTTTACTATTTCCCAACCAATTCTTCAATGTAGCATTAGCGAATTCAACTCTATTATTTGTTGTATTTCCAAAGTGTCTAACCTAATCAATTCAAGTACAAATAATATTCTCCTTCACCTGGTCTATAATTGTACTTTCAACATATTTCAAGAAATCATGATATTTCTCACACACTCTCCTAAAAGGTATTACAAATTCAACATATAACTCTTCTATAGAGAAATTTATTATACATTCAAAGCATCCATTATGATTTCCAATATCACACCAGTTTTGACCATTTTCCCATCTTCACCTCTGATTTGTTTGGTCTGTATCGTAGGTTTAAATCTACTTATCATATTTTTTGTTAAATGATACATGTAAAGTAATGCATATGATGTATGAAACACCTTTGAAATGAAATTCATTAGTACGATATCACGATCAATGATAATTACCTTTGACATGTTTTCTTGGTCCTTCAACATAGTATGACACACTTATAAAGCCCAAGTAACATTATCCTCTTTTTTACTTACCATTAATGTAAACCGAACTAAAAATGTTATATGCATAGAAGTAACACCAAGAATTTCTTGAAATGGAAGTTTGTTCTTGTTGGTCTTATATGTTGAATAAATAATGAGTGACACGCCACAAGTGTATGACAATGCAAAGTAGTAAAAAAATTATCGAACCACAAAGATCAATCGTTGAATACTAAATTCTATTCTATCGATGTAAATTTATAGCGATTGAAAATTGGTTTTTATGAAAACAAATTAAATTAAAACGAGAGAAAAATTATAAGATAAACAACATCTAGGGTTCATGATTCTTGCTCAGACATATCCAGATGTTCCTTAGTTTCAATTATGAGAAATTCAATACGAATATAGAAAAATAGATAAATATGGACAACAACTACTTTTGTCGGCGTGTTGTCCTGTCTAAGATAAATAATTTTTCTGCTATCGCTACCCTGAATTATTTATCAAAGATCATTTTTTGCACAACTATAAAAATTAGAACTTTTCTCAACTGAGTCTGAACACTTTTGTGATTCATACTCATTTGTTTAATTTTTTTTCAAGTATTGAAACAGTACCCTTTCAGTGTAAGATCAGTACTTGAGTAATCTTTACTTTCGTAAAAGATATAGATTTAAAATTCAGATTTTATAATAAAATTCAAACAAGTTTCTTGTAATCGATTTGTTAGGGTTATCATGGATATATCGTGAGACAAGTCTCAGGACCCTTAGTCCCTAAAAGACTACTCACCCATAGTGAGAAACATTGATTTCAAAGCATATATCAAATTAGATATCATGATTAACAATATAAATAGATAACTATAACAATGGAATAAATAAAACTGGATGAAAAGTAAAATGACTTGAATAATAATAACGAGAAGCTCCAAGGAGACTTGAGTACAATAATTTGCTCTAAATCGAAAATAATGCATAAAATATAAATAAGAGATCTCTAAACTCATACAAATCATGAGTTTTTATAGGAAATTATAAAAGCGAAAACTTAAATTGTGTTCAATGCCCAATAAAAGGAGAATACCACTGATAAAAAAATGCAGAAATCCCAAAGCAACAATAAGAGATTCGTAAAAGGAAACAATGATCTTGGAGATATGTCTGACTGCTACGGCCCGTAGTAGTTGCTACGGCCGTCCGTAATAGATGTCTAGAAAACAAATGGAGAGTGAGACAGTGGGCATTGGCTGCTACGACCCGTAACAACTATTACATCCGCCCATAGCAATCCTTTGGAAAATGTATGGAGAAATTCCGACTTTTTCTATTTTCCTATATTTTACTCCTTTTAGTTCCTATTTCATCTTGGACACTTACTTAGGCCTGAAAATACCAGAAATAAAATATCAAGCATAAGACATGATAAAAATGAAGATAAGCCGAACGAAAACAATTAAATAGAGAAAGGAAATAACTAATAAAAATGGTAAGAAAGCCACTTACCCCAAACTTATATTGTTGCTTGTGCTCAAGCAACAAAGCTTGCATATGCAATTTTTTGAATCAAGCTTCTTAGTAATGGAAAAGCTTACAAAAATGAAACTACTGGTACTCATACTTGAATCTTTGTTCATATTGGATAAGACCTAGTTCTCCTAGTACTTATTTGATACCAGAGGTATTACAAGTATACAAACTCTAACAAAGCCACGTATCAAAGTCTTATTTTCGGATACTGCTCTAACTATACTTTGGACTTAAATCTTATTTTTCAATTTTCCTTTCCTTTTTTCGGGACAAACAAATTAAGGAATTCATAATATGGATAATCATTGCATGCACACAAGATCAATCGAGGTTTTTATTCAAAAATAATTAACACACAAGAAATTTGTTGCTTTTATTTGCAGATGAATTTACACACACTAGTGACAGACCGCCTATCATGACCGTCAGAGACCGGTTTTGAGCGATCGTTCTGGTTTTCGATGTTGTTTCCGTATACAGCTGATGTTTAGTTGTCGTTGATGTGTTTTGTTGAGATTAATTGTTGAATGAAGTATTATTATGAATTAATTTATAATTGAGTTCATTGCATAATTATACGTGGTGAATTATGATTATGTTTGTGAGTTGTGATGTTGTGAATATAATTATGTGTTGTGAATGTAACTATAATCGTTTGTGTTAAGGTAGGTATCTCATAATTGGAGACTGCTATAAATATTGTATTGCATGTTCCTTATGGTTAGAAGTGGAACCATAAGTGAAATTGCTATTTTTGCATTACTTTGCATGTCATGTATCATATTGTATCAGTGTGTTGAAAGAGGAGAATCACTGGTTCAAAAGTGGGGACCAGTGATCGTCCAAGGTTTAGAAGTGGGGACCATGTTCAAATGAGGAGCCATTGTTGAGTGGACGAGACCAGTAACAAATCTCTGATGTCCAAATTGGTACCACATGCATAGAGTCGAAAAGTGAGTCATATTGCATACATGTTATGTGAGTTGGATTGTCATGTTATTGTGTACACTGAATGTATGTTGTTAATTATGTAATACGCTACTCTTGCATTGTTTTACAACGTTAATATATTTGAGCGTATTCTCGCCCTTTTGTTGTTTGTTTTGCGTTGTTTTGTACAATGTTGTGCAGATACCCGTGAGGAGTAAATGTTTCTATGATTTGGAAGAGGACTATGATACTCTATTCATTTTCTTTATTATTTTATCATTGTTTAGTTGAAACAATTGCTTTGATTTGTAACATCAAGGAACAGGTCGTTATAATTGTTTTGAGTTAATGGTTGAACTTTGTTAATTTTGTTAAGTACTTCATTTGAAGAGATATTTGAAGTTTAATTTATTTATCTTGAGTTCCGCTATGAGTTTTGAAATTAATCAGGAAGTATACATGTTATGTTTGAGTAGCATCCTAAAATGATAATTTCATTCTTTAATTAAGAGTCAGAATTTTAGGGTGTTACAATGTGCAGGTTGTGATGTTACCATATATGATTTTAATAATGAAAAAAGAACAAAGCTAAAATAAATCATGAGTATCATCAATGTAGAATTTATCCAAAATCTAAGTTAAGAGGGTTCAAGTGTTAAGAGCAAAAATAGTCAAAGACAAAAATTAACATAAAAAGGAATTTAAGTTGTGAAAGCCTTGTTTGATCTTGTGCTTTAATTTTTTAAGCAAAAGTAGCTCTCAAGGTACTAATGTGATGCGCGAACACACACAAAAACATTTTATAAAACTTCGTGTATTTTAAAATCTTTCTAAGAGTTTCTTTTGGCCTCAAACTAATCGATTAGGAAGCGTCCTAACTAATTAGGAGAAAAAAAATCCCGCTCTCTAGTCAATTAGAACTTGTATCTTACTGATTAAGGAGCAAACTCACCACCTAATCGATTATGAACCCTTTTAATCGATTGAGAAGCAAACTTGGCTAAATGGTTTTTATATTGATTAGGTTTCATCGATTAACAGTACCCCAGACTAATTGATTAGAAGAATTCATGGATCATTTCCTTTCTTAGTCAATTTTTTCTTCTATATAAATGAGTCTTACGCACTCTTCCAGAAGAACGATTAGGTATATTTTTTGTCAATCGACTGCCATGATTGAATTGAAGGAGCATGTTGTTATTAGATAATCAACCTTAGAATGTTTAGAAGTTAGTTAATATGGTGATTAGATAGTTATAACTAACTACATATATGGTTACTACTAGTTACATATATGGTTACTATTAATTGACTTTGGGTTATTAACTTGTTAATAATATGATCATATATAAATGATGCTACACATACTTATATAATTTACTAATCATAATAGAATACAATCACTTATTTTGATTCGTCTCAATTCTCTTTATTTTATTTTCCCCTCATTTCTTGTAGAATAAGAAAGCTCTTACTCTAACAACGTCAACCTTGATGGTTTCCCATATCGTCGGAGAATAGAATCAATGTGAGGATAAATTGATAAATATTGTTTTTTCTAACTCTAATGAAGTTTGGTGGGATGATATGTCGTTAATCAACGGAGGAGTATTTAAATATGTGACATTACCTGAAATCAAATAGTACTACATTTAACAAGTAAATTTATTAAAATTAATTCTAAGTGTCTAAAATTAGTTGTGAATAAGTTAGTTACACCAAAATGCATTAACTCCAAAGATTGAAGAAGGTACATAATTAAATAATCACAATCATTTACTTTCACTGTGACTTGACCCTACTTACCTCACTCAGTCAACGGTGGCTGAATGGCGCCACCGCCGCCGCCACCACCATTCCCGGGCAATTACAGAATCCTATAGAAAAATAAAACATTCCAATGACACGAGTGGATTTTCCAGTGACTCATTTTTACAAGACCGTTTACTCTCCATGGCCGGTATCTCCGTTTGCCGGCGTCCTCTCTCCGGCAACGTTGTTCTAGCCCTTGCAACTGGAGATCGATTCGTTCTTCTTACAGATGGGCTTCGACTCATGAAGGATCTAGCATCACCAGTGTCAACACGTGTGACCGGTGAACGAGACTGTCGGCAAGAATTCTCGCCGGGTTCTCGCCGGCGACGTGTTCCCTCTTTGACCATTTTCTGACCCAGTTGGTCTCTGCACTGAATCAACCTCACAGCACCAAATTTTCTCGAACCATGAACCATTCTATCTCTTCTGTCGTCAATATCACCCGGAAAGGAGCAGTTTTTAAGCAACTTGATCGGAGATCCGTTGACCCTTTTGCCGGCTTTTTCTGGAGTGGTTACAGGAATGGTTTTTCTTAACCTGCAAATTTCTGAGGTATTATAGCCTTTGTTGATGAACAATGTCTGCTTCTCGTGAACCTTGGTGTCTTCTTCTTCTTGTGTGAGCCTGTGAAAGGCCTTAATGTTTCTATGTGACTTTGGTGGTTCTGGTTTGGGGGTTTCTGTGAGTACTTCCTTAACTGTTTCTTCCTCTACGAGAAAGGTTGTTTCATTGTTTTGTAAAGGTTTTGGTGGCTGTATAATCGGTACAGAAGAAGAGGATGAGGCTTTATAACTGCTCACACAGCTACCCATTTAGATTTCTTTTACAGGAAAAGAAAAAATAGTGAAGCGAGTTGAGATCAGGTTGAAGGGTTTTGAGATTTCCTCAAGGAGTAGCTTTCATAATAGGACATTCTATAATTAGAGGGACAGAGAGCTCATGTTAGCTTTTAATACCGGGTGTTTTGGTAGGTATGTAACTGCAAGGGAGTGCATTTATGGGGATAGATCTACCCGGATTTGGGTGGGAAACCATACATTTTACATAAAATGCCTCTCATCAATATTGTGAACAAAAGTTTATTTTTACTTTGTAAGATTGTTATCTAATCATTAGAGGGGATATAAATGAATATCCATGAGGACGGATAATATGATATATATATATATCCGCCTCGTTAGATAAATATGATATTCATATCCGCCTCATATCCATGCGGGTATCCGCTAACAGATAATCCGCGAGTTTTAAGATATCCGTTGATATTTACAAATATCCATGGATAAAAAAAAATTCTAAATTATTTTTTTGAATTTTTTTCCAACTTCTTTTAAAGAAACACGAAGTTATTATTATATAACATTCATACAAATATCTCTTATTTTAAGAACAAAATGTTATCACATTAATTTCTTTCATTGTAAACTAAACATATTATTCATACATTTCACTTTTACAAAAAAAATGGAAGATATTGTGATTGTGAGTAATGGTTAAAGAGTAGACGACTGAGGAGTTGAAATGAAGACACTGGTTAGACAGGGAAAATGGTCGGTTGGACGGTCGAATTAAATTGTTGAAGCGAGGTGTGAAGTAAAAAATAAGCTTAAATATGAAATGACTAATATGATTTGTATGAAATGTAAAAGATTTTCTTTAGAGAAAACTTCAAAAAATTATATATGAGAAGACTAGTATTTTAAAAGATGAAAAGACAGAGTATAATAAACTAATATTTAAGTAATTATTATAATTTATTAACTTATACAGATATTCGCGGACATGAATATTATTAAACATATATCCATATTCATTACTAAACGGACATTTAAATATCCATTTATTTTATCTGTGGATATCTATTAAGTTATCCGCCATGTACCTGTGACAGATATTATTCGCGGATATCTACGGGTATGGATATTTTTGTCATCCCTAATTAGAGAAGTATCCGCAAAAAAGGTTTGTACTCCGGTGTTTAAATCATCTATAATATAAGAAACGTGATAACTTCTTTATCCATCAGCAAAAAATAGGTAATGTATCTTTAACCAATCATATGATATCATCTAATTTTTACACATTTAATTATTTATTAAATAGTATAATTATTTGATGTTTTCAAGACATTTTACACTGAATATAACATTACCCAACTTTTAGAATTGGGTAGATAAGAATTCACCTATAAGAAAACAAAGTGTTGTGGTAAACACTTTATTAACCTTGCTTAATTGGCTGCCACCTCATAAATTAGGGGATAATTTAAGTCTAAAACAAACTTATTTCAACCAAATGATCTATTAATTAGAACCTAGTCAGGCCATTTACGCCACAAATGCCTAATTATCCCTCAAAACTGAACAAAATAGTGGCAATGTAACTAAAGCTTTCTTCATTTGGTGTATAACTCTATCCAGACGTGATGTTTCAAAAAAAAATATTCCCAAAACATAATAGCATTGAAACCAACATTTTCTCTGCTCTTCTTCTCACAGAGACATTCCAAACATCTCTTCATCACTATTCTCTCCCATTTTCTCTTACTTCACACCAAGTTCTCGGCTTCAAAACTTCTGAAGAACATTATGAGATGATAGTAGTTGACAAAGAGGTGATCTTGCTTTAACTTCATTCATAATCGTTTGAAGTTCAGGAGACAACACCAACCAAGATTGCAACACATTTCGAACTTTAGCGGACATCAGTATCTTGGACAGATCTGAATATAAGTCGAAAAATTGTTGAAAATGTTGTTCAAAAGTTTTTGTTAAAGTTTATTGTTTTTAGAGTTGATTTTTGTGTGCGATTTCTAGATTTGTGTTGAAAATGTGTTAAAAAGTATGAACAAGGAATCTGAAAGTATTTTCCATATTAGTTTCTGCTATTGTGTTTTTAGGGTTTTGTGTGCTTTGGATTATTTGCTAAAGTTAGGGTTGCTAATTTTCATCCTTAACTTTTCTAGGCAGGATTTTGAAAGAGAAATGATGAAACTGACGTGGACACTTGGTGGAACCCTGAAAGAGAGAAGAGATAATAAGTTGTTGGTAAGGTGCTGAAGTTTATTTTTCTTCCTTTTTTGTGGTTATGTTTTTCTTTGTAATATTGCTTTTTTCTTTGTTTCTTTAGATGAACTATACTGGAAGGTCTGGTGAGGGAATATGTGTAATTTTGATATAATGAACATGACATTCAACCATGTTAAATATTAAGATAATCATGTCCCATCATCCTACTTCCGGTTCAACTTCAACAATTATGAACCTATCATCTTTAATTCAGAAAGTGAGTCATCTTCTCTTCAAAGACGAAATAAAAATATTTACTAAGTTATATTCAAAGAAAGCATGTGAACCCGAATATTATTTCACAAAGGAAGTCGAGAAAAAGCTGAAGCTTGATTTTCTTAAGCATTTTGACAAACACAATTTGCTAACCTTCCTTGCTCTGAATAAAAAATACAATCTTCACACTACACCAATGGGTTATAGTGTTTGTTTAATGGTAAGCTATCCAGATTCATGGTTGAAGACTTTTTTGTTGGATTTCTTGGTATTGAGTATAAAAACCTTGAAGTGAATCCCACTAACCACATTCGTGAATTCAAACGTACTAGATTTATGGCATCAATTTAAAATCAGTCTTCAAGAGCTTCTGCATGTAATGAATTTCCATATTATTCAGTTGAAATGTGACTTGAGAATGTTGCATTAGGTTACCTTGAATATCCTTTACCATAAGTAGAAGATTTTTGTTAGAGCTGATGGCACAAACTTGTTTCTGATGTCAATGTTAATGACTCCTTATGAAATAAATTGGGTGAAGTTTACTGTTTACTAAATCATTATTTGCAAATGCTAAGAGTATACCTCTGTTATAATACATTATTTATTCAATTTATTTTGGAAAGGAACAATATTGTCTCTAAAGAATATGTTCTCGTGGATGGTCCCAAATTGTTTGACGAAACTACTACGAAGCTTATGCGTTTATTGTAACGCCCCGATTCGATATTTCCCAAATTTTGTTGAGTCTTTTATTTTATTTGAGTGATAATTGTATCATTTGTGAAATTGACATGATAATATGATATGTTGATGTGTTAGTGTGGTATGATATGTGATTTTACCGTTTTGTGAATTTTCGGGTAAAATTAGATTGAAGGGTATTTTAGACATTTAATAATTAGTGATAAGTTAGAATTAGATGGAATTATATTTTTGTGAGAAAAATGATATTTGGTGGAAAGAATAGTTAGTAAGAGAAATAGAGAGAAAAGAATATAAGTGTGAGAAAGAGAAAGAAAAGAGAATAGAAAGGAAATAGAAGAGAAAGAAAGGAAGAGAAGAGAAAAAAGGAGAAAAAGAGGAAAAACTTGGATTCTTCAAGATTGCTCCTAGGAATCGAAATAATCGGGTAAGGATGATAAACATTGTTATCTTAATTTGTGTATGATTATGTATGTGTGTGAATGATTGAGTTTGGGTTTTGATGAAGTTTAGAGAAGATGAATAGTTAGGGTTTTAGTGAAAATGTGAGAAAATTGGTAGATTAATCGGTTAGAAATCGTTATAATCGAAGTATGATAGCTAGTATATGTTGTTGATCATGTTTATGGAAGTATTTTGGGGATTTGGAGATGTTTTTGTGGTCTGTTACGCAGCTGGGAAATTCTGGAATTCGCAGTTGTCGCTCAGCGAGCTATCCCTTACTCAACGAGAATTCCAGGGATTTCCTCGCTCAGCGAGCCTGTAGGTTTTGAAGGAATTGTGTTTTTAATCCGTAGCTTTAGTTTCGGTTATCCGTTTTAGGCGTTCCTTATATCGATTCGAAGCTAGGAACGTGCAGAAATTAATGATTCTAAGAAATGTAATTTTTAGCAGACTTTCACCCGACTTTTCCGATAAAACGTAAATGAGTTAATTATGGGAATGTGGGTTTAATATGATGTTGTGGCCGTTTGGAAAATGAATACATTGCTTGAATTGAATGTCAATGTATGCTAATTGAGTGAGTTAAGTGCATAATTATGTTGTGAATAATGTATGCATTTTCAAGAATGTTGTGTGTCATTTTGCATGTGAAGCATAATGTATGCATTTTTTGTGTTGTGGGATTCTTTGTGAATTCGTTGTAGCATCGTGTGCTCATGTGGAGTGTGAGCGATGACTACAACACGATCGTGTGCCCATGTGGGGTGTGAGCGATCAGATTGTGTGCCCGTGTGGGGTGTGAGCGATCAGATTGTGTGCCCGTGTGGGGTGTGAGCAATCCAGAAACATCGTGTGCCCGTGTGGGATGTGAGCGATGGGTGATTTATTCACATTGATTGTGTGCCCCTGTGGGGTAAGAGCAATCGTATTATGTGCCCGTATGGGTGTGAGCAATCCATAAACATTGTGTGTCCATGTGGGGTGTGAGCAATGGGTGAACATCGTATGCCCGAAGGGGAGTTACTTTAGGTAACGAGCAATGGTTCCATTAGTTCCTGAGTGAACTTGCTGATGATTGAGTCGGTACCACATTGCATTTGCATAAAGTCGTGAGTCGGTCTCTATGATTTGCATTTATCATATATAATTGATGTTGGTTAATAAACATGGATAATGTATGTTTATTAGAGTGATTGATATTGATGAATAAACATGAATGTAGATGTTTATGTCTAATAACATTAATAGTGAATTGGTGCATGATAAATATGCTTGATTTGTGTATGTATACATTATAATGTATATAGGTGATAAGGAATGATTTATGGTGAGATATACATAATTATATGCAATGTTATTATGGTAATGTTTCTCACCCTTCTGCTGTTTTATGATGCTCTATGAGGTATTGCAGAGTAGGTTGCTGGAGGTCTTTTGTGAAGCTTGTCTTTATTCTTTTGGTCGATCGGCTCTGATATGTAGCACCGGGTAGCTAGGGCCAGCTTGATGCCCTTTGTGATACATTTTGTATATGTATTTTGGTGATGAATGTTTTATGTAAACATGAAATACGTCGATGGATCAAACATGTGGATATATTCATGATAAGTATATAAGTTTGAAATTGTTATGTTTGTTTCCGCTGTTATTTGAATATTATTGAATACGGGTGTAAGGATGAAATCCTTCTGTTGCAAGTTACCCCGTTTGTTGCATATCTTTTATGAGCGGGTGTTGTATGTTTTAATTTCAAGTATAATGTGGTGTGCTCCTTTTATACCATGTTTCAAATATACTCTGATGAAATTTTTAATATGTGCCTAAATGATTTAATTGATTATTTGGGGGTATAGAAAGGGGTTGTTACATTAAGTGGTATCAGAGCCAGTGTTCGAGTCAGTTGTGTCAGTCTTGTTTTTGTGATGATTGAACTTTTGTTTAATCTTGTTGTTGTCTTTGGGAATGATCAGAATATGGATGGTAGAAATGACAATGTGATGGCTGCTTCTTTGGAAGCAATGGCTAGGGCGGTGCAGGGGGCGCCGATTGTGAGTGTTAATGATGAGTTCAGGAAGAATCAACCACCGGTCTTCAAAGGAAGATTTGATCCTGATGGTGCTCAGAATTGGTTGAAGGAGATTGAAAGAATCTTCATAGTCATGGACTGTGCTGAAGAGAGTAAGGTGAGGCTTGGTTCTCACATGCTGAAGGAAGAAGCCGATGATTGGTGGGTCGGTAGAAGTCAAGCTCTTGAGGAGGATGATGAAGAGATAACTTGGGAAGTTTTTCGTACTGAGTTCTTAGGGAAGTATTACCCTGAGAGTGTAAAGGGAAAGAAGGATATGGAATTCCTTGAGCTAAAGCAAGGTAGTATGTCAATGGTTGACTATATTGCTAAGTTTGTGGAGTTGGTTCAGTTTCATCCTTATTATGTTGCTGCTACTGCTGAGTTTTCGAAGTGTATTAAGTATGAGAATGGTTTGCGTCCTGAGATTAAGCAAGCTGTGGGATATCAAAGAATTAGAAGGTTTTCAGATTTGATGGAATGTTGTAAAAAAAATTTAGGAAGATAACAAAACGCGTTCTACACATTACAAGAGTTTGAATGAGAGGAAAGGGAAGCAACAAGCTAGAAGTGGACCTTATGTGACACCTGCTGATAAGCGAAAGCATAGGGAAAACTTTGATAAGGGATCTGGTGGAGGGAGTTATGGTCCCGTTAAGTGTTACAAGTGTGGCGATTTGGGCCATAAGTCGTTTGAGTGTGGGAAGAATATCGTGAAATGTTCAAACTGTGGAGACCTTGGACATGCTACTACCGAGTGTAAAAGGAATGTTGTGAAGTGATTCAATTGTGGGGAAGTTTGTCACATTACTACTAAGTGTACTAAGCCGAAGCAAGCTCAGGCGGGCAGAAAGGTGTTTGCATTAGCAGGGAAGGACACTACTAGTGAAGATCGTTTGATTAAAGGTACATGCTTTATTAATAGCACGCATTTAATTACTATTATTGATACGGGAGCGACTCAGTCGTTCATTTCTCTTGAGAGTGCTAAGCGTTTGGATTTGTTTTTGACTTCTTGGGGCGGCGAGATGGTTATTGAGACTCCTGCTTCAGGGTCGGTAACTACTTCCTTGGTGTGTGTAAGTTGTTCTTTGACCATGTATGGTAAAGATTTTATTATGGACTTAGTTTGTTTGTCGTTGGAGGGTTTGAACGTGATTTTGGGTATGAACTGGTTACAGTTTAATCGGGTCCATATAGATTGTTATCATAAGTTGGTAAGGTTTCCTTCTTTGGATGATGGTGAAGATGAGAGTTTCCTATTCCCGGAAGAGTTGAAGAAACTTTTAGTGGACGAAGCTCAATTGTTTGGTTTGTTTGCATCGTTGTCGGTGGAGAGCGAAGTGGAGCTCGGTAGGTTTCCAGTGGTGTGTGATTTTCCAGAAGTGTTTCCGGACGATATTAAGGATGTACCGCCGGAAAGAGAAGTTGAGTTTTCTATTGATCTAGTTCTGGGTACTAGACCGATTTCGATGGCACCGTATTGCATGTCAGCTTCAGAGTTGATAGAGTTGAAGAAGCAACTGAATGACTTGTTGGATAAGAGATTTGTTAGGTCGAGTGTTTCTCCTTGGGGTGCACCGGTATTGCTGGTAAAGAAGAAGGATGGAAGTATGCGATTATGCATTGATTATTGACAGTTGAATAAGGTGACAATTAAGAACAAGTATCCACTTCCGAAGATCGATGATTTGATGCACCAATTGGTTGGTGCGCGTGTTTTTAGTAAGATTAATTTGAGATCAGGATATCACCAGATTCGTGTGAAAGAAGAGGATATTTAAAATACGGCTTTTAGGACACAATATGGTCATTACGAGTATTATGTGATGCCATTCGGGGTTTCTAATGCACCGGGTGTGTTTATGGAATACATGAATCATATTTTTCATGAACCGTTGGATCGTTTCGTGGTTGTGTTCATCGACGACATTTTTATTTATTCTAAGTCTCAAGAGGAGCATGAAGAGCATTTAAGGATTGTGTTACAGATTTTGAAAGAGAAGCAATTATATGCTAAGTTGTCAAAGTGCGAGTTTTGGTTGTCAAAGGTAAGTTTTCTTGGACATGTTATTTCCGATGGTGGTATTAGTATGGATCCATCCAAGATTGATGCGGTAATGCAATGGGAAGTTCCTAGATCATTTACGGAGATTCGAAGCTTTTTAGGCTTGGCGGGTTATTATCGAAGGTTTATTGAAGGATTTTCAAAGTTGGCACTTCCGTTAACGCAGTTGACTTGTAAGGGGAGGGCTTTCATTTGGGATATTCATTGTGAAGAGATTTTTATGGAACTTAAGAGAAGGTTAACAACGGCTCCGATCTTGATTTTGCCGAATCCGACGGAACCATTTGTGGTGTTTTGTGATGCTTCATTGTTTGGGTTAGATGGTGTTTTGATGCAAGATGGAAAAGTTGTAGCTTATGCTTCAAGACAATTGAGGGTGCATGAAAAGAATTATCCTACGCGTGATTTAGAATTAGAGGCTGTGGTGTTTCTTTTGAAAATTTGGAGGCATTATCTTTATGGTGCGAGATTCGAAGTTTTTAGTGATCACAAGAGTTTGAAGTATTTATTTGATCAAAAGGAATTGAACATGATACAAAGGAGGTGGTTAGAACTTTTGAAGGATTATGATTTTGGTTTGAATTACCATCCGGGTTAGGCGAATGTTGTAGCCGATGCTTTAAGTCGTAAGTTGTTACATGTGTCCGCATTGATGATAAGAGAATGGGAACTTTTGGAGAATTTTAGAGACTTGAGTTTGGTTTGTGAAATGATGTCGAGAAGTGTGAGACTTGGTATGCTACATGTTACGAATGATTTTCTTGCAACCGTTTGTGAAAAGAAAAAGTTGGATTTGAAATTTGTCGATTTGATGATGAATGAGAATGAGGATTTCAAGGTTGATAATTTTGGGGTTTTGAGATTCTATGGTCGTATTTGTATTCCCGATGATGTGGAGTTGAAAAAGATGATATTGGAAGAGGGACACCGAAGTAATTTAAGTATTCATCTGGGAGTGAATAAGATGTATCAAGATTTGAAGAAGATCTTTCGGTGGTCCAGATTGAAGAGAGATGTAGCTCATTTTGTGTATGCGTGCTTGACTTGTCAGAAGTCTAAGGTGGAACATCAGAAGCCTAGTGGTTTGATGCAACTGTTAGATATTCCGGAATGGAAATGGGATAGTATATCGATGGATTTTGCTACGGGTTTGCCGAATACGCAAAAAGGTCATAATGCTATTTGGCTGATTATGGATAGGCTTACTAAATCTGCTAACTTTATTCTGATTGATAATAGTTATCCATTGGAGAAGCTAGCCGAGATTTATGTTTCTGTGATTGTGAAGCTACATGGAGTTCCTAAGAGTATTGTATCGGACACAGATCCTAGATTTACATTGAGGTTTTGGGAAAGTTTGCAAAAGGCTTTGGGTTCTAAGCTAAGATTGAGTTCGGCTTACCATCCGCAAACGGACGGTCAAACCGAGAGGACAATTCAATCGCTGGAGGATTTGTTGCGTGCTTGTGTGCTAGAGCAAAGTGGAGTTTGGGATAGTTATTTAGCGTTGATTGAGTTCACCTATAATAACAATTTTCATTCGAGTATTGGTATGGCACCATTTGAGGCTTTATATGGTCGGAGATGTCGAACACCTTTGTGTTGGCATGAAATCGGAGAAAGAACGGTAGTTGGACCAGAGATGGTACAACAAACGACGAAAAAGGTGAAGTTTATTCGGGAGAAGATCAGAGCTTCTCAAAGTAGACAAAAGAGTTATCATGACAAGAGGAGGAAGGATCTTGAGTTTCAGGAAGGCGATCATATGTTTCTGAGAGTTACACCTATTACGGGTGTGGGTCGTGCTTTGAAGTCGAAGATTTTGACTTCTCGTTTTATTGGGCCGTATCAGATTACTGTAAGAGTTGGTGTTGTGGCTTATTGTGTGGTGTTGCCTCCGAATCTTTCGAATTTGCATGATGTGTTCCATGTTTCGCAACTTCAGAAGTATGTTCCAGATTCGTCACATGTTACTCTTATGGACGAGGTTGAAGTAAGAGATAACCTTACGGTGGAAGCTTTGCCGGCTAGGATTTTGGATCGTGAAATCAAGAAACTGAGAGGCAAGGATATTGCGCTTGTGAAAGTGGCGTGGGGAGGCGTTGTGGAAGGCAATATGATTTGGGAATTAGAGAGTAGGATGCGCGACTCGTATCCGGAGTTGTTTGAATCAGGTAATATTTTCGAGGACGAAAATTTCTAAAGTGGGGGAGAGTTGTAACGCCCCGATTCGATATTTCCTAAATTTTGTTGAGTCTTTTATTTTATTTGAGTGATAATTATCTCATTTGTGAAATTGACATGATAATATGATATGTTGATATGTTAGTGTGGTATGATATGTGATTTTACCGTTTTGTGAATTTTCGGGTAAAATTAGATTGAAGGGTATTTTAGACATTTACTAATTAGTGATAAGTTAGAATTAGATGGAATTATATTTTTGTGATAAAAATGATATTTGGTGGAAAGAATAGTTAGTAAGAGAAATAGAGAGAAAAGAATATAAGTGTGAGAAAGAGAATAGAAAGGAAATAGAAGAGAAAGAAAGGAAAAGAAGAGAAAAAAAGAGAAAAAGAGGAAAACTTGGATTCTTCAAGATTGCTCATAGGAATCGAAATAATCGGGTAAGGGTGATAAACATTGTTATCTTAATCTTGTGTATGATTATGTATATGTGTGAATGATTGGGTTTTGGTTTTGATGAAGTTTAGAGAAGATGAATAGTTAGGGTTTTAGTGAAAATGTGAGAATATTGATAGATTAATCGGTTAGAAATCGTTATAATCGAAGTATGATAGCTAGTATATGTTGTTGATCATGTTTATGGAAGTATTTTGGGGATTTGGAGATGTTTTGGTGGTCTGTTACGCAACTGGGAAATTCTGGAATTTGCAGTTGTCACTCAGCGAGCTATCCCTCGCTCAGCGAGAATTCCAAGGATTTCCTCGCTCAGTGAGCAAGAGAGCTCTCAGCGAGCCTGTAGGTTTTTGAGGAATTATGTTTTTAAATTGTAGCTTTAGTTTCAGTTATCCGTTTTAGGCGTTCCTTATATCGATTCGAAGCTAGGAACGTGCAAAAATTAATGATGCTAAGAAATGTAATTTTTAGCCGACTTTCACCCGACTTTTCCGATAAAACGTAAATGAGTTAATTATGGGAATGTGGGTTTAATGTGATGTTGTGGCCGTTTTGCAAATGAATACATTGCTTGAATTGAATGTCAATGTATGCTAATTGAGTGAGTTAAGTTCATAATTATGTTGTGAATAATGTATGCATTTTCAAGAATATTGTGTGTCATTTTGCATGTGAAGCATAATGTATGCATTCTTATGTTATGGGATTCTTTATGAATCCGTTGTAGCATCGTGTGCTAATGTGGAGTGTGAGCGATGACTACAACACGATCGTGTGCCCATGTGGGGTGTGAACGATCGGATTGTGTGCCCGTGTGGGGTGTGAGCAATCCAGAAACATCGTGTGCCCGTGTGGGGTGTGAGCGATTGGTGATTTATTCACATTGATTGTGTGTCCGTGTGAGGTGTGAGAAATCGGTTTGTGTGCCCGTGTGGGGTGTGAGTAATCCATAAACATTGTGTGCCCATGTGGAGTGTGAACAATGGGTGAACATCGTATGCCCGACGGGAAGTTACTTTAGGTAACGAGCGATGGTTCCATTAGTTCCTGAGTGAACTTGCTGATGATTGAGTCGGTACCACATTGCATTTTCATAGAGTCGTGAGTCGGTCTCTATGATTTGCATTTATCTATAATTGATGCTGGTGAATAAACATGGATAATGTATGTTTATTAGAGTGATTGATATTGATGAATAAACATGAATGTAGATGTTTATGTCTAATAACATGAATAGTGAATTGGTGCATGATAAATATGCTTGATTTGTGTATGTATACATTATAATGTATATAGGTGATAAGGAATGATTTATGGTGAGATATACATAATTATATGCAATATTATTATGGTAATGTTTCTCACCCTTATGCTGTTTTATGATGCTCTATGAGTCATTACATAATAGGTTGCTGGAGGTCTTTTGTGAAGCTTGTCTTCATTCTTTTGTCAGTCGGCTCTGATATGTAGCACCGGGTAGCTAGGTCGGCTTGATGCCCTTTGTGATACATTTTGTATATGTATTTTGTTGATGATTGTTTTATGTAAACATGAAGTATGTCGATGGATCAAACTTGTGGATATATTTATGATAAGTATATAAGTTTGAAATTGTTATGTTTGTTTCCGTTGTTATTTGAATATTATTGAATACGGGTGTAAGGATGAAATCCTTCTGTTG
Source organism: Lathyrus aphaca (assembly GCA_963966055.1). NCBI lineage: Eukaryota > Viridiplantae > Streptophyta > Magnoliopsida > Fabales > Fabaceae > Lathyrus > Lathyrus aphaca. Next base: position 113,796,286 of record OZ014521.1, on the reverse strand, counting down.
CAAGTTACCCCGTTTGTTGCATATCTTTTATGAGCAGGTGTTGTATGTTTTAATTTCAAGTATAATGTGGCGTGCTCCTTTTATACCATGTTTCAAATATACTCTGATGAAATTTTTAATATGTGCCTAAATAATTTAATTGATTATTTGGGATATAGAAAGGGGTTGTTACATTTATCATTGTGACGATAAAGACAAGTATTTCTATTAGACACCATGATTCGAATCATGAGTCTATTTGACCCGAATCATTACCAATATATCTTTTAAAAATTATCCATATTCAAATTAAGTAATTGTGTGAATTGAATAATAAGTATCTCATCATGATTTGAATAAAAGCTTGCCATTTCCATATTTTATAAACTCGATTCATGGATTCATTCCATTGATTCAAATTGTGATTGTATGATTTGACTTAAGTCAGTGTTCATCTTCCCTCACTTATGTGTCCAACCTATAGTACCTATATAAATTTTTTGTCATTTTTCTCCATAACACACATAATATAGAATTCTCAGACATTCATAAAAAAAATCCTTTAATGAGTTCTTTTATGAACAAACAAGATCAAAAATCCATATATTTTACAAATATCGAGAAAACCCATGTGTGTTCTTCATTTCACGAACACATATTATTCTTGTTTCAACCTTGTGAAAAACTTCCTAGAACATTGTTCTGATGAGATCTAAACTATGTTTTGTGATATTCTTTAGTTAACCATTTCATCTTAAATGTTGAACCAAGAAACCATTGTAGTGGTACTCAATTCTAAAGATTGAGTGTTAATGAGAATGGCACATTCAAAGTATATTAAGGAAACTACTATTGTTTTGTAAGGTTTTGTGCGTCTATTAGGATAAAGAATCATTTTGTATTTATGGTATTTGGAGATTGACTTTCACTAAGGAGAAATAGTCTTCTTTACACTTCATTTAAGGCTTTGGTATAAATATGTAAGGGTTGTTGTGGAACGAAGTTGAGAGTTTCCAATCATTCTTGTGGATAAAAAGGGCTCAAACAAAGAACTAATAGGATTGAGCAAATATCGATGTAGAATAAAAGCTTGGAGCAAAGACTTTGGGTTTATCAAGATTTTTGGATCAAGATCAAGTGAAGATCTTGAAAGATTGATAGTTTTAATGTTCTGCTACAACAAAAGGGAAAATCAATTTAGACATGTGTTTGACAAAATCAATTTGCTAAGTTGTAGTGATCAACATTGTTGATTATCCATTGTATAAATAATAATCGTGTATTCACTTTTCATAATAGTGGAAGATCGTAAAAACTTTCAATGGTGGAACCATTGAAAATTGGATTAACCTCTAGTGAGGAAGAATGAGCCGAATCACTATAAATCTTGTCTATACTCTCTCTATCCTTACCTATTTTATTTTTGCATAGATATTGTATGCTTAGGCTTTATTACTTTTTTAGATATTGCAAGTGGTTAGGATTTTATGATTACATTACGATTTCTTGTCTAAAAGTAGATATATGTTAGACTAATCCTTTTAACGATCTCCCTAGTGATTAAACCTGAAAATTATGATCATATAATACTGATCAATTAAGTAAGCTCGAAATACATTTCTCACGTATGTTCGAAGTTAGATTAATTGCTATTCGATTAATTAGTAAATTCAATGTGTACACATTCTATTTTCTGATTATCGTGTTGTTAACTATAATCATTCCAATAACATTCACTATATTTTTCTGTTGTTAAACATCTTTAAACTTTGATTTTGAAAAGAAAACATTTTTTTTAAATTGTTCTTTTTGGGAACGATATATTCAACCCTGTTTAAACCATTTGACTACCATATTCTTCCCCCGAGAGTGTTGACTCTTGTGCAGTTGATCATTTATTTTGTCTATGTGCATACGATCATTTAGATTGAGGTTTAGATGGTCAAACCTATTAACTTCAGATGATCATTTCCTTTGGTAGACAATTATGTCTTTATTTCTTGAAGATTATTTCAAATTGTTTTACACATAAAAACAAAAATATCATAGTATCAAATTTTCTCAATTATATTCTTATCATCAAAACTCTACAATAAGAGGTTATTTTTCTTCAAACTATATTAAGTTCAACAATATCATTTGATCCCCTCCTTCTTTTATAAAGGCCACATTGATGGTGTTTCTAACACCACTTCTTCATCTTATGGAGCAATCTTTAAAATTGATTGTGCTAATTTTGCAGGTAGTTTTATTGAGAATCCAAGTGTGACATTTGTTTTTAATGTTGAATTGTTTGGTGTAATTGAAGCCATTGAGTTTGCATACTGAAACAATTGAACCTATCTCTAATTGGAAATTTCTTCTTCTCTAATCGCCCTAACTAATTTCAAAGTGTTTCATGTGATACGTTAAAACCTGAAGAACAAACAAAATGATTTGCTAAGCTCTTATTATTAACATGATTTTCTTGGATTGTGATTCTTTTCACAATCATACTATCACGCTTCTCTGGATGTTTGATCAAGATCAGACAATTCTAATTTAAAATTAGTATTTTTTAATTATTATGCAAAGGTAATGTCATTTTTTAGACTATGTGAGTGTAATTAAGATCCATGTTATAAATAGATTGGTTGTGTAGATGCGTTAAAAAATTAATTAGAATAAATATGTTTTCCGTTTTCTTGATTTCTCACATTTAAAAAAAACTAATGGGAAACTCGTGCGTCATCACGTGTTCTGTTGTGGACCGCGGACGTGTCACCATTTAATTATGTGAATTCAAAGAAATCAGAAAAGATCAAAATATTATTGAAAAAAAAATAGATCTCAAGATAATTATATAAGTTTTTAAAATGTTTTATTGTTATGAAAAACTATTAAACATATAATTTGTAAAAATCAATTGTGAAAAATAGAAAAAAAAAATCAAAATTAAAACAAATTTATAAGTTAAGGATAAATATAAAGATAAATATATATGTTAATCAAAGATAAATAATTAAATGAAATACATATTTTTAAAATAAAAAATTGTATCAATTTTCTAATTTTTAAAAGGAAGACATCAATAATATATATTTCAATTATTCATATATTATCTTTAAAATTTGTGTATTTTAAATTATTATTTTTTCTAAATAGAAATTTCAGATACATAAATAATAAAAAAAACTTATTTTTTGAATTCATACATTATTTTAAATATATTCATTTTAATTTTCTTTAATTGTACAAAAAAAATGTTATAACTCATGACGTCTTCATATGGATTTAGGTTTGGTTACCAGTGTTTACACGGTACTGGTGTGTTACCCGTGTGTTCGTATAGATTTTGACATAATTACCCGTGCGTTCACATGGTATTGATATGTTACTTGTGAATTTATATATATTTTGGCCTGGTTATCCGTGTGTCCGCACGAGTTCTGGTGTGGACCGCATATACGTCACCAAATAGATTACGAAATATAAAAAAATTCGAAAATATAAAAATTTAGTTCTAAATTAAAAAAAAATACATCAAATAAAAAATAATAATCGTGCTGAAAACGATTAAAAAATAAAGTTATTTCATATAGAGTAATAGTTATAATAATGGGTATAAAAAATGAAATAACTCATCGGTTCGCACGGATACCCGTCAGTGACGCACATTTGTTTATATTTAAAATTTGAAGAAAAAAATTAATAAAAATAAGCAAATATAAAAAATATAATTTATATTAAAAAAAATATAATCAATACTTGCGGACACCGATTGGTGACGTGTATTTATTTTAAAAAAACAAATAAACAAAAAAGGAAGATAAAATTATTTTACCAATTTTTTTATGTATTTTAGAAAAGAACATGTTTTTATTTATATTTGGATCAACAATATAAATATTATTTTAATTATATAAATATTATTTTAATTGTATGAATAAATACTTGTAATATAAATAAATAAATTTTTCCCGTGGTTGGATTTATAAATTATTTTAAATATATTGATTTTTATATTTTTTTTAATTGTATCATAATTATATTAACTCATATATTCGCACAAATTCTATTCTGGACACTCGTGCATATATAAAAAATTTATTTAACCAAATAATTTTATTATTTAAAAAAAAATCATTTATAAGATGAAAATTAATAAGGATACACATAAGTCAAAATTAATAAATATTTATTACCAAAATTGATAAAGTCCTTATTATGATATTAAACGATATTAAATGAAATTTAGTGTCAAAGGTCATATATGATGATATTCATTTATAATAATAAGGATACACATCCTTTATAAAGCTCTCTAGTTTCTAAAAAAACTATTCTATTTATATTAAAATTACTCTTATTCTATAAGAAAGCTAAGTATTTTTTTAAAGAAAATTGCATTATTCATAAATCAAAGCATCCAATTATATATTCCTAAAGTTGTCATATGAGCACAAACTCACCTAAGAAAAAATAAGTTTACTTTATATTAGAGATTCTCTAAACACACTTGAATACCATTCCAAATCAATTTCGATAACGTTAATCTTGACTTTAAATTTGAAAATAGGATCTTGGACTTCGACAACAGCAAGTTTTATTGACCTTGGTCAATCATATCAATTCATGGTCACAACATATATGATAGCTAAGCACTTTTCTTGGGTTGCGTTTGAACGTTCCTTGTAACTCATTGGGAAGTCATGAAAAAGAGAGTCTGACATGGACCATAAATAATTGAAAATATATTTCATAAATTCTAAGACTTAGAGTAAACATGTGGAGAGAATTGATGGAAAACTTATCTTACCAAAATATCTAAAGTATTGAAATTGTGTATACAAGTCATACAATAAAGTTCTTAGAAATTTAAGCTTAAATAGATATAGTTTTTCACACCCAAAGACAAATATATTGGGCTCACTCTCACTCTGTCGGTGAAACCAATTTTTGCACAACTGATAAAAATGAGACACACTCTATTCCAAATTTGGAGATAGGTGTTGCAGCCAAAGGTGTGGAAGTTTGTAGGCTTTGCTTCAGTTGTTGTTGGACCGCTCCGTTATGCTCTCAACTCTTCCTCCAACTATCTCTTTGAAAATTGAAATCTCTTGAAAATTGTTCTTTACACTGTTTTAGCTTTCTTATCTGCTTGATAATTCTATTTGTTAAATTATTGCAACGGTCTACCAGTTTTCGATTCAAAGCTCAAGATGAAAATTCGGTGGTTCTTTCTATTGATTCTCTACTACTCACCATTACTGAAATCGCTAGTGATAATAATAACAGTAGCATCGGTTAACCATAATTTGTGATCACCACTGACATTAGTATTATGATGGAGTTGTGAACTCATAAGCAGCTTGAAAGCAATCTGCTTGTTGTAATGAACCATAAGGTATCCTAAGTTATTCTATGACTATGTATTTGACGATCCACCAGACATGGATAAACTCCTCACTACAACCTTGACTACACCAACCATGTTAAGTTGATTCATGTCAGGTCTCCAACACTGCCTAAAATAATCATTTCTATAATCATCTTCTATTTGAACTTCGACAAAGTATGCTACCTGAAAAAACAGAATTCAGCGACATGAGTACTAATTTTCCAACACTGATACCAAAGGGAGAAAAATAATAATCAAAATCATGCAATTAAAAAATAGGACGAAAATAAATAACAGAATTCTTGTCCTGATAAATCATTTTCCCAATCCAAAAAAACACTATACATGTAAAAGAAAAATGAGAAACTTTATTTCGAACCATAAAAGTATAATCTTATACAACTAAAATAAATTGATACTTGACATAAAATTTATTCGATATTTGAGATTTATATTCTGGCCAATAAATAGTTCGTCAAAATTACCAATGTCTTAAAAAATTAATTACAATAAATATGTTTTCGGTTTTCATGATTTCTCACATGTTTAAAGAAAAATTAGCAATGTGATACTTTAGCCGATTAATACCTAACTTTACTATACTTTTTGAATGACCCTCTTTATGATAACTTTAATAAGAATAGATTTTACTTACCAAACTTTAGATTTACATATTGAGATAATTTTGATTCGATCGCCTTACTCTCTTTTTTTAATCCTAATCTTTTAATTCCGTGGGGTCTAATAGTCTTTTCTACTTGCTCTTATTTTGTTATTTTAAAAGATAATATGTTCTTTATTCATTAAACAATATCTTTAGACATGAGTTAATAAATATTTTTTTCTTACAAACCATATACATAATCAGATATATTATATTACATCCATTTTATTTTATATGACCTATTCTTAAAATTATTTTCTCAAAATAATTAACTTTGTTAATTTCCAGAGTCATCTTAATTATATTTTTTCAATTCTAATTTTTAATTAGTATATATGCTAATGATACTTGTGGTGCAGTTTGCATTAGTTTTATAAAGTCATCTGATTAAAAAATAATATCAGATAATTTTTAGTTTAAATAACTCAAATAAAAAATCTAAATTGGTCAAGTTTAGTATGGATTACTTTCAACTTATTAAAGAAAATACATTTAAAGATTAAACCGACCATATAAAAACAATTTTAAAGTGATTAATAAAAAATTCAACTTACTAACATATCTACAATTCCGATACACATTCCACAATTAAAATAATTATTTAATAAAAAAGTTAAAAACACGTCACTTTACTCAGATCCGTTAGATTTCTATTCAGCATCTAGATCCAACGGTTCTAAATCCGCATATGTTTCCAAACATACATCACCCATCTTTCCATTGGTTAAAAGCGCGCAATCTTTAAAGCAAAAAAATAATAATAAAAGAATCTATAGGGCCAAATAGACCATAATAGTCATTTCACAAACCAAAAAATACGTACGAAAATGCAAATACACATTCGTACACATACATTACAATATTCTCCATCATCGTAGTCCATATTTTTGTCCCTTCTTATTACTCATCATTTCTTTATTTCAATTTCAAACCTTTTTCTGTCCCTTCCATCAAATGGATTCTTTCAATTTCAACCCCTATACCCTCTTACGCAACCACAAACCCACAGAAAACTTAAATTAAAATTAAAATCAGTTTTTTTTCCATTACAGATATGAAGAAATCACATTTCCTCTGAATTTTCCCTTCTGAAATTTTTTTAGGTCAATCGGAGAAAGGGCAGAGTGGTTGTTTGTTTTATTTTCCAAGGCGGTGTAGTATTTGTTAACGCTAACCTATCCCGGGTGCGTAGGATTAGGAAATTATAAAACAGAACTGTTGTGTTTGTTTTAATCTGAACCCTACACGTGTACGAAGATGGGAGCGGAAGTGATTGTAACAAACTGGGGCACTTGGGAGGAGCTCCTCCTTGGTGGAGCGGTTCTCCGCCACGGAACTCGCGATTGGACCATCATCGCCAACGAACTCCGAGCTCGTACACTTTCTCTTTCTCCATACGCTATCACTCCAGAGGTAAATATATTAATTAAATATTTCAGTATTTTTAAATTTTTTAAATTTTTTTATTACTACTATCTTTAAAGTCAATTTAAAATTAGGTTCAATTTTTTAAACAGTTATTACTTTATTAAATGGTCTTGATTGACAACTCATTTAACTCATTCCGTTTCATAATTACCATATGATTATTCTTAACTGAAATTTGTTACATATAATTTAAATAAATAAATAAATAATATTAGGTATCTACATAAGGTAATGTTTAGACTTTAGACCCACAGATTCTGACTGGAACCGAAGAATGCGACCAGAAAATAATAAATAATGAAAAGTGCATGCATATGAATTGAATATTGAATTGAATATATATCTCTAGTTAAAGCAATGCATGATGATGTATGGAACAAAAAGAAAAAGAGTTCTATTTAGAGAACGTGTTTTGCTTATAAACTGGGTATGGGTAGCATTCACGTGCTGCCAATTGTTTTGGTGCGCTACTTTATTCAATTTATTATATGCATATTGTAGTTGAGGTGGTGTATTATATTATACATAATTTTGTTGAATTTGTTGGGTGATTATAACTGATACCGGTGTTTAAGTGTTTAATATAACGGTCAAACCTCAGTTGTAACTTGTAAGCACATGGTTAGGAAAATTAGGCTTTATAATGTTGTAATCACGAGTTGTAAATGTATATAAATAATTAATTACTCTTGTAATTATTTATAGTTGAGAAGGAATGAAAGAAGGATATCTTGCCGGGGTTTGTGACATGGTATTAGACTAATTTCGATAACTGTGTTTTTTGGTTTGGTTTCATGGGATTTCAGTTTGCATGAGATCGATTTCTTGGTCTTGATTTTAGTTTCTTGTGTTTATGATTTTTGCGATTTTGTTTCTTCTAGTGCGTGTGAGTTCTTATCGTATGTGTGACATGTTTCTGTTAGCTACTCTTTTTTGCTGTCGCAACCTTGCGCCTGCTGTTTGCAGATTTTCAGATTCCCTCTGTTCAGGTTCGTGCTTTCCGTGCTTGTTTTTTTGGTCTCGCTTCTACTTGACGTGCTTAGGTTCTTGCTCACCTTAGAGATTTGAAGCTCTACTTGTTATGTTCAAAGTCTTGTCTGTTTGAAGGCCCATGCTCGTTCTGCTCTTGATTTAGGAATCCCCCCACCCCACCGCGAGGCCGTTTACTTGTTGCTTGTTGTTTGTTGGACACCTTTTCCCTTGTTGGCCTTTATTTGCTGTAGCAGGTTGTTGGAATTACCCGATGGCCTTTCTTTGCTGCATACAGATTGTTTGGATTGTTGTTGAGTATTTTGTTCTTGGTCTTTATTTATTTATTTTGCTATATTCGTAAGCTCGTGGTCTCAGAAAAGGAAAGAGACATTCTTTGTGTTCGCTTCACCATCAATTCTTGGATTCCCGATACTATTAATTCCCACATGGTCAATATCTTGTGCTCCTTGTCAACGGCCTAAAAAATGTGGAATTATTTGAAGCGTACTTACAACCAAGATAATATGACCAAGCATTTACTGTTGGAGTTGGAGATAGTCGATTACAAACAAGGTAATCTATCTATTCAAGAGGATTATTTTGATTTTTTGAATTTGTGGACCAAGCACTCTGCCATTTTACACGTTGATGTTCACAATACTTCACTCACAGCTTTCCAAGAAGTCTAAAACACCAACGAGTGGGATCAGTTTCTATTGAATCTTTGCCCAAAGTTTGAGACTATAAGAGGTGCTTTGCTGAACAGGAACTCTGTTTCTTCTTTGGATACCTGTGCTAGGGAACTTCCAAGGGAGGAACAACGTCTGCTTAACCAAGGAACCATCTCGAATGATGTTTGCTTATGTTGTCCAAAGTAGTGGTAAAGGCCGTGAAATACAGTAGGTTCGATGTTTTTCTTGCAAAAAATTTAAACATGTTTGTAGTTGCAATAACAAGTTTTGCCATTATTGCAAAAAATAATTGAGACATCATTTATGACTGTCCCCCGCGACCAAAACATTGGCTGGTGCTGGCATTTCATGCTACTACGGCTTGACAACTTCTCCTCTCAAAATGGTGCATCAGATGGTGGTGCTCTACACGATGAACCGATACATCTAATGGTACTTTCAGCCTCGGGCATTCAGGGTTAAGTATCTAATGTATCTCATCCATAGTTTCTTGATTCCAGTGCATCAATCATTCATCTTGTTCTTTTGAATAGTTGCACTATATACATTCTTACCATGGTACTCAAAAATTTCAAATTGCGGTCTCTAATACTAATGTTGGTGACATAAACTCGGACTTTTGGAATGCGTTTGCCTCACTTCACTTGCATCCAACTTATTGTCTATTCGTCAATTAGTGGAAAATATTTTTTCTCGAGCTAGTTGTCTTGTGTAGAATCTAGTGCCGGGGTAAGTTATCGTGCAAGGGCTTAAAGTGGATATACTATTTCCTCTTCAGCTTATTTCAAATCATTTCTCTTTTGCTTACAGTTGCGTTTTGAATATGTATGATGATTGACATCGAAAATTGGACCAGCCAAATTCTAGTGTTTGTATAATTTATTTAAGACTGTTTTTGTGGAAAAAATAAAATTGCCGTTTCTAATTGTTCGGTTTGCAAAGTTGCTTAAACTGAAACATTTCCTTTTTCTTCTAATGGTCACTGTGCTTCCAAATGTTTTGATATGGTTCATTGTGATGTTTGGCGTATGTCTGTTATTGCTTCTGATGCTAATTATTAATATTGTGACTTTTATTGATGATTATAGTAATTTTTTTTGGATATATTTTCTTAAATCTAAGGCTGAAGTCTTTTCAATGTTTACAAAATTTTTAGCTTATGTTGAAATTAAGTTTTAGGCTCGCAATAACATCTTCCGCCTTGATTCTGGTGGTGAGTACGTGTCTCATGAGTTCAAGAATATTTGTAACAAAAAAGTCAATTGTATCTCTACACTCATGTACCAACACACCTGCAACAAAATGGCACTGTAGAGTGAAAGAATCGTCACTTACATGATGTGACCCGCACTTTGCTTTTTCAATCATTTTCTCCAACTAGATCCTAGGTTGAAGCGTTGTCCATATTTATTTTCTTGATCAACTGCCTCCCATTTACGGTTCTTGCCCTTGATTCTCCTTTTTTTTTCTGTCTTTTTGAGATTCTTCCAAATTATTTAGCTTTACATATATTTGGGTGTGTATGCTATGTTCACTTACCTTCTGTTGAGAGATGTATGCTTGGAGGTCAACCTATGCTCATTTATGAGTTAGTAATTTTCACAAAGGGTTTTTTGTGTTATGATATTACCACCCATCGTTACAGTAATTCAAGATGTGAGCTTTGATAATCAATTTACGTTTCCTTGTATTTCTTCAGATGCCAATGACGTGTCTATTATTCTCGAATTTCCTATTTTGTCTCAATCTATAGAATGTTATAAATCATGTCATGTATATGTCATACATCCCAAACAACAGGCTCCCACTGCTCGGCATGAAGTTAATGTGAAATATCACTTTGATGAGGGTGACCTTCTGACTGATCCTTTATCGGCAACTCGTTGGTAGTCTTAATTACTTGACAATTACATGACCTGACATGTCATTTTCCGCTTAACAGGCCAGACAGTTCATGCACTCTCCCCGTAATCTTTACTTAGCATTAGTTCGTCGTATCATTCGCAATCTGAAAGGTACCTCTCAATAGGGTATATTCTTTTCTATTGGCACGGCTCCTTAATTCATTCCCTATAATGATGCTGATTGGGTTGGGTGTCTTGACACTCGAGGATCTGGAACCAGTTGGTGCATGTTTCTTGCTTCTTCATTGATATCATGGAAGAGTAAGAAGCAAGCAAGAGTCACAAATTTTCTACTGAGTCAGAGCATTGTGTCATGTCTGCTTGTTCTGAGATAATTTAGCTTTGTGGCCTTTTTGGTCGAACTTGGATTTCCTCAAACAGAGCTAACGTCTCTTTATGCCGGCAACACAAGCGCTACTTGAATTGTTGCAAATCTTGTTTTTCACGATCGCACGAAACATGTTGAAGTGGATTATTATTCTATTAGGGAGGCCCATGATAATCATGTCATTGAATTGTAGATGTTGGGATATTCTTACCAAGACGGATCCTCCTCCGTGCTATTAGTTTTTTGTTAGCCAATTGATGCTAGTTTACTAGCCGCATCAATTTGAAGGGAGATGTTAATTAGGGATTAATTGTTATTTTGGTTAGCAAAATTAAGCAATACAATATTTGTAATTATGAATTGTAAATTTTTAGTTACTCATGCGTGTATTATTATTTATAGTGGAGAAGGTATGAAAGAGAGGCGGCAAGCCAGAATTTGTGACACCTTGTTGCTTACATCGATGAGTTGGCTGAGTGGCAACTCTTATCCTTCGTTATTTCAGACTAAAGCTTTATTTAGTTGAAGTGTCATGGACCCAAAATTAGGGATATGTATGGTTTTTCAAGCGATGAATTTAATTTTGATAGTGAATTATCATTTTTGCAGGTCTGTAAAGCCAAATACGAAGAATTGCAACAGCGCTATTCAGGGTGCACGTAATTAGAATTGTTTCTTCTCATTTTGTTTTGTTTAAAATTTTCCCAATTTGGCAGCACATCTTTTTTAGTTTAGGTTTTATGAGATACCCTCCTAAGACATCATAGCACTTGTACAGTATATCTCATTGTATTATATGATATGATGACACTCTTAGGGCTTGGTTTGAGGAGCTTAAGAAGAAAAGGGTAGCAGAGCTTAAGAAAGCTTTGGAACAATCCGAAGATTCAATTGGGTTAGTCGCATAACTATCTTCCTATTTAAGCCGAGATACAAGTAGTCTCAATTTCTTCTGGTTTTGTATCGAATGAATCGTCCACCAAATCTTTAGTTTGCACACACCAGATACGGCAAATGTTAGTAATTAGTTGTCACATGACTTCTATGCTCGCTGTTGGATTGCCATCGTTTTGGGTATAGCTTACTCTATATCATTGTTTCAGGTCTCTTGAATCGATGCTTGAATCTCTCAAGGCTGACAAGAATGAGAAAAAAGATGATTGTCGTGTTGACAAGGATACAGTTGGACCTGAATTACATGTTCCTTCACAAAAATTGGAGAGAGTCGAATCTTCCACTAAAGAAGTGTCAAAAGATGGACTATCTGCAGGGAGTTTCACACATCAAACTGAGACAAACTGGTCTCATGAATGCCAGCTTCCAGCAATGTCTTCTGAAGACATGGAGATTAGCCCTGAAGTTTCAGGGTCTATTGAACATGAGAAAAATTTGAATGTAGATAAGTTGACTGAAGGACAGGGAGGGTGTTGTAAAAAACGGAGAGGAAAGAGAAAGAGAAAGGATTGTGGTAAAAATATTAATGAAGTGAGTGTAAGAGAGAGTGACTTTTCAATTGATATGTCCCGGTTTAAAGAAAGTTCTACCAGCAACTGTGGCGAGGTTGTCAAATCTTCTGGTATAACTGAGGAGAATGCAAACTTGAAAAAGGATGGAGTGAAAGATATGACGGAGATTTTAGATTCTGTTTTGGAAATTAAAGGTGCTTCTGCCTTCTGTCGCAAGCATGATAGCCAGGTACGGGCAAGAGATCATGTCCTATTCTTTTATATTATTCCTACTTTCCAAATTGTTTATCAATGGTAAGTAGAGATTTTGCTGCAAGGAATGACAAATGATATGATTTGTTATGCACAATTTTTTCCATTGCAGAAGCGAGCAAGGTATAGGCAGTTAATCCGAAGACACATGGACTTCGATGCTATAAGGTCAAGAATTAGCAACAAAACCATTAATACAATGATGGAGCTTTTCAGAGACATGCTTCTGCTGGCCAACAATGCTTTGATATTTTACTCCAAGAACACCCGTCAATATAAATCTGCGCTACTAATGAGAGACGTTCTCACAAAGAAACTGAAAGAGAATGTCAAGTTTTTCAGCAGGAGTGTCATTAGTGTTAGTGTATCGAACTCTATGAAATTACCTGATCATGATCCTTCTGTGAAAGTTGAAAGCGATCACCCTGATAACGAAAAGATTGTTGTTGCGAAGGCAGGTGGTGGGAGCAATCCTGCCTCTGGGATTTCACGAGGAGACAAGAAACCTAGTAGGATTAGTAAAGAGGATTCCCCATCTTCAGTGAAATCCTTACACATCAAGAAAGGTTTTGGTGGACCTAAAAAACTTGAACCTGCAACTCCACTGAAGGAAATGAAGGAAAAGAAAAGACGGAGAACTAAGTAATGATGCCGAAGATTTGACTCCCAGAACCTGCGACTCCGCGAAATCAGAGATGTTTCAATGTAGGAAATGCAGATGGAACAACACATTCTATTCTTGTGATTTCGTGTCATCTTAACTTAATGTCCCACTTTTCTGATAGACTTTCATGCAACCATAAGGAATTTGGACAAGTTACTTGAATGAAACATGTTGTTATGTGAAAATAGTTCTAGATTACAGCAACTAATCCAGCTAGGCAAGTTTACTATTAATGTAGGTAGTTTTACATATGTGAGTGAATCTTTTGTAGTTTGTAAATTTGCCTCCTTTTTTTTAAACACAAGGAATATAATTTTATTAAATGGAGAATGGTGATAACGTAGCATATTAGCACATTGTAGCCTTGTTGTTTGTACTCTATCTTCATCTTTGCCTGTGCTCATTTTAAAACTTATTGAATATATTGAAGTACTAATGTGTATCACTCAATGACCGATGCTAGCAAAATTCACAATATTTATTTTTTCTATCTTCATTTTAGTGGAACATAGGTTCCGTCACTTTGAAATTAGACACCCACATAGATCTGTGAGATTCACATATGCTTCATATAAAAATAAAATGTTTCGGGGGTGGGGGTGGTCGTGGTCCCAAATATTTCAAGTTTTTCTTCGTTTTGGCAGGGAGTATACAAATTATAATATCATATACTTTCTTTGTGTTTAATCTTTTCTTTTCTAATCAATATGAGATTTATATTTGATACTCAACATAAATTATATATAAATTAATATACTAAATATTTAATGTCCAAAATATTAAAATTTAGGTAAAATATTCAAATTGGTCTCTTAACTCTATATCAGATTCCAATTTAGTCCCTTATTTTTAAAAAGTGACAAAATAGTCTATTAAAGGTTAACTTATCCATTTTTTTTTAAACGGCGTTAACTTTTTCTTGTGATGCGCTGATATGACATATGATAATTATATATTAATTAAAATTCAATAAAACCTCAAAAGACTTGTTTTAGACTTGGATTCGAACCCAATACATGGAGGTCACAGTGGATGTTACTTTAACACTCATACATTTTTTTTTTGTTATTAAATTTACAAACTAAATTTATTAAATTCTTAATCATGTTTCTCAATCTAGGTTTATTAAACATGTTTCTCAAAAGGGATTATCAACAATTATAAGAACAACAATCTGGGAAAATCAACAACGAGTATTCTCTTCAACCTAAAAATCAGGAAAAATCAATCCAAATGAAATTGAAATTAAAACGCATTCAAACCCACAGTTTTATTTTCCTCTTCCTCACCATTAACCTTCTGCCAAAATCAAAACCCCTTTCATAAATCTTCACCTGTACCCTTTCCTAAATATAGTTATAGTTATTGTTGTTAATTAATGTCATTCATAATTGAAAGGTTTTGTATTAAAAAAAATCATGTTAAACATGTCTTTGGTTTTCTATTGCTCCTTTTGTTGCTTTGCACTTTCGTAACTCGGTTTTATGTAGTTATTGTTTGTGTACTTTTCTTTCTGATCATGGTTTACAATTTGAGACAAAGAGTTATTGAAATTTTGAGAAAAAATTTTCACTGGTCATTGGTTGATGTTGTTGTTCTGCTGATTAATTGAGATGATTTTGACATGCTTTTATGTTTTGATTTGTATCTTCAGTCAGAGATCTTCAATGGAAGATTTTTACGAAAGTGATTATTAGCATCTCGAGACGAAAGTGATTTTTACGAAAGTGATTATCTTTAGTCAGAGATCTTCAATGGAAGATTTTTATGTTTTGATTTGTATCTTCCATCTTCTTTGTATTTAAAAAGTGATTATTTTAAAAAGTGATTATTTTAAAAGTGATTATTCAAAAGTGATTTTTCTTTGAACAATAACAACCATCTTCTGAGAGCAAAGGAGAAAATGATGAGAAAAGGATGAAACTGGATGCAGCGGGAACATATTGGGTATCAGTTCAATCAAATGCATCTGCTAAGGTTCAAAAAGCATAAAAAAAGTGGGGAGCAGAAAAGCTTGATTGTATGTGTTTGATTATGAATGGTGAATTATCAATGGATAATTATCAACTGATTTGAAATAGTAAACATCTATTGTGAAATGATGTAGTGGTAAGTTGTTATTGCTTGCAAGCAAGATGACATAGGTTTGAGTCTAGACTAAATCGATAATTTTAGAATTTTTTTTACAATTTTAATGACCTTGAAGATGAATGTGTGCCAAGTCACTTGCACACGTATGACCCAGTGCCACCCAAGCAAAAATTGACGTTGTTAGTAAAAAAATGGACGAAAAGGACTAATGTGAACTTTTTTGAACAATTAAAAGACTATTTTGATACTTTTTAAAGATAAGGGACCAAATTGGATCCTGAGGTAGAGTTAAAGGATCGATTTGAGTATTTTGCCTAAAATTTAAGATAAAATATATTTTTGGTCCCTATAAATATCTCAACTTTTATTTTTAGTCTCTATTAAAAAAATAATATATTTTAGTCCCTACAAATTTTGTATGCATGCAATTTTAGTCCCTTATGTTTTCAAAAATTTTGAAAACTGTTTAATTACCCTTAAATTTTTAGATTTTTGAATAATTTTGTTCATTCATGTTTATAATACTATAAAATATTTCTTTACTAAATTTTATAATTTTTAAAAAGGAGAAGAATTAAATATGAATTTATTTGAATTTCAAAATATAATGATAAAAGTAATGAAAACCTCGACTTAGAAATCAAATTTTGAATTTTTTTTTTCGAGAAACTTTTTATAACATTCTAAAAATGTATGCAAAATATTCATTTAAAAATACACATTAGTTTAACAGGAGAGACTAAAACTAAGAGCATAATAATTTTATAGGGATTAAAATATATTATTTTTTAATAGGGACTAAAAATGAAAATTGAGATATTTATATAGACTAAAAATATATTTAACCCTAAAATTTATTTATATATAGATAGAAATGGATAAAAGTATATATAAATATGTTGCCTATTATTTTTAGGAATTCAAAACATGAAAGGGGAGGGGAGGGGAGGGGAGGGAAAACATTTTATTTATAAATATGTTTGGTTTACAACGGGTGGAAAGATATTTTAAAACTAATTTATTTATTTATCCTTCTAATTTTATCAAAAAAATTATAATATTTACTGTTTATAATTCAAATACAAATTCATTGACGAAATATAAGTATTCAATTAGAGAACATCATGAAAGATTTTATAAAAACGTAACAATTATAGTATATAATTTTAAAAATATTATCAAATACAATAAAATCTAACAAAAATTGCACAAAATTAAAAAGTAACATTAAATATTAAAAATAAAATAAAAATATTTAAACACATTTAATGATAATAAGATGAAGATATAAAAATACAAAAAATGTAAAAGGAAGATAAAATTTATTAAGAATATAACTTTTAACACTTTAATAAAATAAATTTATATTTAATTAAATAAATAAAGATAAATATGTAAATATAGTTTTGACTAAAATGAAATACATCACATCCCTTCTAAATCCCCCTAAATTGGGGGGAAGTAAAAAAGTGGAGAAACATTTACCCCATACCCCTTCAATATACCCTACACAAAAATATTTTGGACAAAAATGCCCTCTTATAAATAGTATAATTTTAGAATTTTCACATTCCATTTTCATTGTGTTCATTAAGTCTTTCGGAAGAAAATTCTTTCTCAACGATTCAGAACTCTTGTAGCAAGTCATTCGGTTCATTATTTTCATACTGGAACTCTTTGAGTAAGTCTTTCGGTGCTTGTATTATAAGCCTTTCAGTATCAGAAGTGTAATGACAAGTCTTCTGACTATGTGAACCTTACCAGAAGTCTTTGATTAACTCTTTCAGTAGTTTAAATTTGCGCATGTCTGTACCAGAAGTGTTACCAAAAGTCCTTTGGTTTGTATATTGAATTTGCTTTACCGGGACTCTTAGTTGAAGCATTCTGGTTCACATTTTGTTTTAATTTTATTTTAACATTATTTTGGCAATGGTACGCATACGAGACAATGACAATATGATACCTATTCGCGGTGTAGAACGGGGTGAATCTTCGAGAATGGCGCAAGAAGATCATATTGGTACATCTATATTAGCAGCACAACCCGTTGGATATCCAGGAGGACCGTACAATACCAGTCTTTAGATTAAGTACGAACACTATATTGCTAGATGTATATGGTTCGGTGAGGTAAGTAAACGATAATTATTTAGTATTGAATAAAAACTAAATTTTCAATGTTGTATTTTATAATTTGGGTACTTTTAATTGTTTTCAGGAGAGAATTTCGAAGAAAGAGTTGAAGGTCACATGACATGAATTGAAGCTGAGTCATATGGTTCCACAACAGCTTCCACAAGAGATGGAGGCTTGTATATCTAGGTTTGGTTTATCTTCTCTCCAAAGAACCAGTTTGTTGAAGATAGATACGAAATTGGTTTAGGGTTTAGTTTAGAGATGGCATCTAGAGACTTCTTCATTTCACATGCCGTTTGGTGAGATGACCATTACTCTGGATGACGTCGCTTGTCTACTTCACTTGGCAATCATGGATATATTCTGGAGCCCTCAACATATCAGTGAAGAGCTTGCTATTGAGTAGGTCGTTGATTACCTAGGAGTGCCAGTGAGAGTGGCACAAAAACACGTCTGTGATTGCAGGGGTTCGTACTATAAGTTGGAGTGGTTATATGATCAATTCGTAGAGCATATAGTTGCTTCATTATGGGCATATGCGAATAGATATTATTTGATGATGTTAGTATGTTGCACAATTTTTGTAGACAAGACCTTTACGCTTGTTGAGGCACGATACCTGACACTATTTATGGACTTGAATGACTTATCGAACTATAGTTGGGGAGCACCTGCGTTGGCTACCCTGTATAGGTATCTCAGAGATGCATCCATGTTCAGTTGTAAGCAACTCGGTGGTTACCCGACTCTCTTATAGGTATTTATTTTAATTTAGTTTATTTTTTGTTCCTATTTTTATTTACAATGTTAATTTTACTTTTATAGTTCATTGTGTTATATTTAATTATTATGTCATATTTTTTTATGACAGTGTTGGATTCATAAATATTTTCCAACACTCGGAAAAAAGGAGAGAATTAGATACCAACTAATAAATGTGGTCTCCTTCGAGCGATGAAATGGTCCTACAAGAAAGGTGTGTTAAAGGTGGATAACTTGCGACCTATTCTGGACGAGCTGACACCTACCGATGTCATATGGCGGCCATTTGAGGATTATAGAGTTCCCTGTCAGTTTCATGAGATTTATCTATACATGGGTTGTCTGAGGTGGGGTGACACTATTGTTCCATATTTATCTGACATGTGTATTTGACAGTTTGGATACCGTCATTATATTTCACCTTCACCTCTTGATTATACGATGGCTGCTGATATCGGTGTTGAGTGGATTGGTTACATTCAGAGTGTTGGGCGTGTGATTCGTCCGACAACACCGGCCACCATCCCATATGACACAGATGACGAATATCTCCAGTGGTATTATCGTGTCTAAAATCCTCGTCTGATACCGCCTAGACCTGATGAGTCGAGAGTGGTTTCAGTTCCTGATTACGATACAGTACCACCTGATCCTAGTTGGACTCGTGTGTCTACATTGATTCATCGTTATCTTCAACAGGATGAGGTTGAAGAGGATGACCCACAATTTACTGATTTGTTCGAAGCTTTACATATTGCTCGTTGATAAGTGCTAAATTGTGTTAATATGTAGTTTAGTTTTTGTCGCTCCCAAAAGATGAGACTGGCTCAAATGAGGTACATACGCGAACGGTCGGCGAAAAGGATGGAATGAAAAGAGTCGCCAGCTAGGCATTTTTATCCCGAAGGAAAGGTAATGCTGCATAAACCTAGAAAGATATGGATAAGACGGTTGCGAACCAGAGAGACTGAGAAAGGGGGTTGGTTACAACCTGGGAAGGTATTAGCACCCAGATTGTCCGCCGTACTCGACGGGATCCACGCTTAAAAAATTTGTGTTTTAAAGGGGTAGTGTCAGTGCAATTTTGTGTGCAAAAGAAACTGGAAAGAATGCAAGTGTCAGTGTAAAAGAAATGTGAAGTGTATAAATGTACAGTGTCAGTGTAAGAACAAGAATAAGATGCTCAAGATCATGAGGCTTAAAGAATAATGCTGGAAGGAGGGGGAATATACAGAGACTTTTGTTCGATAATTGTTAAGTTATGCCTACGTATCCTCTCGTGCAATGAGGAAGTCAGAACACTGTAGTTCGACCCAAAGAGACTGAAAAGCAAATTGACTTGTGAACTGCTTACTTGTCTATGCTCAAGTGTATGATCTGTCTAGCTCAGGTGCAAACTGTCTTGCATTAGACGGAAGAAGCAAGTTCTCATTTATGAGTGAAGGTGATGAGAAAAGAATCCCGAAGGAGACGATTATTGTTTGTTTTTGTGTTTTCAGTCTTTTATTGCTTTTGAAAGTTTGTCATAAGTTAATGAGCTTAAGCCTAAACCAATGGGTTAGTAAACTCATCACATCTTCCCTCTGATTAGGGGTAATGAGGATACCTTAAGTGTGAAGTCAGCTTCTCACACCTAATCCCCTTTGGTGTATGATTAAGATCATTAACCTACTTGTGATTATTTAGATGTTTTCGTGGTTTTTGTTTAGTGTTGAGTAATGAGATTAAGCCATAATCAGGGATTAAACAGACCCATTACACCATCCTAATAGAAGGATAATAGATGAGAATGTTTAAGCTGAGGAAAGCTCCTCAACTTAATCCATGATTAGAGATTAAACTCATGACAAAACAAAACCTTTATTTGTGGATTTTAGTTAATGGTGAGATGATGAAGTGATTTTTAGGGTTTGTAAGACAACTTGAGGGGGACTTGTCCATTAACACTAGGGTTAGTCCTTCTTAACCAATTAAGGGAGAATTAGAACCCTAATGCAAGGCCCAAGTTACAAGCTTGATGTCTTGATGATTATTAAGTGAATTGATTAAAGGATTTAAACACATTAAGGGTTTAACACTTAGGATTAAAGTTATACACTCCATCCTAATAGAAGGATGCAGGCATAAGCTTAATCACAAAGCCTTAAAGCCTTTAGGGTTTAGTCCCTGATTATGAGATGAGGAGAGAAGACTCAATGAGACACAAAGGTAAAACTAAGTGGGGGACTAATCAAAACCCTAATTATTGTCATGCTTGGTTGTCCCTAAGGTTTGTGAGGTTTATAAGAAAGATCTTCAGAGAAACCACCAAGAAGCAGATGAAAGGAGCAAAGAGAAGCAAAGTAACTTGCTTCATTTAAGAAGGCAAGTTACTTGAAGAAAGAAAGTAAGATGAAGAAGAATGAGCAAGCTCAAACTCAAACACAAGACAAAATGCAGCAATGATGCATAAGGGAGATGAAAAGAGATTATGAGAAGTGAAGGCAAATTCACTTCTCAAAGTAACTTACCACCTGAAAAGTTAGAAAAAGGAATGCAATGCAATGCAAAATGAGATGAAGTGGCATGATGCAAACCAAAATCAGAAGCATAAGTATGATGATAATGATGCTATGAGATGATGCAAACATGAAACAAGTCATGAGGATGATCATACAAACATGTGGATGCAAGAGAAACATGCTTAGAATCATGAACATACATGAAAAGTTATGAAATGCAAATGACATACAACATGGCAAATGAAAGATGCAATGATCAAACATGATTCTAATATGTCCCAAGATGTATTATGAATCAAATGGATGCACAAAATGTCATGGCAAGTCATGGTATGCAAGCA
This sequence comes from Lathyrus aphaca, assembly GCA_963966055.1. Classification (NCBI taxonomy): domain Eukaryota; kingdom Viridiplantae; phylum Streptophyta; class Magnoliopsida; order Fabales; family Fabaceae; genus Lathyrus; species Lathyrus aphaca. The sequence continues at coordinate 113,774,726 of OZ014521.1, read as the reverse complement.
AATGGAAGATGGATGCAAATGAAAGCCCAAATTAGGGTTTATGATCAATGCACGAAACAAAAATCAAAACCAGAAGCAAACACCATGATAAAAAATTGAAAATGCATTCAAAGGAACCCTAAACCTATACAAACTCACTGCCCAAAGGAGGGGTTCTAACTCTTAACCTAATGAAAGTTATGAATTTCCTAAGATTGCTAGGGTTTTAAGGTACCTTGTCAAGAAAAATGCCAAACAAATAGGAAATGCAAGATCAATTCATGCCAATTTAATCCTATAAACTACATGCTATACAAGATGCAATGCAAAAATAATCAAAGTCCAACTCTTAAAGGCTAGGCAGAAATGAATTTTTGAAGATTGGATCAAAATAATGCCTTGAAAAGAAATTAATTCCATGGAAAATTGTCAAAAGACATCAAGATCAAAAAATAAATTTGGTTTGAGAGTTGGACAATGTTTCTAAATGGTTTTAAATGTTTCATGAATTTTTGTGATTTTTAAATACCTAAAAGTATTTTTTATTAATTAATTCTCATTAATTAATTAAAAATAATCTTTTAAATGATTTAAAAATATTTTTTAATGCAAAAAATAAAAATAAAAATGTTTTTGGTTTCTGAAAATTAATAAAAACTTTGACAAAAGATTTCAGAATTTTTCAATGATTTTTACTATTTTAAATAAAATGTAGAAAACAAATGAAATAAAATAGAAAATAAAATGAATTAAATGAAAAGTATGCGCATCCAGTGGCCAGGATTCAAACTCAGGAAGGAGGGAAAGACTGCGCGCGTGATCCTAGGGTTGAGATTCAAACTGGCCTAATTTCCATTTTATATTAATTAAACTGAATTAATTAGGTTAATTATGGATTAGGGTTTCTAATGACACATCCTAGCCATCAAAACGCGCGCGGGTCAACTCTGGTCAGCCTATCCAACGCACCACATTCAAACTTCATTAATGACCCTGATTAAACCCTAAACACTTTCAGGTGGCCGGAGAAGACTTCCGGTCGTCTTCTCCGGACAGACCCTCACCTGAAAGTTGCTAAACTCCTCAAAACTCCATGAAAATGAAATCTAATTGCCCAGAATCAAACCCCATTCAAAACTAAATCAAAACCCCCAAACAAAAACCATTTTTCATGCATTAATCAGGCAAATCGAAGCAAGACATTTCTAGGGCAGAAAAGTTTCAGAGCAATCATACATGCTTATTTCTCAACCATTTCAAAACGTAAAAACATCAGAGTGATCAGCAAAGCATGAGGAACAATCTAGGAACTTAAAAACTCATTTCTGGAAAAAAAGTTCTTGAGGTACCTGAGCTTGAGCTTTCTCAGTTTGCAACTTTCTGACCTCCTTTCTTTGTGCAAACCACTCCTCTTGAGCTCCTGATGAAGTCTTGATACTTGGAAAAAGTTTGTGATGGCTGGTTTGGAAGATTACAGAAGTTCTGTTCAAGGGAGGGTGGTGATCGTATTTTGGTTTCAGTGACTTTCAGGCTATGGTGATGGGTGGTTTTTGATCAGTGAAGCATGCTGAGTTTGTTTGTGAAGTTTGTTTATGTGTTTGAGGCTTGTGGAGAGTGTTTCGAATGAAAATGCAAGTTGGAGAGATTTTGATAACTATGGCTTGTGGTGTGTTTCAGCTTGGAGTGAGTGGTGTGTTATGCTGGCTTTGGTCCATGTATCAAAAGGTGATAGGTCAGAGAGTTGTTGGTGGCCTATGGTGATTGGTATGGGTCTTTGGCCAAAATGTCAACTTGATTTGTACTTGAGGTATGGGCTATGGTACAACTTGCTTTTTGGCTTGCTTTGGCTCAGCTTGAATCAAGGAATGCTATGGAAAAGGTCTAGAGGCAATGCAGCAAGTGGTTTGTAACTTGTGATAGGTTTTGCAAGTTGGTTCATGTTTGGTTCCTTTGACATTTCTTGAGTTTCAAGGCATCAAAGTGCAAAGTTCTTTGGCCCATTCTGAATTTTAGAGGTCATGTGATCATGTTGTGAAGAAATGGTACACATTTGAGTCCTTTAGAACACTTGATCATACTATTTTGCAAAATGTCTCTTTGGTAGAAAACTTCAAATTTTGTGATTTTAACCAACTTTGACAAGCCATAACTTTTGATCCAAAATGAATTAGGTCATGTTCTTGTACTTTTTGAAAAGGGAATGATCCATTATACAACTTTCATGACCAAAGTTTTTTCATTTGAAGCATTTTTGAATCAAAAAGCAAGGGTTGAAAAAGTTTCCCAAAATATCAATTTTCAACATAAGTCAACTTTCCCAAAAAGTCAACTTTGCAAATGACTTGAGATTCTTCAATTTTGTGAACTTCCAACATCTTCTATGATCAAATAAAGATCATACACAATCAAAATGATCAAGAACACCCTTTGGTTGGGTCATTGGGGCCCTCAGATGCCCTGATTTTGCACTGACTTGCTTAGAAAGTCAACCCTTGATCAGATGACTTCCCCATTGAAATTCTTCATGAAAATTGATATGCATGATCCCTATACCATATAGAGACCAATAGAAACAAGAATGACCAAAAAAATTGGAGTTATGGCCTTTGAAACCAAAACCCTAATTCTAGGTCATCTGTGCAGTTAAACCTGACTCTGCTTCCATGCCATTCTCAGTTCTTGTGATTCTTTGACATTCTTGACTTTGAGGGGATATAATATGATGCTTGAACATACATGGACCCCTTTGAAGTGATTGATGACCTTTGGAGTGGCTCAAGAAGCTCTTGGATTGCTCAGATCACAAACCCTAGATGCAGATGACTTTGAACCAATGTAATGAATCAAAAATGTGGTATGAGATGCTATGATTGAATTTATGAATATGAGGAGATAACAAGCCATGGTGTGAATGGGTGAGGGAAAATTTGGGGTGTTTACAGCTGCCCCTATTCAAACATGAGTTAGCTGTGTAGAATGTAAGCAACGGCTTAACAGGCGAACAAGATAACTTGTGATTGAATACCAAAGACAGTCCAAAATTTGCACTCACAAAATGAAGAAGAAAAGGGATATAGATTGTAAAAGAAAATAAAGTATATTATAAAGGGTGGGCAACGGAGGACGACCGTCGAGCAGAGGACGACTGCCGGGGAAAGAGCAATGACGGGGGTGACCGACATGCTGGGAAAAGTGTGGGAAATAAAACAATGACGGGGACGGCCGACAAGCTGGGGATAAAAGGGATTATGATGGGGACGGCCATCAAGTAAAGCTATATGACTATCTGGGGATTAATGAAAAATGATGGGGACGGCCATCAAGTTCGTAATGTAATGTAAACAACGATGGGGACGGCCATCGGGCTAAACTGATGAAGGACGATCATCAGGAAAAGGAAAATGGACCACGACGGGGACGACCATCGGGTTAAAGAATAAATGAAATAATGATGAGGGACGGTCATCAAAGGTGAAGGATGATCACCTAGCAGGGGACGGCTGCTCTGAAAGGGTTAAGATGAGGGACGGTCATCTAAGGTGAAGGACGATCACCTGGCAGGGTACGGCTTTCGAAAAAATATCGCGACATAGGACGAATGCCGGATAAAAGGTCAATAATGGGGACGGCCATCAGATGAGCATGATGAAGGACGATCATCAAGAGGTGAAGGACAGTCACCTAGCAGGGGACGGCTGCTCTCAAGGTTTATCATGACATAGGACGAATGTCAGATAACAAAATCAACGATGGGGACGGCCATCGGATGAGCATGATGAAGGAAGATCATTAAGAGGTGAAGGACGATCACCTAGCAGGGGACGGCTGCCAAATATCACGACACAGGACGAATGTCGGATAGAAAAGGTCGACGATGGGGACGGCCATCGGATGAGCATGATGAAGGACGATCATCAAGAGGTGAAGGACGATCACCTAGCAGGGTACGGCTGCCAAATATCACGACACAGGACGAATGTCGGATAGAAAAGGTCGACGATGGGGACGGCCATCGGATGAGCATGATGAAGGACGATCATCAAGAGGTGAAGGACGATCACCTAGCAGGGTACGGCTGCTCTCAGGGTTTATCATGACACAGGACGAATGTTAGATAGAAAAGGAATTTTGCTTTGCTGGCGATCTACTGGGGAATAGTAAACACGGACGAGTGTTTATATCCAAGAAATAAAGGTATAAATGTTTTGACGCTGTGTATAGATTAAAGATGCGGACGAGCATCCCTAAGACTACGATACGGACGAGTATCGGGTAGAAATAAATATTGACACGTGTTCAGAGATGATGATACGGATGAGTGTCAACCGGTTAACAAGGAACACGGACGAGTGTTGAATCTGAGGGGACTCTTCTGGGGAATAGTAGACACATGACGAGTGTCTATATTCAAGGAGACAAGGGTGTTTGACGTGTATGGATTAAAGATGCGGATGAGCATCCTTAAGACTATGATACGGACGAGTATCAGGTAGAAACAAACGTTTGACGCATGTCCTGAGGTGATGGTACGGACGAGTACCAACTGGTTAACAAAGAACACGGACGAGTGTTGAATCTGATATAAGTGGTGTATACAAGATACGGACGAGTATCTGTATAAGTATGAGTAGTGTATAGACAGGTATTTAACCTGCTGGGGAGAGTGACACAGACGAGTGTCGAAAGGAGAAAAAGTATAGTATACACAAGTATCTGATATACAAAGTGTTTAGGTTACTGTGCTGGGGAAGGTGACACGGACGGATGTCAAGAAAATTATATATATATATATATATAAGTATCTGTGAGTGCAAAGGGAATGCTTTGGCTTTCTGCTGGGGATATGACACGGACGGGTGCCACAAAGAGGTATTAGTTTTGTGAGAGAAATGTTTGGGCTCTCTGCCGGGGAATCTGGGGAGCATTTTGTATATTGTTGATGGATTGTCATTATTCACAAGTGTTTGATTCAGAACATGGCTTATGATTATGCAATATGTTTGATTTTTGCCGTAATGTTCCGCATTAGACGGAATGCTACGCTTTGTGGGGGAGAATATGATGCGAATGCTATGATTATGCAAAGATAACGACCCGGGGTTCGGATCCCGATACCACGAAGATCCCTGGTCGATCTGTTTGAAGTGGAAATCCCAGCTGGGGGTGAGATCATTGGTGGATCTAATGAGATGTATCTGCTTGGGGAAATAGGTCACTGATAGACCCATCCTTGGTAATGAGGAACCCAGCTGGGGTTTGTAGAAGCCTTCGTCACTCTGTTGTGATTCCTTCGTGCGTTGCTCTTCTGGATAGAGGCTGAAACTCTGTGGGGAAGTGGTTCCCTGGCTTTTGTACTTGGCTGAGGAGGAAGAATGATTGGCACCTCGGCTGGGAGAAGTAACAAGTGGCAACTCAGCTGGAGAGAAAACACTTTGGGTGCTAAGACTGAGTGAGTGTTGATTTGCCAGCTTGCTGGGATGAAGCTTACATGCCCCATGTTGCGCTTTTGAATACCTGCAATCCTGCAATGACAGAGGGACGCACAAGTAGTCCCGAGGTATCCTTTACTGGATCCCGCCATGAGAGTTCAGGCACTCCCGGGAATAATTATATTTCCTGTAAGCACGTAATTTCAGAAAGACGCATCCGTATTTATGCAATCGATATATTAATGACATCGGACATTTTTGCAAATGAAAATAAAAATGTACGAGACAAAACATGACTGAAAATCTGATCTTATTGATTTATATGCCCTGAATTGGCGAGATACGGTCAGAGAAACAGATCTCCTAAAATGAGGAGATTGTTACAAATTGAGAAACAAAATGCTGGCAATGTTGACGACGCTTCGTGGAGCTTCCCTTTTGCTATGACTCGTATGACATTTGACGTTCTTCTCGTCTTGCTTTCTGAAGAAGGCTGATTCTGAAAGAGGCTTGATCCTTTCGGAGCTTACCAAGTTGTAAGTGATACCGACGAATTCAGAATGCAGTTGTTCGCTTATTCCCTTATTTTGCATGGATCGCCCTTTCGGGTTTTCGATCCATCGGGATACCCATTTTTGCCTGAGTCGTCCAATGCGGCTTTTCAACTCAGCGGGTGTACATTTTTTGTTTATTTTCCCTTATTTTTTCCCGAGTCTTTTATTCTGTTTTTGACTCGTCGGGATGCCCTATTTTTGCCTGGACTTACATTCTGTTTTTTATGTCTAGCGGGTCACTTTATGCGAAGTATTTTTTAACTGCATCTGAATTCACAGGGGACGGGAAGTATTCACCATCCATAGTGCTGAGCATCAGAGCTCCACCCGAGAAAACTTTCTTTACTACGAATGGTCCTTCATAGTTCGGAGTCCATTTGCCCCTGTGGTCCGTATGAGGAGGGAGGATTCTTTTCAGCACAAGATCTCCTACTTGGTACTCTCGGTGCTTGACTTTCTGATCGAAGGCTCTCTTCATTATTTTCTGATACAACTGCCCATGACAGATTGCAGCCAATCTTTTCTCTTCAATCAGACTCAGTTGTTCGTATCGGGATCGGACCCATTCTGCTTCGTTCAGCTTAACATCCATCAGTACCCGTAGGGAGGGTAATTCAACTTCAACAGGTAGGACTGCCTCCATACCATACACAAGCTGATACGGTGTTGCCCCCGTGGATGTTCTGATTGACATGCGGTATCCATGCAAGGCAAACGGTAGCATTTTATGCCAGTCTTTATAAGTGACTACCATCTTCTGCACAATCTTCTTGATATTCTTATTAGCTGCCTCAACAGCGCCGTTCATCTTTGGTCTGTAAGGAGAAGAATTGTGATGTTGGATCTTGAAGTCCCGACATAGTTCTGCCATCATTTTGTTGTTTAAGTTGGAACCATTGTCAGTAATGATTCGCTCGGGAACTCCGTATCGACAGATGATATCCCTCTTCAGAAACCTGGCTACCACTTGCCTTGTAACGTTTGCATATGAAGCTGCTTCGACCCACTTGGTGAAATAGTCAATGGCAACCAGGATGAATCTGTGGCCATTTGAAGCAGACGGTTCAATCTTGCCAATCATGTCAATGCCCCACATAGCAAAGGGCCAGGGTGAAGACATCACATTCAAAGGATTGGGAGGCACATGCACCTTATCTGCATAAATCTGGCATTTATGGCACTTTCTGGCGTAGGCACAACAGTCGGCGTCCATTGTGATCCAGTAATAACCTGATCTTAGAAACTTCTTAGCCATTGCATGTCCTCCAGCATGGGTACCAAAGGATCCTTCGTGCACCTCGTGCATCAACAAGTCTGCCTCTGTTCTATCAACGCATCTGAGGAGTACCATATCAAAGTTTCTCTTGTACAGGGAACCATCAGTGTTCAGAAAGAAACTACCAGCAAGCCTTCTCAAAGTCTTCTTATCATTGGAAGATGCCCCAGATGGGTATGTTTGATCCTCCAAGAAGCACTTAATGTCATGGAACCAAGGCTTATCATCCTTAACAACATCTGTTGCGAACACATATGCTTGTTGCACCCCAAAATTTGCCCTCACAATACAAGACTTTGTGTTCTAAGAAGGTTCACAAGGTTCACAAGATTCACAATACTTACAAGACCTTTCATGAGGTTCATGAAGTCTACAAGTCACTTTATGAGGTTCACAAGGTTCACAAGATTCACAATGTTTACAAGATCTTCCATGAGGTTCATGAAGTCTACAATTCACTTTATGAGGTTCACAAGACATTTTATGATGGTTCACAAGGTTCACAAAGTTCACAATGGGTCAGAAAAGTTGACAATTCCCTCAGACAATGCACCTCCTAGGCAGTGCATCCAAAACTAGGGTTTTGACTTTAATTAGGCTAAATGAACTTCCAAGACTTCAAGTGAGCTTCATAACATCTTATATGTGTGTAAGAACCCCCATGACAAGTTTCAAGACTTTTCTCAAAAGTTTGCTCAGTCAGATGATCAGATAAGTCAAAATCAGTCAAAGTAGTTAAAAAGTCAAACTGAGGTCAACTGTGGCCAAACCAAAGTCAAACTTCATGATTTTTTTCCAACATCAATTATATGAATTAAAATTCATCATTTTATCAAGGGTTGATCATGATTCATCAAGGATATTTCAGATCATCAAGAATCAGGAGTTTCTAAATTAGGGTTTCCTCAATAAAAGTCAACTGAACTTTGACCAGCCATACCTTTCACATGCTTCATCACCAAGTTTCCATCCAAAGCTCATTTTGAAGGAAATTTAATTCTCTACAACTTTGTGTCTCACAAGCCAATCCCAAAAATGCTTCATTTGGAGGGTATGAGCTAAGACATTATAGGTCCTTTTGAAAGTCAACAAAAAGTCAACAACTTCAAAAGGGCATAACTTGAGAATGGTAAATGATATGAACATGAAACCAGTGGGGTTGGTTAGAGGACTCTTCACGCTTTCCAAAATGTCCAAGAACACCTTCATAGCATTAAAATTGAAGGATATGTGCCCTTGCAAAGTTGGGAAATTTTTGAGTGGTGTATGAGGAAAATAGGGTCTTAAAACTAAATTTTTCCAAATGGGCTTGCAATCTTGTGATCCAAACTTCACCATAACACCAAGCACGACCCAACCCATATAATTTCTGATTTTTTTTTATTTTATTTAATATTTATTTGAATTTTATTCATTTAAATGCATATTAAATCAAAATAAAATCAAAAAATCAATATTTAGGTGTGATTCTTCTTCTAGAAAATCATAAAAGACATTTAACATGAATCCACACTATCCAAATTCGTGCTCACTATTTGAAGCATGAAGAGATTTGATTTTTGGCCAAAATTGGAAAGGGATTTCTTCATCACTAAGGTATCCATAAAGCCCAAAGAGAGAGTCTATTTTTTGACCTAATTCAATCCACCATATATAGACAAAGAGAACACAAGCATTGGGACGGATTCTTGCAGCCATCAACCTCACTTTCAAACTTTCAAAATCATCAATTTTTTTCAAATTCGGATTCTAATTTTTTGTAACTTTTCAGGTGAATTAAGGACAGCAATCTTATCCCTGAACATCATTGATCATGTCCCAATAATCATATGCATCAAAAACAGCATGAATGCACTCAACTGAATCGAATTTTATGTGTGTTTCAAGTTTTTTCGAATTCATGGTTATACTTGATATAAACTGTTTTTGATGATTTAAGATTGTTCATAATGTATCATAGAACTATTCTGGTTGTTTGGTTTTGAGTTTTCGTGCAGGAATCACATTCGGCCATAGCTAGGGTTTGCAAACCTAATTTAGGGTTCTTCGATTCACTAAATATAAATGAATTTAGAAGACATGGTTGTGTTGTATGGACCTTGAGGATCATATTTCATGCATCAATTTAAGAAAATTTTACTGTTTTCATGATGATTGAGAATTGGCAGGAATTAGCACGCAGGAAAATTCGTGGAAGAATTCGCAGGTAAATGCGAAGGTCAGGAGGTAGAAGATGAAGTTGACTGGCGCGAAAATATAATTCAAAAATTAAATTAAATTAATTATGATTTTGTTCTGTTTATATTTCACAACGAGCGCGTAGCTCAGATGGTTTTGATGCGTGTTTGTAGACTGAAGGGCTTGGGTTCGAAACCAGCCAAAGTACATTTTTTTTTGCTTAATTTCTTTTGATTTTCAGAACAACAACAAAACAAACTTGAAGGGAAAGGCTATCAGCTGCGTTGCGTTGGCCCAGTGGTTGTGCTTCTGAATGTTCAGGTAAAGGACCTGGGTTCAAATCCCAGGTCCTGTTTTTTTGGTTTTTATTTTTTCTTGTTTTATTTTCTTATTATTTCTTTATATTATTTTCTAAAACTAATTTAAATATTTTTCTAAAAACAATATATGTAAATTATTTTTCTCTTAAAACTTATAGTATATTTTTTTTAATTGTATATTATTTAATAATTTTGTATATTAAATATATAAAACCTAATTATTTTCTTTATAAATCTAATTTATTTTAAAAAACCCTAATTATATTACAAACCCTAATTTAATCATAATAATTTCTAAAAACCTAATTTCTTTTTCTATTCTTGTTTAATATTATTATTTATATTTAATTTAATTTGTACATAAATATGTTAAAAAATTAAAATTCTTAACTTATTTTTTTTTATAATATATAAATATTCTATCATTGATTATAATTTAATTTTGCATGAAAATAATTCTTATTATATGTTAAAATTGCTAATTTAATTTTTGTAATTACAATTTATTTTTATGTTCATAATTAATTTTATAATTTATATACTTAACTTAAAATTTTATAATTAATATAATTATTCATATTTTCTTATTAACCATTAAAATTTTGTTTATTATAATCTTTTTGTTTATTATTATTATTAATCATGTTTATTACTAACCCCATTTATTTTTTAAATTATTATTATTATTATTTCTACTAACCCAATTATAATTGCTTATTTATTTTGCTTATTGATTTATTTATTCATTTTGCTTATTATATTTAAATTTGTAATTGCTCCTGGATGTAATATTTTATAATGTTTAAATTATTTATTTTATGCCATGGTTAGTAAAAATAGGGAGTGTAACATGTATGTTATTTAAAATTAATTTAGATCACTTAATTCAAAAGATAAATATTAAATTGAACACTCACACACGTAAGTCGATCTTTGATCGCCATCTCACTTTCTAGGGTTACCTCTTATTGTTGCCTAATCAAAAGGTCAAGTAGGGTGTATAAAGCAAAAAGTCCCTTAAAAATAAAGTCATCTAGTCCCTTAATAATAAAAGATCAAGTCCCTTAACGGTTGCCTTCGTAATGATCTTGTCCCTTTCAAATAATGATGACAGTCCCTCCAAAATTGCTTAATACACCCTACAGTTGCCTTCATTTAACAGATGTCCCTTTACTTGTCCCTCACATCCAAGGTAATGACTACCTATTCCTTAATAATAGGGATAGTCTTACCACTTAAAGGATTCAAGAACAAAAGGACTTAAACTTTAGGGTAGGTTCCTCATAGTTACTTGCTCACTATTCAAAAACTTTTCAAACACTTCACAATTTCAAACAAAATTTTCAAAACAAAGGTTTATACGCATCCGTACATGGATCATTATAAACACTTAAGAAAATTTCTATTCACACACTTCACATTTCAAAAACATTTTAAAGTGAGCTAAGTAACTAAGAGCCCATGGATAACCATGGATGTAAAGGGTGCTAACACCTTCCCTTTACATAACCTACCCCCCGGACCCAAAAATCTTTTAAAAGGTCTTTCCTGTTCTTTTATGCCTTTCCTTTGGATAAAATAAAAGTCGGTGGCGACTCTTGCTATCCGCAACATAACTAAAGTCAGTTCTCCCACCGTGTTACAGAACTGGCGACTCTGCTGGGGATAGTAATTAAAGAGGGGTACCCTTAAGAATTAGATCACTTTAAATTGTCTGCCTTGTTTGCTTTGTATTTATCTTGTTGGGTGTTCTTATGTGTGAAAGATCCTAACCCGGATCTAGTGTACCTTAGGTAAATGGCAATAGACCAAGGAAACTGTACGGCGTATACCGATATGGTTGATCTGGTGGCCATAGTTAGTGTGACTTCTTGGTTGGTGCTTATGTTCCTTAAGTCAAGTCGAGGATAATATGAGGCTGCCATATGTTGTCAATGCACTAACTAACTTTTAGAACCCTAGTTATCCCATCTTGGCCTTTAGAAAAGTAGTGAGGTAACCGACTTTGGTGCAGACTGAAGTTAGTTGACACTCGATGCTACGCTCATTGAGATTCTAAACTTGGAGGGTTTTGGTTGGCAAGTAAGTTGCCTACTGAACAACCACCCTTGTGAAGGATCAATGATATTGAGATCCCTTAGAACCTGGTTACTTTTGTAGGACAGGATGAACCAACTAACTTCAGGGGAGGGTACTTACCTTTAAACTTCATGCAAGCCTTTAAACCTAGGGCTATGGTGTGACTTGTTTGTGTGTGCCACATGTTTGTGATTGAACATAACATCATGACATCATCATGCATCATAAGCATAGCATTTTCTCTAACCATTTCAAGGACCAAAGGATTTATCTTTGTTCTTTGTTGCAGGTCATGGCTTCTGCTCGTAGAAACACCATCAGGATCAACTTTGTGGGCATACCTGCTAAGCTTAAAGAGTTGGTTTCTCAAGTGTCTGATCATTCCCAGTTTATCAAGAGACATGGTCACCTATTGGATCTAGTCACCTCAGGGTTCAATGAAGACATGATGAGTGTCCTATTTTAGTTCTTTGATCCTAAGCACCATTGCTTCACATTCCCTGACTATCAGCTGGTTCCTACAATGGAGGAGTTCTCTAAACTTCTGGGTATACCTGTTCTTGATCAAAGACCCTTCACAGGCTTGGAGAAGGAGCTTAAACCAGAGGTTATTACTGCAGCTCTACATCTGAAGAAGTCTGACATTGTTCTAGAAACGAGAAGTGGAGTCAAGGGTATTCTTGCTAAGGTGTTGATAGAGAAAGCTCAGGTGTTCTTGAAGGCCATGAGCTATGATGCTTTTGAGGAGATCTTAGCCTTGTTGATATATGGCTTAGTATTGTTCCCCAATCCAGATCAGTTCATAGATGTTCATGCCATCAACATTTTCCTGAGTCACAATCCAGTGCCTATATTGCTTGGAGACATCCTACATTCTCTTCATACTCGTACTACAAAAACAAGAGGAACTCTGATGTGCTGCATACCTTTGTTATCTAGGTGGTTTATTTCTCACCTTCCTCGCTCAGTAATGAAGAATGAGCAAGGGTTCAGGTGGTCCAAAAGAATTATGTCACTCTCTTATTCAGACATCCATTGGTGCTCCAGATCTATGGAGAATGTCACTATCATTGACCGTTGTGGGGAGTTTCCTAATGTGCCACTTCTAGGCATAAGAGGAGGCATCACCTACAACCCCTCTCTAGCTTTACGACAGTTTGGTTACGCTCGGAGTGATGGTCCGCATGACATGTTGATTCAGGGCATTGTGTTTGACTACGACAACGATCTTCAAGGTTACCGTCAGAGATTCATACGAGCATGGGGAAAAGTAAACAGGGTTGACAACAAGACACTGGAGCCTAAGTACACTATTCCTATGGAAGCTTATCTCAGATGGGTGCGATCTCGTGCTCAGACTCTCATGATGCCATATCCTGCTATCCTGCCAGTTACCATGGAACCTGTTGCTGAAGGAGATACTGCTTATACCATCCTTCACCCAGACATGCCTACTGACATGGAAGACTTACAGAGATCCTGGATCCAGTTGAAGGAGCAAAGGGATACTTTCGAGGCTCATTACAAAGCAAGCCAAGAAAGAATCCTGGAACTAACAAAGCAACTTCACGAGGAACGGAATCTCAACTCATACCTCAACACAAAGAGGAAACGTCCATGGGAGACTTAAAACCCCATCTTTTGTATTTATTTCATTTCATTTTCTGTAAGCCCAAGAGGCAAAACAAATTTATTACTAATAAAAGTTTACCTTCTTGATTGTTTAAGCAAATTTAAATCCTGCGGTCCTTGAAAACATTGCATATACATTCACATATCATTTCATTGCATCACAGGTTTATAATTGTGCACAGGTTTCTTATCTTCTCGCTGTTTATTTCAGCAATGGCTCTTGAAAAAACAGTTAAGGATCTCCAGGCACAAAATACACAGTTCCAAGAGCTGATCCTGAACCTGACCAAGGGGCAGGATGAATTGAAGACACTGCTGGCCAAGAAGACTAAGAAGACTAGAAGGTCAGGTGGCCTGATCAACATGGGAAGAAGGTTCAAAGGTCTGGCCAAGACCAAAGAACCAGTTGAAGACTATGAATCTGAAGAGTCTGAAAAAGAGGGAGGCAGTCTCCACAAAACTATGGGGGACTCTGATTCTGAGGCTAATTACTACCATGAGCCTAATGAAGAAAAATTCAAGCTGTTGGTGGATAGAATGGATGCTATGGAGTTGCAGAAGTCATATGGGCTGGATTTTGAAGATTTGAGTCTGATATCTGGGGTAGTCATACCCATTGGTTTCAAGGTTCCTACCTTTGTTGTTTATGATGGGGTCTCTTGTCCCAAGCTGCATCTGAGGTCTTATGTCAGAAGAATCCAACCTCACACTGCTGATAAGAAGTTGTGGATCCATTTTTCCAAGAGAGCTTATCTGGAGCTCAGTTGGAGTGGTATTATCAATTAGAGAGTGTCAACATCAGGGATTGGAATGATCTTGCTGAGGCTTTCTATAAGCAGTATCAATACAATGCTGACTTAGCTCCCACTCGCATGCAGCTTCAGAGCATGTCTATGGGTGCTAAAGAAAGTTTCAAGGAGTATGCTCAGAAGTGGAGAGATTTAGCTGGAAGAGTTCAACCCCCTTTAACTGACAGGGAATTGGTTGATATGTTCATGTGTACGCTGAATGGTCCTTTTTACAGTCATCTCATTGGAAGCTCATCATCTGGCTTCACTGAGTTGATAATGACAGGAGAACGCGTGGAAAATGGTATAAAGAGTGGCAAAATCCAAGTGGGTACTTCTTCATCAGGTGCTGCAAAGAAGCCTCCCACTTGGAAGAAAGAATCCAATGCTGTTTATGGTCAACCTGATCGTAAAAGAAGGCATCAGTCTGTTAGTGCAGTTCATATTTCAAATCCAACTCCTGCAACAACAGAGCAGCCACAGGGCAACCAACAGAGGGCTAGAAGGCAGTTCACTAAGATCAACATGTCAATGGCTCAGGCATTGCAACACTTGTTGAAGGCTGAACTTATTACTTTGAAAGAGGCTCCTCAGAATCCCAATGTTACCTCTCCCAGGTACAATCCCAATGCACGGTGTGCATACCATTCAAACTGTCAGGGACATGATACTAATAGCTGCTGGGTCTTGAAGAACAAAATTCAAGATATGATTGAGGCTGGAGAGATTGAGTTTGACCCTCCAGGTACTCCAAATTTGATTACTGCTCCCATGCCAAATCACGAGAAGACTGTCAATGCCATTGATGAAGATTTACATATCTATTCAGTTGCAGAGCTGACCACACCACTGTCTGTCATCAAGAAACAGTTAGTACAAGCTGGGTTCTTTCCAGGTTGTCGTGAAGACTGTTTGTATTGTACCTATAAGCCGGATAGTTGTTGGAGATTGAGAGATGGAATTCAACGTCTTATGGATAAGTATACTATAATGTTTTAGAGGACTCCATCGTCTGTAGAGAGTATGGTGGATCATATTACTCAAGGTAGGAAGATTGAAGAGGTTGATATGGTTGACAAAGTGCCGGTAAGAATTACTTCCAAGGGACCTGTTAAAATCACTCATAAGGGTCCAATTAAGATTACTGCTGAAGGCCCTGTGAATACTGTTGCTGAAGGCCCTGTGAAAGTTGTTGCTGAAGCCATAGTGGCTCCTATGGTCATTACCACTCCTGGTCCTATTCCGTATACGTCTGATAAAGCTGTGCCTTGGCATTATAGATCTGATGTTTATATCCATGGTGTTAAGCAGGAACCCTTAGCTGATGTGCCTGTTGATGTTGACAATATTGCTGGATCTAGTAAGATCACACGAAGTGGAAGAGTCTTCTCTCCTCCAGCTACTTCCAAGAATGCAGTTACTCATGCTGCTACCTCCACCACTGATGCTCGGGGCAAAAGTCCTATTATTGAACATATACCTACTGATGTGCCAGCTGTTGATGATCTCTCTAAGCAGATGGAAGAAGTATTAAAGATCATTCGCAAGAGTGATTATGACATTGTTGATCAGTTGGGGCATACTCCCTCCAAGATTTCTATGGTGTCTTTGTTGTTATGTTTTGAGGCTCATGCAAAAGCTTTGATCAAGTTTCTGAAGACTGCTCATGTACCCAATGCAATTTCCGTTGACCAGTTTGAGAATTGTGTTGCCCACCTGACCTATGACAATGGGTTAGGGTTTTCTGATGCTGATTTGACCCCTGCCAAGAGGGATCATAACAGGGCTTTGTGTAACACGGTGGGAGAACTGACTTTAAGTTATGTTGCGGATAGCAAGAGTCGCCACCGACTTTTATTTTATCCATAAGGAAAGGTTATAAAAGAACAGGAAAGACCTTAGAGAATATTTTGGGTCCGGGGGGTAGGTTATGAAAAGGGAAGGTATTAGCATCCTTTTCATCCATGGTTATCCATGGGCTCTTAGGTACTTGAGCTCACTTTAAATTGTTTTTGAAAGTGTAGTGTGTGAATAGAAAATTTTCAGAATAGTTAATAAATAATCCATGTAAGGATGTGTTAAAAACTTGTTTGAAAATTTGTTGGAAATTTGTTTAAGTGTGAAAAAAAGTTTTGAAGTGAGCAAGCACCTAAGAGTAACCTACCCTAATGTTTAAGGTCTTTCTTATTCTTTATCCTTTCCTTGGTAAGACTATCCCTACTATTAAGGAGTAGGTAGTCCTTACTTTGGATGTTAAGGGACATGTGAGGGACATTCTGATTTTTGAGGGCCATTGTGGGGTGTAATAAGCACATATAAGGGACTATCATCATTTATTTCGAAGGGACTCGATCCGTAAAGGCAACCATAAGGGACTTTGATGATTTTCTTTCGAGGGACTTGCTTTATACACCCCACTTAACCATTATTCGTAGGCAACTTGAGGGATAACCTTAGGAAGTGAGACGGCGATTAAAATCGACTTACGTGTGTGACGTGTTTAATTTAATTATCTTATATTAAAAAATTATCTAAATTATTTTTAAATAACAAACATGTTTTGTCACTCCCTAATTACTAACCATAACAATAATAATTAAATAATTACAAATTTACATCCAGGAACAATTACATAATAATTATAAAATAAATGGCAAATAAATAAATATAATAGCAAGATATAAATAATAAATAAATAAATAAATTATAATTAGGGGTTAGTAGCAATAATAATAATAATAAGTTAGAAATAATAAACAAGGTTAGAAATATAATAATAAAAATATAATAATAAATAATAATAGTGTTAGTAAATAAGAATAAACAAAATTAATCAAAATATTATAATAATAAGAAATTAACAATTTTTAATATAAACAAAAAAAACAAGTATGAACAATTATTTTAATTTACAAATTATTAAGTTACATTTTAATTATAAAGTTACTACAAAAGATCTAATTATTATAAACATAATTATTTTTTAAACAAAATTTATAAAAAATATTTATTTAATATATTAAAGAGAAAAATAAATTATAAGTATATTTACAAAATGAAAATAATTAAATTTACATTATAATTACATTAACAATTATAGAATAAAAAAAAAATATTTAGAAAAATAGGATTAGGTTTTATTTTTGAAAATAGTTTTTAGGGTTGAAAAATTAGGATTTTATAATATACAAAATTAACTAATATATATATACATATTATAATTATATAAATAATATAAATTTTTGAATAAAAAAAGAAAATTTGGAAATTTTTTAGAGAATATGAGACTATTTTGAATTTAGAATATATATACATAATGTCATAATATAATAATAAAATTTGATTATTTTAAACTAATTAAATTAAAAGAAGAAAAATAAAATAAAAAGAAAGAAAGAAAAAGGAACCTGATGGGATTTGATCCCAAGACCTCTTACTTGCAGGCAGCAACAAGAACCACTGGGCCAGCCAGACGCAGGTGATAAGGAAACGGCTTCATTTTGTTTTGTGCCTTGATCTTGAAAATTCCAGAAAAATAAAAGAACAAAAAGGCCTGGGGGAGGATTGAACCCAGGACCTTATGTATACAAGAATGCGCGTGTTACCACCCGGCTGGAAGAGCCAATCTGTTAGTTGGATGGCCTTGAATCATAATATATTAAGCCTCCTTTTACCCTGAAAAAATAAAACAAAACAAATGCACTTGGCCAGGAATCGAACCAAGCACCTTTCAACATACATAGGCTGCGCTTACCACCAGGACACACGCATGTGTGTGTTAATGAAACAACAAAACAATCATAAAATATATTAATAAAATTTGAATTTTAAAACTGGCGCGCAGGGCCTTCGTCTTCAACCTCCTGAGCTTCGAAATTTCCTGCGAATTCAGGTGCAAATTTTCCTACGAGTTCTTCAAGCTTCTTGACCTGCGAAAATCAAACTCTTGCCAAACAGTAACGATTCATCAAATTGATTACAGTTTTATGATCCTTAGGTCTCATGGAACACTCCCATGTTCTTAGAATTTATTTAAACTCATTGAATCATCAAGCCCTAACTTCAAGAGCTAAACCCTAACAATGGCCGAATCCTTATTAGGTCACGAAAATCCAATTGAGTTGTCCAGAATTGTTCTAGGGATCAAAATAAACACATATCAACCATCAAAAACAATTTATAATACACATATCAATGGAATCGAAAAAATTGATTTTAAGACAAAGATGAGTTCGGGTAGAGCAATATGGGGCATATGGGATGCGTATGATGGATGATTTCGCTTCATGGATGATCAAAGAACATGTCTATGTTCTTAATTTACCTTCTAAAGCTCTGAAATTCAAAATCCGATTCTCACTTTTTGGACAATTTTTTGTGCTTTTGAACTTACCTTGAAGCTGCTGGATTTCGTCCTCTAGGCTAGGGTTTGTGTTATGTATATATATGTGATTGATTTAGGTCAGAAACATGGATGAGTTATGTGAAAATTTGATCCAAAAAATATTCAAAAAGATCATAGTGTAAAATTCAAATATTTGATCATGAGTGCTTGCTATTTTTGGAGAGATCACATGATTTCTTTCTCTTTAAGTTCCAATCACTAATTATGAAATTCTAGAAACAATATCTTCACCCAAAAATAGATTTTCATATTTTATATTTATTTAAAATGATTTTTATGAATTAAATCAATAATAAATAAATAAAAAATAATAAAAATGCTGAATTTTGGTCAATTGGGTCGTGCACAATATTATGAGATGGATTGGGTCATAAATTAGGCAGCCCATTTAGAAAGAAATACTTCTAAACCTCCATTTTCAACATAAACCATCACAAAATTGCCCAACTTTGCAAGGGCACATCTCCCTCAATTTTAAAGGTATGAGGGTGTTCTTGGACTTTTTGGAAAGCTTGAAGAGTCCTCTAAACAACCCCATTGGTTTCAGGTCCATACCATTTACCAATCTCATGTTATGCCCTTTTGAAGTTGTTGACTTTTTGTTGACTTTTGAAATGACCTATAATGTCTTAGATCATATCTTTCAAATGAAGCATTTTTGGGCTTAACTTTCAACATCAAAGTTGTAGAGAATTCAATTTCCTTAAAAATGAGCTTTGGATGGAGACTTGGTGATGAAGTATGTGAAAGTTATGCCTGGTCAAAGTTCAGTTGACTTTTACTGAGGAAACCCTAATTTAGAAACTTCTGATTATTGATGATCTGGAATCTCCTTGATGAATCATGATCAACCCTTGATCAAATGATGAATTTTACTTAATATACTTGATGTTGGCAAAAAATTATGAAGTTTGACTTTGGTTTGACCACAGTTGACCTCAGTTTGACTTTTTAACTGCATTGATTGATTTTGACTTATCTGATCATCTGACTGAGCAAACTTTTGAGAAAAGTCTTGAAACTTGACATGGGGGTTCTTACACACATATAAGATGTTATGAAACTCACTTGAGGTATTGGAAGTCCACTTAGCCTGATTAAAGTCAAAACCCTAGTTTTGGATGCACTGCTTAGGAGGTGCATTGTCTGAGGGAATTGTCAACTTCTTTGACCAATTGTGAACTTTGTGAACCTTGTGAACCTTCATAAAGTGTCTTGTGATACTCATGGGAGGTATTGTGAAGCTTGTGAACCTTGTTACCCTCATGAAGTGGCTTTGTAGCCCTCATAAACCTCAGGAAAGCTTTGTAACCATTGTGAAATTTGTGAACCTTGTGAACCTTCAAAAAGCAACCTATGGACTTCATGAACCTCATGAAAGGTCTTTGTAAATGTTTGAGAAGCTTGTGAACCTTGTGAACCTTCAAGAAGTGACCTATGGACTTCATGAACCTCATGAAAGGTTATATAAGCATTGAGAAACTTGTGAACCTTGTGAACCTTCATAAAGTAATTTGTAGACTTCATGAACCTCGTGAAAGGTTATGCAAGTGTTGGAGAACTTGTGAACCTTGTGAACCTTCTTAGAACACAAAGTCTTGTATTGTGAGGGCAAATTTTGGGGTGCAACAGCTGCCCCTGTTCAATTTTCTGAAACCTGAGGGGTTAGATTGGTATATTTGCCAGTCGTGACCTGGAAGGTTGAAGGGGATTGAACACAAAAGCCCAAAAATTTGCACTCACCAGTGCATAGAGTGATATTGATGGTTGATTGAACATGATTGAGTGGGCTTAAAGATGCCACTAAGGGAAAGTTCTTCAGCAGTATAATGAGAGTTGTCAGGAGTCTGGAGTAATACTGATGTAACAGCATGTCTTCATGAGGATAGAGCAATCAATAATGATAACCCTAAAGCAGTCTTGAAGAAATAATATGATTTCAGGAGGATAGAGCAATCAATAATGACAACTCTAAAGCAGTCTTGAAATAATAATGTGATATGTCTTCAGGAGGATAGAGCAATCAATAGCTCTAAAGCAGTCTTGAAGTAATGATTTCAGGAGGATAGAGCCATCAATAATGACAACTTTAAAGCAGTCTTGAAGTAATAATATGATTCCAGGAGGATAGAGCAATCCATAGCTCTAAAGCAGTCTTGAAATAATAATGTGATATGTCTTCAGGAGGATAGAGCAATCAATAGCTCTAAAGCAGTCTTGAAATAATAATGTGATATGTCTTCAGGAGGATAGAGCAATCAATAGCTCTAAAGCAGTCTTGAAGTAATGATTTCAGGAGGATAGAGCCATCAATAATGACAACTCTAAAGCAGTCTTGAAATAATAATATGATATGCCTTCAGGAGGATAGAGCAATCAATAACTCTAAAGCAGTCTTGAAGTAATGATGTGATACGTCTTCAGGAGGATAAAGTAACCCTGAGGTGACAATAAAGCAGTCCCAAAGATCATGAGTTTGTTTGTTGGATAATTAACCTGAAAACAAGGTAGCATTCGAACAATAACATTAGTTTATGCTTTATGTATGCATGTATGATATGATGCACTTAGGTAATGTATTATATGTCTATGGATATGTATGCTATGGTATGATGTAAATGATATATGTATGATATGATACTGCCGGAAGCGTCTGGATATCTTCGTATAACAACTGCTGGCCAGGGAAAATAAATCCCGATTCGTTGTTGAAGAATATATAACCCTCTGTCTGCTGGGGATAGTAAGGCATAGATATAACCCCCCGTTGTTGGGGATAACATGGTATGGATAACCTCCCGTTGTTGGGGATGGTAAGGTATATATATAACCTCCCGTTGTTGGGGATGGTAAGGTATATATAACCTTCGTCTTCGTTTGATAGTAGGATAAGTATAACATCCCGTCTTCGTTCGTCGTACCCTTATTGGAAAGTAATTTCCCGAATATTCGTATGAGGATAAAAGAGATGGATATAAATTCCAGGGGAGATAAGACTTTATGAAGATGGATTCGTCCTACTGAGGGTTTGTAATTGTCTTGTAAAGGTGAACTGGCGAAGCTTCGTTGAGATCCTTCCCTCGTTCGTCCTTAGTAAATACTATTACTGCATTTTCATGCATTTCTGGTAAACATTAATCATATTAAAAGCATACATGCATTTCTGGTAAACATCAATCATATTCAAAAACATACATACATTCAAACACAACCAATGGACGTTTCGCTTATGTAAATAGGGTAAAAGTAAATCTGGATTCAAAAGATGGAATTTATTTATATCAAAAAGTGACCCATACACGGGTAAGTTTGTACAAGGAGACATAAACCCTAGTAAGAGGATTTTGTCGTAAAATTTTTACAAAAGGAAATCAGCTATGTGGGAAACAATCCTATTGAGTTTCAATTCTACTATTGCCACTCAAGTATCTCATCTTCTTGCTGTTGAGACGGAAACGATTGGATTGAGCTTTATCTGTTCGAGCTTGAGTAAGTAGTACAACTGGTTGCAGTTTCATGGGTGATCCAAACGAGACATAGTCATACGCTTTAATCCCTAACTTTTGCCTGGATTGCCCTTTCAGGTTTTCAATCCACCGGGATACCCTTTTTTGCCCAAGCCGCCTTTTCAGGTTTTCGACTTGCCGGGTGTACATCTTTTTATATATATCCCTAATTTTTGCCCAAACCCTTTTGGTTTGCCGGGATGCCCTTGTTTTTGCCTAGGCCAGTCAACCTAGCGGGTCTCTTTTTATGCGTAGTATTTTTTAACTATGTCTGCGTTTACAGGCTGTGGGAAGTCTTCACCATCCATTGTAGTTAGTATCATGGCACCTCCTGAGAATACTGTCTTGACTACGAATAGACCTTCATATGTTGGAGTCCATTTGCCCCTGGGATCACCTTGTGGTAATATGATACGCTTGATTACCAAGTCACCAACCTGATATACCTTTGGCTTAACCTTCTTGTTAAAAGCTTTGATCATCCGTTTCTGGTACATCTGGCCATGACAAACTGCTGCTAACCTTTTCTCATCAATCAAATTTATCTGGTCCAGTCGAGTCTGAATCCACTCATCTTCATCCAAGCCTGCATCCTTCATAATTCTCAAGGAGGGGATCTGAACTTCAATGGGCAGAACTGCTTCCATACCATAGACTAAGGAGAATGGGGTTGCCCCTGTTGAAGTACGTATTGTAGTACGATAACCATGAAGAGCAAATGGTAACATCTCATGCCAATCCTTGTAAGTAACAGTCATCTTCTGTACAATCTTCTTAATGTTCTTATTAGCAGCTTCAACTGCCCCATTCATTTTTGGACGATACGGAGAAGAGTTGTGATGCTTAATCTTGAACTGCGTGCAGAGATCAGTAATCATAGTGTTGTTCAGATTAGAGCCATTGTCAGTGATAATCCTCTCAGGGATGCCATACCTACATATGAGATTATTCTTAATGAACCGAGCCACAACATTCTTAGTCACAGATGCAAATGAAGCTGCCTCCACCCACTTCGTAAAGTAATCAATAGCAACCAGGATGAAACGATGCCCATTAGAAGCAGTAGGCTTGATTTCACCAATCATATCAATGCCCCACATGGAAAAGGGCCCAGGAGCAGTCAACACATTCAATGGTGACGGAGGTATATGAACTTTATCAGCATAAATTTGACATTTGTGACACGTTCTGGAGTGTTGATAGCAATCAGCTTCCATGGTAGACCAATAGTAACCTGCTCTCAATATCTTTTTTGCCATAGTATGACCACTAGAATGAGTGCCAAAGGTCCCATCATGCATCTCTTCCATAATTTCTGTAGCTTCCTTCTTATCCACACAACGAAGCATAGTTGAATCATGATTACGCTTATACAGAATCCCATTACTCAAAAAGAACTTAGCAGAGAACCTCCTCAGAAATTTCCTATCTTTGACAGATGCCCCTTCAGGAAACTCCTGAGCTTCAAGATATCTTTTCACTTCATAGAACCAAGGCTTCTCCTCTGCCCCTTCTGTATCAATCTCATTGCAGTATGCAGGCTTTTCAAATCTATCAATAGTAATCTTGGGAGCTTCATCATCCCAACTAATCTCAAACATAGATGCCATGGTGGCCAATGCATCTGCCAACTGATTCTCTCTTCGTGGAATATGTCCAAAGGTAATCTCTTTGAAATGTGGGATCAAAGACAACACATGCTCTCTGTAAGGAATGAGATTATCATGCTTGGTATCCCAATCTCCTTTAATCTGACTTACTACCAGGGCTGAATCTCCATACACATCAAGGAACTGAATCTTCATATCAATAGCAGCTTTAATACCCAGGATACATGCCTCATACTCAGCCATGTTATTAGTACAATGGAAACAAAGTCTGGCAGTGATCGGGGTATGACAACCTTCAGGAGAATTAATCACAACACCAACACCGTTACCAAGTGCATTAGAGGCACCATCAAAAACCATAGTCCATCGGGATCCTTGTTCAGGTCCGTCATATTGTCCAGGTTCTTTGGTAATAATCATAATGTCTTCATCAGGGAACTCAAAATTCATTGACTGGTAATCATCTACTGCTTGATGAGCCAAATGATCAGCAACAATACTTCCTTTGATGGCCTTCTGAGTAGTATACTGTATATCATATTCTGTTAAGATCATTTGCCATCTTGCAATTCTTCCGGAGAGAGCAGGTTTCTCGAATATGTACTTGATTGGATCCATCTTTGAAATCAACAAGGTAGTATGGGTCAACATATATTGTCTTAGTCGGCGAGCAGCCCATGCCAAAGCGCAGCAAGTTTTCTCGAGCAGTGAGTATCTTGTTTCACAGTCGGTAAACTTTTTGCTAAGGTAGTATATTGCCTGCTCTTTTCGACCAGACTCGTCATGTTGCCCCAACACACACCCCATTGAGTTGTCTAACACTGTTAAGTACATAATCAAGGGTCTTCCATCAACTGGTGGCATCAAAATTGGTGGCTTTAGTAGATATCTCTTAATTTCATCAAAGGCAGTCTGGCACTCATCATTCCATTCCATCACCTGATCTTTCTTCAACAACTTGAAGATTGGCTCACAGATGGTAGTCAATTGGGAAATAAATCTTGCAATGTAATTCAATCGTCCCAAGAAACCTCTAACCTCCTTCTCAGTACGGGGAGCTGGCATCTCTCGTATAGCTTTCACTTTTGCAGGATCCACTTCAATACCTTTTCCACTGACAATGAAACCCAGGAGCTTACCAGATCTAACTCCAAAAGTACACTTGTTTGGGTTCAATCTCAACTTGTATTTCTTCAACCTTTCAAACAACTTGTGCAGATGATCAAGATGTTGTTCTTCATTCTGAGACATGGCTATCATATCATCTACATATACCTCTATCTCATGATGAATCATATCATGAAACAAAGCCACCATAGCACGCTGATATGTTGCCCCTGCATTCTTCAAACCAAATGGCATCACCTTATAGCAAAAGGTGCCCCACTGTGTCACAAATGTTGTCTTCTCCATATCTTCAGGTGCCATCTTGATTTGATTGTAACCAGAGAAACCATCCATAAAAGAGAATACCTTATGCTGAGCAGTGTTGTCTACCAGAATGTCAATATGAGGAAGTGGAAAGTCATCTTTAGGGCTAGCCTTATTCAGATCTCTGTAGTCTACACACATACGCACCTTACCATCTTTCTTAGGAACTGGTACCACATTTGCAACCCACTGAGGATAAGAAGTTACTGCTAAGAACCCTGCATTGAACTGTTTCATTACCTCTGCCTTGATCTTTTCTGACATTTCAGGACGCATACGACGAACCTTCTGCTTCTTTGGACGACAATCTTCTTTCACTGGCAAACGGTGAACCACAATGTCTGTATCCAACCCTGGCATATCTTCATAAGACCAAGCAAAGATCTCCACATAGTCACGTAACATTTGAATCAACCTGCTCTTGACACTGTCCTCTAAATCAGCCCCTACCTTGACCTCTTTTCTGTTTTCTTCAGTTCCCAAATTCACAACTTCGACTGGCTCTTCATGTGGCTGTATAGCTTTCTCTTCTTGTTGTAATAACCTAGCAAGCTCTACAGGTATTTCACAATCGTCCTCATTTCCGTCTTCAGTTTGATAGATCGGATTCTCGAAATTGTAATTGGCAATAGTAGAACTGTTATCAACAGGATCCAGAGTGGATGAGGATCTGCATTTTAGTGATGTGGGTGTGTGTAAGAACACATAGCTGATAAAGCAAAAATAAAGAAAAAGAAAGACAAGGAACACAATATTTACTAAAACGAAACGTCCACTGATTTTATTGAATGAAATATGCAAATGAAATGACAGCCCGTAACAAGCACACCATTGTGCCCCGGGTAAGGCACATGGCTTGAAAGTTTTAATTGTTCAAAAAATTACAAACTTAAAAAAATATAACACAGTAATAGTATTTACTCCTGACTAAAGGAGATAGGGATAACATCTTCAGCTTTCCAATTATTGAGTCCAGCACCCACAGTAGGAAAAATCCATGCATCCAAGTTGTAGTCTTCATCTTGATCTCCCACAGCATTGATAACCCCTTGATTGGTGATACGAGCAGCACGAGCACGACGAACAGCCTTCTGGGACTCTGCAGTGAAACCCAAACCAAACTTGTCAGACTTGTACGGAATATCAGGAAGCTGACCCCAAATAGTACAACCACCTTCATCCACCACAGCTCTAGCATCATTGAGGGAGGCCATTGCCATTGTTGGAGGTTTTCTGATGACCACAGGAACCTTCTTCACAGTAGGAGGAGCTACATAATCATTACCAACCCCGGGAACCACTTCAAATGACTGACATGGAGTCTCAATGTATTCACCTTCCACTTCCAGATACTTGAAAGTGTTTACATGGCTGACAAAGTATTCTTCCTCTCCAAAGACAGTAACAACCTTTCCATTCACCGGATATCTCAACTTTTGGTGTAATGTAGAGGTCACAGCACCTGCCCCATGGATCCAGGGACGACCAAGCAGACAAGAGTATGAAGGACGAATATCCATCACATAAAATGTAGCAGTAAACATCTGAGAACCAACTTTGATAGGAAGATCAATCTCCCCATGCACTACTCTTCTAGAACCATCAAAAGCCTTTACCACAATATTACTGGGCTTCAACACAGTATCCTCAGGACTCAGCTTATTCAGGACTTCCTTGGGCAACACATTCAGAGAGGAACCATTGTCTATCAGTACATGTGACAGGATAGTGCCCCTGCATTCAATTGAAATATGCAAGGCCCTGTTATGGTCCCTCTTGGCAGGGGTCAAATCAGCATCAGAAAATCCTAACCCATTGTCATAGGTCAGGTGGGCAACACAGTTTTCAAATTGGTCCACAGAAATTGCACTGGGTACATGAGCCATCTTCAGAAACTTGATCAATGACTTGGCATGAGCTTCAGAACATAATAATAGGGAGAGCATGGAAATCTTTGAGGAAGTATGCCCCAACTGATCAACAATGTCATAATCACTCTTGCGAATGATTTTCAATACTTCTTCCATCTGCTTAGAGAGGTCATCAGCAGCTGGCACATCAGTAGATACAGGCTCAATAACAGGACCTTTGCCCCGAGCATCAGTGGTGGAAGTAGCAGCAGGAGTAACTGCACTCTTAGAAGCAACTGGAGGAGAGAAGACTCTTCCACTACGAGTGATCTTGCTAGATCCAGCAATATTATCAATGTCAGCAGGCATATCAGGTAAAGGCTCCTGCTTGACACCATGGATGTACACATCAGACCCATAGTGCCAAGGCACAGCTTTGTCAGATGTATAAGGAATAGGACCAGGAGTAGTAATGATCAGAGGAGCTACTCTGGCTTCAGCAACAACTTTCACAGGACCTTCAGCAGTAATCTTGATTGGGCCCTGACGAGTAATTTTAATAGGACCCTTTGAAGTGATTCTTACCGGTACTTTGTCAACCATGTCAACCTCTTCAATCTTCTTACCCTGAGTCAGATGATCCACCATATCTTCTACAGATGCTGGTCTTCTTTCAAACACTATAGTATACTTATCCATGAGACGTTGAATTCCATCTCTCAAAATGAAGCAACTATCTGGTTTATAGGTACAATACAGACAATCTTCACGACAACCTGGAAAGATCCCAGCTTGTACTAACCTCTTTTTGATAACAGACAATGGTGTGGTCAACTCCATAACTGAATAGACATGCAGGTCTTCATCAATGTCCTCATCAATGGCATTGACAGTCTTCTCATGATTTGGCAGTGGTGCTGTAATCACATTTGGTGGATCAAATTCAATTTCTCCAGCATCAATCATATCTTGAATTTTGTTCTTCAAGACCCAGCAATTATTAGTATCATGTCCTGGGCAGTTTGAATGATATGCACATCGTGCATTGGGATTGTACTTGGGAGAGGTAACATTGGGATTCTGAGGAGCTTCCCTCAGGGTAATAAGTTCAGCCTTCAACAAGTGTTGCAATGCCTGAGCCATTGACATGTTGATCTTCGTGAACTGTCTTCTAGCCCTCTGTTGGTTGCCTTGAGGCTGCTCTGTTGTTGCAGGAGTTGGATTTGAAATATGAACTACACTAACAGACTGATGCCTTCTGTTACGATCAGGCTGACCATAAACAGCATTGGATTCTTTCTTCCCAGTGGGAGGCTTCTTTGCAGAACCTGATGAGGAAGCACCCACTTGGATCTTACCACTCTTGATACCATTCTCTACCCGTTCTCCTGTCATGATCAACTCAGTGAAGCCAGATGATGAGCTTCCAATGAGATGACTGTAAAACGGACCATTCAGCGTACACATGAACATATCAACCAATTCCCTGTCAGTCAAAGGGGGTTGAACTCTTCCAGCTAAATCTCTCCACTTCTGAGCATACTCCTTAAAACTTTCTTTGGCACCCATAGACATGCTCTGAAGCTGCATGCGAGTGGGGGCTAAGTCAGCATTGTATTGATACTGCTTATAGAAAGCTTCAGCAAGATCATTCCAGTCTCTGATGTTAACACTCTCCAACTGATAATACCACTCCAGCTGAGCTCCAGATAAGCTCTCTTGAAAGAAATGGATCCACAACTTTTTATCAGCAGTGTGGGGTTGGATTCTTCTAACATAAGATCTCAAATGCAGCTTGGGACAAGAGACCCCATCATAAACAACAAAGGTAGGAACCTTGAAACCAATGGGTATCACAACCCCAGATATCAAACTCAAATCTTCAAAATCCAGCCCAGATGATTTCTGTAATTCCATAGCATCCATTCTATCCACCAGCATTTTGAATTTGTCTTCATTAAGCTCATGGTAGTAATTAGCCTCAGAATCAGAGTCTCCCATAGTATTGTGGAGACTGCCTCCCTCTTTTTCAGATTCCTCAGATTCATAGTCTTCAACCTGTTCCTTGGTTTTGACAGGACCCTTGAACCTTCTTCCCATGTTGAGCAACCCAGCAGACCTTCTAGTCTTCTTAGTCTTCTTGGCCAGCAGTGCCTTCAATTCATCCTGCCCTTTGGACAGGTTCAAGATCATCTCTTGGAACTGTGCATTTTGTGCCTGGAGATCCTTAACTGATTGTTCAAGAGCCATTGCTGAAATAAACAGCGAGAAGATGAGAAACCTGTGCACAATTATAAACCTGTGATGTAATGAAATGATATGTATATGCAATGTTTTCAAGGACTGCAGGATTTAAATTTGCTTAAACAAACACGAAAGTAAACTTTTATTAGTAATAACTTTGTTTTGCCTTTTAGGCTTACAAAAATGAAAGTGAAATAAGTACAAAAGATGGGGTTTTAAGTCTCCCATGGACGTTTCCTCTTTGTGTTGAGGTATGAGTTGAGGTTCCATTCCTCGTGAAGCTGCTTTGTTAGCACTAGGATCCTTGCTTGGCTTGCTTTGTAATGAGCCTCGAAAGTATCCCTTTGCTCCTTCAGTTGTATCCATGATCTCTGCAAGTCTTCCTTATCAGTAGGCATGTCTGGGTGAAGGATGGTATAAGCTGTGTCTCCTTCAGCAACAGGTTCCATGATAACTGGTAGGACGGCAGGATATGGCATCATGAGTGTCTGAGCACGAGATCGTACCCATCTGAGATAAGCCTCCATAGGAATAGTGTACTTAGGCTCCAGTGTCTTGCTGTCAATCCTGTTTACCTTTCCCCAAGCTCGTATGAATCTCTGACGGTAACCCTGAAGATCGTTGTCGTAATCAAACACAATGCCCTGAATCAACATGTCATGTGGACCATCGCTCCGGGCGTAACCAAACTGTCGTAAAGCTAGAGAGGGGTTGTAGGTGATGCCTCCTCTTATGCCTAGAAGTGGCACATTAGGAAACTCCCCACAACGGTCGATGATAGTGACATTTTCCATAGATCTGGAGCACCAATGGATGTCTGAGTGAGAAAGTGACATAATCCTCTTGGACCATCTGAACCCCTGCTCATTCTTCATTACTGAGCGAGGAAGGTGAGAAATAAACCACCTGGATAGTAAAGGTATGCAGCACATCAAAGTTCCTCTTGCCCTTGTAGTACGAGTATGGAGAGAATGTAGGATGTCTCCAAGCAATGTAGACACTGGATTGTGACTCAAGAATATGTTGATGGCATGAACATCTATGAACTGATCTGGATTGGGGAACAATACTAAGCCATATATCAGCAAGGCTAAGACCTCCTCGAAAGCATCATAGCTCATGGCCTTCAAGAACATTTGAGCCTTATCCATTAATACCTTAGCAAGAATACCCTTGACTCCGCTTCTCGTCTCTAAAATAATGTCAGATTTCTTCAGATGTAGAGCTGCAGCAATAACCTCTGGTTTGAGCTCCTTCTCCAAGCCTGTGAAGGGTCTTTGATCAAGAACACGTATACCCAGAAGTTTAGAGAACTCTTCCATGGTAGGGACTAACTGATAGTCGGGGAATGTGAAACAGTGATGTTTAGGATCAAAGAACTGAAACAGGACACTCATCATGTCTTCATTGAACCCTGAAGTGACTAGGTCCAATAGGTGACCATGTCTCTTGATGAACTGGGAATGATCAGACACTTGAGAAACCAACTCTTTAAGCTTGGGAGGTATCCCCACAAAGTTGATCCTGATGGTGTTTCTACGAGCAAAAGCCATGACCTGCAACAAAGAACAAAGATAAATCCTTTGGTCCTTGAAATGGTTAGTGAAAATGCTATGCTCATGATGCATGATGATGTCATGATGTTATGCTCAATCACAAACATGTGGCACACACAAACAAGTCACACCATAGCCCTAGGTTTAAAGGCTTGCATGAGGTTTAAAGGTAAGTACCCTCCCCTGAAGTTAGTTGGTTCATCCTGTCCTACAAAAGTAACCAGGTTCTAAGGGATCTCAATATCATTGATCCTTCACAAGGGTGGTTGTTCAGAAGGCAACTTACTTGCCAACCAAAACCCTCCAAGTTTAAGATCTCAATGAGCGTAGCATCGAGTGTCAACCAACTTCAGTCTGCACCAAAGCCGACTACCTCACTACTTTCTAAAGGCCAAGATGAGTTAACTAAGGTTATAAAAGTTAGTTAGTGCATTGACAACATATGGCAGCCTCAATATTATCCTCAACTTGACTTAAGGAATATAAGCACCAACCAAGAAGTCGCACTAACTATGGCCACCAGATCAACCGTATCGATATACGTCGTACAGTTTCCTTGGTCTATTGCCATTTACCTAAGGTACACTAGATCCGGGTTAGGACCTTTCACACATAAGAGCACCCCAACAAGTAATATAAATCAAACAAGGCAAGCAATTCAAAGTGATCTTAATTCCTAAGGGTACCCCTCTTAAAATAGATCCCCAGCAGAGTCGCCAGTTCTGTAACACGGTGGGAGAACTGACTTTAAGTTATGTTGCGGATAGCAAGAGTCGCCACCGACTTTTATTTTATCCATAAGGAAAGGTTATAAAAGAACAGGAAAGACCTTAGAGAATATTTTGGGTCCGGGGGGTAGGTTATGAAAAGGGAAGGTATTAACATCCTTTTCATCCATGGTTATCCATGGGCTCTTAGGTACTTGAGCTCACTTTAAATTGTTTTTGAAAGTGTAGTGTGTGAATAGAAAATTTTCAGAATAGTTAATAAATAATCCATGTAAGGATGTGTTAAAAACTTGTTTGAAAATTTGTTTAAGTGTGAAAAAAAGTTTTGAAGTGAGCAAGCACCTAAGAGTAACCTACCCTAATGTTTAAGGTCTTTCTTATTCTTTATCCTTTCCTTGGTAAGACTATCCCTACTATTAAGGAGTAGGTAGTCCTTACTTTGGATGTTAAGGGACATGTGAGGGACATTCTGATTTTTGAGGGCCATTGTGGGGTGTAATAAGCACATATAAGGGACTATCATCATTTATTTCGAAGGGACTCGATCCGTAAAGGCAACCATAAGGGACTTTGATGATTTTCTTTCGAGGGACTTGCTTTATACACCCCACTTAACCATTATTCGTAGGCAACTTGAGGGATAACCTTAGGAAGTGAGACGGCGATTAAAATCGACTTACGTGTGTGACGTGTTTAATTTAATTATCTTATATTAAAAAATTATCTAAATTATTTTTAAATAACAAACATGTTTTGTCACTCCCTAATTACTAACCATAACAATAATAATTAAATAATTACAAATTTACATCCAGGAACAATTACATAATAATTATAAAATAAATGGCAAATAAATAAATATAATAGCAAGATATAAATAATAAATAAATAAATAAATTATAATTAGGGGTTAGTAGCAATAATAATAATAATAAGTTAGAAATAATAAACAAGGTTAGAAATATAATAATAAAAATATAATAATAAATAATAATAGTGTTAGTAAATAAGAATAAACAAAATTAATCAAAATATTATAATAATAAGAAATTAACAATTTTTAATATAAACAAAAAAAACAAGTATGAACAATTATTTTAATTTACAAATTATTAAGTTACATTTTAATTATAAAGTTACTACAAAAGATCTAATTATTATAAACATAATTATTTTTTAAACAAAAGTTATAAAAAATATTTATTTAATATATTAAAGAGAAAAATAAATTATAAGTATATTTACAAAATGAAAATAATTAAATTTACATTATAATTACATTAACAATTATAGAATAAAAAAAAAATATTTAGAAAAATAGGATTAGGTTTTATTTTTGAAAATAGTTTTTAGGGTTGAAAAATTAGGATTTTATAATATACAAAATTAACTAATATATATATACATATTATAATTATATAAATAATATAAATTTTTGAATAAAAAAAGAAAATTTGGAAATTTTTTAGAGAATATGAGACTATTTTGAATTTAGAATATATATACATAATGTCATAATATAATAATAAAATTTGATTATTTTAAACTAATTAAATTAAAAGAAGAAAAATAAAATAAAAAGAAAGAAAGAAAAAGGAACCTGATGGGATTTGATCCCAAGACCTCTTACTTGCAGGCAGCAACAAGAACCACTGGGCCAGCCAGACGCAGGTGATAAGGAAACGGCTTCATTTTGTTTTGTGCCTTGATCTTGAAAATTCCAGAAAAATAAAAGAACAAAAAGGCCTGGGGGAGGATTGAACCCAGGACCTTATGTATACAAGAATGCGCGTGTTACCACCCGGCTGGAAGAGCCAATCTGTTAGTTGGATGGCCTTGAATCATAATATATTAAGCCTCCTTTTACCCTGAAAAAATAAAACAAAACAAATGCACTTGGCCAGGAATCGAACCAAGCACCTTTCAACATACATAGGCTGCGCTTACCACCAGGACACACGCATGTGTGTGTTAATGAAACAACAAAACAATCATAAAATATATTAATAAAATTTGAATTTTAAAACTGGCGCGCAGGGCCTTCGTCTTCAACCTCCTGAGCTTCGAAATTTCCTGCGAATTCAGGTGCAAATTTTCCTACGAGTTCTTCAAGCTTCTTGACCTGCGAAAATCAAACTCTTGCCAAACAGTAACGATTCATCAAATTGATTACAGTTTTATGATCCTTAGGTCTCATGGAACACTCCCATGTTCTTAGAATTTATTTAAACTCATTGAATCATCAAGCCCTAACTTCAAGAGCTAAACCCTAACAATGGCCGAATCCTTATTAGGTCACGAAAATCCAATTGAGTTGTCCAGAATTGTTCTAGGGATCAAAATAAACACATATCAACCATCAAAAACAATTTATAATACACATATCAATGGAATCGAAAAAATTGATTTTAAGACAAAGATGAGTTCGGGTAGAGCAATATGGGGCATATGGGATGCGTATGATGGATGATTTCGCTTCATGGATGATCAAAGAACATGTCTATGTTCTTAATTTACCTTCTAAAGCTCTGAAATTCAAAATCCGATTCTCACTTTTTGGACAATTTTTTGTGCTTTTGAACTTACCTTGAAGCTGCTGGATTTCGTCCTCTAGGCTAGGGTTTGTGTTATGTATATATATGTGATTGATTTAGGTCAGAAACATGGATGAGTTATGTGAAAATTTGATCCAAAAAATATTCAAAAAGATCATAGTGTAAAATTCAAATATTTGATCATGAGTGCTTGCTATTTTTGGAGAGATCACATGATTTCTTTCTCTTTAAGTTCCAATCACTAATTATGAAATTCTAGAAACAATATCTTCACCCAAAAATAGATTTTCATATTTTATATTTATTTAAAATGATTTTTATGAATTAAATCAATAATAAATAAATAAAAAATAATAAAAATGCTGAATTTTGGTCAATTGGGTCGTGCACAATATTATGAGATGGATTGGGTCATAAATTAGGCAGCCCATTTAGAAAGAAATACTTCTAAACCTCCATTTTCAACATAAACCATCACAAAATTGCCCAACTTTGCAAGGGCACATCTCCCTCAATTTTAAAGGTATGAGGGTGTTCTTGGACTTTTTGGAAAGCTTGAAGAGTCCTCTAAACAACCCCATTGGTTTCAGGTCCATACCATTTACCAATCTCATGTTATGCCCTTTTGAAGTTGTTGACTTTTTGTTGACTTTTGAAATGACCTATAATGTCTTAGATCATATCTTTCAAATGAAGCATTTTTGGGCTTAACTTTCAACATCAAAGTTGTAGAGAATTCAATTTTCTTAAAAATGAGCTTTGGATGGAGACTTGGTGATGAAGTATGTGAAAGTTATGCCTGGTCAAAGTTCAGTTGACTTTTACTGAGGAAACCCTAATTTAGAAACTTCTGATTATTGATGATCTGGAATCTCCTTGATGAATCATGATCAACCCTTGATCAAATGATGAATTTTACTTAATATACTTGATGTTGGCAAAAAATTATGAAGTTTGACTTTGGTTTGACCACAGTTGACCTCAGTTTGACTTTTTAACTGCATTGATTGATTTTGACTTATCTGATCATCTGACTGAGCAAACTTTTGAGAAAAGTCTTGAAACTTGACATGGGGGTTCTTACACACATATAAGATGTTATGAAACTCACTTGAGGTATTGGAAGTCCACTTAGCCTGATTAAAGTCAAAACCCTAGTTTTGGATGCACTGCTTAGGAGGTGCATTGTCTGAGGGAATTGTCAACTTCTTTGACCAATTGTGAACTTTGTGAACCTTGTGAACCTTCATAAAGTGTCTTGTGATACTCATGGGAGGTATTGTGAAGCTTGTGAACCTTGTTACCCTCATGAAGTGGCTTTGTAGCCCTCATAAACCTCAGGAAAGCTTTGTAACCATTGTGAAATTTGTGAACCTTGTGAACCTTCAAAAAGCAACCTATGGACTTCATGAACCTCATGAAAGGTCTTTGTAAATGTTTGAGAAGCTTGTGAACCTTGTGAACCTTCAAGAAGTGACCTATGGACTTCATGAACCTCATGAAAGGTTATATAAGCATTGAGAAACTTGTGAACCTTGTGAACCTTCATAAAGTAATTTGTAGACTTCATGAACCTCGTGAAAGGTTATGCAAGTGTTGGAGAACTTGTGAACCTTGTGAACCTTCTTAGAACACAAAGTCTTGTATTGTGAGGGCAAATTTTGGGGTGCAACACTTTGCATATCTCAATTGAATGCAGGGGCACTACCCTGTCACATGTATTGATAGACAATGGTTCCTCTCTGAATGTGTTGCCCAAAGAAGTCCTGAACAAGCTGAGTCCTGAAGATGCTGTGCTGAAGCCCAGTAGTATAGTGGTGAAGGCTTTTGATGGTTCGAGAAGAGTGGTGCATGGATAAATTGATCTACCAATCAAAGTTGGTTCTCAGATTTTCAATGCTACATTTTATGTGATGGATATTCGTCCTTCGTACTCTCGTTTGCTTGGTCGTCCCTAGATCCATGGGGCAGGTGCTGTAACCTCTACATTACATCAGAAGCTAAGATATCCGGTGGAAGGAAAAGTTGTTACTGTCTATGGAGAAGAAGAATACTTTGTCAGCCATGTGAATACCTTCAAGTATCTGGAAGTGGAAGGTGAATACGTTGAAACACCGTGTCAAACATTTGAAGTGGTTCCTTGGATTGTTAATGATTATGTAGCTCCTCCGGTTGCCAAGAAAGTTCCTGTAGTCACCAGAGTACCTCCAACAATGGAAATGGCCTCTCTTAAAGATGCTAGAGTTGTGGTGGATGAAGGTGGTTGTACTATTTGGGGTCAGCTTCCTGATATCCCATACAAGTCTAACAAATTTGGTTTGGGTTTCACTGCAGAGTCCCAGAAGGCTGTTCGTCGTGCTCGTGCTGTTCGTATCACCAATCAAGGGGTTATGAAAGATCAGATCAATGCTGTGGGTGACTATGATGAAGACTACAATCTGGATGCTTGGATTTTTCCTACTGTGGGTGTTGGACTCAACAATTGGAAAGCTGAAGATGTTATTCCTATCTCCTTTAGTCAGGAGTAAATACTATTACTGTGTTGTTGCTTTTAAGTTTGTAATTTCTTGAACAATTGAACTTTCAAGCCTTGTGCCTTACCCGGGGCACAATGGTGTGCTTGTTACGGGCTGTCATTTCATTTGCATACTTCATTCAATAAAAATCAGTGGACGTTTCGTTTTTGTAAATATTGTGTTCTTTGTCTTTCTTTTCTTTTTACTTTGTCAGCTATGTGTTCTTACACACACCCACATCACTAAAATGCAGATCCTCATCCACTCTGGATCCTGTTGATAACAGTTCTACTATTGCCAATTATAATTTCGAGAATCCGATCTATCAAACTGAAGACGGAAATGAGGACGATTGTGAAGTACCTGTAGAGCTTGCTAGGTTGTTACAACAAGAAGAGAAAGCCATACAGCCACATGAAAAGCCAGTCGAAGTTGTGAATCTGGGAACTGAAGAAAACAGGAAAGAAGTCAAGATAGGGGTTGATTTAGAGGATAGTGTCAAGAGCAGATTGATTCAGATGCTACGTGACTATGTGGAGATATTTGCTTGGTTTTATGAAGATATGCCAGGGTTGGATACAGACATTGTGGTTCACCGTTTACCAGTAAAAGAAGATTGTCGTCCAAAGAAACAAAAGGTTCGTCGTATGCGTCCTAAGATGTCAGAAAAGATCAAAGCAGAGGTAATGAAACAGTTCAATGCAGGGTTCTTAGCAGTGACTTCTTATCCTCGTATGTGTGTGGACTACAGAGATTTGAACAAGGCCAGCCCCAAAGATGACTTTCCACTTCCTCATATTGATGTTCTGGTAGACAACACTGCTCAGCATAAGGTATTCTCTTTTATGGATGGTTTCTCTGGTTACAATCAAATCAAGATGGCACCTGAAGATATGGAGAAGACAACCTTTGTTACACAGTGGGGCACCTTTTGCTATAAAGTGATGCCATTTGGTTTAAAGAATGCAGGGGCAACATATCAGCGTGCTATGGTGGCTTTGTTTCATGATATGATTCATCATGAGATAGAGGTATATGTGGATGATATGATAGCCAGGTCCCAGAATGAAGAGCAACATCTTGATCATTTGCATAAATTGTTTGAGAGATTAAAGAAATACAAGTTGAGATTGAACCCAAACAAGTGTACTTTTGGAGTTAGGTCTGGTAAACTCCTGGGTTTCATTGTCAGTGGAAAAGGTATTGAAGTGGATCCTGCAAAAGTGAAAGCTATATGAGAGATGCCAGCTCCCCGTACTGAAAAGGAGGTTAGAGGTTTCTTGGGACGATTGAACTACATTGCAAGATTTATTTCCCAATTAACTGCCATCTGTGAGCCAATCTTCAAGTTGTTGAAGAAAGATCAGGTGATGGAATGGAATGATGAGTGCCAGACAGCCTTTGATGAAATCAAGAGATATCTGCTAGAACCTCCAATTTTGATGCCACCAGTTGATGGAAGACCCTTGATTATGTACTTAATAGTGTTAGACAACTCAATGGGGTGTGTGTTGGGGCAACATGACGAGTCTGGTCGAAAAGAGCAGGCAATATACTACCTTAGCAAAAAGTTTACCGACTGTGAAACAAGATATTCACTGCTCGAGAAAACTTGCTGCGCTTTGGCATGGGCTGCTCGCCGACTAAGACAGTATATGTTGACCCATACTACCTTGTTGATTTCAAAGATGGATCCAATCAAGTACATATTTGAGAAACCTGCTCTCTCTGGAAGAATTGCAAGATGGCAAATGATCTTGACAGAATATGATATACAGTATACTACTCAGAAGGCCATTAAAGGAAGTATTGTGGCTGATCATTTGGCTCATCAAGCAGTGGATGATTACCAGTCAATGAGTTTTGAGTTCCCTGATGAAGACATTATGATTATTACCAAAGAACCTGGACAATATAACGGACCTGAACAAGGATCCCGATGGACTATGGTTTTTGATGGTGCCTCTAATGCACTTGGTAATGGTGTTGGTGTTGTGATTAGTTCCCCTGAGGGTTGTCATACCCCGATTACTGCCAGACTTTGTTTCTATTGTACCAATAACATGGCTGAGTATGAGGCATGTATCCTGGGTATTAAAGCTGCTATTGATATGAAGATTCAGTTCCTTGATGTGTATGGAGGTTCAGCCCTGGTAGTGAGTCAGATTAAAGGAGATTGGGATACCAAGCATGATAATCTCATCCCTTACAGAGAGTATGTTTTGTCTTTGATCCCACATTTCAAAGAGATTACCTTTGGACATATTCCACGGAGAGAAAATCAGTTGGCAAATGCATTAGCTACCATGGCATCTATGTTTGAGATCAGCTGGGATGATGAAGCTCCCAAGATTACTATTGATAGATTTGAGAAGCCTGCATACTGCAATGAGATTGACACAGAAGGGGCAGAGGATAAGCCTTGGTTCTATGAAGTGAAAAGATATCTTGAAGCTCAGGAGTTCCCTGAAGGGGCATCTGTCAAAGATAGGAAGTTTCTGAGAAGGTTTTCTGCTAAGTTCTTTTTGAGTAATGGCATTTTGTACAAGCGCAATCATGATTCAACTTTACTTCGTTGTGTGGATAAGAAGGAAGCAACAGAGATTATGGAAGACATGCATGATGGGATCTTTGGCACTCATTCTAGTGGACATACCATGGCAAAGAAGATATTGAGAGCAGGTTACTATTGGTCTACCATGGAAGCTGATTGCTATCAACACTCCAGAACGTGTCACAAGTGTCAAATTTATGCTGATAAAGTCCATATACCTCCATCACCATTGAATGTGTTGACTGCTCCTTGGCCTTTTGCCATGTGGGGCATTGATATGATTGGTGAAATCAAGCCTACTGCTTCTAATGGGCATCGTTTCATCCTGGTTGCCATTGATTACTTCACAAAGTGGGTAGAGGCTGCTTCATTTGCATCTGTTACCAAGAATGTTGTGGCTCGATTCATTAAGAATAATCTCATATGTAGGTATGGCATCCCTGAAAGGATTATTACTGACAATGGCTCTAATTTGAACAACACTATGATTACTGATCTTTGCACGCAGTTCAAGATTAAGCATCACAACTCTTCTCCATATCGTCCAAAGATGAATGGGGCAGTTGAAGCTGCTAATAAGAACATTAAAAAGATTGTACAGAAGATGACTGTGACTTATAAGGATTGGCATGAGATGTTACCATTTGCTCTTCATGGTTATCGTACTACAATGCGTACTTCAACAGGGGCAACCCCATTCTCCTTAGTCTATGGTATGGAAGCAGTTCTGCCCATTGAGGTTCAGATTCCCTCTTTAAGAATTATGGAGGATGCAGGCTTGGAGGAAGATGAATGGATTCAGACCCGACTTGACCAGATAAATTTGATTGATGAGAAAAGGCTAGCAGCAGTTTGTCATGGCCAGATGTACCAGAAACAGATGATCAAAGCTTTTAATAAAAAGGTTAAGCCAAAGGTATATCAGGTTGGTGACTTGGTAATCAAGCGTATCATATTACCACAGGGTGATCCTAGGGGCAAGTGGACTCCTACATATGAAGGACCATTTGTGGTCAAAACAGTATTCTCAGGAGGTGCCATGATACTTACTACTATGGATGGTGAAGACTTCCCACAGCCTGTAAACGCGGACATAGTTAAAAAATACTACGCATAAAAAGAGACCCGCTAGGTTGACAGGCCTAGGCAAAAATAAGGGCATCCCGACAAACCAAAAGGGTTTGGGCAAAAATTAAGGATATATATAAAAAGATGTACACCCGGCAAGTCGAAAACCTGAAAGGGCGGCTTGGGAAAAAAAGGGTATCCCGGTGGATTGAAAACCTGAAAGGGCAATCCAGGCAAAAGTTAGGTATTAAAGCGTATGACTATGTCTCATTTGGGTCACCCATGAAACTGCAACCAGTTGTGTTACTTACTCAAGTTTGAACAGATAAAGCTCAATCCAATCGTTTCCGTTTCAACAGCAGAAGATGAGATACTTGAAGATAATGGCAATAGTAGAATTGAAACTCAATAGGATTATTTCCCACATAGCTGATTTTCTTTGTTTTGTAAAAACTTTATGACAAAATCCTCTTACTAGGGTTTATGTCTCCTTGTACAAACTTACCCATGTAGGGGTCACTCTTTGATATAAATAAAATTCCGTTTTTGAATCCTGATTTACTTTTACCCTATTTACATAAGCGAAACGTCCATTGGTTGTGTTTGAATGTATGTATGCTTGTGAATATGATTGATGTTTACAAGAAATGCATGAATGCTTAATATGATTGATGTTTACCAGAAATGCATGAAAATGCAGTAATAGTATTTACTAAGGACGAACGAGGGAAGGATTTCAATGAAGCTTCGCCGGTTCATCTCAACAAAACAGCTACAAACCCTCAGTAGGACAAATCCATCTTCATAAAGTCACATCTCCCCTGGAATTTATATCCATCTCTTTTATCCTCATACGGATATTCGGGAATTTACTTTCCAATAAAAGTACGACGAACGAAGACGGGAGGTTATGTCTACCCTACTATCAAACAAAGACGAAGGTTATATATACCTTATTATCCCTAGCAGACGGGAGGTTATATATACTTTGCTATCCCCAGCAGACGGGAGTTTATATATACTTTGCTATCCCCAGCATACGAGAGGTTATGTATACCTTCTTATCACACAAGACGGGACTGAGTTCCTCATATTCCTCAACAACGAATCGGGATTTATTTTCCCTGGCCAGCAGTTGTTATACGAAGATATCTAGACGCCTCAGGCAGTATCATATCATACATACATCATTTACATCATACCATAACATACATATCCATAGATACATAATACATTACTTAGGTGCATCATATTATACATGCATACATAATGCATAAACTAATACTACTATATAAGATGCTACCTTGTTTTCAGGTTAATGCTCCAGCAAACAGACTTCATCAACCACTTGTGACTATCAGGACTACTTTACCCTCCTGAAAGTTATCATTTCCTTCAGGACTGCTTTATCCTCCTGAAAGCTTCTTACACCTCAGGACTGCTTTATCCTCCTGAAAGCATATCACCTTAGGACTGCTTTAACCTCCTGAAAGCATATTCATACCTCAGAACGTTATTCATCTTTCTGAAAGCATATCATCACTTCCTCAGGACGTTGTTATCCTCCTGAAAGCATATTATTACTTTGGGCCGTTGTTATCTTCCCAAAAGTTATTATCACCTCAGGACTACTTTAACCTCCTGAAAGCATATTCATACCTCAGAACGTTGTTCATCTTTCTGAAAGCATATCATCACTTCCTCAGGACGTTGTTATCCTCCTGAAAGCATATTATTACTTTGGGTCGTTGTTATCTTCCCAAAAGTTATTATCCCCTCAGGACTGCTTTATCCTCCTGAAAGCTTATTCATACCTCAGAACGTTGTTCATCTTTCTGAAAGCATATCACTACTTCCTCAGGACGTTGTTATCCTCCTGAAAGCATATTATTACTTTGGGCCGTTGTTATCTTCCCAAAGGTTACCACTTCCTCAGGACGTTGTTATCCTCCTGAAAGCATATTATCTCCTCGGGACGTTGTTTATCTTCCTTAGAGCTATCACCCCTACCTCAGGACGTTGTTTATCCTCCTGAAAGCATATTATTACCTCAGAACGTTGTTTATCTTTCTGAAAGCATATCATTCCCTCAGGACTGCTTTATCCTCCTGAAAGTGCACTATTACCTCAGGACTGCTTTATCCTCCTAAAAGCATATTACTACCTCTGGACGTTGTTTATCCTCCTGAAAGCATATTACTACCTCAGGACTACTTTATCCTCCTGAAAGCTATCATCATATCTCCATATTTTGGACTGCTTTATCCTCCAAGAAATGTATCTGAAGAACTTTTTTCCGAGTGGCATCTTTAAGCCCACCCAAGCATAATCAACAAGTCATCAATACCACTCTACGCACTGGTGAGTGCAAATTTTTGGGCTTTTGTGTTCAATCCCCTTCAACCTTCCAGGTCACGACTGGCAAACATACCAATCTAACCCCTCAGGTTTCAGAAAATTGAACAGGGGCAGCTGTTGCACCCCAAAATTTGCCCTCACAATACAAGACTTTGTGTGCTAAGAAGGTTCACAAGGTTCACAAGATTCACAATACTTACAAGACCTTTCATGAGGTTCATGAAGTCTACAAGTCACTTTATGAGGTTCACAAGGTTCACAAGATTCACAATGTTTACAAGACCTTCCATGAGGTTCATGAAGTCTACAAGTCACTTTATGAGGTTCACAAGGTTCACAAGGTTCACAAGACATTTTATGATGGTTCACAAGGTTCACAAAGTTCACAATGGGTCAGAAAAGTTGACAATTCCCTCAGACAATGCACCTCCTAGGCAGTGCATCCAAAACTAGGGTTTTGACTTTAATCAGGCTAAATGAACTTCCAAGACTTCAAGTGAGCTTCATAACATCTTATATGTGTGTAAGAACCCCCATGACAAGTTTCAATACTTTTCTCAAAAGTTTGCTCAGTCAGATGATCAGATAAGTCAAAATCAGTCAAAGCAGTTAAAAAGTCAAACTGAGGTCAACTGTGGCCAAACCAAAGTCAAACTTCATGATTTTTTGCCAACATCAATTATATGAAGTAAAATTCATCATTTGATCAAGGGTTGATCATGATTCATCAAGGATATTTCAGATCATCAAGAATCAGGAGTTTCTAAATTAGGGTTTCCTCAGTAAAAGTCAACTGAACTTTGACCAGCCATAACTTTCACATGCTTCATCACCAAGTTTCCATCCAAAGCTCATTTTGAAGGAAATTGAATTCTCTACAACTTTGTGTCTCACAAGCCAAGCCCAAAAATGCTTCATTTGGAGGGTATGAGCTAAGACATTATAGGTCCTTTTGAAAGTCAACAAAAAGTCAACAACTTCAAAAGGGCATAACTTGAGAATGGTAAATGATATGGACATGAAACCAGTGGGGCTGGTTAGAGGACTCTTCACGCTTTCCAAAATGTCCAAGAACACCTTCATAGCATTAAAATTGAAGGATATGTGCCCTTGCAAAGTTGGGAAATTTTTGAGTGGTGTATGAGGAAAATAGGGTCTTAAAACTAAATTTTTCCAAATGGGCTTGCAATCTTGTGATCCAAACTTCACCATAACACCAAGCACGACCCAACCCATATAATTTCTGATTTTTTTTATTTTATTTAATATTTATTTGAATTTTATTCATTTAAATGCATATTAAATCAAAATAAAATCAAAAAAATCAATATTTAGGTGTGATTCTTCTTCTAGAAAATCATAAAAGACATTTAACATGAATCCACACTATCCAAATTCGTGCTCACTCTTTGAAGCATGAAGAGATTTGATTTTTGGCCAAAATTGGAAAGGGATTTCTTCATCACTAAGGTATCCATAAAGCCCAAAGAGAGAGTCTATTTTTTGACCTAATTCAATCCACCATATATAGACAAAGAGAACACAAGCATTGGGACGGATTCTTGCAGCCATCAACCTCACTTTCAAACTTTCAAAATCATCAATTTTTTTCAAATTCGGATTCTAATTTTTTGTAACTTTTCAGGTGAATTAAGGACAGCAATCTTATCCC
The DNA here is from genome assembly GCA_963966055.1 of Lathyrus aphaca. Classification (NCBI taxonomy): domain Eukaryota; kingdom Viridiplantae; phylum Streptophyta; class Magnoliopsida; order Fabales; family Fabaceae; genus Lathyrus; species Lathyrus aphaca. The sequence continues at coordinate 113,730,438 of OZ014521.1, read as the reverse complement.
TGAACATCATTGATCATGTCCCAATAATCATATGCATCAAAAACAGCATGAATGCACTCAACTGAATCGAATTTTATGTGTGTTTCAAGTTTTTTCGAATTCATGGTTATACTTGATATAAACTGTTTTTGATGATTTAAGATTGTTCATAATGTATCATAGAACGATTCTGGTTGTTTGGTTTTGAGTTTTCGTGCAGGAATCACATTCGGCCATAACTAGGGTTTGCAAACCTAATTTAGGGTTCTTCGATTCACTAAATATAAATGAATTTAGAAGACATGGTTGTGTTGTATGGACCTTGAGGATCATATTTCATGCATCAATTTAAGAAAATTTTACTGTTTTCATGATGATTGAGAATTGGCAGGAATTAGCACGCAGGAAAATTCGTGGAAGAATTCGCAGATAAATGCGAAGGTCAGGAGGTAGAAGATGAAGTTGACTGGCGCGAAAATATAATTCAAAAATTAAATTTATTTTATTATGATTTTGTTCTGTTTATATTTCACAACGAGCGCGTAGCTCAGATGGTTTTGATGCGTGTTTGTAGACTGAAGGGCTTGGGTTCGAAACCAGCCAAAGTACATTTTTTTTGCTTAATTTCTTTTGATTTTCAGAACAACAACAAAACAAACTTGAAGGGAAAGGCTATCAGCTGCGTTGCGTTGGCCCAGTGGTTGTGCTTCTGAATGTTCAGGTAAAGGACCTGGGTTCAAATCCCAGGTCCTGTTTTTTTGGTTTTTATTTTTTCTTGTTTTATTTTCTTATTATTTCTTTATATTATTTTCTAAAACTAATTTAAATATTTTTCTAAAAACAATATATGTAAATTATTTTTCTCTTAAAACTTATAGTATATTTTTTTTAATTGTATATTATTTAATAATTTTGTATATTAAATATATAAAACCTAATTATTTTCTTTATAAATCTAATTTATTTTAAAAAACCCCTAATTATATTACAAACCCTAATTTAATCATAATAATTTCTAAAAACCTAATTTATTTTTCTATTCTTGTTTAATATTATTATTTATATTTAATTTAATTTGTACATAAATATGTTAAAAAAATTAAAATTCTTAACTTATTTTTTTTTATAATATATAAATATTCTATCATTGATTATAATTTAATTTTGCATGAAAATAATTCTTATTATATGTTAAAATTGCTAATTTAATTTTTGTAATTACAATTTATTTTTATGTTCATAATTAATTTTATAATTTATATACTTAACTTAAAATTTTATAATTAATATAATTGTTCATATTTTCTTATTAACCATTAAAATTTTGTTTATTATAATCTTTTTGTTTATTATTATTATTAATCATGTTTATTACTAACCCCATTTATTTTTTAAATTATTATTATTATTATTTCTACTAACCCAATTATAATTGCTTATTTATTTTGCTTATTGATTTATTTATTCATTTTGCTTATTATATTTAAATTTGTAATTGCTCCTGGATGTAATATTTTATAATGTTTAAATTATTTATTTTATGCCATGGTTAGTAAAAATAGGGAGTGTAACATGTATGTTATTTAAAATTAATTTAGATCACTTAATTCAAAAGATAAATATTAAATTGAACACTCACACACGTAAGTCGATCTTTGATCGCCATCTCACTTTCTAGGGTTACCTCTTATTGTTGCCTAATCAAAAGGTCAAGTAGGGTTGTAGACACCCAAATTTGCTCCCTGGTTTTCTGGCTTTTCATTTTGCATTCATACGCATTTTTGCATACCATTTGCATGTGCATAAGACATGGGATCACTTTTCTGAAGAATTTGGGTTTCACGTTTTTATCTGCGGATTATCAGAGAATTCAAAGTTTCAGCTATACAGCCATCAGTGGCGTCATCCTCTCTTTTCTCCCGTCACTAATTAGGGTTTATTTCCCTGTTTTAGTAACCTTCAAGGATTTCACGTGTGAAGGCTATTTCTTGGCGCATCTGGAACATCATCAGTAATTGAGGGTGAATAAGAGGTCTTCTCTTTGTCAAGTTACAAGGCCACTATTTTCTTCTCAGCATCTCAGGCTATCTTTTATCTCAAAAGTTTTGGTTTCAGTTCAAGTGTGTTTGTTCAGTTGCGATCTAATTCAGATGGATGTTTGACCTAATCTTGGTTGAACTATCAGGAGATTTCTTCAAATGCAAGTTATCTATTTCAGGACTATTTATCAGTCAGTGTGTATCCAAGGTTGTGTGTGGATTTCTTGAGGTTATCAAGCAGTGGCTCGTGTGGGGTTCGGTTCAGAAAATCAGTTTTTTTTTTTTACCATTTGACCCATCAGTGGCGAATTGCTCAATGGTGTTGGAGATTCATTTTAATCTGATGTTTTGTGAAAAATCTCAAGTGTGGTGTGTGCATCCGTGACTTTTGATATTGGTTCATGTTCATATCCATATCCATTTATTTCCATCATTTCCTATCCATGATTACCCGATTTTTATTCTTTTTCTTCCATTAACCACTTTCGAATCCATTTCCAACTTCCACAAAGTTCTTGAACCATTTTTATAGTTTCCATTCTTTCTAATTAAATTACATTTTTGGTAAACCTTTTTTTTTCACTCATTCCATAAGCCCACATCATTTCTACAAAGCCCATTTCTCACTTTTTCATTTAACTTACAACACATTTTATTTTGATCTCTACATTTTTATTTCTTTTCCATTCAAGACTATTTCTATTTCTATTTCCATTCCATTTCATTTTTATTTCTTTTTCATTCAAGACTATTTCTATTTCTATTTCCATTCCATTTCATTTTTATTTCTTTTTCATTCAAGACTATTTCTATTTCTATTTCCATTCCATTTCTTTTTTATTTCTTTTCCATTCAAGACTATTTCTATATCTATTCACTACTCAATATACATTTCCATTCATCCTATCAATTTCATTTATCCGCTTCTTTTTTCTTTTTATTTAATTCTGTATTCCATTACGTAAACCAATTCTCATTTTTCCATTTTTTATGTCCAAATCCTTTGTGTAAATTCATTCTAAACATTGTCTAATATATATTCTATCTCCATATTTTTTAATTTAATTCCATAACTCATAACATTATTTTGACTCATTTTAATCCATACTTTTCTACATCATTTCACAACAAACCTCACCATAGGTCCCACACTCATCACACATTTCACACTACAAGCCAATTTGGACCACAACAATATGCAATGTGCAATGTTCGTACTCTGCACGTACTCTGCACAGCACCAACAACAAGCAACAACCTACTCTGCACAACACCAACAACAAGCAACAACCTGCAATATACCAAACACAAACCACAACACCACGCCATCCATTCAAAACAACAACAGCAGCACTCCATAAAAAAAACCTTCATCCATCACCTTCATCAAAACAAACTTGACCTGCAAAACAAAAAAAAAGCTAACGCACACAACTCCTTCACCTTTAACACATAAAGCCATCCCTTAAGCTCTACTCAAATCCTCAATAAACCGTTCTTCACACAACTTCATAAAATCAACACACCTCCAAACAACTTCAAATCCACAACAAACCAAACACAACCTCCCTTCTTCTCCACATCGTAAAAACCTTGTTCTCATCACCGCCACTCAATACTTTTAACCCTCACTGCAAATCGCACAAACCGAGCCAACACACATCAACAACAATCAAACATCACCTTCAAACAGAACACAAAAGTTAGAGACGAAGAAGAATGAGACCAAGTTCGAGAGAGTTTCGAAACTTTCAAACAAAATCTAAACACTCACCATCGTCCTTTCTTTGTTGCGATTTCGAGCAAGGAGGAGATGAGATCTGAAGAAAACAGGGCAAACCGAAACAGAGCGATCTGAGACAGTTGGAGAGCCAAGGTCGAAGCGTATCAAAGTGAGGCTCAAAGTCACGGTGGCGGAGCTTGACGAAGCTTCATCGGTGAGGCGAACTTGCAGATTGGAAGGACGACGCCGTCGGTTTGGGTTTGTAGTGAGTAATAGAGGGAGAAGACAAGCTGAAGTTTCGACGCCGGAGAGGGAGTCACCGCCGATGATGCCGCGCGGTGGTATTTTTGTTTGCGGCGAAAGATCTCGAAAGAGGATCGTGCGAAATCCGAAGGTGATGATTGAGAGAAGATGAGCCGCGAGTGGAATAGAAAGAACGTTGGTAAGCGTTTTCCGGCAAGATTCGATGGACGGTGCGACATTAATGGAGAGTAATGAAGAACGATGCTGACGGCACCCATGGCAGCTAGAGGAACTTGTGTTTCTATTTTATGTTTTACCCAGTTTATTCGATTACACTGATTATCCTTGTGTTTTAACATTATTTTATTTTATTTAAGTTAACTTTTAATCTTTGGGCCTGTTGTGTTTGTTTTTCTCTTATTCACAGATTTGATTTCAACATGCACCCCCACCTGCGGTTTTGTGGATTGGGCTTAGGCCCGTTTTCTTTTCTTTTCTGCCAGCAGTGTTGTATTCAGCAATCCATCCCCCCTTTCCCTTGGTTCCTCATTCTTTTTTTATGTTGACTTATTTTGTTTTACAGCATTTTATATATTTCATTTCTAACATTCTTTAATATATGTTAAATTTAATTATAGTTTTATTTAAATATTTTGGTTGTGTGGTTTAGATTAATATTAGAATTTTAATTTAGTTTTATTTTTAATTTTAACTTAAATTTGATTCTAATTTTGACTAGTTTGATTTAATTTAATAGAATTGTGCTTAATCTTGGTTTTAGTTTGCGCTTGATATTTTGTAGGTCCATTGCTCGAATTCGATGATGAAGGATAAAGCGTGGAATTGACCTTGTGACCATTTGTTTTCACAATTTTGTTCGGGAGAATGAAATCTCTAATGAAATTTGCACTTAACTGTTGAATCTGCTTTAGACTTGAAACTTCTAGAATTTCTTTTTGCAAATTGAAAAGGCAGCGGACCTTCTCCGTTAGGTAACACCGAGGACCGGCTTTACTTGATGCATGTTGCTGCATCTGGAAGTCCTACTGGTGTGGGCTCTGTTTGTGCATTCTCATCTCTTTATCTTCGTTCATCTTCATATCGCATTTTCATCTCTCCATTCTTATTCATCTCCATATTGCATTCTTACTTCTTACCTTATTTCTTATTCATCTTAATTCTTATTTCTCATCTTCTCATATTCTTTCTCGACTTAAGGTATGCCTAGGCCACCATGGAGCTTCTCCTTTCATCTTTCTTTTCTTCTTTTCTTCTCCTTCATTAGGATAGTGAGCCTCACTAACCCTTAGGACATCCGAGCATGTGAATATTAGGGTTATGATTAGTCTCCCCACTTAGTTTTACCTTTGTGTCTCTTTGAGTCTTCTCTCCTCACCTCATAATCAGGGACTAAACCCTAAAGGCTTTAAGGCTTTGTGATTAAGCTTATGCCTGCATCCTTCTCTTAGGATGGAGTGTATAACTTTAATCCTAAGTGTTAAACCCTTCATTTGTTTAAATCTCTTAATCAATTCATCTAATAAATATCAAGACATCACACTTGTAACTTGGGCCTTGCATTAGGGTTCTAATTCTTCCTTAACTGGTTAAGAAGGACTAACCCTAGTGTTAATGGACAAGTCCCCCTCAAGTTGTCTTACAAACCCTAAAAAACACTTCATCATCATACCAGTTAATAAAATCCACTTAATCAAAGGCTTGTTTTGTTATGAGTTTAATCCCTAATCATGGATTAAGTTGAGGAGTCTTCCTCAGCTTAAACATTCTCATCTATTATCCTTCTTTTAGGATGGTGTAATGAGTCTGTTTAATCCTTGATTATGGCTTAACCTCATTACTCAACACTAAACAAAAACTCCAAAAAAACATCTAAATAATCACAAGTAGGTTAATGATCTTAATCCTACACCAAAGGTGATTAAGTGTGAGAATTTGACTTCACACTTGAGGTATTCTCATTACCCCTAATCAGAGGGAGGATGTGATGAGTTTACTAACCCATTGGTCTAGGCTTAAGCTCATTAACTTATGACAAATTCTCAAAAGCAATAAAAGACTGAAAACTCAAAAACAAACAATAATCGTCTCCTCCGGGATTCTTTTCTCATCATCTTCACTCACAAGCGAGAACTTGCTTCTTCCGTCTAATGCAAGACAGTTTGCATCTGTGCCAGACAGATCATACACTTGAGCATAGGCAAGTAAGCAGTTCACAAGTCAATTCACCTTTCAGTCTCTTTGGGTCGAACTACGGTGTTCTGACTTCCTCATTGCACGAGAGGATACGTAGGCATAACTTAACAGTTATCGAACAAAAGTCTCTGTACATTCCCCCTCCTTCCAGCATTATTCTTTAAGCCTCATAATCATGAGCATACTCTTTCTTACACTGACACTATACATATTACACTTCACACTTCTTTTGCACTGACACCTGTACATTCTTTTCCAGCTATTTTACACACAGATTGCACTGACACTACCCCTTTAAAACACAAATCTTTTAAGCGTGGATCCCGTCGAGTACGACGGACAATCTGGGTGCTAATACCTTCCCAGGTTGTAACCAACCCCCTTTCTCAGTCTCTCTGGTTCGCAAACCGTCTTATCCATCTTTTTCTAGGCCTATGCAGCATTGCCTTTCCTCCGGGATAAAAATGCCTAGCTGGCGACTCTATTCATCTCCAGTGAGTTCACGGCTGTGTGTTCTCACTGCCCCTTCGCCGACCGTTCGCGTCTGTACCTTCATCTGATCCAGTTTCATTTGTCGGGAGCGACAGCTTGGCGACTCTGCTGGGGATTCTGTACTGCAACCAGGGCTTCTGGTTCTTTTTGTGGGTTCCTCCTAGCGCTTGATTGATTTGTGTTTATTGGGGTGTTATGTGCTATCTGTGTTTGTATATTTATTTTGCTTACTGCTTTATGTACAGTTGTTTTATTGCTTTTTATTGCTTTATATACATCATACTGTCATACTGTGCTGGCTGGATCTGTTTTTGTTGCTTTGGTGGGTGGGTGTTCCATTGAGAGTTAAGGTCCTATACCTGGGACCTGAGTGACACCTAGGCTAGAGTGAATCATATTCTTTCCCATTCCATCTCGGTCTGGTGCGGGAATATGAAACACGGTTCAGATATGGGTTTCTTCTTGAGAACTCTGTGTTGCGGATTTCCTGCAGTGCTAGGGCTATCTGGGAAGCCTGCTAAGTCTGGATGACCTTTATTATGACCTTCAGAAACTGAGGAGAATTAGAGGAGGATTTTTTATGGTTATTGTAAACACTGTACCTCCGGGTTAGAAGTGTTTACACTTCTCATAACTGATCCAAGTCTGAGGATCCTTGTTTTAGAACACCACCTGTGAGGGGGTTGGGCTGTTTACAGGTTTGCAGGAACCCTTGACCTCAACATACCCTCGTTACCAGTACAATTGTTTGATCCGGTTACTATGATCCTGAAGTTATTGACCTCTGGTTTTCAGTTACTATTTCGGGTTACTATACGGAGATCTTGTGGTTACAGACACTTGATTCTTGGCAGTATTCCAGATTCCAGGCAGTTTTCAGTTGTGATCCCATGTCTTTGCATCTTTTGCATCATCATATTGCATTTTGCATTTGCATCTACATTGCATTTTCCTCCTCCAGAGAGCTCATCCTTCCTCTTTTGTCCATGACCAGCCAGTTGATTTCCCGGTACTCAGTTTGAACAAGTGGTAACAGTTAGAAGACGACAGAGTGTTGAGCAGTGTCAAGAGGTAAAAGGTCAGTTTGGAAGCCGTCAATAGCTATGTCAGAGAACAACCGTCAGAATGTTGAGTTTCCACCTGGGTTCACTTCAATGACCAATCCTCTGTATGGTCTTTCTCCTGATGAAGATCTTCCACAAGTGAACAATCTTGCTCAAGCTCAGCCTGCACAGACCCCGATCGTGAATCAGAATGTACCTAGACCATCTGCTGTCCGAGGTGGACCTTCATCTTCTTCTGATACTACGAATTATCAGAGTTTTGCCTTCCCTATGCCAGACTTCCAAGGGGCAATCCCTCTTGTGAAAACCAAGGATCCTCAAGTTATTAATCCTGCTGAAAGATTTCGTGTGTGGGACGAGCGACTCAAAGCCTTAGCGGATCCTGATGCCTTCGGTTTTGATGCTCTAACTCTGTGTTTGGTGCCTGGGCTTGTCATTCCTCCAGATTTCAAAACTCCGAAGTTCGAGAAGTACACTGGTGTCAGTTGCCCGAAGCGTCATTTGGTGATGTTCTGTAGAAAAATGACTTCTCATGCCCGCAATGATAAGTTGATGATTCACTGTTTTCAGGACAGTTTAAGTGGGGCATCTTTAAGTTGGTACATGGATTTGGAAGGCAGTCGTATCCGATCTTGGAATGATTTATCCAGAGCTTTCGTAAAGCAATATCAGTACAATTTGGACATGGCGCCCAGTCGCATGCATCTGCAGAGCCTATCCCAGAGGAGTGGTGAATCTTTCAGAGAATATGCACAGCGGTGGAGAGAATTGGCAGCCCAAGTGCAACCACCACTTTCAGATAGAGAATTAATTGACATGTTCGTGGGCACCTTGCAGGGTCCATACTTGGAAAGAATGAGTAGCATTGGGATGACAAGCTTCTCTGATTTGATGATAGTTGGAGTACGCATTGAGAGCTTGCTCAAAAATGGAAAGATCCAGGACTTTTCGAATATCCCAGCTAGTGAAAGTGAGTCTGTTGTTAGCTCCCAAGAAGAAGAATGGTATGATACCAATGCAGTCACGGCGAATATCGAATATTCTAGAACAACATCTTCTCAGAGATCATCTATTCCCGTGTCTGGTTACTCTTACGGGCATTCGGCAGTGCTCAGAGCACCATATCAGAGGTCTTGGACTCCTCCTCGTCCAAATCTGCAAGCTCATGGTCGAAGACCTCAGAATCAACTTCAGAGCCAGCCTAGGCCTCGTAACAATCTGGAAAGAAGGATTGCTCCTCTTCATCCAGTCCCCATGGCATACAATGAACTCTTGCCGCATCTAATTCAGAGCTCTTTGGTGGTTCCTAAGCTTCTCAAGCCGTTGCCAGAGCCATACCCTCCAGGGTACAATCCTCATGAGCAGTGTGGGTATCATGGTGGATCAATTGGGCATTCAACTGAAGATTGCAAAGCTTTTCAAGCCAGAGTACAACAGTTGATCGACAAGGGCTACATTTCCTTTCCAGAAGGAAGCTTGGTTGTGCACGTCAACCTTTCACCTGATTGAGTTCAAGGACTTCAGAAGAAGCGTATCTTGATTTCAGTGGCTCAGACAACAGTATGTCAGCAGAGTTGGTGATCATTGTATCCTTTTATCATTTGCATTGTAGTTTCTTTCCTGTTAGCAGCTACTTGTCTTTTAAGCATTGTTATTTTAAATGGTAATGTTAATGTAGTGATCTTGCACTTTTGAATCAATTATGTCGCATTCGCTCATTTTTCTTTACTTGCATTGAAAAAAGAAAAAAAAAAGAAAACAAATATATGCATCCATTTACCTCCCATCTATGTCACTGTTGTTTAGCAGGTTTGAGGGAGGATGATGACAACTGAATACCCATAACTGTTCAAGGTATGCTTTCAGGGTAGAACCTGCTGACGATGTACAGGCATTGTTTCAATTCCCAAACACCGGAGATATAAGGGAGATAGACCCTCGTCAACCCGTTTGAGCTTTGAAGTAGGAGTTTCTTTTCTAAACGAAAAAACCTCACACTCAACCCGGGGCAGGGTAGTCATCAGTAAATTTGACCGAGCGTTCCAAAGGAGTGTGCATCCGAGGATCCACTACCTTTATTCATTACACCTCAAGAGGTCAAGGGACGTGAAACCACAATGGTTATCCCTCACCAACAAAGGAACGAGGCAGTCAACCCTTTCAGCAAATCATGACAAACCTGTGTCACATGATTTGTTCAACAAAAATAAAAAAAAGAGAAAATAAAGCCCGCTAAGTCGAAAAAAATGTGTGAAAACATATGACTTAGGCAAAAGTTAGGGCATCCCGCTGGACTTCAAAACTTCAAAAAAAAATTTTCAAAAAAATCAGTCCAGGCAAAAGTTAGGGAGTAAAAAAAAAAAAAAAAAAAAATGAATGAAAGAGAATCTTCCATTAGAACAAAGTCGTGTGACCAGACACAAAGTCAGAAGGGGTGATCGTTACTCCAAGAAACCTCATTGGTGCTTAAATCGTCAACGTCATTGGTTCCTCAACCATTACAAAACCCTTTCGAGAGGCGAGCGCTTAAGTCCAATTAGCTGAATATAGGACCGGAGAACATCAAGGAGAATGGGTGGGCACGTATAAACTTTGAGCCATAAATCCTTCTTTCTAAAACCGTGAACCAGACCACGTCATCACCCTTGAAAGTCCTAATTGAATCAGGTTCAATTCTGAAAGCATATTACGACAAGGTTGCGTAAACTGACTCCTAACGATTTGCTAACTCAGCACTACGTTTGGACTAATCATCCATTCGTCACACACTGCCACAACATCAAAATAGATAAATTTTCAAAAAAAAAAAAACTTGCATGTGTGCTGCATTAAAATTACCATTTGTAAATGAACAGTTTTAATTGCAAGTTAGTCTGTGACACCAGGAAAGTTCCTACAAAGAGCAATCAGAGGAAAACTTGATTATTCAACAGTGATGACCAGAATCAAGAGCATCTTGTCAGCCTATGAATCAGGGGCATGTTATCCAGTGGTTTTGTTGACCAAGGAATCTGTCAGGGTAAAGAGAGTTCCCAAGCATCAGTTGATCGAGGAACGTCATTCAAAGTCAGTTGATCAGAGCTGAATCTGCCAAACAGGGGCAGGACACCTGGAGTTTCCGTTGACTAAGGGTCATTTCTTCCAATACTCAGTCAGAATGAATCAAATCGCTTACACGCTCATACCGGGGCAGGACACTTCCAGAGTTCACTAAGTGCAACTCTCCTCGAGAGAACATCCAAGTTTGCTATTCCAGAAATTGGATAATCAGCAACAGTCTGTTCAGAGACTCGTCCAACAGGGGCAAACTTTAGCTACACAGAGCAATTTGTATCAGTGATCTTCGAGTTCATGACGAGTGTCGGGAAATCATGCTACCCACCCTCACCTTTGTCACCTTTCTCATTAGAAGCCTTGTCACATAAGACCTTTCTTCCCATCCTTGGGAGTTTTTCTAGCCTTTCATAATCGTGGCATAAATCATTTGCATACGTTATTCATGTCGCATATAGAGCATATGCATCATAATTGCATTGAGCATAACTCCCCACAAACATCAGATCTCACATCCAGGGCCTCGTAACCCCAACTTATCAACCGTTCAAAGTCCAGTTCTCGTCTGGCAAGCCTTTTCAAAGCCCAGTTCTCGTCTGGCAAACCGTTCAAAGTCCAGTTCTCGTCTGGCAAGCCTTTTTAAAGTCCAGTTCCCGTCTGGCAAACTTTTCAGAGTCTAGTCCTCGTCCGGCAGACAAACCCAAAGTCCAGTTCTCGTCTGGCAAACCCATTTCAAATACCAGTTCTCGTCTGGTCACCTTTTCATTTAACCGTTTGGAATCCAGTTCCCGTCTAGTATTCATTCTTTTTCAGAGTCAATTCTCGTTTGACAATGAACCTAAGGAGTCAGTTCTCGTCTGACGACTTATTCTTTGCCCATCAGTTCTCGTCTGTTGGCCTACCTTTATTAAACCAGTTCTCGTCTGGTAATTCACCTTCCAAAGTCCAATTGCTTGGCAACAAAAAAAATATATATCTATCAACCTGGCCCTAGCGTCCAACCATCCTTGTTTCATATCTTTGGTTATGGGTATACGTCTGCATTGTACATCATTTGCATTGCATCTTCATACCGCATGGTTTCTGTTTTAGCTCTGATGTGGGGCAAGAATCGTTTCAAGACATAATCTGGGGCAGTTATCTCAAGACTTGTTGAATTTCTGCGAGAGTTTGAAGACATTGGGGCAATTCTGGATGCCAAGTCTTCTGTAAAATCCTCTAAAGACGATCCTTTTATGGATGATGCAGTTAAAGGAATGATAGTTCACTCTGGATGATCAGTAATGCTTTTGTTGAGCTCAGAAGTTTGAAGCACTGTGTAAATTCTCAGGGAATGTCTGGTATTTATTTTACCAGCAGGGCATTGGAAGTTTATTTCTTCCCCGAGCATAAAGATCTTCTTTCAGCCGACAAGATTCCCTCATGAGGAGTTGGTTATTCGCTTTCAGTCAAAGCCAATTTTCATTGGCATATATTCCCAACACAGTCGTCATACTATACTTGGGGCATATTTTGATTCTCCAGCAAAGTCTCTCCTCAGCAGAGCATTGCCAAATCTTTTCTCAACCATGAAGGTTGACATCCCCAGCTGAGTTGGAACAGATGATAACCCCAACAGAACTTCAAGGCTAATTGAATCGTTCTCATCCCCAAGCGGACTTATCTTTCCACAGCGAAGTTTTTCCAACAGGAAGCTGAAGGCCTTGCTTCCCCACAAAGTTAGAATTATCAGAATCCCCTCCTCAGCAGGATTGTGTGATCAAGCATCTCCCCTAGCCAAGTCTAAAGATGATCTTTCCCCATAGAGTCATCGGGATTCTCATTTCCAAGGGATTTCCCCAGCCGAGCAAGAAGAAATTCTCCCCAGTGGAGTCAGAGCAGGATGATCAGATCCTCAGCAGATGTTCAAAGCAGTTAAACGAAGTATACCTCACGCAGAGTCGTCTTTCCTCCAGTGAAAACCTCTCCAACAAGCATCAGGTTCCCAACACTTCGTTCCCATCAGAGTTAAAAGCTTTCAACCCGTCAACATTATACAGAATGCTCCCCAGATTCCCCAGCGGAGAGTTTAAAGCTAAAGCAGTTGCTTCACATTCACAAACATCAGTATATACTCCTTGTGGCACCCATCCGTGTCATATCCCCAGCAGAAAGCCAAAGTATCCCCTTTGCACTCACAGATACATGTATATATAATTCCTTGACACCCGTCCGTGTCACCTTCCCCAGCACAGTAACCTAAACACTTTGTACATCACACACTTGTTAGTATTATACTTTTCTCTCTTGACACTCGTCCGTGTCACTCTCCCCAGCAGTCAAAATACTCATCAATACAATACTCACTACTCATGGTACACTTATACAGATACTCGTCCGTATCTTGTATACACCATCACTCATATCCCCACAGATTCGACAATAGTCCTTGTTCTTTGTTAACCAGTTAGTACTCGTCCGTACCATCATCTCTGAACATGTGTCAGTTTGTTTCTACATGATACTCGTCCGTATCATAGTTTTAAGGATGCTCGTCCGCATCTTTAATCTATACACAATACCAAACACTTATACCTTTTGTTTCTTGGATGTAAACGCTCGTCCGTGTTTACTTTATCCCCAGTAGATCGCCAACAAAGCAAATTTTCTTTTTATCTAACACTCGTCCTGTGTTATGATACCTTTGAGAGCAGCCGTACCCTGCTGAGTGGTCGTCCTCCACTTCTTGATGGTCGTCCTCCATCATGCTCGTCCGATGGCCGTCCCCATCGTTGACCTTATCTATCCGTTGGCCGTCCCCATCGTTGATATTTTCGGCAGCCGTACCCTGCCAGGTGGTCGTCCTCCACCTTTGATGGCCGTCCCCATCATTTTTCTTTTGTCCCCAACAGAGCAGCCGTCCCCTTCTAGGTGATCGTCCTTCGCTTTTGATGGCCGTACCCCATCATCTGTTTATTTCATTTATCCTTTAACCCGATGGCCGTCCCCGTCGTGGTCCCTTTTCTTTTAGCCCGATGGCCGTCCCCATCGTTGTTTACTTTGCTTTATGAACTTGATGGCCGTCCCCATCATGTTTCATTAACCCCCAGAGAATGCTACAACTTTATCTTGATGGCCGTCCCCATCATGATATTTTATTTTCCCCAGCTATTCGGCCGTCCCCGTCTTAGCTTTACCTTTTATCCCCAGCATGTCGGCCGTCCCCGTCATTGTTTTATTTCCTACACTTTCCCAGCATGTCGGCCGTCCCCGTCATTGCTATTTACCCAGCAGTCGTCCTCTGCACGACGGTCGTCCTCCGTCGCCCACTTTACAATATACTTTGCTTTCTTATGCAATCTATATCCCTTTTTTTCTCTTCATTCTGTGAGTGCAAATTTTGGACTGTCTTTGATATTCAACCACAAGTTATCTTGTTCGCCTGTTAAGCCGTAGCTTACATCCTGCACAGCTAACTCATGTTTGAATAGGGGCAGCTGTAGACACCCAAATTTGCTCCCTGGTTTTCTGGCTTTTCATTTTGCATTCATACGCATTTTTGCATACCATTTGCATGTGCATAAGACATGGGATCACTTTTCTGAAGAATTTGGGTTTCACGTTTTTATCTGCGGATTATCAGAGAATTCAAAGTTTCAGCTATACAGCCATCAGTGGCGTCATCCTCTCTTTTCTCCCGTCACTAATTAGGGTTTATTTCCCTGTTTTAGTAACCTTCAAGGATTTCACGTGTGAAGGCTATTTCTTGGCGCATCTGGAACATCATCAGTAATTGAGGGTGAATAAGAGGTCTTCTCTTTGTCAAGTTACAAGGCCACTATTTTCTTCTCAGCATCTCAGGCTATCTTTTATCTCAAAAGTTTTGGTTTCAGTTCAAGTGTGTTTGTTCAGTTGCGATCTAATTCAGATGGATGTTTGACCTAATCTTGGTTGAACTATCAGGAGATTTCTTCAAATGCAAGTTATCTATTTCAGGACTATTTATCAGTCAGTGTGTATCCAAGGTTGTGTGTGGATTTCTTGAGGTTATCAAGCAGTGGCTCGTGTGGGGTTCGGTTCAGAAAATCAGTTTTTTTTTTTTACCATTTGACCCATCAGTGGCGAATTGCTCAATGGTGTTGGAGATTCATTTTAATCTGATGTTTTGTGAAAAATCTCAAGTGTGGTGTGTGCATCCGTGACTTTTGATATTGGTTCATGTTCATATCCATATCCATTTATTTCCATCATTTCCTATCCATGATTACCCGATTTTTATTCTTTTTTTTCCATTAACCACTTTCGAATCCATTTCCAACTTCCACAAAGTTCTTGAACCATTTTTATAGTTTCCATTCTTTCTAATTAAATTACATTTTTGGTAAACCTTTTTTTTTCACTCATTCCATAAGCCCACATCATTTCTACAAAGCCCATTTCTCACTTTTTCATTTAACTTACAACACATTTTATTTTGATCTCTACATTTTTATTTCTTTTCCATTCAAGACTATTTCTATTTCTATTTCCATTCCATTTCATTTTTATTTCTTTTTCATTCAAGACTATTTCTATTTCTATTTCCATTCCATTTCATTTTTATTTCTTTTTCATTCAAGACTATTTCTATTTCTATTTCCATTCCATTTCTTTTTTATTTCTTTTCCATTCAAGACTATTTCTATATCTATTCACTACTCAATATACATTTCCATTCATCCTATCAATTTCATTTATCCGCTTCTTTTTTCTTTTTATTTAATTCTGTATTCCATTACGTAAACCAATTCTCATTTTTCCATTTTTTATGTCCAAATCCTTTGTGTAAATTCATTCTAAACATTGTCTAATATATATTCTATCTCCATATTTTTTAATTTAATTCCATAACTCATAACATTATTTTGACTCATTTTAATCCATACTTTTCTACATCATTTCACAACAAACCTCACCATAGGTCCCTCACTCATCACACATTTCACACTACAAGCCAATTTGGACCACAACAATATGCAATGTGCAATGTTCGTACTCTGCACGTACTCTGCACAGCACCAACAACAAGCAACAACCTACTCTGCACAACACCAACAACAAGCAACAACCTGCAATATACCAAACACAAACCACAACACCACGCCATCCATTCAAAACAACAACAGCAGCACTCCATAAAAAAAACCTTCATCCATCACCTTCATCAAAACAAACTTGACCTGCAAAACAAAAAAAAAGCTAACGCACACAACTCCTTCACCTTTAACACATAAAGCCATCCCTTAAGCTCTACTCAAATCCTCAATAAACCGTTCTTCACACAACTTCATAAAATCAACACACCTCCAAACAACTTCAAATCCACAACAAACCAAACACAACCTCCCTTCTTCTCCACATCGTAAAAACCTTGTTCTCATCACCGCCACTCAATACTTTTAACCCTCACTGCAAATCGCACAAACCGAGCCAACACACATCAACAACAATCAAACATCACCTTCAAACAGAACACAGAAGTTAGAGACGAAGAAGAATGAGACCAAGTTCGAGAGAGTTTCGAAACTTTCAAACAAAATCTAAACACTCACCATCGTCCTTTCTTTGTTGCGATTTCGAGCAAGGAGGAGATGAGATCTGAAGAAAACAGGGCAAACCGAAACAGAGCGATCTGAGACAGTTGGAGAGCCAAGGTCGAAGCGTATCAAAGTGAGGCTCAAAGTCACGGTGGCGGAGCTTGACGAAGCTTCATCGGTGAGGCGAACTTGCAGATTGGAAGGACGACGCCGTCGGTTTGGGTTTGTAGTGAGTAATAGAGGGAGAAGACAAGCTGAAGTTTCGACGCCGGAGAGGGAGTCACCGCCGATGATGTCGCGCGGTGGTATTTTTGTTTGCGGCGAAAGATCTCGAAAGAGGATCGTGCGAAATCCGAAGGTGATGATTGAGAGAAGATGAGCCGCGAGTGGAATAGAAAGAACGTTGGTAAGCGTTTTCCGGCAAGATTCGATGGACGGTGCGACATTAATGGAGAGTAATGAAGAACGATGCTGACGGCACCCATGGCAGCTAGAGGAACTTGTGTTTCTATTTTATGTTTTACCCAGTTTATTCGATTACACTGATTATCCTTGTGTTTTAACATTATTTTATTTTATTTAAGTTAACTTTTAATCTTTGGGCCTGTTGTGTTTGTTTTTCTCTTATTCACAGATTTGATTTCAACATGCACCCCCACCTGCGGTTTTGTGGATTGGGCTTAGGCCCGTTTTCTTTTCTTTTCTGCCAGCAGTGTTGTATTCAGCAATCCATCCCCCCTTTCCCTTGGTTCCTCATTCTTTTTTTATGTTGACTTATTTTGTTTTACAGCATTTTATATATTTCATTTCTAACATTCTTTAATATATGTTAAATTTAATTATAGTTTTATTTAAATATTTTGGTTGTGTGGTTTAGATTAATATTAGAATTTTAATTTAGTTTTATTTTTAATTTTAACTTAAATTTGATTCTAATTTTGACTAGTTTGATTTAATTTAATAGAATTGTGCTTAATCTTGGTTTTAGTTTGCGCTTGATATTCTGTAGGTCCATTGCTCGAATTCGATGATGAAGGATAAAGCGTGGAATTGACCTTGTGACCATTTGTTTTCACAATTTTGTTCGGGAGAATGAAATCTCTAATGAAATTTGCACTTAACTGTTGAATCTGCTTTAGACTTGAAACTTCTAGAATTTCTTTTTGCAAATTGAAAAGGCAGCGGACCTTCTCCGTTAGGTAACACCGAGGACCGGCTTTACTTGATGCATGTTGCTGCATCTGGAAGTCCTACTGGTGTGGGCTCTGTTTGTGCATTCTCATCTCTTTATCTTCGTTCATCTTCATATCGCATTTTCATCTCTCCATTCTTATTCATCTCCATATTGCATTCTTACTTCTTACCTTATTTCTTATTCATCTTAATTCTTATTTCTCATCTTCTCATATTCTTTCTCGACTTAAGGTATGCCTAGGCCACCATGGAGCTTCTCCTTTCATCTTTCTTTTCTTCTTTTCTTCTCCTTCATTAGGATAGTGAGCCTCACTAACCCTTAGGACATCCGAGCATGTGAATATTAGGGTTATGATTAGTCTCCCCACTTAGTTTTACCTTTGTGTCTCTTTGAGTCTTCTCTCCTCACCTCATAATCAGGGACTAAACCCTAAAGGCTTTAAGGCTTTGTGATTAAGCTTATGCCTGCATCCTTCTCTTAGGATGGAGTGTATAACTTTAATCCTAAGTGTTAAACCCTTCATTTGTTTAAATCTCTTAATCAATTCATCTAATAAATATCAAGACATCACACTTGTAACTTGGGCCTTGCATTAGGGTTCTAATTCTTCCTTAACTGGTTAAGAAGGACTAACCCTAGTGTTAATGGACAAGTCCCCCTCAAGTTGTCTTACAAACCCTAAAAAACACTTCATCATCATACCAGTTAATAAAATCCACTTAATCAAAGGTTTGTTTTGTTATGAGTTTAATCCCTAATCATGGATTAAGTTGAGGAGTCTTCCTCAGCTTAAACATTCTCATCTATTATCCTTCTTTTAGGATGGTGTAATGAGTCTGTTTAATCCTTGATTATGGCTTAACCTCATTACTCAACACTAAACAAAAACTCCAAAAAAACATCTAAATAATCACAAGTAGGTTAATGATCTTAATCCTACACCAAAGGTGATTAAGTGTGAGAATCTGACTTCACACTTGAGGTATTCTCATTACCCCTAATCAGAGGGAGGATGTGATGAGTTTACTAACCCATTGGTTTAGGCTTAAGCTCATTAACTTATGACAAATTCTCAAAAGCAATAAAAGACTGAAAACTCAAAAACAAACAATAATCGTCTCCTCCGGGATTCTTTTCTCATCATCTTCACTCACAAGCGAGAACTTGCTTCTTCCGTCTAATGCAAGACAGTTTGCATCTGTGCCAGACAGATCATACACTTGAGCATAGGCAAGTAAGCAGTTCACAAGTCAATTCACCTTTCAGTCTCTTTGGGTCGAACTACGGTGTTCTGACTTCCTCATTGCACGAGAGGATACGTAGGCATAACTTAACAGTTATCGAACAAAAGTCTCTGTACATTCCCCCTCCTTCCAGCATTATTCTTTAAGCCTCATAATCATGAGCATACTCTTTCTTACACTGACACTATACATATTACACTTCACACTTCTTTTGCACTGACACCTGTACATTCTTTTCCAGCTATTTTACACACAGATTGCACTGACACTACCCCTTTAAAACACAAATCTTTTAAGCGTGGATCCCGTCGAGTACGACGGACAATCTGGGTGCTAATACCTTCCCAGGTTGTAACCAACCCCCTTTCTCAGTCTCTCTGGTTCGCAAACCGTCTTATCCATCTTTTTCTAGGCCTATGCAGCATTGCCTTTCCTCCGGGATAAAAATGCCTAGCTGGCGACTCTATTCATCTCCAGTGAGTTCACGGCTGTGTGTTCTCACTGCCCCTTCGCCGACCGTTCGCGTCTGTACCTTCATCTGATCCAGTTTCATTTGTCGGGAGCGACAAGGGTGTATAAAGCAAAAAGTCCCTTAAAAATAAAGTCATCTAGTCCCTTAATAATAAAAGATCAAGTCCCTTAACGGTTGCCTTCGTAATGATCTTGTCCCTTTCAAATAATGATGACAGTCCCTCCAAAATTGCTTAATACACCCTACAGTTGCCTTCATTTAACAGATGTCCCTTTACTTGTCCCTTACATCCAAGGTAATGACTACCTATTCCTTAATAATAGGGATAGTCTTACCACTTAAGGGATTCAAGAACAAAAGGACTTAAACTTTAGGGTAGGTTCCTCATAGTTACTTGCTCACTATTCAAAAACTTTTCAAACACTTCACAATTTCAAACAAAATTTTCAAAACAAAGGTTTATACGCATCCGTACATGGATCATTATAAACACTTAAGAAAATTTCTATTCACACACTTCACATTTCAAAAACATTTTAAAGTGAGCTAAGTAACTAAGAGCCCATGGATAACCATGGATGTAAAGGGTGCTAACACCTTCCCTTTACATAACCTACCCCCCGGACCCAAAAATCTTTTAAAAGGTCTTTCCTGTTCTTTTATGCCTTTCCTTTGGATAAAATAAAAGTCGGTGGCGACTCTTGCTATCTGCAACATAACTAAAGTCAGTTCTCCCACCGTGTTACAATGCTGGTCTGTCAAGTCTGGACACTGGAATTTGAGGTACAAAGTTGGCAGCTTGAACTTTGATCATGGACGAAATGGTAGCCAGAGCATCTGCAAACTGATTCTCGTCTCGTGGGATATACTCAAGCTTGACTGTTGTAAAGAAAGTCAATAACCTTCTTGTATAATCCCTGTAAGGTATCAGATGATCCTGGTGTGTGTACCATTTACCGTTGGTTTGATTAACTACCAGAGCTGAATCTCCGAATACAGTCAATGTCTTGATCCTGAGGTCAATGGCTTCCTCAAGACCCATAATGCAAGCTTCGTATTCAGCTTCGTTGTTAGTGCAGTTGAAGGTGAGTTTCGCCAAGAAAGGCATGTGAACTCCTTTAGGTGTAATGAGTACTGCACCAACACCACGACCATTCATATTAACAGCCCCATCAAACATCATAGTCCATTCTTCTTCCGGGTCAGGCCCTTCAGTGTGAACAGGCTCTTCACGATCTTTTGCTTTTATGAACATGATGTCTTCATCAGGGAAGTCAAATCTCATAGGCTGGTAATCATCAATGGGTTGCTCGGCCAGATATTCAGACAATACACTGCCTTTGATGGCTTTCTGAGATGTGTATTGAATGTCATATTCTGTGAGGATCATTTTCCATCTTGCAACCCGTCCAGTAAGTGCTGGCTTCTCAAAAATGTACTTGACTGGGTCCATCTTTGATATCAATAAAGTAGTGTGGGTCAACATATACTGCCTTAGTCGGCGAGTAGCCCACGCTAAAGCACAGCAAGTTTTCTCGAGCAGTGAATAATGTTGTTCACAGTCGGTAAACTTTTTGCTTAGGTAGTAAATTGCATACTCTTTTCGACCAGACTCGTCATGCTGTCCCAGCACACACCCCATTGACTCTTCTAATACTGTCAAGTACATGATTAGAGGTCTTCCTTCAACTGGAGGCATAAGGATTGGAGGTTCTTGTAAGTATTCCTTGATCTTGTCAAAAGCCTTTTGGCAGTCCTCGTTCCACCTGACCGTTTGTTCTTTTCTTAGCAGTTTGAACAAGGGTTCACAGGTTGCTGTAAGGTGAGATATGAACCGTGAAATGTAGTTCAATCTACTTAGAAACCCTCGAACTTCTTTTCCATACTTCGGTGCAGGCATTTCTTGAATGGCTTTGACTTTATCAGGGTCAACTTCAATCCCTTTCTCGCTTACAATAAATCCCAGCAGCTTACCAGATCGCACCCCGAATGTGCACTTGTTGGGGTTCAACTTCAGTTGGTATTTCCTCAGACGCTTGAATAACTTCAGTAGATTTACCAGGTGGTCTTCTTCTGTGAGGGACTTGGCAATCATGTCATCCACATAGCATTCGATTTCTTTATGGATCATGTCGTGGAATAATGTTACCATAGCCCGTTGATAAGTTGCACCCGCATTCTTCAGTCCGAATGGCATCACCTTGTAACAGAATATGCCCCAGGGTGTGATGAAAGTTGTCTTCTCCATGTCTTCAGGTGACATCTTGATCTGATTGTATCTTGAAAATTCGTCCATGAAGGAGAATACCGAGAACTGAGCTGTATTATCCACCAATACATCAATGTGAGGTAAAGGGAAGTCATCTTTCGGGCTGACTCTGTTCAGATCCCGGTAGTCCACACACATCCTCACCTTACCGTCTTTCTTAGGCACAGGTACAATATTAGCAACCCACGGTGGATAGCTAGTTACAGCAAGGAACCCGGCATCCCACTGCTTTTGTACCTCTTCTTTGATTTTCATTGCCATGTCTGGGCGAGTACGACGCAGTTTCTGTTTGACCGGCGGGCAATCTTCTCTTAAAGGCAGCTTGTGCATAACAATATCGGTGTCCAACCCTGGCATATCCTGATAAGACCAAGCAAACACATCCACGTATTCCTGAAGCAGGTCAATCAGTTGTCTTTTCACTGAGTCTTGTAAGCAGGCCCCGATTTTAACTTCTTTCACATCTTCATCTGTACCAAGATTAATCGTTTCGATCTCCTCCTGATGAGGAGTGATGACCTTCTCCTCTTTCCTTAACAACCTGGCTAGCTCTTCAGGAAGCTCATAATCTTCTTCAACCCCTTCATCAGCTTGGTTGATTGGATTGTCAAAGTCATACGAAGCCATAGCTGTGTTGTTGTCGGTGCAGTCTGAAAGGCACTCTCTGCAATGGTTTAGATTGTTCATTTTAGTGATTGATTTTAATCTTGTTTAGAAAAAGTGAAATGAAGTTGTCATTTTGAAAACATTGCCATTTTTATTTTTGTACAAAAAGAAAAATGAAAAAAAAACAGTGAGCGGAAAAGAAAAAGACTCATTTGCAAAAGATGTCCGATATTCATTGATTGATCTGTTTGCACAAAATTACAGATGGCCCGATTACAAAATGAGTCTTGTCATCTTGGGCAAGATGCAAGACTTGATTAAAAATACAAGAAATAATAATTACTCTGCAGGAGTAACCCTTATAATTTCCTGGGAAGACCAGTTAAGGACTTGGCTCCCCGGGATCCTTGGACGTATCCAGCTCTCCAGGTTGCGGTCGCTTTCATCCTCGTCTTCCAAGTTGTTCACTGCATCTGGGGTGAGCATCCCCCCACTGACAAAACTGGGCTTCTTAGCAGCCTCTGCTTGATCTTGTTGAGTTGGTTTGTAACCCAACCCAAATCTGTCCTCTTTCTTTTCCACGGGCAACAACTTGCCCCAGCCTTGGGCAGTCCCTTCCTCAACAACCTTCCTGACTTGCTGATAAGATGTCATGGAGGTTCCAAGTACAGCAGATGCTTCATTTATGTTCAAGGCTTCAAATCCCTGGCTCATGGTTTCATGGATCTCTCCATCCATCTCAATATATTTGTATGTAGCCAGATGGCTAACACAAATATCTTCTTCACCACAAATGGTGATGATCTGGCCCTCCCACTCGAATTTCAGCTTCTGGTGAAGGGTAGACGTAACTGCGCCAGCGGCATGGATCCAAGGTCTACCCAACAAACAGTTGTAGGCCGGCTGAATGTCCATCACGTAGAAGGTAATTTTGAAGGTCTGCGGGCCAATCATCACAGGCAGATCAATCTCACCTAGCACTGATCTCTTAGAGCCATCAAATGCTCTTACCACCAAATTACTTGGACGTAACGCCAAGCCATCATATTCCAGCTTCACCAAGGCTTTCTTTGGTAAAACATTGAGTGAAGACCCAGTGTCTACCATTACATGTGATAAAACAGCACCCTTGCATTCCAGGGTGATGTGCAAAGCCTTGTTGTGGTTGCATCCCTCAGTTATTAAATATGCATTGGTAAAACCCAACCCATGGCTAGTGTTGACATTTGCTACCACGGTCTCCAGCTGATTAACGGTGATCTCCTCCGGCACATATGCTGCGTGCAAGACTTTTAGTAATGCATTCCGGTGAGCTTCGGAACACATCAGCAGGGATAGAATGAAGATCTTTGAGGGAGTTTGGTGAAGCTGATCCACCACCTTGTAATCACTCCTCTTGATAATTCTCATAAACTCGTCTACATCTTGTTCAAAAGATGTCTTTTGTGTTTCTTTGAGAATGGGTTCTTCAGATAGTACACTCTTTCCCTTTGCTTTGGCAGCAGCTTCTGCTTCGGCATTAGGTCTTTGTGCTTGCGAGGCAAAGAGGCGTCCGCTTCTGGTGAAGCCTCTGCCTCCCCCGACATTATCAATCTGTGGAGAAGAGGTTGGAGAGTCAAGAGTGATTTTCTCCCCATTGCAGTAAAGGTCAGAGCCATAATGCCAAGGGATGGCATTACTGTTTTCATATGGCACGGGCCCAGGTACTGTGATGGTAACCGGGCTGACTGCAGCAGAGGAGGGTGTTGAAATAGTGTGTGGATCATAGTAGATGGTGATCAGTGCCCTGGCAGGAGATGCCACTGTTTGTTGTTGAAAATTGTTGTTCGGAGGAATACTTGACGGATCATAATAAATAGTGACTGCTGAGATATCTGTTGATGTTGTAGAAGGATCTGTTGAATGAATGGGTGTTGTTGTTGTAGAAGATTCTGAATAAAGGGGTGCTGATGTTGTAGAAGAGATGTTTGTTGACATATGGTTTGTTGATATGATGGATGGAGCCATTGTTGATAGTGCTGATGAATTGTTTGGAATAATTGTTGTTGCAGTTGTAGGAGACTCGGGAATTGTTGTCAAAGAATTCGCTGGATTTGAAGGTGTTGATGTTGTGATTTGAAGTAGGCCACTCTGGATGAGACCATCTATGCCGCTTCTCAAGTTATCACACCCATTTACCGAAATGTTGCAATAACCGCACCCGAGCTCACATCCGGGGAATATCTGGCATTCAAGGAGTTGAGCTTTAATCTCTACCAGGGGTGTCCGGATTTGCCCAACACTGGTTATTAAGAAAGACGGCTTATCTTCCTCAATAGCATTAATTCTGGGCCCTCCGTGGTTGGGCATGGGGTTCTTGTTAACATTCGGCGGGGGTGCGAAGTTTAGAGCTTTAGAATCTACCAAGTCTTGTACATTCATTTGCAGAGCCCTGCATTTCTCTGTACTGTGGCCAGGTGCATTTGAGTGAAAAGCACATATGGCGTTGGCGTCGTAATTTCTGGGTAGACTGGAAGGATCTGGTGGTGCCAACGTCCTTAACTCAACCAAGTTGAGCTTCAGGAGTTGTGGCAATAGAGCGGCATAAGGCATGGGTATCGGATCAATCACCCTATTAGCCTGAGATGGTCTCTGTTGAAAAGGTCTTTGCTGATTGTTGTTGCTGGTGTTGTTGTTGTTATAATTTCTCTGAGGTGGATACTGAGCTTGTTGCTGGTAATGGGGTTGTTGCTGTGGTTGGTATGCTGGTAGTTGAGGAATTGGAGCGGGAATAGTGACAGCTGCCACTGACCTATGAACATATTGGGGTCTGCCCCTGCTGGCATGGATAGCATTAGTCTCATTGGTTCTTCTAGGCCCCACAAAAGGCTTTCTGGGGTTGCTGGACGAGCTCGCTCCATTATCGGAAATCTTACCCATCTTTAGAAGGCTCTCAATTCTTTCTCCAGCTATGACTACATCAGCGAAGCTGGTGGAAGAAAAGGCAGCTAGCCTATCAATGTATGTCCCTTGAAGGGTATTCATAAACATGTCGGCCATTTCCCTTTCCGACATGGGTGGTTGGACAGCAGCAGCAAGCTGTCTCCACCTCTGGGCGTATTCTCGGAAGCTTTCCCTGGATGATTGAGACATTCCCATCAGGAGTGTCCTGTTAGGAGCCATATCCAAGTTGTACTGGTACTGTCTGATGAAGGCCTCAGCTAGGTCCTTCCATAATCTGATGGTTGCTCTAGTTAAATGAGAGTACCATTCCCTTGAAGCTCCCGTTAAACTGTCTTCGAAATAAAACATCCATAGTTTTTCATCCACGGTGTATGCCTTCAGCCTCCCCAGAAAGGATTGCAAGTGGGTTCGTGGACAGGAGGTTCCGTTGTACTTCTCAAAGCACGGAGGTTTAAACTTGTGGGGAATCCTTACCCCGTCCACTAATCCCATGTCCATGACATCAAAGCCCAGGGAATTTTGAGACTCCAGAGATCTCAATTTTTCAGCAATTTCATCTAGCCTTCTGTCATAGGCTTCATCCCCAGCTCCCATCACAGTGAATTGATCCTCTTGGGGGTCTTCTTGTAATACTCTGCCTGCAGTGGCGTTCCCTTGTACATTAGCAGGGATGTTGATCTCTGGATGAAGATGAGGCCCGTATACAGGTGGATTAACATGAGGCTGAACCCTCTCATTGTTGCTCGTTCCTCCAGTCCCTAGATGGGGTTCCTCCTGGGTCTGCCTTTCTACCAATGCTCTTAATCTTTCTTGGCTTTGAGCCAAACCATTCATCACTTCCATGAACTGGGTCATCTGGTTTCTCATTTCCAACCTCTCATTGGCCATTTGAGCCCTGACTTCTGTAAGGTCCTGTTGTACTTGGTCCATCTGTATGCCCGGAAGGTTGTTGCGGGTAGGATATCTGTACGGACGGTTGAGTGGGAACACCCGACGTCGAGCAATAGTTCCTGAACCAAAACAGAGTTAGTAACAAAAACAAAACAAAACCTACAAAACAAGACAAAAGTTAGTATGCAATGCAGTATGCTTATTTGTTTCCAAGGTATCCGGCTTGGCATTTGGTTTTGACCTTTCCAGACCCTTGAGGAAGGCGCTTTGATGTTGCTTTGAAAGAACTCAGATGAAACAAACTAATGAATATATTACAAATGATGAATCATACATAGTTTGTTTTTTACAAAACATGCCCCTAAGGGGTCAAAATACAACATAAGAAAAAGAAAAGTACATGAAATGAAAGCAACAACAAACAAAAGTCAGACACCAAAACCAAACTCATCCTCCTGAACTTCCTTCAGAAGTGCTTCAGTTACAGGGTCAGCTGGATGCTCTGTGAGGTTCCTGATAAGAAGATTCCTGGTGGTGATAGCAGTGTTTAACTTCTTATGTCTGCTCTGGTCCTTTGACCTCTTCACACCAGCCCTAAGCTTCAATTTTGAGATCTCCTTCTGGGCTGCTAGCAAGGCTTCCTGTTGCTCCTTTGCATTAGCTTCCAACTGCTCAATCTTGTCCTGAGTTCTCTTATCTTCCTGAGTGCGAGCTTCAGTGATTCTGACCCACCTAGCTTGACTTTCTTTCAGATAGAGATCAGTCATAGCCTTCTGGAACTGGGCCTCTTTACAGGCATTCTTCAGAATCTGCTCCCCAGCCCTTGACTTCTTGATGTAGTCCTCTGACTTCTCAATCCTGGCTAGATGCTCCACCTTAAGCTTTTCCAACCTTTCAATGTCCAGACGACCATCACTCCTCTCCCAGAGGGTCTTCTGCAGAGCTTGAGTCAGATTCTCATTCCTCTCTTTTAGTTTCTCAAACTCTTCCAGGCTGACAGTGGCTGGAGGAGGTGTTGTGGATGGTCCAGGTGCATCCTCAATGGTGAAGGGCATCCCAGAAATTTGAGCCCTGGCATGAGACCACTCATAGTACTGAGCTGAGGCCACATTGTTGCATCTCCCAAGAATGGCCATCCCTTTGGTCTGGACATTGTCCCAAGCCCAGGATGCTTGCCTGACAACAGCTAGATTAGGCTTAATCTCACAATAAAGGGTTTTAGCCAAGTCTTGTGCTCTAGGAGGGTGGACCAATGCATAGCCCAATTGTCTTTTGAATAGCAGAGGGTTGTAGTTGATGCAACCTTTCACTCCTATCAGAGGTACATTGGGGAACTGCCCACAACTAGTAATGATGTCCCTGCCTTTGGTGCTCTGGGTGCACCACCTGATGTCATTTGAGGTCAAAGCAATAAGTCTTCTAGCCCAATTCTTTTGTTGGTGGGGATTCAAAAATGCATCAGTCTTGGGCAAGTGTTTGAGCAGCCAAGTATGGAACAGGGGAGCACAACATCTCACCAATCTTCCTCTTTGCTTTTCATTCCTTTGATGAATATAGTAGTAGAAATCTCCCAGTAAGGTGGGCACTGGGTTCCTCAGAATGAAAAGGTGAATGGCATTCTTGCTAATAAACTTAGGCTCATCTGCAAAAAGTATAACCCCATATATGCTGAGGGCTAACAGTGCACAGACTGCCTTCCATTCTCCCAAGGAGGCTTTCATGGTAGCCTGAGAAGTCAAGAAATCCAAGTGTAGACCAGAAATTCCAGCCTTGGTTGTCATGTTCTGCTCAATCAGAAAAGGTTCCAGATACAGTGCCTTTGCCACTTCTTCATTGCTGGGAAAAACCATTTCTGGGTTGAAGGGGATACCACCCCTGACAGGTACTCCAACCAGTGATGAATACTCCTCTAATAAAGGCCCCAACTGAAAATCCTGGAAGGTGAAGCATCTCAAAGGAGGATCATAGAACTGTAGACAAGTGTGAATCAAGCTCCTCTGAGAAGGGTCCAAATCCATAACCACATCAAGGATGCCTCCATAATGTTCTCTGAATAGTGGTATATGGTCTGGAGTAATGCCTGGATCTTCCTGATGCCAGTCAGCTCAGGCTCAAAGAAATGATATGAGATGTTGCTCTTCTTGGGTGCCATGTTGTTGAAGAAGAGCTGAAACAGATGCTGATGATGATGACTGATACTAGAAGATGGGCCACTGATAGGCTGATGTTGGTAATGCAGGTGACTGAAGCAGGTAGCTGATGAATGTAGCTGAAGCAGATAGCTGAAGCAGATAGCTGGTGAACAAGGGCCTATGCAGATGAAGGGGTAAAAACCAAGCCAAATGTAATGTGGATACCCTGAAAAACAAATAAACACATGTTAAATGATGCAATGATGATGAATGCAAATGATATGCAAGGGTTTGTGATAAAGCTGGATCTGATTAACTGCCTTGATATAAGTCCATGTATGTTTAAGAAATCCAGATGGAGGTTCATAAGTCCAGTAACCAAGGTGGGGGACTCAAATAAAGAGTCACATGTCCTGGGTTAAATCACAAGAACTGTCCAAAGTGAAGCATTCCTAAACACAATAAGAAACAAGGTATGATGTGGCCTAGGGTACCTGCAAACCTGTAAACAGCCCAACCCCCTCACAGGTGATGTTCTAAAACAAGGATCCTCAGACTTGGATCAGTTATGAGAAGTGTAGACACTTCTAACCCGGAGGTACAGTGTTTACAATAACCATAAAAGATCCTCCTCTAATTCACCTCAGTTTCTGAAGGTCAATACTAAAGGTCATCCAGACTTAGCAGGCTTCCCAGATAGCCCTTGCACCACAGGAAATCTGTAGCACAGAGTTCTCAAGAAGAAACCCATATCTGAACCGTGTTTCATATTCCCGCACCAGACCGACATGGAATGGGAAAGAACATGAACCACTATAGCCTAGGTGTCACTCAGGTCCCAGGTATAGGACCTTAAACTCTCAATAGAACCCCACCCACCAAAGCAAAACCAGATCCAGCCAGAACAGTATGACAGTATGATGTATGTAAAGCTATAAAGAAAGCAATAAAACAACTGCACATAAAGCAATAAATATACAAACACAAACAGCACATAACACCCCAGTAAACACAAATCAAACAAGTGCTAGGAGGAACCCACAAAAAGAACCAGAAGCCCTGGTTGCAGTATAAGTGTCCCCAGCAGAGTCGCCAAGCTGTCGCTCCCAAAAGATGAGACTGGCTCAAATGAGGTACAGACGCGAACGGTCGGCGAAAAGGATGGAATGAAAAGAGTCGCCAGCTAGGCATTTTTATCCCGAAGGAAAGGTAATGCTGCATAAACCTAGAAAGATATGGATAAGACGGTTGCGAACCAGAGAGACTGAGAAAGGGGGTTGGTTACAACCTGGGAAGGTATTAGCACCCAGATTGTCCGCCGTACTCGACGGGATCCACGCTTAAAAAATTTGTGTTTTAAAGGGGTAGTGTCAGTGCAATTTTGTGTGCAAAAGAAACTGGAAAGAATGCAAGTGTCAGTGTAAAAGAAATGTGAAGTGTATAAATGTACAGTGTCAGTGTAAGAACAAGAATAAGATGCTCAAGATCATGAGGCTTAAAGAATAATGCTGGAAGGAGGGGGAATATACAGAAACTTTTGTTCGATAATTGTTAAGTTATGCCTACGTATCCTCTCGTGCAATGAGGAAGTCAGAACACCGTAGTTCGACCCAAAGAGACTGAAAAGCAAATTGACTTGTGAACTGCTTACTTGTCTATGCTCAAGTGTATGATCTGTCTGGCTCAGGTGCAAACTGTCTTGCATTAGACGGAAGAAGCAAGTTCTCGTTTATGAGTGAAGGTGATGAGAAAAGAATCCCGAAGGAGACGATTATTGTTTGTTTTTGTGTTTTCAGTCTTTTATTGCTTTTGAAAGTTTGTCATAAGTTAATGAGCTTAAGCCTAAACCAATGGGTTAGTAAACTCATCACATCTTCCCTCTGATTAGGGGTAATGAGGATACCTTAAGTGTGAAGTCAGCTTCTCACACCTAATCCCCTTTGGTGTATGATTAAGATCATTAACCTACTTGTGATTATTTAGATGTTTTTGTGGTTTTTGTTTAGTGTTGAGTAATGAGATTAAGCCATAATCAGGGATTAAACAGACCCATTACACCATCCTAATAGAAGGATAATAGATGAGAATGTTTAAGCTGAGGAAAGCTCCTCAACTTAATCCATGATTAGGGATTAAACTCATGACAAAACAAAACCTTTATTTGTGGATTTTAGTTAATGGTGAGATGATGAAGTGATTTTTAGGGTTTGTAAGACAACTTGAGGTGGACTTGTCCATTAACACTAGGGTTAGTCCTTCTTAACCAATTAAGGGAGAATTATAACCCTAATGCAAGGCCCAAGTTACAAGCTTGATGTCTTGATGATTATTAAGTGAATTGATTAAAGGATTTAAACACATTAAGGGTTTAACACTTAGGATTAAAGTTATACACTCCATCCTAATAGAAGGATGCAGGCATAAGCTTAATCACAAAGCCTTAAAGCCTTTAGGGTTTAGTCCCTGATTATGAGATGAGGAGAGAAGACTCAATGAGACACAAAGGTAAAACTAAGTGGGGGACTAATCAAAACCCTAATTATTGTCATGCTTGGTTGTCCCTAAGGTTTGTGAGGTTTACAAGAAAGATCTTCAGAGAAACCACCAAGAAGCAGATGAAAGGAGCAAAGAGAAGCAAAGTAACTTGCTTCATTTAAGAAGGCAAGTTACTTGAAGAAAGAAAGTAAGATGAAGAAGAATGAGCAAGCTCAAACTCAAACACAAGACAAAATGCAGCAATGATGCATAAGGGAGATGAAAAGAGATTATGAGAAGTGAAGGCAAATTCACTTCTCAAAGTAACTTACCACCTGAAAAGTTAGAAAAAGGAATGCAATGCAATGCAAAATGAGATGAAGTGGCATGATGCAAACCAAAATCAGAAGTATAAGTATGATGATAATGATTCTATGAGATGATGCAAACATGAAACAAGTCATGAGGATGATCATACAAACATGTGGATGCAAGAGAAACATGCTTAGAATCATGAACATACATGAAAAGTTATGAAATGCAAATGACATACAACATGGCAAATGAAAGATGCAATGATCAAACATGATTCTAATATGTCCTAAGATGTATTATGAATCAAATGGATGCACAAAATGTCATGGCAAGTCATGGTATGCAAGCAAATGGAAGATGGATGCAAATGAAAGCCCAAATTAGGGTTTATGATCAATGCACAAAACAAAAATCAAAACTAGAAGCAAACACCATGATAAAAAATTGAAAATGCATTCAAAGGAACCCTAAACCTATACAAACTCACTGCCCAAAGGAGGGGTTCTAACTCTTAACCTAATGAAAGTTATGAATTTCCTAAGATTGCTAGGGTTTTAAGGTACCTTGTCAAGAAAAATGCCAAACAAATAGGAAATGCAAGATCAATTCATGCCAATTTAATCCTATAAACTACATGCTATACAAGATGCAATGCAAAAATAATCAAAGTCCAACTCTTAAAGGCTAGGCAGAAATGAATTTTTGAAGATTGGATCAAAATAATGCCTTGAAAAGAAATTAATTCCATGGAAAATTGTCAAAAGACATCAAGATCAAAAAATAAATTTGGTTTGAGAGTTGGACAATGTTTCTAAATGGTTTTAAATGTTTCATGAATTTTTTTGTGATTTTTAAATACCTAAAAGTATTTTTTATTAATTAATTCTCATTAATTAATTAAAAATAATCTTTTAAATGATTTAAAAATATTTTTTAATGCAAAAAATAAAAATAAAAATGTTTTTGGTTTCTGAAAATTAATAAAAACTTTGACAAAAGATTTCAGAATTTTTCAATGATTTTTACTATTTTAAATAAAATGTAGAAAACAAATGAAATAAAATAGAAAATAAAATGAATTAAATGAAAAGTATGCGCATCCAGTGGCCAGGATTCAAACTCAGGAAGGAGGGAAAGACTGCGCGCGTGATCCTAGGGTTGAGATTCAAACTGGCCTAATTTCCATTTTATATTAATTAAACTGAATTAATTAGGTTAATTATGGATTAGGGTTTCTAATGACACATCCTAGCCATCAAAACGCGCGCGGGTCAACTCTGGTCAGCCTATCCAACGCACCACATTCAAACTTCATTAATGACCCTGATTAAACCCTAAACACTTTCAGGTGGCCGGAGAAGACTTCCGGTCGTCTTCTCCGGCCAGACCCTCACCTGAAAGTTGCTAAACTCCTCAAAACTCCATGAAAATGAAATCTAATTGCCCAGAGTCAAACCCCATTCAAAACTAAATCAAAACCCCCAAACAAAAACCATTTTTCATGCATTAATCAGGCAAATCGAAGTAAGACATTTCTAGGGCAGAAAAGTTTCAGAGCAATCATACATGCTTATTTCTCAACCATTTCAAAAAGTAAAAACATCAGAGTGATCAGCAAAGCATGAGGAACAATCTAGGAACTTAAAAACTCATTTCTGGAAAAAAAGTTCTTGAGGTACCTGAGCTTGAGCTTTCTCAGTTTGCAACTTTCTGACCTCCTTTCTTTGTGCAAACCACTCCTCTTGAGCTCCTGATGAAGTCTTGATACTTGGAAAAAGTTTGTGATGGCTGGTTTGGAAGATTACAGAAGTTCTGTTCAAGGGAGGGTGGTGATCGTATTTTGGTTTCAGTGACTTTCAGGCTATGGTGATGGGTGGTTTTTGATCAGTGAAGCATGCTGAGTTTGTTTGTGAAGTTTGTTTATGTGTTTGAGGCTTGTGGAGAGTGTTTCGAATGAAAATGCAAGTTGGAGAGATTTTGATAACTATGGCTTGTGGTGTGTTTCAGCTTGGAGTGAGTGGTGTGTTATGCTGGCTTTGGTCCATGTATCAAAAGGTGATAGGTCAGAGAGTTGTTGGTGGCCTATGGTGATTGGTATGGGTCTTTGGCCAAAATGTCAACTTGATTTGTACTTGAGGTATGGGCTATGGTACAACTTGATTTTTGGCTTGCTTTGGCTCAGCTTGAATCAAGGAATGCTATGGAAAAGGTCTAGAGGCAATGCAGCAAGTGGTTTGTAACTTGTGATAGGTTTTGCAAGTTGGTTCATGTTTGGTTCCTTTGACATTTCTTGAGTTTCAAGGCATCAAAGTGCAAAGTTCTTTGGCCCATTCTGAATTTTAGAGGTCATGTGATCATGTTGTGAAGAAATGGTACACATTTGAGGCCTTTAGAACACTTGATCATACTATTTTGCAAAATGTCTCTTTGGTAGAAAACTTCAAATTTTGTGATTTTAACCAACTTTGACAAGCCATAACTTTTGATCCAAAATGAATTAGGTCATGTTCTTGTACTTTTTGAAAAGGGAATGATCCATTCTACAACTTTCATGACCAAAGTTTTTTCATTTGAAGCGTTTTTGAATCAAAAAGCAAGGGTTGAAAAAGTTTCCCAAAATGGCAATTTTCAACATAAGTCAACTTTCCCAAAAAGTCAACTTTGCAAATGACTTGATATTCTTCAATTTTGTGAACTTCCAACATCTTCTATGATCAAATAAAGATCATACACAATCAAAATGATGAAGAACACCCTTTGGTTGGGTCATTGGGGCCCTCAGATGCCCTGATTTTGCACTGACTTGCTTAGAAAGTCAACCCTTGATCAGATGACTTCCCCATTGAAATTCTTCATGAAAATTGATATGCATGATCCCTATACCATATAGAGACCAATAGAAACAAGAATTACCAAAAAAATTGGAGTTATGGCCTTTGAAACCAAAACCCTAATTCTAGGTCATCTGTGCAGTTAAACCTGGCTCTGCTTCCATGCCATTCTCAGTTCTTGTGATTCTTTGACATTCTTGACTTTGAGGGGATATAATATGATGCTTGAACATACATGGTCCCCTTTGAAGTGATTGATGACCTTTGGAGTGGCTCAAGAAGCTCTTGGATTGCTCAGATCACAAACCCTAGATGCAAATGACTTTGAACCAATGTAATGAATAAAAAATGTGGTATGAGATGCTATGATTGAATTTATTCATATGAGGATATCACAAGCCATGGTGTGAATGGGTGAGGGCAAATTTGGGGTGTTAACAGTTTTTAGAACTTTTCATGATCTTAAATTGTTAATTGATGCTTTTTTCCGTTGTTTCTGGTAAATATTTGAAGTATAGTTTAAGTGCTTTAATAGGATTACTTATTTAACTTTAGTTTTTATAATTGTAGGTTTTGTCGTTGGAATGGAAAGCGCGAATCACAAAAACACTCTTTTGAAGACTTTTGAAGAAAGTCAATTTTTGAAGCTCGCTACATGCTCACTTAGCGAGCTCCTAGCGACCAACAACATCTCTTGGCAGAATGTTACTCGCTTAGCGAGTTAAGGCAGTTTGATCAATAAATGATAGCCCTCTTAGCAAGCTCTGCGTTTTTCAGCCCCCTATAAAAATGGTTGATCAAAATTTTTTGTGGATGTTAGACTTTTTCTTAGACATAAAACCCTAAACTCAATATATTTGCTTGTTTTCGAAGATTCGACGCATTAATAGTCGGGAGATCTTTTTCTTCTTCATCTTTTTCTTGTTATGGAAGTTACCATTAATTTCATGGCTAGATAAGCTTCTCTCATGTCAATATTAGAAGGTAGATAATTCTTTCTTTTGTATGTATAGGCATTGATCCTTGTGTATGAACTTGTGATGATAAATATATGGTGAACAAAATTTGTTTTTATGATATATTATTTGTGTTGTTCATGATTGAGAAATGTGTTCCACACTTTATCTAGGTTTTTCATCCATCAAAGAACATAGACTAGAGATAGTTATGAGACTTGATGTTCACTTTGTATTGATCTTGAATGTTGTCATTTTTATAGATTGAGTGAGAGATCATCAATGGATCAAAATGGTAAATCTCACAATATGTGTTAGAGATAAACATATTGAGAGAATATGTGATTATGTTTATCGTCTAAACGAGTTCATCCGCTTGATCGATTCTATCCGTACAAAATGGCTTGTTGAACCCTAATCTTGGCATGTGTTTTATAAACCTTTCAAAACCAATAATTTTTACCTTTAACTTTTAATCTGTTATGCGAATGAAACAATCCGTTACTAAAAACCAAAACCCCTTTTTTCTGCTGCTATTTTAATTACAGTGGACAATTGTTAGTGACTTGTTAGGATTTTTGAGGATTTTTCGTGTTATTTTCTTTAACCAAGTTTGTTGGTTTGTTTGTGTTTTGTTTGTTTTTGTTTTTCAGATGTCAGAAAGTCGCAAAACGCCTCGAGTTGGCTCATCATCTACCTCTGGGCGTCCATCGTCCGTAACTTTTGACCGGGTCCGATTTTTGAGTCCATCACAACATGAGAGGTATCTCCAGCTGGAGAAAATATCTGTTTGGGCTGACAGGATTGTTCAATTAAGTTTTCAGGTACATTACCAGAGGACTGGAGAATTTTTGGAAAATGGATATTATGTTGTTCTTTGTGAACCTCTCCCAGACTTTCACTTGGAGATAGTAAGGGAGTTCTTTGCGAACGCCCTTCCTACCGGCCCTGAGAACGAGTCATTTTCTATAAGACTTGGGTTAGAGGGAAGCCAATTGACTTCTCCAGGACTAGTATCAGTAGTTACCTTGGAGATCACATAGAGTTACCAGATGATGGTTTGTGTGACTTTGGTAGGATGAAGGCTCAGAGGAATTGGGATATTGAACATGTGAGGAAGTCTATTTGTTTTGAGGACCATTCTTACGAGGTGAATGCTATTGGAGAATCGTTACGATTCAAGAGAGGAGCTTTGAGAAATGCATCTCAAATCATTATGTCAGTTGTCTTGAATAACCTAATGTCGCGAAGCCACACTTATGATATTACTATTGAGGTGGCCACTCTAATCTATTGCATTATGGTTGACAAGGTGGTCGACATTGCTAGGATTATTTCTTCGGAGTTTAGGCGGATTTCTACCAGTGCCACCCCTCATGGTTCAAGAGCGACTTGTACGCTCACTCATCCTGGTTTGATCATGGCTTTGTTCAAGAAGGTTGGTGTCACACTTCCCTCACAGGGGAATGTGAAACTGGGTTTTATTGATGATGATTTTTTTACCAGGTTTTGCTTGCCTTCCTTGTCTGGAGTTGTTCCCGTTGCTGTTGTCGCTCCTCCTAGAGGTGTGCCTTCTGCTAGGCACACTCATAATCCAAGTTCTGAGTCTAACTGGGCCATGCACGAGGCTCATCAGTGTGCATTCATATTTATGCATGAGTCTATGATGCAGATGCAGTTGTAGATAAGAGAGACGCATGTGGATCACCTTTTACGCACTACTGAGGAGATTAGAGCCTATGCTAGCTGGCCTGAGGGAAAGCCTACTTCTTCTGGGGGGTAGTTTTACATGATGATGTTGATGCTGATGATGATGAGTCTAGCTCCAATTCCTACTGATGGGTTCAGAGGGTTTGATTATTCTGATTTTATTTATCGTTTTGTGTAGATTATGATAGGATATTTTTTATTATTGTTGAATTTCTTTTGTAGTTAACATCTGGGCGGATGTGAATTGTGTTTTGCTATTTTGGGATTTATTGTTTGTTCCCATCTAGGTGGATGGTGTGGACTTTGTATTCTAGATATCTATTTTAGTTAACATCCGGGCATATGCTTTATGTTTAAAAAATTTGTGTTTGTGCTTGAATTAAGGTATGGATGAAACAAAATTATTGTTCTTTGATAAAAGTGATGTATTTCACCTATCATCGATGGTGATGATATAATTATGAAAGTTTGCGCGAAAAAGGTACTTTATTCGTGCTTTATAGAATATAACATTATGAACTCTTTACTTTCCGCAAATTTTAAGCTTTATTCATATTGCTTAAATGTTCATACGAGAATCATTTAGGACAAAACACAAAAGTGAGTGACCTTCATTGTTCACAAATTAGAGTGTTTATGTAATTGTTGTTTAGCTCGTGAGATTCATGCTTTTATCTTGCACTCATTGGTAAATCTTGGAAACAAAAATTTCATACATTGCTAAGAATACATATCATTTGCATTGAACACTTGTATACTATATTGAGATTGTCTACAAGGAGAATATCAATCAATTGATTGATATACAACATAGAAATCATTTTTCATACACTTCAAAAATTCTAAATTATTTCTAAAGTCACACTTTGTTTTAGGATTGTTAAGACAAAGTTGTGGAGTTGTATTACTTGTGTTTCAAGGGTTAGTTGGAAACAAGTGTGTTCATTTAGAGAGGATTGTTCTCTACTTGAACTTAGGAAAAATCCAAGAGGATTGTTCTTGGTGGTTTAGTGGCTTAAGACTAGGAGTGTCTTGTACAAGTCCAAAACATAGTAAAATTCTCTTTCGAGTCGAAGGAGGAGTGGAGTACTCTCGGATTGTGAGGGGAACCACTATACATCGCCGTGTCCTCTCTACTTTCAGCACTTTATTTTTCAGCATCTAACCTTAAGCAGAAAAATAAACCAAAACCGGTAAAAATCGAAGAATTTGTTAACAACCTAATTCACCCCCCCCCTCTTAGGTGCACTCTTAAAACTACAATTGGCATCAGAGCAAGTTATAGGTAACTTGTTCCTAGTGATCCAGCATGGCTTCCGCAAACACACATCCGGTTTTCAAAGACGGTGGAAGTAGCAACAAGCCCCCACTCTTCTCCGGAGAATATTTTGACTTTTGGAAGATTAGAATGAAGGCACATCTTGAAGCCCAAGGAGAAGGTATATGGGAAGCAATTGAAAACGGTCCACATAATCCGATGAATGTTATTAATGGCATTGGAACCGTGAAATTGAAAAATACTTATGATGAAGATGATAAGAAAAGGATTCTAGATGAGAAGAAGGCAATCAACATACTCCAAAGCGCTCTTAGTATGGATGAGTTCTTTCGCATATCTCAATGTAGATCGGCAAAGGAAATTTGGGACACCTTGGTAGAAACACATGAAGGAACCACCAAAGTGAAGAGATCAAGGCTAAACACCCTAAGCCAAGAGTATGAAATGTTTCGAATGCAGCCCGGAGAATCCATTGTAGAAATGCAAAAGAGATTTGTTCATCTTACAAATCATTTGATTGCTCTTGGAAAAACATTTACAAATGATGATATCAATCTTAAAGTCCTAAGATCATTAACAAGAGAATGGCAACCAAAAGTGACGGCTATTTCCGAGAAAAAGAGTCTCTCAACGATGACATCCGCATCCTTGTTCGGAAAACTCCAAGAACATGAAATGGAACTTGGAAGATTAGAAAAACATGAGAATCAAGAAAAGAAGTCTAAAGGAATTGCCTTGAAAGTCGAATCTAAACAAGATAAAGATGAGGACACATCGGAAGATGAAGACTTCATGCTACTTGTGAAAAAGCTCGGTAAGTTTTTTAATAAAAATGATAAATCTCTTTTCACTAAAAAGAATAGACATTTCAGGAAAAGAGAGGGATCCACATCAAATCAAGATGTTACATGCTATGAATGTGGGAAGCAAGGACATATCAAACCGGATTGTCCAAAGCTTCAAAAGAAAGGAGGATTCAAAGGCAAGAAGGACTATAAAAACAAGGCATATGTTGCGTGGGAAGACAATGAGATAATTTCATCATCGGAATCGGAAAATGAAGAACGTGCAAATATGGATTTGATGGCTTCTCACCACTCCGATGACGAACATGATGAGGTTAGTAGCAATTACTCTATTTATGATAATGATGCACAAGAAGTTATAGATGAACTTCTAAAAGAATGCAAGACTTTGTATAAAAGCATCTCATCTCAAAAGAAAAGAATTTCATTTTTAGAAGAACAAAATTCAGTTTTTATGAAAAATATTGAAAATGAAAAACAAAAATTGATGGATGAAAAACAAAGTCTTGTATGCAAGAATTGTGAATCCTTATCTTTTCAAATTGTTCAACTCAAAAGAGTGTTAGAAAGATACGAAAAAGGTCAAATTGGCTTGGAAGAAATTCTTAAACATCAAAGATATCCTAATGATAAAAGTGGATTAGGATATTCCAAGTTTTCCAAACCAAGCACCAATGAGACCATTTTCGTAAGAGCAAGTGAACAAGTTGTTAAAGAGAAGGCAATCACTTCTAAAATTCAGCATCAAAATCATAAAAAGAAAAGAGTTGTGAAGAAAAAGAATTATGTTCCTAGATATAGAAGTCATTTTCAACCTACTTGTTTTTATTGTGGAATTAAAGGCCACACACCTAATGCTTGCTATGTGCGTAATATTGGTGTTGCTAAAGGGCATTATGTGTGGGTTGAAAAGGGTACTAACTATCAAGGACCCAAAGCAATTTGGGTACCTAACACTACTTGATTTTGTGTTGTAGGAATGCTTGAATTCAACCACTAATCAATGGTATCTCGATAGCGGTTACTCAAAGCATATGACGGGAGACATAAACAAATTTTCAAATCTAAAGCTTAAGGCCAAGGATTATGTTACTTATGGTGACAACAACAAAGGAAAGATTCTTGGCATTGGCACCATTGGTTCACCACCTTTTACAACTATAGAATATGTACTCTATGTCGAAGGACTCAAGCACAATCTTCTTAGCATTAGCCAACTTTGTGACAAAGGATTCAAGATCAACTTCAATAAAGATGAATGTTTGATTGTAGATGAAGTCACTCATGAGGTTATGTTAAAAGGTAATAGAATCAATAATATTTTTATGATTTCTCTTGACAATGTTTCTTTGAAGGTAAAATGCCTTGTGGCAAATAACAATGAGTCATGGCTATGGCATAAAAGGATGGCTCACATTCACATGGAGCACTTAAACAAATTGGTTAAGCATGATCTTGTTATTGGATTACCGAAGATGAAGTTTGTCAAAGATAGACTTTGTGATGCATGCCAAAAGGGCAAACAAACCAAATCAACTTTCATATCCAAAAACGTTGTGTCCACATTGAGGCCGCTACAATTACTACACATGGATCTTTTTGGTCCATCAAGAACTAAGAGCTTCGGAGGTAATGTTTATGTACTATTTATTGTAGACGATTTTTCTAGATATACTTGGACTTTGTTTCTAGTGCAGAAAAGTGACGCTTTTAAAGCATTCAAGAAGTATGCCAAGCAAGTCCAAAATGAGAAGTCTCTTTCAATTGTCTCCATAAGAAGCGACCACGGTGGTGAGTTTCAAAATGCATCATTTGATGAATTTTGTGAAGAGAATGGGATATCACATAATTTCTCCGCACCAAGAACTCCACAACAAAACGGTGTCGTAGAAAGAAATAATCGGTCATTGATAGAGCTTGCAAGGACCATGCTTAGTGACTCAAATCTACCTAAATACTTTTGGGCGGACGCGGTAAGCACGGCGTGCTTTGTAAGTAATCGTGTCAACATTAGACCAATTCTCAAAAAGACTCCATACGAATTGTTTAGAGGAAGAAAACCAACCATTGTATTTCTTCATGTCTTTGGTTGTAAGTGCTTTGTCCTTAACAACGACAAGGACAATCTCGGTAAGTTTGATAAGAAATCGGATGAAGGTATATTTCTCGGTTATTCCCTTCATAGTAAAGCATATAGAATTTATAACAAAAGAACCTTAACTATTGAAGAATCTATTCATGTTAAATTTGATGAAACTAACCCCTCCAAGGAGGATATTATTTTGTGTGATGATGATGATGAAATTTTAGAAGTTCCTAAAGAAGATACCTCGAAAAACCATGTTGAAGATCAAGTTGAAAGTGAAGATTCGATTCAACAAGATCAAGATATCAACAATCTACCTATAGAATGGAGAATTCATAGAGATCACCCTATTGACAAGGTTATCGGAGATATAAGCCAAGGGGTAGCAACAAGGTTAAATCTCAAAGATGCTTGCATGAACATGGCGTTTGTCTCACAAATAGAACCCTCCAAAATCAATGAAGCATTAAAAGACGATCAATGGATACTCGCTATGCAAGAAGAATTGAATCAATTCGAACGGAATCAAGTTTGGGAACTTGTCCCTAGACCAAGTGATAAACATATTATAGGTACAAGATGGGTATTCAAAAATAAACTTGATGAAAATGGTATTATCATTCGGAATAAGGCAAGATTAGTGGCGCAAGGTTACAATCAAGAGGAAGGAATTGACTTTGAAGAAACCTTTGCTCCGGTTGCAAGATTGGAAGTTATTCGACTTTTGCTTGCCTATGCATGTTCCATGAACTTTCAACTCTACCAAATGGACGTCAAAAGTGCTTTCTTGAACGGATACATCAATGAAGAAGTATATGTCAAACAACCCCCGGGTTTTGAAGACTTCAAGAATCCATCTCATGTTTTCAAACTAAGAAAAGCTCTCTATGGTCTAAAGCAAGCACCAAGAGCATGGTATGATCGCCTTAGCAACTTTCTTTGCGAAAAGGGATTCGTAAAAGGAAAAGTCGATAAAACTTTGTTCATTAAGAAAACAAGAGGTAATATGTTATTAGTTCAAGTTTACGTTGATGATATCATTTTTGGTTCAACTAACAAAGATCTTTGTGAGGAATTCTCATCAATAATGCAAGGAGAATTCGAAATGTCCATGATGGGAAAGATGAACTATTTCCTTGGTCTTCAAATCAAGCAACTAGAAGAAGGAATCTTCATCAACCAATCTAAATATTGCAAGGAATTATTGAAGAGATTCGAAATGGATACGTGCAAACCTATGGCTACTCCAATGGGGTCCGGTACCTACGTTGATCAAGATGAATTCGGAATTCCAATTGATATCACGAAATATCGAGGTATGATTGGTTCTTTACTCTATTTGACGGCAAGCCGTCCTGACATTATGTTTAGTGTTTGTTTGTGTGCTCGGTTTCAAGCTAATCCAAAGGAGTCACACCTTACGGCGGTCAAGAGGATCATGAAGTACCTTAAAGGAACAACGGACGTTGGATTATGGTATCCGAAAGGTAGTATGTGTAATTTAGTTGGTTATTCTGACGCTGATTATGCAGGATGCAAAACAGATCGAAAAAGTACAAGTGGTACATGTCACATCCTAGGAAATGCATTGGTTTCATGGGCATGCAAGAAACAAGCCTGTGTTGCTCTAAGTACGGCTGAAGCGGAGTACATAGCGGCGGGAAGTTGCTGTGCACAAATCCTATGGCTTAAACAACAACTTGATGATTATGGATTAAACCTTGGATGCATTCCCCTTCGATGCGACAATACGAGTGCTATCAACATCACAAAAAATCCTGTCATGCATTCAAGAACTAAGCACATTGACATCCGGCATCATTTCTTACGAGATCATGTGCTTAATGGAGATGTCGAAGTCACATTTGTGGATACACATAACCAACTTGCAGACATATTCACCAAACCCCTTGCAAAAGAGCCATTTTACAAAATTCGCCGATAACTTGGAATTTTGACCGAAACGGATCTCTAATTTCTTCATCAAATATTCATCATACATCATTAAGGATCAAAGGTATGTATTTTTCATAATTTTTCGACTTCGGTAAGTCACATTTTTTTGATGATTTATGTTTAAAAAGTGAGTTTTCTCGATTTTTCGTAGAGTTAAATTATTTTTCAAGTTTTTGTACTTTGATCAAAAGTTGCCTTAATATGTGTTTAATCATGTCCATGTGCAAAAATATGATTTTCTCTCACCTTTTTGTCTCTAGAAGCTTGCTGTTTTTGCATGTTTGGCATGAGTAACCGGTTACCCCAGGGTAAGTAACCGGTTACCACTGTTTGATTTCTTTTTCTTTTCTTTTCTTTTTTAATTTTCGCGCATGCGTAACCGGTTACCCCAGGGTAAGTAACCGGTTACTGCTGAACAATTCTGAAAAAAAATAATTGTTAAAGTGTTGTACTTTAAGACCAAACATTATCACTTGTCTTGGAACTCATCTCATCTTCTTCAACCTTCCTCCTTCAATGTCTCATAAACCTTCACTTGGAAAAATAACCCACTCACACA
The DNA here is from genome assembly GCA_963966055.1 of Lathyrus aphaca. NCBI lineage: Eukaryota > Viridiplantae > Streptophyta > Magnoliopsida > Fabales > Fabaceae > Lathyrus > Lathyrus aphaca. The sequence goes on along the minus strand of OZ014521.1, from coordinate 113,687,350 downwards.
AATTCCAAAATTAACTCCATAAAAAGCAAACCCACACTCTCCACATACATCCTACCATTCCCATATCTCTCTATCAAGGCTTACATTTTCGGATTCCTCTCAAAACCCTCACTTTTCAAAACCTAAATTATGGCTCCTACCAAGAAGAACAAGGGAAAGAAAGCTATGGGTGAAGGTTCACAAACTGGAAATAGGGAAGAATCCATGGATGTTAGTCACATGCATCCTTCGAAGGGAAGAAAATCCAGCTCTGATGTAAGTCGAAGGGAGATGATGAAGATCAAATATGTGAAGTTCTCTGCTTTTCCAGTTCATAGTTTTGATTTTGAACAGCTTCTGACAAACTCCGGTGTGAACAAGTTAGTCTCCGAGACAGGTTTGATTTATCCGGAACTTGTTAAAACTTTTTATCGGAATCTTAAGTTTACTCATGATGAATTTGATGATGTTTTTATGGAATCTGTGGTGAATAATACTAATATATGCATTGGATTGGATGATATTGCTAAGTGTTTAGAAATTCCAAATGAGGGAGATGAATTTCTTTTCGGATATGTTCCCGAAGGTGCTCATTGGAAAGACTTTGATACCTTGAATTATTTTGTTGAAATATCTCGTGGTACTCATGATGACTTAATTGGGAGACAATCTCAATCATCCCGTATTATCAAATATGCTAAGTCATTGACGGTTAGTGACCGAATGTTGCATTGTGTGCTAGCTTATATTTTAGTTCCTCGCCATTCCAATCATGCCCAAGTTTCCGATTTTGATGTGTTTTTACTAAAAGCTTTGAAAATGGGATGGAAGATTAATTGGTCTCATTTGATCTTTTATCATTTAAGACATCAATTTGGTCTTTCCGGTGGTTTGCCATATGGTTTCTTTATCTCTAAGTTGTTGGCTTATTGTAAGGTGCCTCTTGACAATGAAGAGTGTCTTGAAATGGATGATCAAATATGTGAACTCAACAAAAACACACTTCTCAAGAATACCGGCATTGTGTTGGCTCCGGACGGGACTTATAAATATAAAGAGGAATTAGATGTTGATGTCCCGGAAGGAGGATATACAATGGAATCACTTCACCGTGAGATGATGGCCATGAAGATTCAAATGACCTCCAACCATGCTCAAGCAATGCGTGGCATTAACAAACTTCTAAAACTTCACCGCGCTTCTCACCGGTCTAATGAAGAAGAAGAAGATGTGGAGATGGGAGAAGGTTCCGGAAGTGACTAAATGTGTTGGTTTAATTGATGTTTTTCTATCTATGTTTTTTAATCTTTTTATGGTTTTTGTTATGTTATGTTGTTATGCACTTTAAAGTCCTACAAGGGTAGGTTTTTCCTTTTTGAAACTTGATATGCTATGTTTCTATATTTTACAATGTTTGTGGTAAAATGTGAAAATGCTCATAACTTTTAAGTCTTGACCCAACCTTTTTGATAATGCCAAAGGGGGAGAAGAATTGCATTGTTGCTTGCTTTGTTGCTTGTTGTTTAAAATTTATGCAGGAAATTTTTTCAAAGTCTCAAAGCATTGCTCATATTCTAAAAGAAAGGGGGAGCACATCCTTAGGGGGAGATTCCTTGGTGTATAGAAACTTGGTGGAAATCATTGTTCAAATAATGAGTTGTCATCATCAAAAAGGGGGAGAATGTGAAGGCATAGCTTCTTGGTAATTTTGATGAAGACAACATCTCTCAACAACTCTCATGTGCAAATATCAAAAAAGGATTGAGTTGAAGACTTGGAGTGAATATTAAAGTGAAGACTAAAAATAATTTCAAATGGAGCATTTTCTTTCAAATGATCAAGCAACATAAATGGTATATCTTAAACTTTCTCTAATATGATATACAAGTGTTCAAAATATTCATCTAATAGTGTCTTGGTTCATCCATCATAATTTTGTGTCATTGCATTAAACATTTTGCCAAGAAATTTTTTTTATTTTTATTTTTCAGCTTCAGTAACCGGTTACCCCAGGGTAAGTAACCGGTTACCACTGTTGTTTTTTTTAAAAAAATTAACGTTGGAAATAAGTAACCGGTTACCCCAGGGTAAGTAACCGGTTACCACTGATAAAATTTGGCAAGAAATTGCATTTCTTCATCCAGAATTTTTTGATGCATTGTGATGATCCATGGCATTCTTTCACTCATTATACTCCTTTAGAAAGGTGTGTGTAGCAATATAAATTCAACATTTTTCATATTTCATTTTTTTACCTCTTTTTTTGCAAATACTTTTTATAAACAATTTCTCACATATATTTTCAAACTTTCTCAAGTGTTCACAAATTGTCACTAAAGTATTCTTTGCACAAAAATTTCATACATTGCTAAGAAACATATCATTTGCATTGAACACTTGTATACTATATTGAGATTGTCTACAAGGAGAAGATCAATCAATTGATTGATATACAACATAGAAATCATTTTTCATACACTTCAAAAATTCTAAATTATTTCTAAAGTCACACTTTGTTTTTGGATTGTTAAGACAAAGTTGTGGAGTTGTATTACTTGTGTTTCAAGGGTTAGTTGGAAACAAGTGTGTTCATTTAGAGAGGATTGTTCTCTACTTGAACTTAGGAAAAATCCAAGAGGATTGTTCTTGGTGGTTTAGTGGCTTAAGACTAGGAGTGTCTTGTACAAGTCCAAAACATAGTAAAATTCTCTTTCGAGTCGAAGGAGGAGTGGAGTACTCTCGGATTGTGAGGGGAACCACTATACATCGCCGTGTCCTCTCTACTTTCAGCACTTTATTTTTCAGCATCTAACCTTAAGCAGAAAAATAAACCAAAACCGGTAAAAATCGAAGAATTTGTTAACAACCTAATTCACCCCCCCCCCCCTCTTAGGTGCACTCTTAAAACTACAGGAAACATTGAAGTGATCTAGGTATTGTTTGATACTGAGGAAAACCAACAATTATTTTAGGCTTTATTTTACTCGGTGAGTAGTGTGAGCATTTGCTAGCCAGCCTTCGCACAACTAGAATGAATCATAAAACAAAAGTCGAAAAAATGTCGGGATACAATTCATTTGTGATCATTGTTGTTAAGAAAAGAAAACCATTGTGATTCATTCTAGTTTGATTTTTGTGTACACTTGAACCTTTGTTTGAACATACCTTCTTGAAGATCATTGTCATTATATTATGGTATGATTTAAAGTTGGGGAGAGTATTTGAGTGTGAAAAAGAAGAATTGATAGAAGTGGTGCCTCTTGAAAATATAGAAAAGAAAAGAGAAAGAGAAAATGGAAATTGTGATTTGATATACTTTGCACTCTAAGTTAGAGTTGCTTGAAAAGAAAAGAGAATTTGATGAAAATGAGATGGGGCACCATGAAAAGAAAAGAGGAAGGATTAGACAGGGAAATTTTGAAATAATAGTTTGACTAAGTTGGCATGTTCTTCATTTTTCGAAAAAATTTGATAGCTACTTTGAACCATAAGCCTTTATATATATATATATATATATATATATATATATATATATATATATATGTATATATGTATATATGTATATATATATATATGTATATATGTATATATGTATATATATATATATATATATATATATCCCTTTCTTGTTAACCCTTGCCCAATTACAACATTGAGAAGTTCTTATGATATCTTTGTTACCTTGATTTTCCTGTTGAATTGAGTTGATGAATGCATGAATTGTTTTGGATGCTAGCACGATTACTATGAGACTGATTTATCCCTTGTAGATATTAAGCTTGACTTATTTAAGTGATTTAGGTGATTCTTGTTTGAACATTGTATTGCTTGTGTTGATTTGATTTCCATTTGTATTTAGAAGTTAGTTCATGAATATGCTGTGATTTTATGTTGAAGCCGGACATTACTCGTGAGCGTATTATTTTTGGTTTGAACCATCAATTTTTTATGTGTTGTCTTTATCTGATCTTGTTCTTGTTTCTATTTGATCTTACCTTTGTTTGAGGACAAACAAAGAAGCAAGTTGGGGAGAGTTGATAAGTGTTAAATTATGTTAATATGTAGTTTAGTTTTTGGCACTTTTCATGATCTTAAATTGTTAATCGATGCTTTTTCCCGTTGTTTCTGGTAAGTATTCAAAGTATAGTTTAAGTGCTTTAATAGGATTACTTATTCAACTTTGGTTTTTATAATTGTAGGTTTTGTCGTTGGAATGGAAAACGCGAATCACATGAACACTCTTTTGAAGACTTTTAAAGAAATTCAATTTTTGAAGCTCGCTTAGCGAGCTCCTAGCGACCAACAACAACTTTTGGCAGAATGTTACTCGCTTAGCGAGGCCTGAAGCTCGCTTAGCAATTTAAGGCGGTTTGATCAATAAATGATAGCTTGCTTAGCGAGCTCTGTGTTTTTTAGCCCCCTATAAAAAGGGTTGATCAACATTTTTGTGGATGTTAGACTTTTTCTTAGACATAAAACCCTAAACTCAATATATTTTCTTGTTTTCGAAGATTCGACGCATCAATAGTCGGGAGATCGTTAGTGATGCTTTGTATTCTTCATCTCTTTCTTGTTATGGAAGCTACCATTGTTATGGCTAGCTAAACTTATCTTGTGTCAAGATTAGAAGATATATAAGTCTTTATTTTGTATGTATAGGCATTGATCCATGTGTATGAACTTATGATGATAAATGTATGGTGAAAAACTTTGTCTTTATGATATATTTTTTGTGTTGTTCATGATTGAGAAATGTGTTCCACACTTTATCTAGGTTTTTCATCCATCAAAGAACATAAGATCGAGATAGTTATAAGACTTGATGTTCACTTTGTATTGATCTTGAATGTTGCCATTTTGATAGATTGAGTGAGAGATCATCAATGGATCAAAACGGTAAATCTCACAATATCTGTTAGAGATAAACATATTGAGAGGATATGTGATTATGTTTATCGTCTAAACGAGTTATCCGCTTGATCGATTCTATCCGTGCAAAATGGCTTGTCGAACCCTAATCTTGGCATGTGTTTTATGAATCTTTCAAAACCAATCATTTTTACCTTTAGCTTTTAATCTGTTATGCGAACGAAACAATTTGTTACTAAAAACCAAAACATCCTTGTTACTATTAAGTTTAAAACTAGCGCGATTGTAGAACGACAGTAATATCACAAAACAATCTTTGTGGAACGATAACATAAACCCTACTCTATTTTTACTTTAACACTCGTTCACAGTGACTTATATTTATGTTTATCTTTATGTGTTAATTTTTAGACTTATATTATATGTTTATGTTAATGTATTAACTTTTGGACTTAATTTATAATTCATATTGTGTTATTAAAATTAAAAATGAATAACAAAGTTTATAATTCATAATGTGTTGCAAACATATAATATAATTCATAACTTTAAGTTGTCATTCATAGCCTCCCAACATTTGACAATGTCACCAATACTGTTACCCAACATCTGCTTTAACTTCCAATGAGCAGACTCAGCCCTAAAATAATACATATTTAAAATACTTAAAAAAAATACAAAAGGTACAAAAAATAAATTTTTAGATATAATAAAAAAAACATAACAATTAGTCGTCATGTTAGCCAGATGTAGGACTCGATTAATCCATGCTCCAACAAATCTTTGTCTATGTGGTATCAACCATGTGTCATTCACGTACACAATAAATCCAGGACAATCAACACATGCCTGCTCAAGTTCTTTCAACCATTGAGCATACTCAACCTCATCACTAATCCATACAACATTTGTTCATAATCTGTCAATTGACTCTTGCATATCATGATCCACATATTGTTTCCATTTTGGGCCAACATGTTTGTTAATGTGAAATCGACATAGAAAATTATTCAACCTTGGAAACACAGTCTCGGTGGATTTCATCAAAGCAAGAACTCTATCTGGCATAATCACTTGTGGATACAAATCTTTCTTCACAAACAATTATTTAAGCTTATCTAACACCCAACAAAAAGTCTCAGTCTGCTCAGACTCAATATACGCAAATACGACAGCAAAAGTCAACTTGATTGATGTCATGCCAACAATTTCAAACAAAAGTTTCCTATATCTGTTAGTCTTGTAAGTAATGTCCATAACTAACACAATAGGAAAAATATTCAACAACTTATATGAATCTGGATGAGCCTAAAATATATCTTTAATAACTTCAAAGTCGTCTCTTTTTCTACTCCAATAAACATAACCTGCAACCTTAATAAGCTTAAACAAAGGTTGTATCTCACTTCTAGGACCTCTTATCTCTTTTTCTATCATACTCTTCTTCTTGTATATTTATGTGATCCGAGTGACGTAATTTGGATCTTGCTCATGCAAGGAAAGAAATATATTTCTAGGTGGAACCTTTCTCTTTGTCAAATCAACCACATGTTGCTTCTGCTCCGCTGTCAACCTACCTACAAAAGAGTGACCTTTAAATCTATCAAGTAAACCATGATTATGAACTCCACATTTTACATCAACCTTCCATCCAAATCCATCTTTCGCCGGAGTCGACCTAATCTTAAATGGACGTCCACATTTTTTCGTCGCATTCTGGGTTCCACTGTGAATATCCTTGTGTTTCCCACCTTTATCACAACCAAATATAAATTTGTTACTTCTTCCACTCTTGTCTGTTTCAATATCTGAACAAGTGATGATAACCGTCACTTTATTTCGTATTTCGATGTCTTTAATCCATCTTATCACCTCTTATCGTGTACCAAATCTTCGTGTTGTTGAAAAACATATGACATATCCACACATATATGGTCTTTATCGTATATAGGAAGTTCCGCACCTGCATAATAAAAAAATCATATAAAATTAAATTTTGGGTTCATGCAAAATAAAATATAAAAAATTTCAAAAAAAATTAAAAGAACCGGAAGACTTCATTAACGAGTTCCGGTACACTATTTTTACAAACCTGAACTCTTGATGCAAGTGTTCCGGTACAACTTTACAACACACACCGGAAAACTTAATATGAGTGTTCTGAACCGGAAGACATTCACTCATTCTTTCGGTTAATAAAAACTAGCAAACCGGAAGTGTCATTGAAAGTCTTCCGGAGTGAAAATAAACATACCAGAAGTCATTTTCCAAGTGTTCCGATACGTTGCTTTTGGGGTTAAGTTTTCAGAAGTCTGATGGTCTGACAGGAATGGTAAAAAGTAAAACAATAAAATAATGACAAGGATAAAATTGGAATTTAAAAAAATATAGGGGTATGGGTATAACTACAGGGGTATGGGGTAAAATTTTCAAAAGTGGATCAAGAGGGATTTTGGTCTTCTCCATCTACCTCCACTCCCCATTGAACCAAACACAAAATCTATTAAATATTCTCCCCCTCCATTTACCCCAACCAAACAAACCCAAAATTGGTCGTGGTAATTCACTATTCTAAAGAGCCGCTTGAACTGATTTTCAAAAATATTTCTACACTATTACATGTTTATTAAATATTTTGAAACTTTTATTATTTAATTTAACATACAACACAATTTTTATTATATATTTTGACATATTACATTATGCATATGACATTATATAATGTATTATTTGTTGAGAAATTAATTTAAATCGAATGAGCCAAAGTTAGAATCGTGAACGAATTACTTGTCTTATAGTATTTCAAGCACTCTCGAATTGTCTAAGAGTTTCTACGCATGAGTACGCAGGATAATTCAATATATACTCGAGTTTGTTTGCACAAGACCGGTGAAATGTAGGGAAGAATATATAGAATTTTAGTGAAGAGGATGTATGTTTTTGTTATGTTTTTATGAATCTGGAATGAAGTATTTATAGGCCATATTGGTGTTGTTTCATAGGATTGCAACCCTTGGTGAATTGACTTCCTTTTATCAAGAGTTACAACTTTTTGTCAAAAGTTACGTACTTTTATCAAAAGTTACATTGTTTCGCCTACACCAATATTCTTCAACAGTTGCATACTTTCATTCTGCAATATTTCACGAAGTGTTTGCTATTTCTGAATTCAAACATACCGCAAAACTTCACAAGTGATACCTATTTCTGAATTTAAAAATTAATCTTCACTTACATATTTTCCTGTCATTTTGAAACACACTCAATATTATTAATTGTTAATAATTTACAACATTATTATCATTCATTCCAACCTGCATTTCAATCTTCATTTGTTCCTTTTATGCATTATGGTAGGTACAATCCTAGAGCACGAGTGCTTTCCCTCACAATCACAAAGAGGCGACTTTACACAATCTTAACCGGATGCTTAGCTGCTTATTCTCATTCTCGACTACTACTTATATAACCACCCCCATTTATTTCATGCATTCTTAGCCATGTCATCATTTTCTTTTCTGTTTTTGTCTTCTTTGTATACACTTTTCACACCTTTGGCTTAGGCCTATAATCAAGGCTCGCTTTGTTAATCACACTTCAATCAACTCCCACCACCTTAGGAACAACCTTGTCCTCAAGGTAGAATTCAGGAAATTGACCAGACAAAACACTATTGCCTTTCCAGGTTACATCATATATATATATATATATATATATATATATATATATATATATATATATATATATATATATATGAGTTATGATCAACTTACTCCATAATTGTAGCCTTTAAATTAGATTCATTCAAGGGTTAAATTAACATTTATACTTATAACCATTGGATTGAATCTAATTTAAATGTTACGATTATGGAGTAAGTTAAAAAGACTTACTCTTGGAGTAAGTTGATCCTGACTCTCTCTCTCTCTCTCTCTCTCTATATATATATATATATATATATATATATATATATATATATATATATATATATATATATATATATATGTGTGTGTGTGTGTGTGTGTGTGTGTGTGTGTGTGTGTGTGTGTGTGTGTGTTCTTCCATTGAATCAAATTATGTTGGACAACAATATCTCCTTGCATGATGGTTCTTGAACCTAAGACCATGTATGGGTACACATCATCCGCCTCATTAACCTCCAATTCTCTAGGTAGAGTTCCATGCAACTGATAGTCCCCTACTGATTTCTTGAGTAAGGAGACATGAAATACAAGGTGGATTCTAGATTCGGCTTGCAATCTCAATTTATATGATACTTACCTAATTTTCTCATCCACTTAAAAAGGCCCATAAAATCTAGATGCTAGCTTTTGATTAACCCTTTTCACTAATGATGTTGTCTATGAGGCCTTAATTTCATAAAACCAATTCTCCAAATACAAAACAAAGGTCCGTTATCTTCTTATTGGCATATCTCGCCATTTGTTCTTGAGCTTTCAGCAGGTGCAACTTGATTTGCTTTAGAGCTTCATTCCTCTCACTCAACTAGAATGCCACAAAAACTAATTTGATCTCATTAGATAAGAACCTCGGTAGTGTAGGTGGAAGTCTGCCATAAACTACTTAAAAAGGAGATTTTCTAATGAATAAATGGTAGGTTATATTGTACCAATACTCAGACTAATGTATCCAATGAGACTAGGTCTTGGGATGATCAGAAGCAAAACACCTCAAGTAATTCTCCAAATACCTATTAATTACCTCAGTTTTACCATTTGTTTTTTGGATGGTAAGAGGAGCTCATCTTGAGCTTAGTTCCTTGTAACTTGAACAACTCCATCCAAAAATGACTCACAAATATCGGGTCCCTACCACCGATTATGGAATTTGGGATGCCTTGTAATGTCACCACTTCTTTGACAAATAACTCAAATGTGGACTTTGTAGTGCAAATATGTTTTAACAAAATGAAATGACTATACTTAGATAGTTTGTCTACCACTACCAGCATAACCTCATACTCTTTCGATTTGGGAAACCCATTGATGAAATCTAATGAAAGATCATGCCACACCACTTAGAAATAGGCAGCGAATGTAACAACCCTCCCAGGTGTAGCAAAATTGTATTTCTGTCCCTTACACACATCACACGGCCTAACAAAGTTCGATACACTTTTCTGCATTCTTATCCAATACAAGGTACCAGCCAATCTTCTGTAGGTTCTCAAAAACCCATAATTTCCTATAACATGGATACTATGGAATTATTCTAATAACTAATGAATTGAATGTGATTTGTAGGAGATCATCAACCTTCCATGATAGAGTAAGACTCCATATTTCACATAAAAACCCTTTTTAGCATTTGGTGTCTCTTTTACTTCAGTCATAAAAAGTATATATGGATCTTTCGTTATTTCCTCTAATAAATTATGCATCTCATCCCACAATGGGTAGGATATGATAGTGTTTAGTTCCCCCTCATCATAACATCTTGACAAAGCATATGCGGCTCTATTCTCCAACCCCGATTTGTATCTGGCTTCAAACTGGTAGCCCACAAATTGTGCTAGCCAACATTGTTGATCCAAAGATTAAATTTTTTGTTGTAAGAAATGTTTTAAACTTCTATGATATATATAAGTAACACCCTTCTAAACCCCTCCGAATATATATATATATATATATATATATATATATATATATATATATATATATATATATATAATCAGAGTAATTTAACATGCATATCAGATAAGGGTGTCACATTTTATTCAAAACATCATACATACACCTGTCATGCTCAATAGCACTTGAAATAAATTCATGCTTTCATATACTTGCACATAGCATGTAGCAACGGAAATACTCCAATCATTTTAGACATTATGAAAATCTCATGATTGCTCATTCCATAATCATCACTTAGGCATAAAATCCAATACTTCAAGTAATTAAAATAAGAACGACAAAATAAGGTAGAATACATAAAGTATCTCTGGAAAACATGAATTGAAAAACATTCTCAGTGTTACATGATCATAGCATGACTCGATCCAACAGAAATAAAGAAACTAAACAAGCTACTCCAACGACTACCTTGCGCTAGAAGAAACTTTATTCCTCGATACCTGAGCAATGTCGTATAAAACATAATTCCAGCAGAAGGGTGAGAATTCATATAATTATTGAAATCATAAGATAATATATAATTTAAGACATACGAGCATAATCACAATTATCCTCACGCTTCAAAAGTTGCATCAACATAATCTCACTCATGTAGTCATACTATTTTCAAGTATATACTCACAATCCACAATTTCACCAATTCAATTAACATAATATACATAATCTCATATTTCAACCATAGACACAATGAGACTCGATGCAAAACTCAAATGCAACTCATACATGTGATACCAATCACTTGTTATCATTTTTCGATTTTTACAATTAAACTAGGTTCGTCCCCTAGACTGATAACACACCAAAAGTCCGTCCTATAAGCTTTCAAACTCGTCCCTTAAGTTTGGAACAAGTCACTAGTTCCCACTTAACTAACAAGCATTACCTCTTGACAAAAATTATGCATGTGCAATTTCAACAATCATATGCAATTAAAACCATTCCCTAATCTTAATATTCATACATATCTTCAATAATTCATCACACTTGAATTACCACTCAATTTCACACATAACTACATATTCAAAATCAAGGTATTCTTACTTCGACAATACCAACACATTTAGTAAGTAATACACAAATATCAATACCATTCAACCTCAATTCGCAAAACACACGATACTGTTAAATATTGAATAATTAATCAATTCTCAATGATTAATTCAATGTCCAATATATATGCAATATTCATTAACCATATACACAAAATTATCACAAAATTAATCATCAAATTAATCACCAAATTAATATAGAATAATTAATCAATCATCAATAATTAAATGAGGACTAAAAATATCCAAAATTAAATAAAGAGATAATAGTATTATTATTATTAATGCTAATGAAATAAATATATATTAGTAAATTAAAATGAATTATTAATTAAATAATATTATGAAATTATTATTTTTTCTTCATTACAAAGATAATATTACACTTCAAGGGAGTATAACATCTACATTTTATTGGACTTATGCTATACAAACGGTTCCGGACTGGGCCTTTAAGACGGTGTCGGGCAGAAGCCTAATCAGTCGGGCAGATGCCCAACCCAGCGAGCAAAAGGCTCCAACCGTCGGGCACTCCCACGACCCACTAGCTGGCAGTAGGGGAGACTACGTCTCCCCCACATATGACACGTCACCCAACTGTCCACTATTATCTCCTAGAATACAGGGGCAGTTGGACCAAGGGCAAGACCACATGCTAGGTCTTACACGCTCCTACGTGTTCCTTGGCAGTTCTTCCTTGGGCCTAGCTGATCCAGCCCATGAAAGAACCATGGCCCAGCTCTGGGGGCACACTATCATTAGAGGGTCAGGTATTTTGAACCTATCATTATTATTCTACTTTTGTATCATACTCACTTAAGCATCAGAGTGCATTGCAGGTACACCCCCACCTTCTCTCAATCAACTGTCACGTTTGTTGCTTAGCACCTGGAAGGCCCTTCTGATCAGGTAAGATCATAAACCATTTTATTATATATATATATATATTCCACCAGGTACTATATTAAATAGAAAGTGCATATATCTTACATTTTTTCGGTGGCTATGAAGCATATCAATTTAGCTTTTCACTAATCCACTAGAGTGCATAATGAGTTTTAAAATTTCCATTTCCTTATTCTAAGCTACAGTGCCAAAGATAAGTGTATTGTGTTTTTCTTCTTATGACATGCGTTTTACAGTAGCTATAAATATCACAATTTCCAACTTTATATCCTACTCGGAAATTTTATCAAACTACTCAACTTTTTCAACTTTAATTCCTAACTACCCTACCTTTCAAATTAATTCCCAATCTACCCCATTTTTTTTTAAAAATGAATTAAAAGGGAGTCGCCAATTGAATTGGCGCTTCCTATATATGTTTTTAAAATTTTCAGTTACCTCCGGATTTTCCTGCAGATTTGAGATTACCTGCGGATTTACTTGCGAATTTACTTACGAATATAGGTAAATCCACAATTAAATTCGCATGTAATGTCTAATCTGCAGGAAAATCCACAGGTAACTGGATTTACCTGCGAATTCATTTTTTTGTTATGAAAAGGGGAGTAGATAGGGAATTAATTTGAAAAGTAGATTTTTGGGGATTTTTTTTTTAAAAAGTGGGGTATTTGAGTAAAACTTTCACGCTACAAGGACAAGGAATAAGTAGGGGTGTAAGTGGATCAGAAAAATTACTTAAACCGATAATCCAAACCAAACCAAACCAAAAAAAAACTAATTGCTTTTGGTTCGGTTTGGTCCGATTCAAAAACCGAACCAAACCAATAAAAACCTAGATGGTTTGGTTTGGTTCTCAGTTTTAATTTTTAGTAACCACCAACCGATGAACCGAATCGATGACTTTAAGTACGTACTTAATTTTTTATTTAGACAATTAATAAGCCCAAATTTTGTATCGGTCCAACATTTCTCTATATTTGTTTATACTTCCTTTCTTTGAACCAAATATGTAGCCAAAACCGAACTCCAAACATAAAAAAAATAGAAACCATAAGCCATAAAAATTTGTTCTCACCAAACTGTTGTTTTGGCTATCCATCACCATTGTTTCTCTTGCCACCGTCATTCTTATAGGTTATGATTTCCTTATTCATCTTCAAGCTCTTTTCGTTACTATTCACCTTTTTTTTATTTATCTTTTATGTTTTTTCTTCAACGAATTTTCTTCTAGTCTCGTTACAAAATAGTTTTGATGTGTGTTTGAGGTGTGAAACATGTTAATTTATGTGTATTGAAACCTTTTGTCTTTATTATTGTGTTTTATTTGTTAAGCTTTCAAATTCCTTCCCAACCTTCTCAAGCCAAGTGTCGACTTTTGTATTCGATAGTGAACTTATATCATAATGCAATGAAAATTATGTAAAATTTTCGTATGGATTAAGAACAACTTGTAAGTTGTTTGAAAAGTAGAATATGAAATATATCATATAAAATATATTATTTTAAAAAATAATAGCATAAATTAAATTGAACAATATCAGAGCAAATGATACAAAAATGAATATAATGTTTAGAAAAAAAAGTGTTGTAAATCGAATAACTAAACCAAACCAAACCAAACAGGTTAGTTTGGTCTGGTTCCATTTTTAATAAACACTAAAAACCAAACCAAACCAAACCGATGGAGATATCATCGGGTTGGACAATTTTTTGAGTAAAAGTCGGTCCAAACCGAACCGATTACACCCCTAGGAATAAGCTACCAATTTCATTCTTTGTTTTTTCAATAAATTCGCTACAGTGAAAATTTTCTCGTTAATAAAATATCACCTATTTCATTTGTTTATTCCAATACAGAAAAAAAAATTTCATTAATAATATTTCATTTGTTTATTCCAATAAAGAACGAGTCTCTATAGTATACCAAATTATCAATTTCAAACACAATTATTTATCACAAGCTAAAGATTATTATCAAAACTTAATAATTATAAAATCATGGAAATTTTGGGATTACATCCTAACCATGTTTCTATCCATCATCATACACTATCATACAATCTCGATAATTATATATAAAAACTCACCCTTACCTTGATTTTTCTTGGATTCTTGAGCTCATTCTCTTTGAGTTTTCTCTTCTTCTTCTCCACTTCTCTCTTTGTCTCTTTTCCCCTTTATATCTTACCTTATTCTATCTCTTTTTCTCATTTTATCAATTCTTACAATTAATCAATATTCTATTGAGCTTACTCAACACACCTTCAAACTTACACATCACATCCTATATTTAGGCCCAATTAATTAATTCCACCAATTCTATTTTATTTCACCAAATAAAATAAATCAAATAAATTAAATAATTCAAATAAACCAAATAAATCAATTGATTCAATTATTTCATATAAATCAAATAATTAAATTAAATCAATTAATTAATTCAAATAAATCAATTAAATCGAATAAATCAATTAATTAAGTTAAATCAAATAATTAAATTAAATCAATTATGTGTTAAACTGTAATTCCTTGTGTCGAAGCAGGTTGCTCGATAGAAGGAAAAATTTGTTTTGATCTAGATTAGATTTAATTCAAAATAGATATTTTGGGCTTTTATAGTTTTGGGCTTTGTCTTGAGATGCAAGCAAACCTAATTCTATAAATAGGGAGTTCCCCACATTGTAAAAAATCACAACATTATTTCACTCACAATTCTGCAGTTGCAGAGTGAGTAGCAATAAGAGAAAGAAAGTCTCACGGTTTGTGGGCAACAACATTCATCTTTTCAATTTTCTCAAGAACCCTAATTTTCTTCTCTAATTTTCTTCTTTCTTTTAACGTTTCTATTGTGTGATAGCAACGGAATTCCCATAGGTCTTGGGATAATTCCAACATCTGGTATCAGAGCTCTGGTTAAAGAGATTCAAGGGCGAGAACGCGATGTCAATGAATCATCTAAATGAGCATTTTCTGGCGAGTCTTCCAATTCTCAAGAAAGATAACTGTATTGGTGCAATAAGATCAAGGTTGTTTTCAGTTATCAAGATATATGGGATCTTGTGAAGGAAGGAGTAACAACGCTTGCAGAGAAGGCAACAAAAGAGGAAAAAGATGCGTACAAAGAATTGAAGAAGAAAGATTATAAATCTCTCTTTATAATCCATCAATGTGTTGATCTGAATAACTTTGAAAAAGTTAATGATGTACAGTCTGCAAAAGAAGCATGGGAGATTCTTGAGAAATTGTTTGGAGGTTCAGAGAAGGTGAAAGAGGCGAGGTTACAAACTCACAAAAGGGCTTATGAATTGCTTCAGATGGAAGACAATGAAAACATAATAGATTTCTTCATAAGAGTTACCAAACTTGTAAATCAAATCAAAGCATGTGGAAAAGTGCTGACGAAAGCATTTGTCTCAAATTTTGAGATCGTTGGCTCCAAAGTTCGACCATGTTGTAGTAGCCATAGAAGAATCAAAAGATTTGTCGAAGGTGACTAAAGAAGAGCTTCAAGGGATGTTTGAATCTCATGAACACAGAATGGCTGAAAGAGTAGTAGGGAAGTCGAAGAGTGATATGGATCTACAGGCTCAATCAACAAGAGATAGGAAAGGCAAAGGAAAGGTGTTCGACAACAAAGGCAAAGGTGGCTATAACAATTCGACTAGTCAAAATCAGCAAGAAGAAAACTATTCGAATCTAAAAAAACCCTGGAACTAAGGCAACCAAAGAGGTGGTGCTACAGGTAGAGGAAGAGGTGATGCTCGAAAGCCAGACAAGAGTCACATTCAGTGTTTCAATTGTCAGAAGTATGGCCACTATTTTAGTGGTTGTCCAAAAAAGAAAAAAAATCAAGATTTAGATGCTAAGCTGGCAAAACATGAAGAAGAAGAGATGTTGCTGATGGTCACAACAAGAGATGAGAGAGATTTTAAGAAGAATGGTACTTGGACTCAGGATGATCATCACACATGACTGGTAGGAAAGATTGGTTTGTCAACATGAAGAACACGGTGAAATTTTCAAATGACAATACTCTAGCAGCTGAAGGTATTGGTGATGTTCTGATTAAGAGGAGAGATGGCAAGAGGTCAGTAATTTCCAATGTTTTGTATATACCAGGCATGAAGAGCAATTTGCTCAGTATAGGGAAATTAGTCAAAAATAAATACAAGGTGTCAGTCGAAGATAGGGTGATGAGAGTCGTCGACGCAAGTGGTAGGTTGATCTTGAAGGCTCAAATGTCTCATAATAGAACCTTCAAGATCGAACTAAATGTGATGGAGCATAAGTTCCTTGAAAGTGAAGCTAGAAAAGATGAATGGTTATGGAACTATAGACTTGGTCATCTCAATTTCAAAGACATCGGAGATTTATAGAGAAGAAATATGGTTTCAGGATTACCATAAATCGACATCCCAAACGAAGTGTGTGAAGAATGTGTTCAGTCGAAACAACACAAGAATAACTTCAGCAAAGATGCAGGAAGCAGGTCGAAGGCAATTCTTGAAGTCATATACTCTGATGTATGTGGTCATATCCAGGTGGATTTGATTGGAGGTAACAAGTACTTTGTCTCTTTCATAGATGATTTTAGTCGAAAATTATGGACTTACCTGATCAAGAATAAAATTGAAGTGATCGATGTATTTGCCAAGTTTAAATCTATGGTTGAAAGAGAAAGTGGTCGAAAGCTCAAGATTTTGAGGACTGATGGTGGTGGAGAGTATGTGTCGAAATATTTCGATGCATTATGTGTAAAAGAAGGGATTGTGAATGAGGTGGTGCCACCCTACACTCCATACCAGAATGGAATTGTAGAAATGAATAATCAAACCATCATGAACTTGGTAAGAAGTATGTTGAATGACGAGCATCTACCCAAAGAACTATGGGGAGAAGCTGTGTCGATTACAACATATATTTTAAACAGATGTCCGACAAAGAAGCTAGAAGGAGTTACGCCAGAAGAGTGTTGGTCTTGTGTCAAGCCTAGCTTGATTCATCTGAAGATATTTGTATCTATAGCACATAGGCATGTTACAGATCAATTGAGAAGTAAGCTTGATGACAAGTCTAGTCAAATGATTCTGATAGGATATCATTCGACTGGAGGTTACAAGTCGTTCGACCCACTAAATAAGAAGGTTGTGATCAGCAGGGACGTGATCATAGATGATCTTAAAGAATGGGATTGGACTGAAAATGTCAAGAAAGATTCAGTTGAAATCTTATGTGAATAACCAGCTAGTGAAGTCGAAAGAGATGTTCGACGAGAAGATGTTAGAGGTGAAGCAGGCCCAAGCAGACCTCAAAGAATAAGATACATTCCTACAAGGTTGCAAGAATGTGGGATTACATTAGATGATATGGTCGATGAAGAAGGTGAGTTGGTACATTATGCTTTCTATGCAGATGTCAAACCTGTCAATGCAGCTAAGGCATTGAAAGATTTGAAGTGGGTGAAAGAAATGAATGAGGAGATAAAGTCCATCGAAGTCAACAACACTCTGTCACTTGTCGAATTGCCTCAAGGAAAGAAGGCAATTGATATGAAGTGGGTATAAAAGGTGAAGCTGAATCCCAGAGGGGAAGTAACTCGACACAAGGAGAGACTTGTAGCGAAAGGTTTTCTTCAAAAGGAAGGAATCGACTTCGACAAAGTATTTGCTCCTGTTACTAGGATCGAAATAATCAGGTTGGTTGTTGGTTTAGAAAATATGAACAATTGGCAGATGTGTCAGATGGATGTGAAATGTGCATTCCTAAATGGCCCCTTATATGAAGAAGTTTATGTTGCACAACCAGCTGGGTTTGTGAAATAAGGCAAAGAGAGAAAGGTGTACAGGCTGCATAAAGCCCTGTATGGACTGAAGCAAGCTCCAAGAGCTTGGAATAAGAAGATAGACAACTTTCTAAGGGAGAAGGAATTTGTGAAGTTCACAAATGAGAATGGAGTATATGTAAGAAGAAGCAAATGTGAATTGCTTATACTTTTTCTCTATGTAGATGATCTGTTGATAACAGGAAGTTGCAAAAAGGAGATCGAAGATTTCAAACATGACCTATGTGAGGAGTTTGAAATGTCAGACTTGGGAAATCTCTCATATTTCCTTGGCATCGAATTCTACAAGAGTGGTAGAAGTTTGATGATGCATCAAAGAATATATGCAAGAGAAATACTCAAGATATTTGAGATACAAGATTGCAACCCAACTTCGACTCTAGCTGAGCCCAAATTGCAACTGTCGAAGGATTCAAAAGAAGACGATGTCGACCCTACCCAATACAGAAGACTTATTGGGTCACTTTGATACCTTTGTTACACAAGGTCTGAATTAACATACAATGTTGGTATGGTGAGTAGATTCATGCAGAATCCAAAGGTATCACACCTAGAAGCGACGAAGAGGATACTAAGGTATTTGAAAGGAACTCTCGACTATGGAATTTTGTTTCCAACAACTGATGAAGGAAAAGAATGCAAGTTAATGGGATACACAGATTCCAATTGGTGTAGTGATGTTAAGGATCGAAAATCCACAATTGGATATGTGTTTATGTTAGAGTGATTACCATGAAGATCGACAGCATATCACTTATCAATTTGGCAAAGAATCTGATAGCACATGGTCAAAGCGAGCAAATCGAAATGAGGTTCCATTATCTTCGAGAGCAGGTAGCAGATATGAAGATGAATTTGGAACACTGCAGAATTGAGAATCAGATTGCAGATATCATGACGAAAGGAGTGCAGGTCGAAGTATTCAAGAAGCTAAGGTCTATGATGAACATAGATATCTTAGACACAATGAATTACGTGGTGTGTTAAATTGTAATTCCTTGTGTCGAAGCAAGTTGCTCGACAGAAGGAAAGATTTGATTTGATCTAGATTATATTTAATTCAAAATAGATATTTTGGGCTTTTATAGTTTTGGGCTTTGTCTTGAGATGCATGCAAACCTATTTCTATAAATAGGGAGTTTCCCTCATTGTAAAAAATCACAACATTATTTCACTCACAGTTCTGCAGTTGCAGAGTGAGTAGCAATAAGAGAAAGAAAGTCCAACGGTTTTTGGGCAACAACATTCATCTTTTAAATTTCTCAAGAACCCTAATTTTCTTATCTATTTTTCTTCTTTCTTTTAACGTTTCTACTGCGTGATAGCTACAAAATTCTTATAGTTTTTGGGATAATTCCAACATTATGCACAAAATCACACAATTAATTAATTAATATAATAAAAAATAATTACTAAAATTGAGGTGTTACAACCCCTCCCACAATTAAAATATTTCCACCCTCGAACATTACCTCAAACAAACAACTCAGGATAAGACTCCCACATCTAACTCTCAAGTTCCCAAGTCACATCCTGACTCCAACGCACAAGCTCTCATAAGATCCTCAAGTGACTGAATCATCCTCTCCATCTGACCATCAGTCTGCAAATGATAAGCAAAACTTAAACGTAACTTTGTACCTAAACTACTTTGTAAACTTTCCCAAATCTTGAAGTAAATCTAGGATCTCTATCTAACACAATGCTAGACGAAATACCATACAAAATGACAATCCTCTAAATGTACTATTTTGCTAACTTCTCCAACGAATAATCCATTCTCATTGGAACAACTCAGGATAAGACTCCCACATCTAACTCTCAAGTTCCCAAGTCACATCCTGACTCCAATGCACAAGCTCTCAAAAGATCCTCAAGTGACTGAATCGTCCTCTCCGTCTGACCATCAGTCTGCAGATGATAAGCAGAACTTAAACGTAACTTCGTACCCAAACTACTTTGTAAACTTTCCCAAATCTTGAAGTAAATCTAGGATCTCTATCTAACACAATGCTAGACGAAATACCATACAAACTGACAATCCTCTAAATGTACTATTTTGCTAACTTATCCAACGGATAATCCATTCTCATTGGAATAAAGTGAGTAGATTTCGTCAATTTATCCATAATAACCCAAATAGCTTCACAATTACTTGGTGTTCTAGGTAAACTAGACATAAAATGAATTGATATGATATCCCATTTCCACTCAGAAATAGATAACAGTTACATCAAACTCGATAGTTTCTGATGCCCAATCTTTGACTTCTGACAAGTCAAACAAGAATACACAAATTCTATAATATCATTCTTCATACAAGGCCATCAAAATATTTTCCTCAAATCTTGATACATCTTAGTAGCACCCGAATGAATACTCAATCCACTACGATGCCCTTCCTCAAGAATACTCTTCTTCAACTCAGCAATATCCGGAACAGAAACTCGATCACGAAATCTCATGATATCATTCTCATCAAAATTCACCACTCGACCTTGATTGATCAAATTCAGTCGATCTACCAAACTCAAATCAGATTTCTGACCTTCTAGAATCTCATCAAGAAAACCACTAGTAAGCTTCAACATACCAAATTTAACTCCATAAGAAGTATCTTCACAAACCAAACTCGTATCTCGAAATTGCTCAATCATTTTCAACTTTCATACCATCATCATCGAAATATGCAAAGATTTCCTACTCAATGCATCGATTGTAACACCCCAATTATTTATTTAATTATTTAATTGTAATTGCTGTGTTTTATGTATGGTGTAAAATTGATAATGTATGAAATGAAGTATAATATTATTTAATATGATGTGAATTTAAATAAATTATATTATATTGAATAATTATAATATTGGAATATAGAGAGAAAATGGTAGAATGGTAATTTGGTGAAGGATAGTGAGGGCATTATAGGAAATCCTTAGTTGGGATCTAAGAGTTATGTTTGGAAATTAGGAAAAGGGAATCAGTCGTGAAAACTGATCGTGAATGGAAACATGAATAGAGAATAAGGAAGGAGAAAAGGTCAAGAGCTTGAAGAAGAATTCAGGTTAGGAGAAGGAATCATTCATCAAACTAAGGTAAGGGTGGGATTTCTTCATCTCCTAAGGGTTGGATAAAAGGAATATTAGGCATAATGTTTTTGAGTAGAGAATATGAGGTTGGGTGAATTTGATGAAAAAGCATGTTAGGTTGTTAGAATTTGTGGATTGTATAGTAATTGTATGAATTATTATTTGATTGTGGAAATTCTGTGTTTTCTTGTTTGTAAAATCATCTTGAACAATGGCCGCGTTGCCATTATCCTAACCTTCATGATCTTTCAGGCGTTCAGGGCACACCTTTCAAATGTGATCCTCCTTCTTACAATGATAACATCGAACACCAGATGCTTTACCACTATAATACTTTTATTGACTTTTTCCCTTCTTCTTGTCGAACTTACCATCTTTTCGCAAGAATTTCTCCTTAACGGCCAAACCTTCACCAACCGTCAAAGGTTTATGCTCCCTTCGTTCGTTCAAGTCCTTAGAGTACTAGGTAGATTGAACATCTTCAAAGGTCAGAGACTCTCTTCCATACAAGAGGGTTTCTTTGAAGTGAGCATGTGTTCTAGGAAAATCGCATAACAACAACAGCGATTGATCTTCATCACCGATCTTCACATCAATATTTTCAAGATCAAGAATCAACTTGTTGAACATATCCAACTACTCAACAAACACTTTGTCTTCACTCATCTTGAATGAATACAAGGCTTGCTTCAGGTAGAGTTGATTCACCAACGATTTGGTCATGTATAAACCTTCAAGTTTCAACCATAACCTTGACGTTGTCGTTTCCTTTGATACCTATCGAAGAACTTTATCACCAAGGCTCAACAATATTGCGCTGTGTGCTTTCTCAATCATGTCAATCTTTTTAGCTGTCATCAACACAACATTCATAGTCGTCTCTCCCTTCAACACTTCCAAACAACCTTGCTGAACAAGTAGGGCTTTCATCTTCAAGCGCCATAGACCGAAATCGTTCACTCTGGTGAACTTTTAAATCTCAGACTTTATTGAAGGCATCTTCTCCACGCTCACCGCACCAATTTGTTGTGAATCAGATACCTTAGAAACAAAGTATAATAGGTTTCTTTATGATAAAAAATCCACAAGGGTTAGGGTAACCACAGATAAAAGGAATGGTTATAAACTGTTATTTTTTCCTTTCTCTTAAAACAAGATTACAAGTATACAAGAATAACAAATAACATCTATCACTTTTGAATTAGGGTTTTAACTTCCTATTTTCCCTTATACAAAATATGAGAGACTACTATGCTATTTATAAGAAAACTAACACACTAACCTAATGAATTTTTTTAACAATTACCCATTACAAGCTAACTTATGGTACAAACTAACTTAAACAATTTAATTCATAACACAAGACCCAATTAAACAACTACATGTGAGCGGACTTCGACGTCATATTAACCTTAAAGTTCGTTTTAATATCTCACAATTATAAATATATTATATTAAATATTATTATTTATTATTTTTCAACCTAATTTATTTCATGTTTATCCATTCCAAAAGGTAATATCAGGGTTATGTGTTTGATTATTATCAATATCACAAAATAGGTTACTTTAGATTAAAGAAAAGTTTTTAGTAAGGAGTTTCTCTCTCATCTCACTTGTTTCTTTTACCCTGATAAAATAGATATAAAAGTAACGCTTTTTAAATGCGTGTAAAAGAACTTGAAGCTTTAACATTTATTTTGGAATATGGCGAGGGAGTAAATATGGAGCAAACTAACAAAGCAAAGTACCATTTTGAAAATTGAAAATCTTTATTTAGGCTCTCACTCACACCGTCACCTAACCTCTCCAAACTTCAAACTGACACACCGTCGAACCGCCACAATATCAATCTTTCTCATAGAGTTCAATTCCTCACCGGAAAAAGAACATCAAACAGCGAATCTCACCGGTGGAGAACAACCTTTTCCAAAAAATCACCGACTCGGTTTCCGTTTATTCCCAAACCGGACGAAACAGCTACGCTACAAGCTGCCACGAGTTCAATAATCACGTGCATTACGCAGTTACTGAGATGCCTAGCTCTAAACCGTTGAGACAGAGAAGCGTGAACAGTGGCGGTAGTTTTGGGGATTCGGCGGTTACAGCCGTTGATGACGGTTGCGAGAAGGAAAGTAGTTCTGTTGATGCTGTAACATCACAGACGGTGGAGCCGTTGGAATCGAAGCGCCTCTTGACGGAGGAATCGATTTGTAAGTATAATCATTGCTTACGCGCTTTTTCCAGAAGTTTAGGTGTACAAATATAAGAGGTTTTTTTTTTTTGTGTGTGTGGCTTTTTAAGAGGAATAAATTGAACTAAAGAAAACTTTTTCCTTCAAATTAATCGATGGTGGAACATACACTGGTAGATCCAAAGAGGCAATTAGGCATAGCTAGTTACTATTTTTACCTTTTGATTTCATATATACTTTTTGTTGGTGTAAATTTAACTTAATTTCTCTTGTTGTACTTGCATCCAAATAACCATTATTAACAAATCATAATGTTTATTTTTCATTCAATACAAGGCTTGACTTGAGTGTGGTCTTGGAATTTCAAGGTCTAACTGATTTGTTATTGTTACTTGGTCTTACTTTTTAGGTTGAGGTTTGAGTCAACTTTTTGAATATCTAATATGAACTATTAAACTATTTAAAATATATTTTATTTAAACATATAAAAATAAAAAATTATATTTATATTTAAATAGACTAATAAATTAATATATTAATATCAATATGATTAACTTCTAGGAGGTTGCTTAATTGCTTAAGGTTTAGAATCTATTAATCTTTTTTATCAAATGGTTTTTTAGAGAATTTTCTGGGAGACTTGGACATGAGGATTGCTCCATCAACGAAGAAAGGACGCAGGGATTGAGGCACGTGGCATACTAGTCTTGTGGTCGCAAATTTATATATATATATATATATATATATATATATATATATATATATATATATATATATATATATATATATATATATATATATATATATATATTATACATCCTATCAAATAATAATAAATTTAAATATGCAGAAACTAATTTATATTATTAAGTTTAAATTCTTTAATCGGTTAAAAATTTTATAAATAGATCTAAAATAAAAGTTCTAATATATTATTATTATTAATAATTAATAATAATAATAATATAAAAATATTCATAAAAAAGTAAGAATTTAATTGATATGTAAGGTCTATGCTAGATAATTATAACTGTTAAATATTTAACTTTTATTTTAATCACATTTAAAGTAGTATTTATAAATAGTTGTAATGTATCGTGTAAAACTTTTTATCGTGACAGAGCATATCAATTAATTTCGTAAAATAATAATATTTAAAAATAGGCTTAAATGCATATTTGGTCATTCTTTTTTGAGGTTTTTTACATTTTAGTCCCCCCATTTTAAAAACCAGTTTTTTGGTCCCTGAACTTTACTTCCCTTGGGATTTTCATGGTCCCCTCCACTTTTGCACACTTGGCACGCTCATTAATGATGTGGCATTGCTACAGTGGATCCAAGTCAATTTTTTTATATTATTTAATTAATCTGAATTTATAATTCATTTTACAAAATATTTAAAAAAATTGTAAATCATTTTAATTTAATTTTAAAAGTACCAATTTCATTAGAACCCTAATTTGAATTTCCTTTATGTCTCTCCTTTGATTTTTACTCCCACATCAAGCACTATCTAAATTAACTTTTGCAGTTCAAAGATTGATTTCTACTTCCACATAAAAAACAATACGTAAATCAACCCATTAAATTTTCAATCACAAAGCTTTGATTTTTCATGGAGCTGCTTCTTCTTTCTTCAATTACAAAACCCACCAAAGATTAAACTTTTATGTAAATCCTTGCCAAGCTTTTCTTTAAACACTACACGTAATCCTTGTTAATCGCTATTCTTTAAATTTGTGTTCTTCTGTCAAGTTTGCTAAACGCTAATTTTTAAAGATTGGAAAAGAAGAACACTGTTAGAAAAATAATGGTGTATTCATGATGAGAATGTGAATTTAGGTAGGTTATGTGTTTAGGTTTTTTGGATTTGAATAACAAATTTGAAAACTGGATTTGTTCATGAACACGTTCATGGTGTTCATGAGGTGTTCTTGAAAAACACCTTCATGGTTGAAATGATTTATATATTTTTTTAATTATTTGGAAAAAAGGAATACAACATCAGATTATTAAATAATTAAAAATAGTGACATGGATCCACAGTGTCGTTGCCATATCATCAGTGACACTGCCATGTAATCAAAAATTGAGGGGACCATGAAAATCCCAAATAACCCAAACTTCAGGATCAAAAAACTGGGTTTTAAAATGGGGGACTAAAATGTAAAAAACCTCAAAATAGGGGGACCAAATATGCATTTAAGCCTTAAAAATATTATTAATATTTATTTTAGTTTTAGGTGTCCGATTTATTTTATTAAAATTTTCTTTCATACAACTTATATTTTGATTTATTTAATTAATAGACTAAGTCTAAGCTTTTTATAA
Organism: Lathyrus aphaca; assembly: GCA_963966055.1. Classification (NCBI taxonomy): domain Eukaryota; kingdom Viridiplantae; phylum Streptophyta; class Magnoliopsida; order Fabales; family Fabaceae; genus Lathyrus; species Lathyrus aphaca. Next base: position 113,661,438 of record OZ014521.1, on the reverse strand, counting down.
TTAAAAAAATGAGAATATCTTAATGCACCCCATAAGATTCTTAGGTATCTTATGTGTTTCCGAAAATGTCCCCCCGTTTCCGGAGAGCACTCTTTTTTTCACTTGGTCTGAGATACCTCTTCGGAAGCTTGCCCTAGTTATATTTTCGGAACAAAATGAACTTTACAAATATAAAAATGAGCATTACAATGATGATTTCATCAGAAAATTAAATACATTTCAATATCTCGGTGGACGCTTGCACATCTCCAATATATCTTCAGCCATTTTTCTTAGTGTCGCTTTCAGTTCGAGCGAACTTTCTCTTCGAAACTGAAAAACCTTCGCCACATCGCCACAACATCCGATTCTTGAACACAAATTTGCTGAACACAATGTTCCCTTCGTTGTTAACTAAAGGTGAATGTTACTCGAGCTTCACAATCCTTCGTCAAGAATATCTTCGAGGGGGTGAGATCGATAAGTTTGAATGTCCTTCCGAGTAGTTTGCCGTCGGAGTAGGAGACACTTGCGACCTTTCAATGGATGTTAATTTCACACATTTGAGATATTTTGAGTTTGTGTGAAGTATAACACAAGAACACCCTAACTTATAGAAGACCTAGTTCAGTATGGACCACTCCATTACTGTCATTAAACTTCCGGATATATGTCTACGAAACGGAACCATATTATCTGCTTCCGGAGATGCATCTCCGGAACTTGCCATGAATTAGTCCAATTCTAAAACCTTCCGGAAATATATCTCCGGAATTTTTCCCGATACAATTTCAAAACAGAACACTGCACAAACAAAATTGTAAACTTTCATAAACATTAAATATGAATAAAAAGTGAGAATAAATAATAATCAATTATTCGTCCGATTACACAAGAAAATCAAAACAAGTGTTGCCAGCTAAATCTATAAGTGGTATACCTTAGAATTTTCTGCATTCATTTCCTTTTGAATGTTGTTTAATCTCTCAAATTCTTGCATCCTCTCCATAAAATGATTCGTCCACGTCTCGACATTTGCAGTTGAATGAGTCATTCATTCTGGTGATGTTAGTGGTACGGGGTATCCCGGTTTCAAGTATACTTGAACAAAATGTCTTGATTTTGAAAGCAATCCAATATACATGATGCGGTCATTTGGATTTTGGGGTGGTGCAGTGCGAAGTGGAAATTTTTTTTCCGAAACTCGTAGTGTGTCAGGTCAATGCACACCCTATCATATGTACATGCAATAAGGTGACCCATATCAGGGAAGATCATCCATTTTGACTCTGGTGTCAGACCGCTTAAGTAAGGAACAAGTGACTCATAAACCGCATGAAATTTTTCCTTGCAACCGCATTCATCAATGTGGTATCGCTGTTCGTAACAATAACTTTAGGCATCTCACCTTGATCATTCAAAAGTGACCGGCACACCTCTAATGCCCAAGTAAAATTATCCTCTTTATCACACTCTAAAAATGCAAAACCAACGGAATATATCTTCTCAGTTGAGGCAACACTAACCATCTCAAATAATAGAAATTTATACTTGTTTGTCTTCTAAGTAGAATCTAGTATACGTATTGAACAACTTTATCGAATCTGGATGAGTTCAAAAAATATCTCGAACCATAACTCCATTGTCGCAAGTTCGGTATCGGAACACGTAACTATTATCGTCCAACAATTTCAACAGTATCTCAGTTCTCTCTCCCCTAATGACCTTGTTAGTGAGGGACCAAATGTTATACATTATCCTGATATTTGATATATTGTCGGATTCTTTCCGTTTCAATGTTGCAAGTATATTTTTCGGTTGGACAAGATTCAAGGTCATGTCATTAATACATGCCGCCTTCTCTTCCGGCATGTTTCATCATCTGTTTATGCATCTATCCAAACTAATCAATGGTTTGTAGTTCTGATTTATTTAAGAAGCCTATTGACTTTATTTTGTGTCTTATTCTGGTAAGGAATTTATGCTGTACATGTTTTCAGTGACAGTGAAGAAATCACCTGTTATGGAGAAAGTTGGCGATGGAAATTCATTATGGAATACAACAACTATTGGGGATGAAAAAGGAAGAGAACGGGTTTATGACACTATCTTCCGCGTGCCATGGAGATGTGAATTGGTATTTGGTATACTTATCTTTTCTTCGTCAAAAATAAAAATAATTAGAATTTTCCTTCAAACTTATCAATTAATTAGAAAAATATATAATGTAGACTTTTTTGGGGAAGGATGTAACCCGAAGCTATTCATTTACTGAGAAATAGTTACTTTAGAATTGTGTTTGTGTATTTCTGTTTAGGCATTCTACTTTTTATGTTATGATATCTCAAGTGCTGAATTCATTTGCAGCTTATAGATGTTGGCTTCTTTGTCTGCTTCAATTCCTTTTTATCATTGTTAATTGTGATGCCAACAAGGGTGGTAATGATCTTTTGGAAGCTTCTGAAAACAAGGTTCGCCACCTTTCTTCAATATTACGCCGTCATAGTACTTTGATGTCATTCAGTGTACCTGTTAATTTAGATGATATACTTATCCCTCTGTATCTTTTTGTTTAGTTTAGAGTTTTCACTTGAGCTGTGATCATTTAGTTCAATCTTGTATTCAGTTTCCAAAATTGTATTAAATTTATAAAGGAAATCGAACACGGTTCTTTTTTGTAGACTCGTGTCACCTAGATGAAGCGCTTGGTTTAATGAGACAATCTACCCGATTCTGTGTTCACCACAGAAGTTGAATCTATCACATCATTAATGATATGCTCTGCTAATTCACGTGCTTTGATTTGTTTGCTCTTCTACTAATTCTCATGTTCTATTTTAAATTTTTTTGCGGTGATTCATGATTTCCAGTTTAATTATTTAATTTAATACTATCAAGATGACCTCGTCATACTCATGGCAGGAAGCTCAAGAGGCTGTCTACAGTTGAACTGTCGGATTTTGGCTGTTTTGTTATTATGGCATGTGGAATCACTGTTTTGCAGCAAATAGGTTTAGTTATAGTTTTCTTCTATAGTTGTATCTTACATATTTCCATTTTGTATTGATCAGGTTGTTTTTTATATTGAAATTTGTGTTATGCTCACCACTCATAATTTTAGTTTTTTTTTAGACATCAGTTTAATATATCATATAATCCGTGGTCAAGCAACAATCAAATTATATGTGATCTACAATGTTTTAGAGGTGAGCATAAATTGAAAGAACATGATACATGAGCATATAATATCTTCTTGTTCTTTTAACTTTCTTAAAAATATCAAATATATTTCAATCAACATATAGACTTAGCCTTCCAAAGCCCTCCTCCAAAAACCAACTCAGAAACACAAGTGACTTGGAGTGAAACTTATATTTTTACTCTTTCTTGAACCATCTTGCAGGTATTTGATAAATTATGTCAAACTTTTAATGGGGATGTGATGCAAATGTTATTTCATTCAGCAGAAGTACTTGCAAGATGTCCCCCTGAAATGCAAAGTATGAGGTTCTACACTTGGAGATTTATTTCTGATCAAATTTTAGCGGTTGTTACAACAAATATCCTTTTTTCTTTAGCATGATATCATGATTGTTTTTTTTTTTTTTTTGCCTATAGTAGTTACTTTGGGTTAATTTCCTTGACTAGTCATACTTGTTCATTCTTTTATTTTATTAGCTCAGGCAATTACTTTATCAGCCTGCATTGTTGCTCACTACAATACACTGCCAGCTTTGCTGGTGTCAAATAATTTTTCTGAGATCAAAAGCTATGTGTTTAAGGGATTCAAAAAGGATAATATTCACAGTATGGTATACTATGGTGAGTTATCTTTCCAACAACATTTGGTTTTCATTCTGTTAGTAGCGTATTTTTTTGGGACTTCATTTTTTTTAATTCAATTCAAACATGAAAAAGTGCCTTAATGCCTAATTTTTAGAATACAATTTAATAAGTGAATCCTCAGGAACTAATGTCTTCAAATTATCTCCTAAATCTCAATTATCGATAGTGATAACCTAGTAAAATTGCTTAAATGTTATGCAACTTGAATCTAAAATATATCACCTTCTTTTGTCTCGTTGCTTTCAACTGTACTCTTGTGCTACATAATACAATTGCTTCTAATAGTTCCTACATTTGATAAAATGCATGTTCTGTATTTAATGTTTGATCTATTTATGATGTACTTTTCATATTTGGCCTATATTATTTTCTGTTCGTCCCTTTTACTTATTGCTGACAATCAGATTCAATTGAGAGATTCCACATCTCAACATTTATCTTATTCGTTTTGGCTCAAAATATTCTGGAGGCAGAAGGCCCCTGGTTTCAAAGCTTTCTCATTGTAAGATTGTTTGCAACTTTATAAAAATGCAGATCAATTTCCTTTGTTGTCTCAGTTTTTCTTAACTCAGCTATTTTCTGTGGTGCAGAATACGCTTTCAGTTTATCTATGTGAAGTGGCTATTGATGTTATCAAGCATTCGTTCATTGCTAAATTCAACAACATCACTCCCATTGCATACTCTGAGTTCCTTGAAGCTTTATGTAAACAGGTATTGTCATTTGAATTCATGTGGATATTAGCTGTGCAATATAACTAGTAATTACTGCTTAAACGATATAATAGCTGGAACCACTTTTGTGTAATATTGTTTATTTCATACTAGTAGCTTTTCACAACTGAAATATTCAGTGGATTATGTGAATCATACTTGATCGAAAACACATCCATAACTCAAATACATTTTACAAACTTCTTGGTTTTTAATTTGTTTTATATTAGGACTAGTAATTTGCAGCGACATTTTGTCTATATTTTCTTTAATGCATCATTCCATATACATAACTGTGATGTTTTTATTTTGTAGACTCTACATATGCAAACTGAGGATGTAAAGAAAAACTTGAAATTTGTCCCTCTTGCTCCAGCATGTGTGGTGAGACTGAAATTATTTTAGGGCATGTCTGGAAGGACAGGTATGGTGGGAAAGGGAAAGAAAGGTTAATGTTGTATGGAATGATTATAAAGTCATATGAAAATACTCATTCTATCCATTTAGTTTTGAAAGACAAGATTCTAAATGTCCAAATATGATTATTTATTTAGAAGGGGAAAATTACCTCCCTTCCTTTTCCCTTTCCCTTCAAGGTTCTCCATCCAAACATACCTTATTAATCATTACCCTTTCTGATTTATGCCTTCTGATTTGATGCCTTTTTTCCCTTTCTTTTTCTAAGGTCATTCGAGTTATAGCCCCGGTATATGCTGCTAATCTTCCTTACAGTCCCCTCTCATGGAAGCTCTTTTGGATTATGCTATTTTCAGCAACAACCTATATTTTACTCACAAGCCTCAAGATTCTAATTGGCTTGCTTCTAAAGAAACATGCCACTTGGTATGTTAATCGCTGTCAAAGGAGGAAGCATCATCTTCATGTAGACTAATTCAGGGAACGACTAGTTTGATGCACTCTGCTACTAAAGGATTCCATTGCATGTGCCTGAAAATTACGCATGGAAACAACTTCTTAAGATAACTTATTGACTTGGGGGTGAACAACAGCACTTGGCAAGTACGAAAACAACTTCAAGTTCATCCAGACCGTTTTTGAACTTGCAGGTGAGCCAGAGCCTAGTTGGAACTTCTTCCTTTGCAGTTTTCTTAGCAGTAAACCGATTTTCCAAAATGAGGAACGTTAAGTTTATGGGTTGTGCATTATTGCTGGTATCCATTTGGACTTCCAACATCAGTAACTACTGAAACTTAATAATTTATGCGTTGTAATATGGAAAATTTAGAAGAAATATTTGGTGGCATCTGGGAGAACGTTGTATGGTGACATGGTATGAGAATATGAACACATTATATGACTCTTTAAACTCTTAAAATATCAATTATTTTCATCATTTCTAGAAAGACTCATCATTTTCATTTATCTAAAAATGTCATCTTTCATTGATCAAACAAATTAAATGCGTGAGAACAATCATATTTAAGGAAAAAACAATTGTTATGTAGATCAATTTACAAATATCAATTATATTGACGAGTTTGATTTGATAGATTTTTCAACTCTCTATCTTCTTTAGTTTTGTTCTTTAGTTTGTTGTCGTCTAATTAATATATGTCGATGAGATGAATCTCCTAGTTATTTTTAAAATCTAATAACAATTTAATAATTTAATTTATGTTTTAGATAAAATCTATTAAAAAATGATTATACTTAATTAACTATTTTATTATGTAATAAAATTAGTTTTTGTTTGTTTATATGTCGGCGTGTAATAATTGTAGAGGTGTCATCAATCATACTCACTGTAAATTTGGTCGTTGCTAAACTAACGAAAACGAGAGAGATTCCATGGGCAATAGCCACGAATGCATATATCATATATCCCTCTCTCTCTCTCTCTCTCTCTCTCTCTCTCTCTCTCTCTCACTTCGCTCGCATCGCTCTCTTCGTTCTCGCTCTCACCTGCCTCTCTTCTCTTCATTTCGATTCTTTTTGCATCTGGCTCGGTATGTCCTTCTATCTTCAAACTTTCTTGCTTTTCGTTTTTTCACGCTCCTTTTTCCGAACATCGATTCAGGGGCGAAATTTCCAACTCATACATTATTTCCAATTTTTTTCTCCGATGAATATAATCTTTCGATTTCTTATTATTATTGTAGAAAAAAAAAATGAAACTTTAATCTCAATGGGGTGTAACAACATTGAAAATTTACAAAGGGCTTCAGCTTATTGAAATTAATTATTCTATTTCAGCTAATTTTTATTTTATTTTTTAGTTTACTTCTACCAGGGATATCAATATCAATTGCTATTTTGATTGCATGCAGCTTTGTTTTCATGTTATTTTCGGAAATCGCTTTGGTTGGTGTCGTTTTGTTTGTTGCTATTATTTGAAGTTTTTGTTACTTTACAGTTTAGATGACAGTGAAGATTAAGCATCAGAGTGTACTTTTTGTAATCATTTATTGCTAATATTCTAAGCTTATTTGTGAAATTCACATGTGCATGAGTAGTACCTTGGTTTATGTGTGTTTTGTAATATGAAATAGTTTATGAAACTTTATGGTGCAGCAAGCTGTTTGTGATGAAGACTGAATAAAAGGATTCAGTTTTCTATGAAGTCAAACAAATCATAGAGGTGGCCAATGACAGAAAAGAAACTCTTGTTTGATGGTCTGTCCTAAAGAGATTTATTTTTTGTAAACAGTTTTTATTTTTTATTTTTTATGTTTGAGCCTATGTAACATCACTTTTTCATTTTGATTTTCTTCGATTAGGGAAAACCAAGTTTGAAGATCAAAAGGCTGCCTTTAATGGCAGTTGTATGTACAGTAATGTTGTTCGTTGTATATAGGACTTTAAAGTATCAACATAAGCAAGAAGAGGTATGTCATAATCTCTCTTAAGTAGCGCCAAATGGTAATTTTGGTAAGCATGTTATTGTCACAAAGTATCCACAGGCTATGCCAATGACTAGTCTCCCTCGGAGATCCTGACTCCCCTCATTTTTTTCATCCAATGGGCTCAAACCCAAAATACTGCTTAAGGGATCTGAGTCCAGTTCAGTGTTGTCCATGCCTGATGGCTGTCCATGGTGGAGAGCCAAAATCTTGCCATATTGGACGCAATGCGGCAGCGTTATAGCGGATTATGGCAAAAAAAACCTCAATATTGGCTGATATTTACCATTGAGGTGAGCCCAAAAACTGCCATGTATACCCGCCATAGCGCTGCAATTGCGGATATTTGATAACACTGGTCCAATTTCATTCGGACCAATGTAATATTGGTAGGGGCCAAAGGTTTTGATTACATGTTTGACTAATTACACTCGTATTATATTTTGATTTGAAATTTTGTGAAGTGGTGCCAAAAGAATTATACAACCAACTTCTCTTTTATGATTGGAAAGCTATTTTAAAAATGACTCACTATATGACCTATAGCTTTATTTTAGTTTTTCATTTGGTTGCTAGTATAGTATAGTTTAGTACGTAGCAGGATAAGACTTGGTTGTTGTTGTATTGTAGTTGCTAGTATGGTTTAGTTTCAAAAGCCACTTTTTATGGCATGTGACAACAGCACAGACCAAGCTTTCTGATTTTATAATGCATCCGTAAAAGACATTATATTCTTGTACTTCATTTGCTAATTTTGAAATTTCCTTTATTGTTTACCATCTGCATTTATCAGATAGACAAAAACTGGATTATCCGGAGAGATGTAGAGGTATGCTTCTTTGACTTTTCCAATTTGTTTTCTGATTCTTTTCCAAATTTTAGCTTTGATGTTTTAAGACAAAGGTTCTCCCGTTTATAGTAAACGGCGACTTTGATTGCATTCAATATTTTTTCTATTGATTAATTTGATGATGTTACTTGGATGTGTATTCTTTATTCACATTGGAACTATTAATGCAACCGTGCAGCCATATGCGGCTCATACTGGAAAGTTAAAAGGCTTGCCACGAGGTATAATACACGCCTCTTCAGATTTGGAGCTAAGGCCTTTATGGTTGCCAAGTGATTTAAGATCAAAGGTCAGCGGGCATCTTTGCATTGTTCTTTTACAATATAGGTCTATTGAAACTGACAGTGGTGGCAAGAATTCACTACTAAGTATTGGACAAGCCTATCTAATTAGTGATTTTTGTTGGTCGTGATTAATTGCTCTTAGGTTAATGTTTACTCGAATCGTAACTTGTTGGCAGTTTCAGTTGGTATCAAGCAAAAGAAAAATATAGATACTATGGTTCAAAAGGTATTTTTGATGATATTTTTTGGTTATCAAAATCATTTGAAGCAGAACTCTTAGGTCTAATTTTATTGATTTCAGTTTCTCGCAGGAGGTTTTACAATTATTTTATTCCATTATGATGGCAATGTGGATGGATGGAAGGATCTTGATTGGAGTAGCAAGGCCATACATATAGCTGCTAAAAATCAAACAAAGTGGTAGGTCTAAGACTTATCATATGAATCTTCCTGTTGCAAATGATTTGAGTAATCTGCCACTGCCTGACTTTGGATTCTTTGCCAGGTGGTTTGCGAAAAGATTTCTAAGTCCGGATATAGTTTCTATTTATGATTACATCTTTCTTTGGGATGAGGATTTGGGGGTCGAATATTTTTCCCCTTCGAGGTATACTTAATGGTTTTTTTTAATATTCTTTATCTTGTTTTATATTCTCATCAAATAACTAATTAATTAACTGGCATCTGTTTTGCAGATATGTTAAAATTGTAAAGGAAGAAGGGTTGGAGATATCTCAACCAGCTCTTCATCCTAATTCGACAGAGATACATCACAAATTAACAGTCAGAGCTAGGACCAAGAAAGTGCACCGGTAACTTTTGGTTTAAGAACACAATATTGTACTTTCTAATCAATGTTTGTTGGTTGGCATTCTAACATTAGAGTTTCTTTCTTGCAGACGGGTCTATGAACTCAGAGGTAAAACTAAGTGTTCAGATGAAAGTGATGGGCCACCATGTACGGGGTAATTACTACTTTCTTTGAACCCGGTTGTGCTGTGTGTTTTACTGTTTTTGTAAGTCAATGTTCAATATCTTATGCACGGGTGTTATCGTCCATCTTTCTATCAATAGGATGGGATTTTTAAGTTTGTATTTGTCGATGTATTGAAAAGAGAAATTGAGAATTTTACAAATTAATAACATTTCCTTGGTAAGGATTTATTATACTTTTGGTGGCATCTGTAATCATCATGTTATGAATGACTTAGAAACTTCAATTCAACTTGTGAAGGTTTGTCGAAGGTATGGCTCCTGTTTTCTCTCGATCGGCGTGGTATTGTACTTGGCATCTTATACAGGTAATTTTCCACGTTTTTTATGAATTATAAAAATTATTCATGTTCTACCCAGAAACAACACTTGATTTTTCTCATGTAGTTTAATCTTATCTCATTTATAATTTTAATATTCAATTTTTTATTTGGACTAGTAATAGATCAAAATACTCTATATATTTGACAACTCATTATTATGATTTTCATTCTCAGAATGACCTTGTACATGGATGGGGAATGGATATGAAACTAGGATATTGTGCTCAGGTAAGAATTACACGATTTCTGCAACCCAACATCATAACATTTGATGATCGTGGAGTGCAGTGTATTTTCCCCAACATCATAACATTTGATGATCGTGGAGTGCAGTGTATTTTCCATTTACTATCCACAACACTCGCTTTGTTTACGAAGGAATGACTTGCACATATTTTCAGGGAGATCGCAGTCAAAATGTGGGTGTTGTTGATAAAGAATATGTTGTTCACAAGGCGATACCAACTCTTGGTGGTAACAGTCGTGCTATAATCAAAGTATTTATCTCCTTCCTTACCAACTATGTGAATCTATAAATAATGCAAAAAATGGTCCCGGCGGGGCTCGAACCCGCGACCTTCGGCTCATAAGACCAACGCTCTAACCAACTGAGCTACGGGACCTCTTGGAAATTGTGCACGTTTCGTAAAAATATTGTTTATGATGACCCTATCTTGTGAAATTCATTCTCTTTACATTTTTTCAATGACATTTAGAAGAGTTATTTTGTTCTTTATATTCTTACATTTCATTAATTAATCTGTCAATCTTACATTTGCCTTCTTTTTTATTTTGTTCCCTAATCAGAAAAATGGCTCAACAAGAATTGATCTGAGAATCGAGGTGAGGTTTTTGAACTACATCCGATTTTCTTGCAAATGAGAAATGACCTTGTCTAAATTTGTAACACATACCCGTGAGCAGATAAGGCGGCAGTCAGCATGGGAACTGGCAATCTTCAAAGAGCGTTGGAAAAAAGCCATTACCCACGACAAAAGTTGGATTAAACCATTTAAGAGCGGTAAAAGACGCATAAAGCGAAGGCGCAACCGCCGACTGTTCTCTTAGCAATTCTTTCATCAAACTAACATGGTTTGATATGTGTTGCTCTTGCTTCATTCACAGCCCTCTTGGTCTCATACGTAGTTATAGGCACAATTTAGTTTTTGTAACCGAGTGAATTCTCAATTCATTGAATTTTGGAAGATCTCAATTTTTTATATTTTTTTGTTCTTTCATGGAGCCAATGTTTTGTTTCTTGTCTTTTATCCCGCTTTCTAAGTATTCATGTTTTTCCTATTTTCATACATGTAAATGGCAAAATGAATAAAATAGTGATTTTATGTTTTCATGTTCTATGTTCATTAACTGAACCATGCTGCCCAAAAATATCACTAATTATTTCATCTTCACCTCCAGTTATAAATCATACGACTTGTCTTTCATCCTCACCTCCGTTATAAATCATTCGACTAAGACAAGTAATTGTATGACATTTCTATATCCCTGATCTTTGTTATGGGGAATATATTTTCATAACACATATTGTATCTTAGTTTAAAAGTATGAATATTAATAAACCACACATATTTTTTTCGTATTTGGATCAATAATATATTTTTAGCAAATTACTTTTTTGGTCCCTTAACTATAGGACATGGTTCATTTTGGTCATTTGTTTTTTTGTTTTATGTCCAATTAATTCCTTAATTTTCAAAATGATGCAAATCAGTCTTTGTCGTCTACTCCGTTAATTAAAATAAATTAAAAATCTACGTGACACATTTGATCAACTATTGTGATGAAATTAACATCAGAAAAGCTAACGCTTAAAACAATTTCTGGAAAATTCCCTAACTCCAACTTTAACAGAACTATCATAAAATGCAATGAGACACCTCAACATAAACACATAAAACATAATGCAACACAACTATCATAGAATGCAATGAGACACCGACTAGACTCAATGCATGTGGTACCAATTTTGATCCATGTTTCATGATCACAATTTCTGTTGGAACATCTATTTAGGTCGCTCACACCCCACATGGGCACACGACACTTGTGATTGCTCACACTCCACATGGGCACATAATCACCTCAACAACAACAATAAAATTGATTTCGTTATAAAAAATTTGGATAAACGCTCACACCCTACACGGGCACACGTCATCTCACTACTCATGCAATTTGCTATGAACATTCACCGACAACATGCACCAACGAACTCAATACATATACATAGCATAACATCACTACATCACATCACTATCTCACAACAACTAACATACATTTATCTAAACGTGCATCATCATACTTCACAACAACTACACATTTTTGCACAATTAAATTCCAAAACAAATTTATTTCCAGACCGCACTAAGCGTAGAGAGGTATGTGGCCTGACCAAGATATTGTTTCCACCAGGAATGAACTCGATATTTCCCGAATTTTCGTTCCTTAACATGAGTTAGTTTAACCCTCTAGTCCAAATACTTGGTTTATGCTTGTATTAATTATAAATATAATAGCGTTTATTTCAATATTTAGATCAAGAATTCTGTAATTTAATATAAAATAATATCAATCATAATTTTAAAATTTAATAACATTAATTATATTTTAATATATAATAGTATTTTTAAATGTAGTTAATACATTATATTCTTTAAAAGAAAAGAACTTGAGATATTGATAAGGTTTACACTAACTTTGAGAAGCGTAACCTTATCCCAATAGATTTGTTCATCTTCACCCCTCGATGAACCTTGAGAGACCATAACCCTAACCGATTATCATGCTGAAGTTCAATACATGGCCCAACGCAACCCTACCCAATCTCAAGTGCTTTGCTTCCCCACAACCATCAGCTTCCTCTCTGCATTTCGGTTCAACCCCATTCCAAGTCTCCTACCTCGTCGACAGATTTGATTTCTCCCCCGAATCCGCTTCCCAACTTTGCTCAACCTACCGTCTTGCTTTCAAATCCACCGAAAATCCTGACTCTGTTATCAACTTCTTCACAGACTACGGTTTCTCTAATGCCCAGTTACGCCACATCATTGCCAAGGAACCACGCCTGCTTTCCTGCGATGTCACCAAATCGTTGTTGCCAAAGTTTGAATTTTTTCTCTCTAAAGGGGCTTCTCACTCTGACATTATTAACCTTTTCACCAAGAACCATAGAATCTTGCAATATAGCTTGGAGAATCGTATAGCCCCAACCTATGATTTGCTTTATACATTCTTGCAATCTCATAAGGACACATTTAATTGTGCATTTCACTGTTTCTTTTTATTTGAAAAAAGAATAGTGTCAGAAAATATCAGATTGCTCATTCAGAATGGAGTAGCCGACGCAAACATTGAATTAATTCTTCGACATAAGAGGATTCAGATATTGCATGCGCATGACTTGATGACTATAGTGGAGGAATTAAAGGATTTGGGGTTTAATCCTTCAAAAACAACTTTTGGTGTAGCATTGATTGCCAAATCACCATTAAACAAAGCCTCGTGGGTGGAGAGAGTTGATGCCTTTAAGAAGTGGGGTTGGTCTGATGAAGATGTCATTCAAGCATTTAGAAAGCACCCTTATTGTATGCTAAACTCCATTGAGAAGATTGATTTAGTGATGAATTTCTGGGTAAATCAATTGGGATGGGATGCTCTGGCCCTTACCAAAAACATAAAGGTTTTGTCCTTAAGTTTAGAAAAAAGGATCATTCCAAGGGCCTCAGTTCTGCAATTTCTTCGCAATAATGGTTTGAGAAGTAAGAACAAAACCTTAACTCATCCATTTGTCGTGGGTGAAAAGATGTTTCTTGATAGGTTTATAAAACCTTTTGAGAACGAGTCATCTTATCTATTAAAGTTGTACCAAGAGAAACTCAATCTTGCATACACCAGGGACAAAAATTGCATGCCAGATTAGACTTTCAGGTATTTGACCCTTACTGTATTGTTGTTCCATATTTGATTTGAAATTTGTTTGCTACAGACTCTGATTGGAGCTAGTTTAGGGAGGAAAACTCACTATGATTTTCTCTCTATCTCTATCCTATATTGTTGGATTTAAAATGGTTTTAAGTTTTGTTTGTAAATCTCTAGTTATATGGTAGCTGTGTTAGTGTTATTTCTAATTCTTTTAGTTTTCTAAACATTGGTGTTTCATTCCAAGGGAAGAATAGTGTAGTTTTCTATTACTGATGTGCAACCAGTTTCAACATATTTGTTGTCTTTTTGAATCGATACGTTTCATAGAGTTATTTCATTTAGTACAAAATATATTCTGAGAATGCATCATTGCATAGTACATGAGAGAAAACATATGTGGGCAAAATCAGTGCAGCATTATTGCAAGACAGTTATATCAGTGCAGCCAAATGAGTGTTGCATAATCAAGAAGCTCATTTATCATATGCCAACAACTTCATTTTTTTACCACTTTCGTGTTTATCATCTCTGTAACGAGGTCGAATACATCAAAGTAACAACATGGATCTGCATCACATTTTCACTAAGAGACAACTCTCATATAGGTTCCACTTTCATTAAAAAAAAAAACACCACAATGGAAGTCACAATAAAACCAAAATATTGTAGGCCATAACAAACTAATGCAGCCCAAAACCATTACAACAGAAACGACCACCACTTTCATTATTCACCGAATTTTCTGTAGGCTAAAAATTATTGAGATGGCAATAAGTTAGGTTTCAAATTGCAGAGCATCGTGATCCTGATTCCTGAAGTAGTTTTAGTTTTACCTTTTGGAATTGGATGCCTCTAAGAGACTTCTTCCACCACCGTTCATAAGAAACGAAGATACTAATTTTTGAGCTGCAGTGCTGTGTTGTGTTTGTGGTTTGAGTGTTTGATGTTTGGTTATATTAAATAGTTGTATAAATTATAATTTTGGTGTGTTGATTTGACTCAATTTACAAAATCAATTCTCATATGGGAGGTATTATTGTTGATGGGGTGGTTGGACTAATTAAATAAGAGTAAGGGAATTTATTTGAAGTAAACAAATGACCCAAGCTTTATTATAGCATCAAGTATAAGTTGATCTTACCTGATCCAATGAGTATAATATCATTTGGTAGTTTTGTGCCATCAACATGACCAAATAGGTCATAGCATGTAAGAAGGGCACGAAATTGGATGAGGCAGGCTGGGTAATTTTCACCCGTAAGTTTGATGTATATTTGAATTGAGAGCTAACATTAAAGAACACCAACTGATTTCAAGGTGGTGGTGGTGGTGGTGGATATGGGTGTGGTCATTTTATGAGATATTTATGAGATATATTATTGTGGTGTAGTATATGCAGCCTATTATACTTAATTGCCCGTTACTACAGTCTACACATGATAATCATTCAATGTGAACACATGAAAAAGATGTCATGACTTGCTTTCTTATTCTTTTTTTTTTTCACGTGTTCATTACGTTCTAATGTGAATGTAACAAAGAGAATTTTTAAAAGAACTGGTAAAGATCCGTGCGTCCTCACGGGAAAGTTAATTCTTAAATTAAAAATGATTCATAATCATATTCATGTTAAGACTTATCATTTTCAACCTTTAATATAAGAGTCTTTGTGAAATAGAAATGACAAAATCAAAATGACCACTATCACAATATTAATTGTGAAAATATTTATCTTCTTTAACATATATTAATAGTACATAATATAATTATAATATGTCCAACATAGAATAAAAGGAAACAATAATAAGTCTTTGATTCAAATAGTTCAGTAAAACATGTTGGCACCGGAGTTGCAGGAGTTTTGCTATTCGATGGGTACAAGATGACAAAAGGAATCACATATTTTTCTTTAACCCTAATATTCAAGCAATTTTATTAAGATCAACGCAAGAACTTGGAAGGATTATTAAAACTGTTGGATAGTTGACTGAATCCTTATAGGAATAACTTATAGGAATAAGTTATAGGAATAACTTCCATCATGACTTGTCACGAGGTAATAGAACAAAATATATATGCACAACCCTAATTGATACAAACTATATATTTGGGTTATGAAAATGTAGCACAAAATATATATCTTGTTATCAACATTCTTAAGCAAGCAAATCAACGTGTAGCGATAAATTAAGCAATTTTAGCATCAATTATCAGTTAGGAATTACATACCAAGGCAGATAGGTCACTGAACTTCCTTGACCATATTTGACTTGTTGCAATGTGGACTATAGTGGAATTGATTAGACAATAGCATAGTGTGAGAGCAAAATTCCTTTATCTTTATTTTACTGATGTCAAAACTTAGAATAGCTCGTATTTTGTATTTTTGATGGTGTCATTGCGTCATAATTTCTATTCATTCTAAACATCCTCAAAAATGTCAATTCATGTGTTGTCTATATATATAGGAGCATATCATATATTTCCTCTGTTTCATAAAAAATATCATATTGAGCAATGCACGGTTCTTAATAAAATGATTAGATATGTTGATTTTAAGGATAAATTATATGTTTGTACTAAAATACCCTTATAATTAATTTATCAGCTTTTTTAATATTCTCATTAATTACCATTGTACCACTAAAAGTCTATTAAAACCAAAATTACATGTTTGTTAGTATAGTGTTAGACTACACGTAACAGTGGTAGAATATGAAGAGTTTTTCTTTCAGGTTTGCTATTCCTACACCTTTTTTTTACACCAATACATACGCCGTATTTACTGTTCACTGTATTTATACGGTTGTTCGCTATTGAATTTGGCGAACAACCTCTGGTTTTTCAATCTCACTGAATTTGTTTACTTGCAGGATCAACCACACAAATCTTAGGACACATGTGCAAATTTAAATGAACATTTGAACTCTTAAAACAAAAATCTTTTGATCCTTTATTCGTTTTGTTAAGTCTTTCATATATGAATGATTTTGATTAGGTTACTTAAGTAAAAGTTTTGACAAAGTAAATTTAACAAAGTTGAAATTTGCATAAAGTAAATAATGAAGAATAAATGGCTGGTAAATGTAAAGGAAATATTGGTAAAGAACTTTGAAATTGATAAAAACTTAAAGAAATGGTGTTGTTCACACATACATTTTCCAGATAAAACTCTTTTTCTTTCACACAGGTACTTTAGAGTATTTTGCAGGAATTTTGTACAAGTTTTTTCACACACCTCAATCTAACAAACATTATCCTATTTATATACAAAATAAAATAACTGCTATCAACGGAAAAATCCTAAGACTAATGACACTTGGCTTTCTGCATGTTTTTCTTTCTTCAAAAGCTTCCACGCGTCCTTCTGCCAAGCGGAATAACTGTCTGATTTTGAATTTATCCTTAATGTCGAAACAACGCGTCCCTTCAGCCTTGTCGAATTTGTCGAAACATAACATATCAACTAAAAACTATTGAAACAATGCATCATCTCTCTTTGGCGAAATGTCGAACACTTCAGTTGTCACTCAACTCTGTCGAAATATTTCTTTAAATATATTTTTTCAACTCCCTTCCTTTGCAAATATCTTCTTCTGTCAAAGAGCATCGTTTTATCTTTTAAGTCATGGTGTCGAAAATATGTGTCTACAAATTGCCCTCCAGCAAAAATGTTTCGACTGTCTCTGGAGAAACCATCATTTGTTGTCGAACAAATTTTGACTCCATGTTACCTGCATTAATTACGCTGGTTTTCAAGATTTGACTTTTGTCAGGTCACAAGACAGATTAATCATTACACTTTTCCTAAAATGTCTCATCTAGCCCACGTTTGGACATGACTTTCATCACCCTAAAACCTAGCTAGTCACGATCTTTTCAACTTTCATCACTTTTCATCATCACCGTTGAGACCTTTACACGTGTCCCATGATCATCAGAAAAAAAAAAAAAAACTCAAACGTTTTCATTAACTCCTTCTTTATAAATACCCATTTCCATTTCTTCTAAAACTTTTTACACTTCTGAACTCATTTCTTTCACAATCCATTTCCAAATCTTCTTCACTTTAAAAACAAACTTTCTCTGTTCTTAACAATGGCGTCTTCAAGTAACAAGAAAATCAAGGATACAACTTCTCTCCCCCATGCACACAAATTATCTGGACCAGTGATTGTAGGCAACAATCAATATGTTCCCGAGCCTCCCAATGAAAGGGAAAAAACAAGTATTTACAAATCTCAGGTATTAATCCCAATTTTTATTTCTGGTACTTGCCATGCAATGTTAGGTCTACTTCCTAACCCAAATACTGACCAAGCTCGTTTAAAAGAGTTCTTTCCCACATATTCCCACTCAAAACCCGTAGGTGCTGGAGTAAAATTCAAACCTAGTGGAACGTCTACAGGAAATCCTGAGAATGCATCTGCTTTTGCAGAAATAGATTTAACGTATTTGAACCAAGCTAGAATTTTTAGGAGTTGTCCCTTAACAAAATACCCTTCTGACTATTTAGCTTGGCTAACTAAAGTTGAAAAGGTTAAAGGAAAATTTTGGAAATAAACTGGTATTTTCGAATTGGTTCAACTGTCAAAGATAGGCCCCAATTATTGCCTAAACATGATCTTAACTTCCTTTTACTTTTGGGATAATACCTATAACAACTTCCATCTTCCTTGTGGGATGGTCACCCCGACCTTCTTCGACGTAGCTGCCATAGTTGGCCTTAGCCCTATAGGAATAGACTTCGACCCCACTATTTTGGATGACAATTCTATAGTCTTCGACACTAGCTTTTCCTCTTATTCTCTATTCATCGCTCACTATCATGATAAAGATACCACTGAAGTTTCTGATGTATATCACATAGCCTTTTTTACCCTCTGGTTGTTGAAGTTTGTTTTTTGCTCCCGCTCCCTTCAAGTTGCCAAGAAATACCTCACCATAGCTAACCAACTCCACGCTGGAAACAACCTTTGTTTAAGTGAAATGGTTTTAGCATACCTTTACGAATCACTTAGCGAGAGTGTGGAATTCTTGAAAACTGTCAAAGAAAAAGGCAAATTGACCT
The DNA here is from genome assembly GCA_963966055.1 of Lathyrus aphaca. NCBI lineage: Eukaryota > Viridiplantae > Streptophyta > Magnoliopsida > Fabales > Fabaceae > Lathyrus > Lathyrus aphaca. Next base: position 113,642,576 of record OZ014521.1, on the reverse strand, counting down.
TGGCAGGACCCTTTTGGCTTCTACAATTATGGCTTAATGCTACTTTCGAGGCTTCTCTTCCTGTCAAGAACGAGGTGGATGAGGAAGGAGAAAAGAACATGATTGTCGAATGGCCTAGGTTAGTACAACTAACCCCATCTGATGAAGGAACCAACCTTCGACGATCATTCACCAACTACGTGATGATGTTAGCCAAAAGGTACAATTTTACTTCAACCATGGCACCCTTTGCTAACAGAACTATTGGACCTAAATGGTTCACTAAACAACTCCCCATTGAGATGCAAAAAGATGAAGATACATTTTTGGTTATTTGGGAATCATTTTTGTCACCAAGGCTCCTTTTCTCCCACCACAACATGAACAACACCAAGATCGCTCTTATTGTTTATCAGTCTAACCTTGTTGCTCGCCAGTTTGGGTTGATTCAAATAAAACCAAAATCAATCTACCCAAAGAAAGGCTCCATCATCTTTTACAATTCTTTCCACAACGTAGAGAAAAGCGTAGAGTTGTCGGAGAAGTTAACTGATGAAACTCTAGAGATTCGACTAGTGGTTTTTCGACAATCTTTCCTCTGTACTCAATAATTTGATGTTTGGTGGAAAGATTATTACCTCACCAGATTTTTTGACGTGACAACCTTTACAACTCATTTGACGAACGTTTTTGCTTTTATGCAGGATCGAACAAAGAAAGGTACTCAAAAACACATTAAAGAAATCCAAAAATTTCAAAAGTATTTTGAAACCATTTACAGACCAAATGATCTTAGTCGAACCATAGGCGAAGCAACAGTGACTTTAAAACACAAGTTTACAGAAAAACTGGGGAAACTGACGTTGCCTTCGTATGTTCGACCAGAAATATGTTATGATTTGGCGTACAACTATTATCCACCAAAGTTTCCCCCTCTACCTTCTGCTGAATTTGGTGTGGCATTGAGCCCTCCATTCCCAGATTGGTTCGTTTGTGGATCCGATCTGAAATTGCTTCGTGAATCTTGTTAAAAACCTGTTGAGCGTGTGGTTCCGACTAAGTATCATTTGGACAATTTCTCAGGGCACCTTCATATTGGAATATAACACGTTCACGTGGAATCTCCCATTCTTGAAGGTGTTAAAGAAAACACAATTTTCTATTTCGTTCTAACTTCATTCTTATGTGTTTTCCCTTTGTGTTTATTTACTTCTCTATTTTTCTGTCTTTTAGCTGTCAAGATTACTGCTAAGAAAGCTCTTGTCGGAAGTAGTCCTGGAAAGGTGGTCGAAAATCCATCCTCTACTGTAAAAAAGGTTTCAACAAAAGCATCAACCTTTCTTTTATGTAGTAGATTTATTTTACCCACACTAACCAAATTTCTCTTTGGTTTTTAGGTGAATCGAAAACCACCAACTACCCAAAAAAGAAAACAAGAGGAGGCAAAGGTGATTACTGAAGAATTTGGGGACGAATCTCCAGAACAACAACCTCTTAAGAGAAAGAAAGTCCTGAAGATCAAGACGGTCACCTCCCAGAGGTCTATTGTCAGATGTACAAAGAAAACTCCCCCGCCATTCCAACTACCAGAGCTCATACAAAAGATGCAGAGAGTGGGAATTCTAGCTTCCATACTGAGATCCCCCAGGTAAACTTTATTTCGACTAATGGTATTCACTTTTTACTTGCATTTTCTTTTCCCTAACTTTCTTGCTTGTTCTCAGGTCCAATTTATGGTCAAAGAACACCCTGCACCAGAAGGAGCGCCACAATTTCAAAGTGCTTCTGCTTCTAAGGCTATTAGTTCTACTCCCAATTCTCCAAAGGGTTCGACCAAAGAGCCATGGGCAGAAATAAATCAGATAAAAACTCATCCTCAAGCTGAGGCAATTTTGACGGAGAAGGTCCAAGAGGAGGCTAACCCAAAGATGACGAACCTGAACCATAAACTATAGCAGATTTCGACACCAACATGGATGACCAATATGATGATAATTCTCCTCCTCATCCAAGATTAAATACTGAAAAGGATGATGATGCTAATGAAGGAAAGACTGTTGAGGAAGAAGGTGATCAGAAGAAAGACCAAGATGATGGGGTTGGAGAAAGCAACGAAGAAAAGATTGTTGAGGAAGAGGAGGACCAGTCAAAACAAAGAGATGCTGGACTGGCTTCTGGACGAAGTGTTCAACCAATTCCTGCCCAAACCCAAGGAACTTCTCCATCAACTGATTCGACCAGTCTCTCTCGCGAGGAACTTGAGAGCTTAAAAGTGAGAAAACCTTTAGACTATCTAAAGGCTATTCTCAGCGCTCGCTACAACTTTCAAGACTCTTCTGAGGTTAGGTCACTTGATGCCATCATGACTGAAATTAAGACCAAAATACTTGGTGTGGACTTATTCAAGATTTTGGGCGAAAATCTCACTGCCCAGTTCGACCTGAAGAAAACCCTCAAACAAGTAAATGTTCTGGAGGCCTATGTTGAAGAAAGTCGACTGGTGTTGGATCTAACCCACATGATTGACATGGTGAGTGAAGATCTGCACCGTCAAAAAGAGTTCTCCCAACAAATCTCTAAAACGTCTGAGATTCAAATTGCAGAGTGGGATGTTGTGGCTGCTTCGACTGATAAAGTTTCAGAGCTACAAAAATTTTCTGAAGTTTATTCTAAAGATGTTGTTGAATGCGACATCAACATCCAAAATTTGGAGAAGCAGATAGCCAATCTTCAACAGAAGATTTTCCAAGAAAAACAACGCAAAGAAAACCTCCAGCAACCCAAGCAAGATGAGATTGACGAAAAGATTAAAGTGGGACTTCACCATGCAGATAAAGCTCAACAATTAAGTCAGGAGACCAAAAACCTTTCTCATAACAAGAGCCTCTGCGAATGTCGACTCCAGATTCAAAAGAGGAAATTTGAAGAGCTTAAAGAGTCTTTTCTTAAAGATTAAATTGCAATAGGAATAGGCTTCTTATTTACTGGCAGCTTTTGAGGCTTTTCTTTGTAATGATATTGACGCCATTTGTTTGGCGAAACACATCATTTTGTTTTATATAATTATTCTATTTCTATTTTAACTTCTTGCAATGTTGGCTTATACCTTTTCAAATACTTGCCATTTATCTTTATTATTCTTTTATCTTTGTCTATCTCTTCGACCTCATATGCGCCATTTGAAAAAACTTTTAAATTTTGGAAAGGTCATTCTCACTCAGGAGACCATTTTCCCATTAATCTATCTTTTCGATCCATAGGAAGAATCATTTTCCAAACAAGATCACCCACTAAAAGGGTCTTAAATTTCACTTTCTTGTTGTAAAACTTTTCGACTCTTTCTTTTTGCCTCTTTATCAGATCTAATGCACGCAACCTCTCTTCGTCCAAATCAACTAATTCGTCCATCATCATGCTCCAATATATTTCTGATGGGATTTCATGATGCATTTGAACTCGTATCGACTGTAAATAAATTTCGACTGGTAGCACTGCATCATGTCCATAAGTCAATTTGAATGGAGTGGAATTTGTTGTTACTTTGGGAGACGTTCGACAAGCCCATAAAATTTGATCCAAAGTCTTATGCCAGTTTCTAGGTTTTCTACTCAGATGCTTTTTTGATCAAATTTATCACAACCTTATTTGCTGCTTTGACTTGTCCATTTGCCTGGGCATAATAAGGTGTCGAAGTTAAGAGTTTAAAACCTGTTTCTTTTGCAAATATTTGCATGTTTTTTCCAGTAAATACAGATCCTTGATCAATAGTTATTGTTTCTGGTATCCCAAATTTGTAGATTATATATTTTTGGATAAACTCTATAATTGTCTCTTGATCCACGTTTACCAATGGTATAGCTTCAATTCATTTAGTGAAATAATTTATTCCAACTAAAATGTACCTCTGCCCTTTTGAAGAAGCTGGTCGAATTTCTCCAATTAAGTCCAAAGCCCAACCCCTAAATGGCCAAGACTTTATAATTGAATGCAACTCACTTGCAGGGACATGTGGTATACCTGCATATACTTGGCATTCCTGACAACTTTTTGCAAATTCGACACAATCTTTCAACATTGTTGGCCAGTACATACCTTGTCGAAATAATAACCATTTCATTTTATGACCTGCTTGGTGCGCGCCACATGCACCACTGTGCACGTTCGATAAAGCTATGTAAGCTTTATCTTCGCCCAAGCACTTCAGTAAAACTCCTTCTGCAGTCTTTTTAAATAATTCATTTCCAAAAAGCACATTGCTTAAAGCTCTGTACTTTACCTTTCTTTCGACTTTCTGATTTGGGTCTTGTAGATAACCCTTAATAGGTTTTCTCCGATCTTCAATTTCTGAATCATCTACATTATAGATTTCAAAATTTTCTTCATCCCCATAACCTAATTTTATTATCTCCAAATCTGATGGGGACAATTTGGTGGATATAACTCTTCCCTTTACTTCAATAGTTTTCTCCAAGTTTTCTTTTGACAATTTATAGCCTGATGCAAGTTGAGGCAGATCATTTGCTTCTTGATTCTCCAACCTAGGAATGTGTTTAATGGCTACATTGTCGAATGTTTTAAGGGGTATGTTTGCTATTACGAAGTACATAATCAGATTCTCTTTGATACATTTATATTCTTTTGTCAATTGTTTTATCACCAACTCAGAGTCACCCATTATTTCAATTTTTGTTGCCCCCAATTCCAACAAGATTTCAAGTCCAGCAATCAGAGCTTCATATTCTGCTTCATTATTTGAACATAAGCATTCAACCTTGTACTTGAATTTTGTTGGAATTTTGTAGGGAGAAATAATTAGTATTCCAATGCCAGTTCTGTTCTTATGACGGGAAACGTTGAAATACAACCTCCATGGCTCTAATTCGACATATTTTATTTCATTTTCATTTATTGAGTGGTCATCTATGAAGTCAGCAACCACTTGTCCCTTAACAGCCTTTAAAGGTAGATATTTTAAGGAATATTCTGTCAATGCCAAAACCCATTTCCCAATTCGACTATGTAAAATAGATTTAGATAGCATATACTTTATTATGTTGAAATGACAAGAAACATATACATCAACAGGTTTTATATAGTGTTTTAACTTCGTACAAGAAAAATATACACATAAACATAATTTCTCTATCACATTATATCTAGTTTCAGCATCATTTAAGATTCTGCTGAGATAATAGATGGCCCTTTCGACGCCATTTTCATCTTCTTGACACAACATGCTTCCCAAGGTTTTGTTTGATGTTGAAATGTATAACCTCATACTTCTTTTTCTACAAGGGGACATCAAAATTGGAGGACTAGCTAGATACTCTTTGATCTTGTCAAAGGCATCTTGTTGTTCTTGCCCCCATGCAAAGTCTTCCTTATTTAGTCGAAGTAGAGGAGAGAAGGCTTGCGTTTTTCCACTAAGGTTGGAGATAAACCTTCTGAGAAAGTTGATTTTCCCTAGCAGAGACTGCAATCCCTTTTTTGTTGATGGCGTTTTCGCTTCCATTATGGTTTTGGCTTTATTTTCATTTATTTTGATCGCTTTCTTGTGGACCACAAAACCTAAGAAATCACCCGCCTGCACACCAAAAGCACATTTAAGGGGGTTCATTTTTAAACCAAACCTCCTCGTCCTTTCAAAGGATTATCGAAGATGGTCTAAATGATTTTTTTTACTGAAACAGACTTGATTACAATATCATAAATATAAATTTGCATGAAAGTTTCAATAAAATCATAAAAATTTGAATTCATAGCCCGTTGGTAAGTTGCTCCAGCATTTTTTAAACCAAAGGGCATTACTACCCAATTCGTAAGTCCCTATTGCTCCAGGACAACGAAATGCTGTTTTAGAAACATCTTCTTCTACAATAAAGATTTGATTATAGCCAAAGTATCTGTCTAACATACTTAAGTACTCATGGCCTGCTGCATAATCTATAAGCATTTCTGCTACTGGCATATGATATTCATCCTTTGGGGTAGCTGAGTTCAAGTCTCGAAAGTCAATACATACCCTTAGTTTGCCATTTTTCTTAATTACAGGCACTATATTTGAAATACATTCGACATACCTAGTTGTGCGGATGAGTTTGCATTTCAGAAGTCTTTCGATCTCTTCTTTTATTTTCGACAAAATTTCTGGTGCGAAGCGTCTTGGAGTCTGCTTTACTGGCTTTTTTCCCTCCATTATTGGTAGCTTTAATTCGACCAAACTTCTATCTAAACCAGACATCTTTTCGTAGTCCCATGCGAAGCAGTCTTTGAATTCTTTCAATAAACGGACTATTTCGACCTTGAACTGAGGGTCCATCATATAGTTTATGTAGGTTGGTCTCTTTTCTGCCCCCAGTCCCAGATTTATTTCTTCCAATGGATCCTGCGCCACCATCTTCATGTTAGTTGACACTGGATCTTTTTCGAACCCCAGAGGTTCGTCATCATAGATGACGTCAAGCTTCTGGTGTTGCCATTCGCCCATCTGGTTGTCATCATAGTCTTTGTCAACGTCCCTTTGAGGACATTGTTCGTCAAAATTTTCTTTGTTGGCTTTGACAACCATATATTTCACTTCGGCTTCAAGAGCCGCTTTGAGTTTATTTTTGGCTATATAAGTTGTAATTCTTTCAAGAGCTGTTGTTTCACTCATCATCATCATCATCAAATTCACTCCCCAAACCTGCTGGCTCAATATGAGAAGTTCTCCATATGTGACTTGGTTCACCAATTACTTCTTTGTCCTATTGAAAAACATGTGTTGGGTGAAGATACATGGAACAATAAGCATTGTCAGTTGCCTTCAAGTCGAATTCTGTTGGACTGCAGGGAGGTATGTGAGTCAAATTCTTGTCGAAACTTTGACTATTTGCATTGTTTATTTCAGTTTTAAAATAGCTTTGATCTGCTTCAATATTCTCAACAATTCCATCAGGATGCCAGATAGCTATTCGCTGGTGCATTGAAGAATGTACGACTTATATTCCATGAATCCATTCTCTTCCAAGAAGTATGTTATAATTCGACCTTAAAGCAATGACTATGAACATTGTTGGTCTTGTTATGGTTCCAACAGTCAAGTCCACCTGGATAACGCCCATGGTAGTTCCTACTTTCCCTTCATAATTTGACAACACCATATTGTGAGGCTTTGCATCAGAATCATCATTCCCAATCTTCTTTAGCATGTAGTGGGGCATCAAATTTACTGCAGCTCCACCATCCACCAGTATCTTATTTATACCAACATTCTCGACCTTTCCCTTGATGAATAAAGGCTTTAGGTGTCCCTTCATTGAGTTGTCTGGCCTTTCAAAGAAAGCATTCTGCTCTTCGACGCAACCATTATTCATTATATAATAGCACACCAGCCTAGGTCACATTGTATTGTCTTCCATATTCTCCTTTTCATCTTCGACCTCCATAATCCTGTCGTAGTCCCTGGGATGGATAAACACCACATTGCAAACCACATCGAATGAGCCCTCTGAGTCAGATTTGAAATCATCAGTTACTTCATCGTCTTCTGGCACTTTGTTATTGAGTTTCGACATCTCTAACATGCTGCTTGGTTTGTTCTTTTGGGAAGGCTCCTCTTCGCCTATGGCCTGAGCATTTTTGCTTGATTCTACTTTGTTTTTGTTAACATTTTCCTTTTCGATCATGCTTCCTTCTGCAGCTTCTTTTTCTGCCCTCTTCTTCCTTTGAAATCTTCTCCATTGGGATCTTGACATAAGATTCTTCCCTTTGTAGTTCTCTGATGGGTATGGTCTTGGTTTTGGTACTTCAATTTCTTTCTTTCCTTCTACTGAAGGTCCTCTATGAATTTCAAAATTTCTCCACTTCTTTGGTCCTTGAGCATCCCTAATGGGCTGGACCCATTTATCGTCAGCAACTTTGTTAGATGGTTTGTAAGTGTTGCAGTGTCTTTCCCCAAACCTCTGGAGGTGATGCTCTCTCCTTCTTGGGTCATATCTTCCAGTTTTGACTGTTGGGATTGTCCCTTAGTTTTCTTTTTTCTTGGTCTTATCCACTGCTTCTAAATTTGTTGTTGCCTTCCTATCGAAGATTTCACTACAATGTGGATATAACATCACTCCAGTCTTCTTCCTCGGACACCTTTGGATGAATTCTGCTAGATTATCATCCTCCTTTGGATATGCCAGCCTCTGGTACTCTTCTCGACGGCGATCCTCATAATCTTTCTCTTGGTTTCTCTAAGATAAGTACACCATGTTGATGTCTATATTTTGTCCATTATTAATACTTAATTTATTCATTTTTTCAGTAAGAGCTCCTTCGACTTCATTCTGGCTCTTTGTCAGGTATAAATTTTTTTCTTTGATTTGTTGCTCTTTAGGATCCTCCATTGTTCCGCGCAGGATTCCATAAGTGACAGGTTTTACAGGGTTTTCAACAACTTCTACCTTAATTCTTGTAATGTCCTTATTGATAGGTCCCACAGTGTTGACGTAGTTTGCAACATTACTCATCTTTATTTGGTCAGGATCAAGACCCTCAGCAGCCTTGTCTCCAATGATGAGGCCTTCAGAAGCTTTCTTTTCGACGCTAAAGAAATTTTTAGCTATCTCTTCATTAGTGCTCACAGGAACATCTTCCCATCCAGTTGGTTGGATTTTGTTGATGTCAATGCGAGAGCTTGCGGGAGCAGTGTATTTCACGAGATAATCGAACTTTCCACTGGGCTCCCTTAAAGTATCCCATATTATTCCATCTTCAACAATGTTTTTGTTATTTCCTTTGTTGAAACCTTCAGTAGTTTCCACCCTTTTCTGGTTATCAAAGTCTTCAGTAACTTCAATTTTGTCCTGACTGTCAAAACCTTCAGTAGTCTCAACTTTGTTTTGAATGTCGAAACCTTCAGTAGCTTCTATCATTTCAAAACTATCCTCGGACGCCTTTTCGACTTCGACCATATTCATAATGAATGGTTCAGCATAATTGGCCTCAACAACCCGCATAGGATTTGAATCAATCCTCATTTGTCTTTTTGATTTGTCTCCAAATTTCAGTCTTCCATCACGGATTGCATTCTGAACAAGATCCCTGAAAAGGAAACAATGAGAATTTTTATGACCCAAAACGTTATGGTATTTACAAAAACCTCTCTTTTTCAGTTGGTCGATAGGAGGCTCTTTAGCGCCTGATGGTTTTATTAACTGACCATCTTTAACCAACAAGTCAAAAATTTCGTCACACTTGGTGACGTCGAACATATAAATTCTTTTAGGAAACTTATCATTCTTTTCTGGTTCGAATGGATTCTTTCCGTTCGACGGATCCAGTACTTTACAAGAGTATGGTGGGCCTTGCTTTAGTTCTACTAAGTCAATTTCTTGTTCGTCGAAAATAACTGGTTCATTTTCGTCATAATCATCATCTTGGCATACTCCTACATAGGCCACCCTCTCTTTTTTACTTTTATTTGCTCTAAATTTTTCAGCTTTTAGCCTTTCGATTTGTCTTACCATATCTGTTAATTATGCCATGTCTCTCAAATATTAAGTGTCTAATTTCTTTCTTATATAATAATCTAGACCTCCTGCAGCCATTTTGACTAACTCCTGTTCTAGCACTTGTGTGAAACATCTTGCCTTTAGCAATCTGAACCTATTTAGGTAATCATCTATAGGCTCTGAAAATTTCCTCTTAACACTGACCAATTCTTTCAAACTTATTTTAGTCTATCCCATATAAAATTGTCCGTGGAACAATCTTTCTAACTGGGTCCACGTGTATATGGAGTTTGTAGGCAAGGATGTAAACCAAGTAAACGCATTCTTTGTCAAAGAACTTGGGAAGTATTTAATTTTTAAATTTTTGTTGTGGGCTATTTCCCTTGCTTCGATCAAATAACGTGATACATGTTCTATGGTGGATTTGCTAGTGTCCCCTGAAAATTTGGTAAATTTGGGGATTTTCCACCTTGGGGGTAATTCCTGTTGTAGAACATATTCAGATAATGGGGAAGCATAACTAGGCCTTTGTAATCCTACATTTACCCCATTTTGCGCCATTATGCTTTCAACCATGGCCGCTAAATTGTTTTCGGTAGGCAAGTTATTATACTGTATTCGCTGTTGCAACACATCATCAGCATCCTGGCCTCTCTGGACTATTACCCTCCTAGGTTCTTGTTGGATAGGGATTTCGACACGAGGCTTTTTGCCACTTCTCCTCGGTTCCTAGGGTTGGCCTGGGGATTGTCTAAAGGCCTCTGATTTATTGTGGGTTCCTCTTCGACATTCATTACTAGGTTCTAAATTATTTGTTCTCTTTGTCGAGTCTGAGGGACACCAAAAAAATCAATAATATGCGTCATTTGCGTTGCCAACATTTGGTTTGTTTGGGTAGTGTTTTGTATCAAAGGATTAAAAATCGCTCCCATTTGTTGTGTCAACATTTGGACCATATCATGATTACTTTCGTCCATTTGTTGTCATATTACTTGCGCAAAATTATTCGTAATTGCTGGCATTTGGAAACCTGGTGGGGGTTGATTCAATCTACTCATATTCCCACCATATCCTGACCCTTGTAATGGCGAAGACATATGGACCATAGCATCAGAATACAAGGATGGTGCATTCTGCAAATTTACCATCACTGATATTGGAATTCCATAGGGTTGTTCCCTCCCAAACATAGGCATGGAAAAATTTGTCTGAAATGGCTTAAAATTATTTCCTCCAGGAGGAGGCGTCCCCATGGGCATTGAATGCCCCATTGTGGAGGAACTAGGCGCATTCTGAGAGAATGAAACCGCTTGTATTGATCCTGTTGATGAAGGGATAGCCTCTTCTAGAACAGGAACTGATTCCACATTTCCCACTATCGAAGGGATAAGGTTAGATACTGGAATAGTTTCATTTGGATTTGGATTATTTGGAGGATTTGTCATTCTTCTTACTCTTGTTCTTTTAGGTCTTTCTACGTCGGTTACGGCTAATTTACCGCTTCTTAGAATCATACAACGAAGTAAAAACTTTTTAACTAAGAGTTATTCTATTAAATTTTCAAAATTTGCACTGGTCCCACTGGGCGTGCCAATTTGTTCGCTGTTGAATTTGGCGAACAACCTCTCGTTTTCCAATCTCACTGAATTTGTTTACTTGCAGGATCAACCACGCAAATCCTAGGACACATGTGCAAATTTAAATGAACTTCTGAACTCTCAGAACAAATTTTTTTTGATCCTTTATTCGTTTTATTAAGTCTTTCATATATGAATGATTTTGATTAGGTTACTTAAGTAAAAGTTTTGACAAAGTAAATTTAACAAAGTTGAAATTTGCATAAAGTAAATAATGAAGAATAAATGGCTGGTAAATGTAAAGGAAATATTGGTAAAGAACTTTGAAATTGATAAAAACTTAAAGAAATGGTGTTGTTCACACATACATTTTCCAGATAAAACTCTTTTTCTCTCACACGGGTACTTTAGAGTATTTTGCAGGAATTTTGTACACGTTTCACACACCTCAATCTAACAAACATTATCCTATTTATATTAAAAATAAAAAAGTTGCTATCAACGGAAAAATCCTAAGACTAATGATACTTGGCTTTCTGCATATTTTTCTTTCTTCAAAAGCTTCCACGCGTCTTTCTGCCAAGCGGAATAACTGTCTGATTTTGAATTTATCCTTAATGTCGAAACAACACTTCCCTTCAGCCTTGTCGAATTTGTCGAAACATAACATATCAACTAAAAACTGTCAAAACAATGCATCATCTCTCTTTGTCGAAATGTCGAACACTTCAGTTGTCACTCAACTCTGTCGAACTGTCGAAATATTTCTTTAAATATATTTCTTCAACTCCATTCCTTTGCAAATATCTTCTTCTGTCAAAGAGCATCATTTTATCTTTCAAGTCATGGTGTCGAAAATATGTGTCTACAACGGTGAACATTGTATTTTTCATTGAAAAATACATTTTTAATAAATAGTGTCAATGAACAGTATAACTGTACACGAACAGTGTCGCATGAATAGTACCAACACATGAACAATACACGTGAACAATATCCATGAACAATGACTTTAAAAGTAGTAAAACAAGTTGGTTAATGCAGTATAAAAACTTGGTTAATGCAGTAATGAATTTGGTTAATAACGTTCAGGCATTAAAAATAATTTTAGTAGTCACCAAAGTTGGTTAATGCGGTGTAAAAACTTGGTTAATGCAGTAATGAAGTTGGTTAATAAATATTCAGAAAAATTTAAAAATAAATTACAAAAATAATTTTTTATATTATTAAAAAAAATATTATTATAATATTTCATTGTTCACCGTATTGGTGCACAGTGAAATACGGTGTAGGTGTATGGTTTGGGATAGGAATATCAGTTTTGTTTTTCTTTTATCCAAACAATCCAACCAATCAATATGAGAAAATGTCTTTTGTTCAAACAATTAACCAATCAATGTTATGGAATAAAGTTCTTTTGCTACACTATTTCCATTTTGCAAATACAGTGAACAATGAAATATTATAATAATATTTTTTTAATAATATAAAAAATTATTTTTTTAATATATATTTTTTAATTTTACTGAACATTTATTAACCAACTTCATTACTGCATTAACCAAGTTTTTACACTGCATTAACCAACTTTGGTGACTACTAAAATTATTTTTAATGCCTGAACATTATTAACCAACTTCATTACTGCATTAACCAACTTTTTTTTACTACTTTTAAAGTCATTGTTGTAACACGGTGGGAGAACTGACTTTAGTTAAATGTTGCGGATAGCAAGAGTCGCCACCGACTTTTATTTTATCCAAAGGAAATGGCATAAAAGAACAGGAAAAACCTTAAAAGATTTTTGGGTTCGGGGGGTAGGTTATGTAAAGGGAAGGTATTGGCACCCTTTACATTCATGGTTATCCATGGGCTCTTAGTTACTTAGCTCACTTTAAATTGTTTTTGAGAAGTGTAGTGTATGATTAAAAATTTTCTTAAGTACTTTATAATGATCCTTGTACGGATATATATAAAGACTTTGTTTTGAAAATTGTTTGAACATGTGAAGTGTTATGAAATGTTTTTTTGAAGGAGTGAGCAAGTACTTAAGAGGAACCTACCCTAATTTGAATCTTTACTGTTCTTAAATGTTCTTTCAATGGTAGGACTATCCCTATTATTAAGGAATAGGTAGTCATTACCTTGGATGTTGTAAGGGACATGTGAAGGGTCATCTATGATTAGGCAACTGTAAGGTGTACTTACCAATTCGAAGGGACTTATCATCTTTTATTCGAAAGGGACAAGATCATTTACAAAGGCAACCATGAAGGGACTTGATCTTATAATCTTTAAAGGGACAAGATGATATTAATAAGAGAAGGGACTTTGCTTTATACACCTTACTTGACCTTTTTGTTTAGGCAACATGAGAGGTATCCTTAAGAAGGTGAGATGGCGATCAAAGATCGACTTACGTGTGTGCGTGTACAAATTCAAATATTTATCTTATAATTAGTGATCTAAATTAATTTTAAGATACAAACATGTTTTCACTCTCTAATTTACTAACCATAGCAATTTAAATAAATAAACAATAAAAATACTATAACTATTACATAGCTTGTACAGTTACATTATAAGAAAACAAATTAAATCATGATAATAATAAATAATTAAAATAAAATGGTTAGTGATAAATCAATAATAATAAGAAGAAAAGGTTAGTACAAAATATAAAATATATACATTATAATTAAAATTAAACAAATATTTTTTTTATAAATTTTTTGATATGAAAATAACTAATAAAGATAAATTTATTTACAAAATACGATTAATGATTTAATTTAGAATTATTTACTAAGTATAATTAAACAAGAATAATTAAAATAACAAATTAAAGTTTTTTAAGAGAAATTAGGGTTTAGAGTAATTAGAAAATAAATTAGGGTTTAAAAATAATTAGGGTTTTAGATATAAAAATATTAGGATTTTTAATTTAATATACAATACTAATCTAATCATTAAATAAATATATACATAAATATTGTTAAAAACATATAAAGAAAAAAATATATTAATTGAATTGGTTTGAGAAAATAATATAAATTTTTAAAAGAGAATGAAATTTAATTAGAAAGTTATTTGGATATTTTTTATAGAATTTATTTTAATTGTTTTAAATAATAAAGATTTAATAAAAATAAACAAGAAAATAACAAAGAACCAAAAAACAGGACCTGGGATTTGAACCCAAGTCCTTTACCTGGATAACAAAGGGCAAGACCACTGGGCTAGCACGCGCTGGCTGATAGCATATTGCCTTCATTTGGTTTTGTTCTTATCCTGGAAAAATAAGACAAATTAAACCAAAAAAAACGCATTCGGCTGGTTTCGAACCCAAGCCATGGCCTTCACATACGCGCACACTTACCACTACACCATCAACGTCATTCATGAAATAAAATACAAACATAACTATATAATATATATTCAAATTTAAATTCTGAATTCGCGCCAGTCATCTTCTACCTTCAAACCTGCAAAATTTCCTGCGAATTTTGCTAGGGTTCTTGCTGCGAATTTTGTTTCCTAGGACATCCTGCGTTTTATCAAACATCAAGCAAACCACAAAATTTTATGAATTTGATGAGTGCAATACATTCCATGAGGTCCATACAACACAACCACGTTTCCAGAATTCATTTATATTTGACAAATCAAAGAACCCTAAAATGGCCGAAGAACCCTAGCCATGGTGATTCCTCCATCTTGTACCTAAAATCGAATTGATTTATCCAGAAAGTCTCCAAACATCGTCACAAACACAAATATAAGATCAAATTCAAGGAATAATGTCAATATTATAAGAATCGAAAAATTCAAAAATTGAATGAACATGGATTCGGTTTGCATGAATGAGAGTGTTTTAGATGTTGTTTATGATCCAAATACGTTCAATGAACATCAGAGAACATATTGCAATGCTCAAAACTTGTTGAAACCCTCTCTACCTTGGAATCCAAATGTGAATTTTGAAGTGATTTTGTGAAGTTTGAAACTGGTCTTTGAGGCTGCCAATTCGTGTTCTCTTGCTTGCTAAAGTTTGTATATATATGACACAATTGAATTAGGTCAGAAAATTGCATCACACTTAGGATATTTGGACTTGGAAAGATTGAAAAAGATAAGCTCTTAAATTTTGAATATTCTTGATATAAGCTTGCTATTTTAGGATGATTTTCATAACTCTTGTATCAATTAGATCCAAATAAACTTTATGACATTCTAGAAGACAAATCATTTTAAATCTTCACCATTTTATATTTTATTTGAATTTAAAATGATTTTTAATATAAAAAATCATAATAAATAAAAATAAAATGAATAAAATTATGAAAATATTAAATTAATTTCGTGCATGATGTCATGGAACCTATTGGATCACAAAAAAGTCAGCCCATTTGAAGAATTATGGTTTTAAGACCCCATTTACTTCATAAACCTCTCAAAAATTTCCCAACTTTGCAAGGGCACAAATCCTTCAATTTTAATGCTATGAAAGTGTTCTTAGACATTTTGGAAAGCTTAAAGAGTCCTATAACCAAACTCTTTGGTCTCATGTCCATATATTTTACCATTCTCAAGTTATGCTCTTTGGAAGTTGTTGACTTTTTGTTGACTTTTAAAAGGACCTATAATGTCTTAGCTCATACCTTCCAAATGAAGCATTTTTGGGCTTGTCTTGTGAGACACAAAGTTGTAGAGAATTCAATTTCCTTCAAAATGAGCTTTGGATGGAAATTTTTTGATGAAGCATGTGAAAGTTATGGCTGGTCAAAGTTCAGTTGACTTTTCCTATGAAAACCCTAATTTAGAAACTCCTGATTCTTGATGATCTGAAACTTCCTTGATGAATCATGATCAAACCTTGATCAAATGATGAATTTTACTTCATATACTTGATGTTGGCAAAAAATCATGAAGTTTGACTTTGGTTTGACCACAGTTGACCTCAGTTTGACTTTTTAACTGTTTTGACTGATTTTAACCTATCTGATCATCTGACTGAGCAAATCTTTTGGGAAAGTCTTGAAACTTGACATGGGGATTCTTGAACACATATAGGATGTTATGAAGCTCACTTGAAGTCTTGGAAGTCCACTTAACCTGATGAAAGTCAAAACCCTAGTTTATGATGCATTGCTTAGGAGGATGCATTGTCTGAGGGAATTGTCAAATCTTCTGACTAATTGTGAACTTTGTGAACCTCATGAGATGTCTTGTGAACCTTGTGAGCCTCTTAGTACACAATGACTTGTCTTGTGGAGGGCAAATTTTGGGGTGCAACAATTGTTCATGGATACTGTTCACGTGTACTATTCACGTGTTGGTACTATTCATATGACACTGTTCATGTACGGTTATATTGTTCACTAACACTATTCATTAAAAATATTTTTTAATTGAAAAATACACTGTTTACCGTATAAATACGGTGAACAGTAAATACGGTGTATGTATTGGTGTAAAAAAAGGGTGTAGGAATAGCAAACTTGTTACATGTTAACGCAATAATGTTAATATTATCACTGTGATAGTTACATAGACTTCATATTTATTTATAGAATTTCCTATTACACCTCGTGAGTTTTTTAGCCACCATACAAATTTTCTTTTTTTTCCCCAGATTTCGGATATGCACATCCGGACGCACCATTTAAAAAAAACGTTGATTCTTTTTTTCCGGATGTGCATATCATGGATATTTTTAGATCTACACGTCAGGAAAAATACCAGAACTTTAATTATTTTTTTAAAAACCAGTTTTCTTGGTTGGTTGCAGACGTTAATTTATCGTCGAAATTTAATATATATTTGAAAACATCCATATATATATATATATATATATATATATATATATATATATATATATATATATATACATAATGATACTACTGTCAAAATACAATACATAAATGAAATAGAATACATCAAACAAAGACTATTGTGTATGCCTACGTATCTCTATTGGCTCATCTGCTCCTCTGCCCCTACCCGTTGTCTTGACTCGATGTCTACGGTACTGAAGTGCACCCCAAGAAATATTAATAATATTATCCATGACAAGTCTTCCACCAGAGCCCTCAGGGAGGTGACCGTCTGCAATGGCCTCTTGTGCTATCTGCTTTATCTCACGACAGCGAGACATGACATTTTGCGTATAGTCCAGCTGAGATTGATGCTCTTCTAATATCTCCTGATGAGCAGTTCTGGGTGGCGATCCCACAATAATGGGTACTATGCATGGGTGTGAGACTCTATAGAACCACAAGATGTACCCGACAACAACACTCTAGTTTCTAGGGGCTCTGGTCGTCTGAGCCTCTTCCGGTACCAAGTGGTTCTGGAAGTCAGCATATATCTCATCTATCTCCAGGCGGGTCAAGCCTAGTGGAGCAGACTCAATAGGCATCTTGGGGATAGTTTGTGTGTAACCTAACTGACGCAAGACGCGCTCCGACAAATATCGAGAAGTGATGGTCGAACTGTATGCCAACCATCTTGAGAACAATAATTTCCGCCACATTTTTCAATTAATTTTTAAAAGGTGAAAATATTATAAAAGGGATCTATTCAACCCCCTTCTAGATCCGCGCCATCGTCTAACACAAATTTTAACCATTACAACAAAATATGCTAAAAGAAAGTGGAGAGAAAAATTGTTGTAACAAGGTCTTTCCAGCTCTATACCACGTTGACCCCACCATATTATAATAACCTGAAAAGCCATCTCATTCACCTCATACACTTGATCAAAGTTTTTTATGCTGCAATATACAAAACACACAAATTCATACATCAGCCAAACGAAACACATATACCACCTTCCACTACCATCCTCAGTCGCGACCCCACATGCCACTCAACAAACTTTTCACCCACACCATACAACCTTGAACCGTCTCCATGCTGCAACAACAAACAAATTCTAGCCTGTTAACAAATTCATCATATTCTTTCCAATATTTCATCCAACTTTCTCCCCAAGATTTCCCTCAATACCCTTCATCCTCTCTTATATAACACATTCCCTCTCCTCTCAATATCCAAGCTTGGAAAGCAATAACAAACCCCTGCAAAAAACCTTCAATAAACACCAAGCTTCACAAAACCAAAATAAAATCACCCTTCAAAACATAAACCTTGACTTAAAAATTCAAAACACCCTCAAATCAACAACCATACATCACTTTCGCACAAACCCAAACAAACAGAAACAGAACGAGAAAGAATCTGAGATGAGAGATTGACATGAAACCTTGAAACGAAACGAAAACAAAGTGAAAAGAAGAGAACCACAAACGAAATCTTCACCTTCAACAAACCCTCACCAACACAAACTAATCCTCCATGAACAACCGCTACCACCATCAATGGAAACCAAACCTAACGAACGAAGCATAAACCAAACATACCCGAGAGGTGAGCGAGATCGAGAAATCGACAAGAGTGAGAAAACGAACCGATTATAAAATGAATCCATTGCGTTGAAAAATAATCGAGAGAGCGAGAACACACTGTGAGTGAGAGAGAGAAAAATTGAACAAGAGGGAGAGACGAAATCAAGAGCAGGATCGCGTTTGTGAAGGAGAATTTGTTTTGCTTTGAGGTTGAAATTTCTCATCTGAAACGTGATGCAATGAAAATACGTGACCCTTTATTTTTATTTTATTTATTTTTTAAATATGCTGAATATGTTTTAATTCCCTCATTTGTTTATGTTTTTATTTTTATGGTTTTGTTGATGGGTTTGTAAGCCCATTTTGACTTCTGAGCACACACCATTAACCAACCTATTCACCCTCCTTGTTTTTTTTAATTCTCTCTCTCTCTCTTTCTTTTTTCTTTCTCATATTATGTCTTAGTTATTATTATTATTATTATTATTATTATTATTATTATTATTATTGATTTTCTTTTATAATTCCTAATTTTCAATTTTCTTAACGTGTTAAATCTTTTAGATTTCTTTACTATTAATTGTCATTTATTTTATTTTGGGCCGATGATATAAAAAACGGTCAACGATTTTGTTCAATTTCATTAAATCAACAAAATTTGATTAATATGAGGCCAACTTAGTTTAGTTTATTTATTTATCGTTTTATTTTCGATTTATTTTCCCTTTTGGAAATGTAGTTTAGTTTATTTTATTTATCGTTTTATTTTCGAGTTATGGTCGATGAACATCTAAATCTTGAGATTCGTCGCAAACCTTGAAATATAGATTAATGATGAAACCATCTTACTTTCCTTTTTGGAAATTCAAAATTAGTTTATTTTATTTCATTTATTGTCTTTTATTTTCAATTTATGGTCGATGAACATCTAAATATTAAGATTCGTCGCAAACCAACTTGAAATCTCGATTAATGATGAGACCATCTTTATTTCCCTTTTGGAAATTTAACATTAGTTTAGTTTATTTTATTTATCGTTTTATTTTCGATTTATGGTCGATGAACATCTAGATCTTGAGATTGGTCGCAAGCCGACTTGAAATCTCGATTAAATGATGAGATCATCTTACTTTTCCTTTTGAAAATTTAATTTAGTTTATTTTATTTTTGCATTTGGTCGATGAACATCATCATTAGAAACAACATTTTCATCCACATTTTCACCATTTTGAGCTTCTTCATACAACTTAAAAAGCATTTATGCCACTACATCAGGCTCCTCATTTACATTATCACCATTTCCTAATTCTTCTTCTATAGGCCCATCATAGTAATCTGACTTATCAAGTTTGTGTATTATGTAAATGTCAACACCTAAGTGAACCCTATAAAGATCAACTATTTCTAATGCGCCTACATCATCCTTCAATGAATTCATCCCAAACGTCGGGTCATCGTAATAGATATTCTCAAAATCCCTATAACCTAAGTCCTTAAGTGTACCAATCAACTCAAAATAACTCCATCTGTCCACATCCATTTTCAGCTCATCAACCTCTCCACTTTCATACAATCTAAGATCACCATCAACAAATTCACCATTATGATGAATTCTTAGTATAATAAACTCGTCCATTACACCTAATCAGTTTACAAACAGTATTATTAAAAACCCTAATGTATAAGATTGAAAACATGCAAAACCCTAGTTTTTTATACAAACCCTAATTTCTCAAATTAGCAAGACAAAGAATTCGCTCAACCCTAATTTCTCAGAAAATGAAGAAAATAAACATGAAGAACTCGTAGAAGATAAACATAAACGTGAACATGAAAATACACCTATTACCAGGGACAATTTCACCTTCATCGTTACACCAAACTATTTGCAGTGATGTTCACCACAATCTTCACCTCTTCTCTGCACCTCTAAGTCTAGACACTTGTCTTGCTTAAAATGACATTATACACACAAAAACACAAAATATAACATCTTAAACGCCACATCATTGCCATGTAACCCAACTAAAGCCACATCAAATCCATTTGGATACCGTATTTGCACAATCACTAACAGAGACAGATGAAAGGACTAACGTGACCCCTTTAAAAAAAT
This sequence comes from Lathyrus aphaca, assembly GCA_963966055.1. Classification (NCBI taxonomy): domain Eukaryota; kingdom Viridiplantae; phylum Streptophyta; class Magnoliopsida; order Fabales; family Fabaceae; genus Lathyrus; species Lathyrus aphaca. The sequence continues at coordinate 113,622,016 of OZ014521.1, read as the reverse complement.
TAAAGGATCAATTTGAATATTTTAAAAGTTAAGGGAGTAAAATAGACCCCGACCAAAAATTAAAAGACTAAAAAGAGAATTAAGTCAATTTTAATAGGGTTAAATATGTTTTTGGTCCCTCTAAATATCTCATTTTTTGAAATAGGTCCCTCTAAATATTTTTTTCAAACATTGGTCCTCCAAAACTTTTCCGTTTCAAAATCTAGTCCCTCCCGTTAGTTTGAACTAACAGAGGCTGAGTTGGCAGGCCATGCGTGCGTAAATAATTTGCTGATTTGTGTGAATATGGCCAACGTGGTTAATATGAAAAAAAAGAAAAGGTCCCAAGCAACGTAATCTAAGTGATGTGATTATGTCTTCTCCTTCTCAAGTTTCGATCCAAGTGCTGTGATTATGTCTTCTCCTTCTCAAGTTTCGAATATTTTAGTTTGCGAAAGTCAACTTTCAGAGTGGTCCCAAGCAAGCGTTGTTTTCTTGAAGGTGGTCTCGGGTTAGTAAATCTTGTCTGCCATTGTTGTACTTGTGTGGTCCCATTGTTTTCCATTTAGGTTGTTCGGTGTATTAAGTGTTTGTGTTTGTTACTGTGAGTAAAGAATTGGGGCATAGCAACATGTTTATGTTTTCAATTTAGATTTGGTGAAAATTCAGGGTTACTATAATTTCCTATATTAAACCTAAGTTAAATTATGTGTACAGGTAAATGGATAAGTTCAAGATAGTTTTCTTCACAAAGGATCGTTTTGTAAAAGATACTAACTTAAAATATGAGGGTGGGGATATATTTGTGTTTAGTGGACAAGAACCCGATTATTGGAGTTTCTTTGAGGTTGTTGATCTGGTGAAAATGATAGAACCTGAGTTTGATTATACTAAAGTTAACATGTGGTGGAAGCATGAGGGTGGTTTGCTTGAAGAAGACTTAAAAAAATTTATGGATGATGGAGATGCACATGAGCTAGCCATGTATGCAATGGATACAAGTGTGATGTAGAGATTTATTGTGAAGCTAAGGTTGATGGAGAGGAAAGTTTCATGACTACATATAAAGAGAAAGGTAAGGGAGTGAAATGTGTAGAAAAAGCTGAGTTTTTTAGTGAATCAAGTACTAATTCTATTGATAATTCAGTGGAAGATGTACACTTTGAGGATAGTGAAGATGAGAGGATGGCTGGTTTTGAAGAAGGTCTTGTAGATGTAACTGTCAATAGGGATGATGAAGGCAATAAGGAGGAGGTAAGGAAGGTAGATAATTCTGAAACTAAAGATGGAAAGAGTAAAGAAGATGACAAGGTGTTTATTACTCAAGAGATAGGTAAGGAGCATTTGATTGAGGATGAATATATAACAGATGAGCTTAATAGTGGAGGTGATGATGAAAGTGGTGATGAGAAGCCTTGTATTTTGAGGTATAATGAGGATGAGACACTATGCAAAGATTTTGCTTTCAAAGTTGGAATGGAGTTTTCATCTCTAAGACAATTCAAAGATGTTATTTTAGAGCATAATGTGTTGAATGGAAGGGAGGTAAAGTTTCAGAAAAATGACTCTAATAGATGTAAGATTGTGTGTAAGGACAAGGCTAAATGTGACTATACCGTGTTGTGTAGTAGGGTACTCAAGACCACCACATTTAGAATCAAAACCTTGTATGCAAAACATAAGTGTGGAAGGAAATTTTTTAACAACAATGCTAGAGCTGAATGGGTGGCTAAAGTTATTGTTGATGGTTTAAAGAATAATTCAAAGATGAGGTTAACTGAGGTGGTAGCTGATGTGAGGCAAAGGTATGCCACAGAGATCCCAACATGTAGGGCATTCAAGGCAAGAAAGATTGCAAGAGCCATTGTTGAAGGTGATTCTAGCAAACAATTTAGTCTTCTATGGTCTTATGGGGCTGAATTGAGAAAGGCATCAACTGGAAACACTTTTAAAATAAACACAAGTACTCCTACTGAAGGGATGGCTCCAAGATTTGAAAGATGCTACATGTCCCTAGATGGAACCAAAAAAGCTTTGAAAAACTCATGTAGACCTTTCATAGGATTGGATGGTTGTCATTTGAAACACAGGTATGAATGGATTCTCTTGATTGCTGTTGGGAGAGATCCTAATGATTAGTACCTACCAATTGCATTTGCTGTGGTTGAGATGGAAACTAAAGATTCCTGGAGCTGGTTCATGAAATTGCTAATTGAGGACATTGGTGATCGTAGGTGGTGCTTCATTTCTGACCAACAAAAGGTAGTTTTAGTATTTTATTTGAATGCATTTACTTTTATCATATTGAAACATTGTTATTGCCTGCACTTATTAATTATGATATTGCATTTACAATATGTAGTCTTACTGATATTGCCTGCACAAACAGGGTCTGGTCCAGGTTTTTAAAGAAGAGTATCCAGCATACGAGCATAAGTTTTGCTTGAGACACCTATATGAAAACTTTAAGAAGAAGTTTGGAGGTGGCACCTTGTATAGAGATCTCATGATGGCTGCTGCAAAAGCAACCTATTTTGAAGCACATCAGGCTAAGATGTCAATGATCAAAGAGATTAGTGTGGAAGTATTTGAGTGTATTGAATCAATTCCTAAGAACAAATGGTGTAAGCATGCCTTTCCTATTTTTTCTAAATGTGATGTTTTAATGAATAACTTAAGTGAGTCATTCAATGCAACAATCTTGTTACAACGAGATAAACCTATCATAACAATGTTGGAGTGGATTAGAAATTATCTAATGGGGAGGTTTGCTACACTTAGGGAAAAAGTAGAGGGTTATAAGGGAGTGATTATGACAAAACCCTTAAGGAGGTTGAATAGAGAGATAAATAAGAGTGCTACCTGGACAACAACCTATGCCGGTAGGTTGACATTTCAGGTCACCCATGTGTTGTTTACTGACAATTTTGTTGTGGACTTAGAAAAAAAGACATGTTCTTGTAATTATTGGGAGATTGTAGGTATTCCATGTAGGCATGTTGTAGCTTCAATATATAGGAAGGTTGATGACCCGTTAAAGTATGTAGACAAGTGTTATCACAATAACACTTATCAGGCCTATTATGGTGAGATCATAACTCCATTGAATGGAGGGAATTGGATGAGGTTGCACAAACTAAGTGGCAAAGAACAAACACTAGCCATAGATGCAAATTCTGTTTTCAATTGGGACATAACAAGAGGACATGCAAGAAATTGAAACAAGAGGTAAAATCAAATTCACAGACAGGACATGCTATTGCTGAGCCTACACAGCCTAATGTTGAAGACATTCTTGCCCAAGCTTCTCAGAATATACCCACACAAGCTAGTCAAGCAAATGTACCTCCAACTATGGCAAGCAAAAAAGGGTAATACTTATGTTGAGATAATGATTTTTTATTAAGTCTAATGCTAATTTAAGTGTATTCTAATGTTAATATCATATGTGTTGTAGGGGAAGCCCGAAGGCACCATAAACAAAGATTCCAAAAAGACCAAGGGAGCACAATCTAGCATTGAAGCAACAACTAGCAGAGGTAATGTGAAAAGAATTAAAGGGGTAGCAAAAAGGAATTCAACTTCAAAGGATGCACCAACTATGAAGAAACCAAGTGTGACTGAGAATGTAAAACCTATTGTCAATGAACCAGCTGTGAATGAGAATGTAAAGGAACCTACTGTCAAGGAACCAACAGTGCATCAACCAACTATGAAGGAACCAGTAGTGTAACAACCAACTATGAAGGAACCAGCTCTGCATCAACCAGTTGTGAAGGAACCAATTGTTAATGAAATGGATCACCCAACTGTGAATGAAGCAGATGCAGCTGTCAATGAAGCTGAGCCAACTGAGAATCAAACAACTGATGATCCTGAACCACAACCAATTGTCATTGAGAACCATACATCATTGGATGAGATCATGGCTGCCCTACTTAAAGGTGATGGAGTATTAGACATTCAACCTCTTAGAATTGATAGGTCACCTCTCAAATCATCTATCAACTCACCTACTAAGCCTACTGGAGCAAGAGTTTTTTTTTGGGAAACAACCAAAAGTGTTTAGAGCTACTCCTTTCAAACCACCAGGGATAAGAACAGCTTTATCAAGACCATCGAGCAGTGAACCTATCAAACATAGGACACAAAGCAGGTACAAATCTGGAAGCAATGTGTTACCTGAAAAAAGGCACAGTGAGAGGTTGAGGACTTTGAAGTCCAAGAACATACAAGGGCCTGGAAAAGAACCTGATGATCCACTGGTTATAGAAGAAGAAATATGCACAAGCAAGGGACAAACTGAATGAAGTCGCAAACCATGTTCTTTTTTTTTTTTTTAATTAAGTATCTAAGAAACAATTCTGGTGTGAAGTGTTTTTTTGGTTTTGGATTCAGATGTAATGCACTACTTGTTTAGTACTTGATGTTAAACAATTATGATATTTTTGTTGTAATGCACTTCTGGTTTAATGATGTACAATGATGCTTTGAAATTTTAATATCATATTTCTGGTGTAAATCTTACTGGTTTAACAAAATGTGTACCATAGCAGACCAGAAAAAAATCTGGATTTCTATGTATGCCTTTGTATTTCAAATCATCAACCTAACTACAATTTGTATATCAAAACAAAAATATATTGTGCAAAAAGAAATAAGTTCTCATCACCAGATTTCGAAACATATTTGTTCATAACATTCCAACATACCAAATTACAAAGTACCTAAACATTAAATAGTACATAAACATTACAAATTCAACTTAGTACCTAAACATTACTTGTTCAAAACAACATTAACATTTACATCTAAGAACAAAATACATGTTGACCAACATTGAAATTACAATACATATGGTCTTGAACTTTTCAAATAATTCCTCCTTCTTTAACTTCAGCTTCAACCTGGTGTTCTTCTTCAATGATGCTTCATAAAGCTTTTTAAACGTATCGACAAACTGCACATCTCTCTCATCATTGTTGCATTCAGATTCCAAAACTTTACCATGTTCCTTCTTTAAGCCATACTCATCATCCCAGACGAACATATTACACGTTCCCGCGTTCTTCAAAAATGGGCATCTCCAGAACAATCTCCCACTATTCTTTCCCTTCTTGCACATGTATGCAATCAAAGTACCCTTGCATCCACATTTTTTCTCTTCATTGTTGGTGGCAATGATGAATTGTTGTGACCTAAAATTAGTTACCCTAGATGAAGACGACATCACGATTTGGAAGAAGGAGAAGAATTTGTGGAAGTGACGAAGAAATGAAGAGAAAATATAAACCCTAGTTTACAAACTCTGTGAAAATATGAACCTTAATGTTTGACTACATATACACTGCAATGCATTCATTGCATTCACACGTGGATTCTTTTAGTTACACCATGACAAATTATTTACGCACACATGACCTGCCAACTCAGCCTCCGTTAGTTCAAACTAACGGGAAATACTAGATTTCGAAACGGAAAAGTTTTAGAGGACCAATATTTAAAAAAAATATTTAAAGGGACCTATATTTAGAGGAACAAAAAACATATTTAACCCATTTTAATATATCTAACTAATTTTAATATCATTTCGGATGTAAGTGCAAAATTATGAACTAAAGGTTTTTTTTTTATTTTTAGAAATACGCGTTTTTACATATAATTAGATTTTCATATCCGTAGACAATAAGGTAGCAATTCTGTTGTTGATGACTTGTATCTTATGCTGACCAAAGACAATTCTTTTGTATCTTTACCTTCTTTTGCAACCTTTCCTTTTCCTTATTGTTTCTATTACAAGTTTCAAACTTTCAAATCTCAACTCTCCAAATTTCATTTTTTTTCGGTTACCCATTTGATTTCACTTCACAGATCTCATGGCTGGTCGCTATGAAAGCAATCCCTTTGCTGAAGAAGAAGTTAACCCCTTCGCTGTAAGCTTCTTTTTTATTGTTAAAGTTGTGATTTTTTTAACTGGGTATGTACTGTTTTGTCTTGATCTTGATTTGGGACTTCAACTTTAGTTAAATCATTGTTGTTTTACTTGTTGATTTTCGGTTGACTTGGTATGTCTTTATCATGTTCTTGTGATTTGCTTGTAGATGCAGATGTTGTTATTGTGTTTTAGTAATTTTTATTGAGTTAGCACAAACGAATTATCATGTTTGTGGTGGGGTGGTTATTGAGATTTTAAAATTCATTGTTTATGAAAACGTTGAAATACCAACCATGTAGCATCAATTATCAACTTGAAACCGAAATTCGTGATGATTTATTTAGAAATGATTGTGAGAGACGGTCTCTCCTTTAATGGTGGATAAATACCGGTGTAAGTATCTAAGTGTGATTGGAAATATTTGTATCGGCTCTCATACTTTCACTAAATTTTTGATTCTGGTCCCTCGATTTCAACATTGATCATATAGTAGATAAGATGGTGGAAAATAGATCTAGGTACTTCAGGCATGTAGAGAGAATACCTATAAATTATGCGGTAAGGAGAGTAGATCAGATGGACAAGAGTCAAACAGTTATTCAGAAAAACTATAAGAGAAGTTATTCAGAAAGATCTCGAGATTAATGATTCAGATAAAAACATGGTTCTGGATAGAACATTCTGGTGAAAGTTGATCCATGTAGCCGATTCCACTTAATGGGACAAGGCTTGGGTGTTGTTGTTGTTGTTGTTTGATTTGAACATTTGTCCTTACAATTTCAAATTGAATTTCCATATTGATGATGATGATGATGATGTGTTAATGCCCTTTTTGCATTAATGGCATTGCATTATGATGAGTTGCTCTTTTATTTACTTTACTCGTACTAGCATCATAATGTCCCATCTCCCACCTTACAAGTCGGTTTTGTGAAGGTGAAGTTTAGTCCAACCCTAAATTAAGATCGCATTAGAGCCTATCCAAGATCCGTTGGAATATATGCTATCAGAGACCACTCAGGTCATGCTCCGGGTGTATAGTCCTGGACGCGATGAGTGTGTTGATAGTCCCACATTAGATGTGATACAGCCTGAAAAAGTGTATATAAATGGAAGGCATCTCTCATTACAAGTCGGTTTTGTAATGTCTAAGTTAGATCCAATCACAATTCTAATAAAGCTAATGCACTATGAAGAGATGAAAACTATGAACTTATAAAGTTTTATTAAGATATGATCTATCTGATTTTAGGGGATTAGAGTTTATGATTGAGGATTTTAGACCTCAGTTGTTTGGACTTCGAGATAACTTATTCCCCGGTTACATATTTACTATGTTTTCCTTGATTTTGGTTTCAACTAACAGGAACCAGCTGTAAGGGGAAAGACATCAAACCAATCAAACTACAGCGGTGGTGCATTTTACACAACAGTGAGTTTGTTAATCAAACAGCCATGTTTTTGTAAGATATATAGTACATGTGAGATACCGATAAACAAGTTCGTAAATCATTTTCAACTTACCTTGCCATACTATTGTTTTTAAAATGTCAGAATCCTGGAAGTGTTCCATCTGCTACAAATTCAAGGCTTGCACCTCTCAGGCCAGAGCCCGCTGATTATAATAATTACGGCTTTGGGGAAACAGTTGATATACCTCTTGATGCATCAACGGTATGCTTATAATTGATTTTCTCGAAATTCTCAGTTTTTTTTTTCAATGTATTGCGTGTATTCTTGGGAGAATTGAATGTGTGTTTTTTTCCTTCTGATTATTATTTATTTCAACTTTAGGATTTGAAAAAGAAGGAGAAGGAATTGCAATCCAGGGAGGCCGATTTGAAAAGAAGAGAACAGGTATACAATGGGATTTTCAATTTCTTCATCATTTAACTATGAATGTCAGGAAATTGACATGATTTTTATTATAAATTTATATATCCAAATACAGGATGTGAGACGGAAAGAAGAAGCTGCTGCACGAGGTAAATTATGTTCCTGTTCATATATTTGTTGAGAATGATTCAGTTGTTTATTTGGCTATCTATCCCTTTTAAATGCAATTGTTTACATTGCTATTGCTGCTTAATTCTTCTAATAGGCATTTACATTTTGTTTTGTAGCCGGAATTGTTCTTGAGGAAAAGAATTGGCCGCCATTTTTCCCAATTATCCACCACGATATTGCTACTGAAATTCCGGTTCATCTTCAAAAATTGCAATATATTGCATTTACTACACTGTTAGGTATGCAATCCTCTTTTATTGGAGGGGTTAGTTCTTGGTACCAATTATGATATTGTTTTTTTGTCAGAAGTTATTAAGTATTGTCGGCTATGAACCACGGATACCTAGGAGTAGGCGTGTCACTACGGCATGATACAGATAAGTCAGACAAGTGCTCCCAAAAAATGATTTTTTTTCTTTGGTACGATACTATTTGAATCGGTGTCTGATACCTGTATAACACTCATACAACATGTGTAGGATAATTAAGACAATTGTTTCCAAAACAAATTGTTTTTCTCTTTGCTTCAACACCCTTATACATTTATTGGACATATCTCACACATCTAAAATGGTTAAACATATATATTGAAGCAATGTTATCAATGAAGAATTAATAACATTAATTTTTATTAGAATATTTAACTCTGCTAATAATAGATAAATAAATGAAGCTCAAATACTCTATATGTAGCGGTGTCGGAGTGTGTGTGTCCGTATCGTGTCCCGGTGTTCATGTCGGAGTCCGTATTTCGTAGATTGTCAGAGTCATGTTATATCACGGTCATTGACTAGAAGTTATATTATGCAGGACTAGTAGTGTGCCTTTTGTGGAATGTTATAGCTGTTACTGCAGCATGGATTAAGGGTGAAGGTGAGTTTAGATATATAAAAGGTTTTATTCAGCTATATAGCAGATCAAATTACAAATCTATCATTTCAAAATCACATACATGTGAATCACGGCTTTGTTTGGTGTAGGTGTAAAAATATGGTTTCTGGCCATTATCTACTTCATAGCAGGAGTACCTGGAGCATATGTTCTGTGGTATCGTCCATTATACCGTGCTTTTAGGTATAAAAAATCAACGCTTACTTGCATTTAGCTATTTTTTCTAATAAATTATGCTACTGCAACAAGTTGAGATTTCTTTTATATAACATAAGATACTCTTGATTCTAAATATGCCCCTTTTTCATTGCAGGACCGAAAGTGCTTTGAAATTTGGATGGTTTTTCATGCTCTATCTGGTACATTGTTTATACCTCTTAACGTCAATCAGTTATCCTTCGAAAAGCTGAAGAAATCTAATCATCTTTGTGTCTTCTTCTGCTTACAGCTTCACATTGGGTTCTGCATTTTAGCTGCTGTTGCTCCTCCTATAGTTTTCAAAGGAAAATCCCTGACGTACGACAACTTACTATATGCACTCAATTTAACTTGACAATATTGCATCTTCGATGTTATTTATTTTGACGAGGAGATATCACTTAAATTCGTTTTCCTTGCAGACAATAATTTTCTTTAAGAAAAAAAATTAAATGACGAATCTTTGAAAGAAAATTTGTAAATATTGGACATCTGTATCAACACTCTTCACCCGATTCGCCTAATTTGAAATCTATGTGGTCCTACAATATCAAACCTGTAGGCATGTTGGTGAGAGTGATGTAAAATATAGTATTGAATGTGTCTGTTCATCTCTTCGAGTGACTGAAGTTATTATCAGTATTTATAATCTAATGTTGACACTGTCTACTTACGCTGATACAGGGGTATTCTCTCTGCCATCGATGTGCTTGATAACCATGCGTTGATTGGGGTAAGAATACTATTTTAATTGTCATATTTTATCAATTTTAGACATGCAACACAAGTTGGTACTTTGGTATTTGTCGCACGTCTATTAATACTCAATTTTATTTAAAATTTTGCTAATTTGACCGAAGTAAACTAATTATTCAATCATTTATTTTATTTCTCTGCATTTGCCTGTAGATTTTCTACTTCATTGGTTTCGGATTATTCTGTCTCGAAACACTGATAAGCATTTGGGTGATTCAGGTCTGGTTACACTGTTTCTAAGTTTCCAATTTTTTAAATCATATGCCACCGATATATTCAAAATCCATGATTTTCTTACAACATACAGCTTCTCACTTTTTCTTTGGTTGGCATACAGCAAGTATACATGTACTTCCGCGGCAGTGGTAAGGCGGCTGAGATGAAACGTGCGGCTGCAAGGGGAGCAGTGAGAGCTGCATTCTAAATTCTGAAGATAAATCATTTTGTGGAGAAGGCAGTATAGCATGGATGACTTTTGTTTGGATCAATATTTTGTATATTACTATATCCACAAATACTTTGAAGAAAAATATTACACTGAGTGATTTTTGAGTAGAAGTTTTGTTTATTCATTTGTTTCTCTGTTTACCATGTTACCTATTTATATGGTTTGTTAGAAACATTCAATAGTGAAACTCATGTCATTTTCTAGATATAATGCTTTTCTCAAGTTTTCTGACAGGTGTGTAATATTCATGGATACTAAACAAGAGAATACAAAATATAACCATTAAACTCTCAAACAATTCTTAGATAAATACAACTCAAGATTCACGTAATTTATTATAGAGAAAGAGGAGAAAAGTCCAGATCAAACTCTTCTCAGCAATGTCTCATAATTTCACTAAACTATATAATAAAAAGCAAGTTCCAACTCAGATCAACCATGTAATGTAATTTTATTTATGTTGTAAAAGGGTGTTGGAACAATATATGGTGGATTTCCTCAACAAGAAGCAATGCATTTCTTTTTGCAATCAATGGTGCAGCTACCACCTCCACCACCGCCACCATATCCCTTGCTGGAGTGACTGAACGATGAAAAACACCCTGCTGGACATGTGACCTTCTTCTGGTAACAAGGTCCTATGTCTTTGCAGATAACAGATGGTCCAATAACACCATTTATGGAGTTCCCTCCACTTGGACCACCATATCCAGCTCCGTATCCGCCTCCTGGTATGGTGTTGTCAAAACCTGGTATGCCAAAACCTCCTCCAGGTCCAAATCCAAAGGAGCCACCATTGCCATTTCCACCACCGCCGCCACCGTTGTTGTTGCTGCCAGCAGATGGTGAAGGTTTGGTTGATGATGGTGAAGGTTTGATTGATGGTGGTGAATTTTTAGCAAATGGTGAAGGTTTGGTTGATGATGGTGAAGGTTTGATTGATGGTGGTGAGGTGTTAGCAAATGGTGAAGGTTTGGTTGATGACGGTGAAGGTATGGTTGATGGCGGAGAAGGCTTGGTTGACGACGGTGAAGGCTTGGTTGATGACGGTGAAGGTATGGTTGACGACGGAGAAGGCTTGGTTGATAATGGTGAAGGCTTGTTTACTGATATGGATCTGCTAAAGGACACAGAGGTAGTAACCGTTAGCAACATACTGGTGATGAGCAAAACAAGGATGATTCCATGTTTCATTTTTTCTTTCATTGTTGAGTGAACAAATGGAAGAAGAGAGTGTATGTTTTTGGCAAGTGAAACATTTAAGATATGTTGATAGTAGGGAAGGAATCTTAAAGTGTGTTGGTGAAATGAAGGAAGAAAGCATGTGAAGTACACGCGGTGTATTTATGATCGTTTTGTTGGTTGTCTGCAATTATTATACTTGCTGACTTCACAATCACAGCTGCAGATACTAAAACTAGTCTGTTCAATTTCATTTTCCCTCGGTCCACGTAATTGATGAGTGTTCATTTATGGTTGAAATATGAATAGGTGGTTGAAATATGAACAACTGCTGCTATGTTACAATTTACACACACACAAATAGTTACACTAAGGTGCTTTGTACAATGCTGTTTGCAGTGAAACAGAACACGAAAGCTCAACATACGTAATTCACAAGATCATAACGCGTGTAGATTATTATAAAATAAGTTCCAACTCAAAGGCTGGAAGAGGACCAACTAGCCTCAACAGCATCTATGATTTTTTCGTGTAATATGGATCCGGCACAAGCAACTACACCACGATCGATCCCTTCTAAATATGAACCTTTGGAGAAGTCCAACGAACGACCCGTGACATCTGTTACTGTGCCTCCGGCCTCTTGTATGATGATGACACCAGCAGCATGATCCCATATTTTCTCCTTGTAACCACTCCTTGCAAATTGCATGAAGGCCTCAGCGTCCCCACAAGCTATTGCCACATATTTCACCATGCTGTAAACTCTTAATGGCTTATTACTGCATACAAATATCATGAATATGAGTTCTCTTATAGAATAATAACTTTTTCATCTTTGTATTTAGCAATAATTATTGGATCTTTCTAAGAGTTTTAATTTGATACCAAAAGATAGTGACATAGAAATGAACCTGAGACCAACACTATGAGCCAGTCCATCCATAAAAGAGTGGTTTGAAATTGAATCAGCCTTCTCAACTGATTGACACAAAGTGGCCAATCCTAGGTTGTCAATAGAAGATACAGAAACCTCTTTTGCATGGTTTGGCCACACAAACTTCTTATTAACATGATGAATCAATGGTTGGATCCAAGCCTTGCCACTACCCTTTTTGGCATAAACCACACAACCTTCATTCCATGTTTCAGACGTTAAAGGAATCAACTTAGATATAATCCTCTGATAGCTTTTCTGATAACCAAACCAATCCTTTCTTATAGGGTAGTCCGGAGATCCAAGAACACCAACCACCACTTCTCCATCCTCTATAAGCGATAAACCTACAGCATATTGATCACCACTTACGAATCCCAACGTCCAAAATCTTCCAGAAGGATCCCCAATCGAGGTGCGGCGACTAATGATTTCAAGAACCTCTGAAGTTCCAAGAGGCGATTTTAGTTTTACTGCTTCAAATCCAAATTGCGGCGCTTCAGATAGACATTCATTCACAATTTTCACCACGGGTTCTAGCAGTTCAGTTGCATTAGTATCAGAGAGAGTATGAACATCTTCGTCTTCAGCTAGAATCGAGATATTTTCACGTCCTAAATATGCAGACAATATACAGCTGACAATTGCTTTGACACACCAACCTATATAGTGCATACAGTTCAGTTTAAATCTATGATTGTAAATATGAATATAAATACAAACATTCACCTGTAACTGCGACCGGATAGCTACAATCCTTAGATTGTACCTGATCATTGCTACTAGGCTTGGAAATCAGAGTGTGTCGCACTTTCTTACTTAGAGAGCAAGCCATCTGCACTGCGCTGACAGCAACATCCAATTCTTTGGAATATTCCTCTGACGTCGTCACAAGATCAACCATTTGTTTGTCCTCCTTCATAAAGGGAGACGAATAATTTTGTTCGAATTTCGACACAAAACCGACGTGGCTTGAGAGGTTCTTATTATGACGGAGGGACAAGAAGTATGGACTAGCTTTTGGTTCTAAATGGGTGAATTTGAAGTAGTCAATTCTCTTTCCAAGTTTCAATATATGTGGTATGTTAGCACCTAACATGGAACAATATAAAGACATGTAGAGTACAGAACAAGTTATTGGAATGGTTTTTATCAGTTACAAGAGAATGTATCATTATTTATAGGACTTTTGTTTCCTAGCAAAAACCATAATTCATTTCATGTCATTTTCAGATACACAAAAGCAAAATGTATCAAAGACATGAAAATGTCGCTTGTATGAGTATATTGCTTCTTGTACAAAAACAAGTAATCTCATAAGTTGAAAAGCAAACAAAAATACTATAAGTTGGTTACTGTCAGTTATGTATATTATATTTTTGATGATAATTGTGTGGTTTAAGTTAGAACTATGGTTCCTGTCAAATCAAAAGATAGAGAAATATGGTAAGTGGAGACTTTTTAGGGAAGTGCTTTTATCCCTCAACCTTTTCTTAAAACACCTTCTTTTCCATTTTTGGATTGATCAATCCAGACAAAACCGTATTCTTAACAAGATTTGTCCCGATTTAAGCAAGGTATACAGAATTTTTGTTGTTGACATAAGTACGGTCTACATAATTTCTCTTAAACTTGTCTCATACATTTCATCAAGTACGTGCTTATCTTTACTTTGATGGCTACATACTTAATTCTCGTGAACTCAATTTCACAGCTATTATTGACCCATTTTGGAGCATGAATGAATCGCTGTTTTTTTATTGATGATGTTCACATGAGTAAGATTTGAGTCATAATGAGCTAAGCTAAGCATCATAAGATTAGTTGTGGTAAAACCAAATCCGTCTCGTCGGACATGTCTGTTTTCTGTACACTCTAATATATCTGTCGTCCCGTCCTATATTCTTTCGGGCTTTTAGTGACGCGAAATTAACATAAAATTTTACATATTTTAAATAAAAACATGCAATATGAATTGTTCATCCCATCCCATCCCGTCCCGCCCCGCCTTCATTGAAGGCTATAAAATACAAAAATTTATGTTCGCATCCTTAATTATATCTGCTTCATCCTATCTTATTATTTTAAGAACTTTTATTCATAACATTAATCATAACTCAACTCATTGATCATTCTATCCTTGGCTGCAATCGGAAATTACCAATTAGAGGGCCAAATAAGTCAATAATTATGGCTCATCACAAAATTGACAACACCCATCCACCAATTAGAAGGATCTCTATGTGTTTGATAGATGGAGTTTTAATAAATTTAACTTTAATAATTTGGTTAAAATAAAATTTTAAGTGATAATTTACTAATAGAAAATTTGAGAGCAAAATCTTCGTTGGAAGAAACTTTAAATTAAATTATCAAAATGGCTGGTTGGTTGTGTACTGACAAAATTTAGTTTTAAATAAATAAATTGAATATAAAGTAATATATATATATATATATATATATATATATATATATATATATATATATATATATATATATATATATATATATATAAATTGAATTGAATGATAAATTTTAAATAAAAATAATATTTAAGTTCAAAATTTATAAAATAGAACTTCAAATTACATTGAATAATTAAATTCATAGTCTTTAAATTAGATTCAATCGAATAGTTAAATTAACATTTATATATATAATCATTCAATTGAATCTAAAATCTATGATTTGGAGTAAGATAAAAAAATTTAACACTTTTGATCCTCGTGTTTTGACCAACTCATGAAATTACTCCCTGTATTTTAAAAATGCAGTCCCTTAACTTTCATGTTGGAAGCAAATTTAGTCCTACCACCCATTTCCCTCTCCAAAAACACTGATTTCGCATCTCTCCCATCGTTTTTCCTTTGTTCTTCATCACCATCACCATCACCATCCCCCAACTTCTCAGTGTTTATCACCACCATCCCCAAAAAACCCTAATTTCCTACTTTTCTTCTTTACTTCCATTTTACCCAAAGATGTCAGATTCATATTCCATTTCTAGCAGCAATTGTGCATCACGAAGAAGACAATTGTGTTGTTTTTGTGACCTTTATTCACCACTCACCACTTCATATGAAGGAGAATCATGGGCGGAGGTTTAATGGTCGTGGGCTATACAAGATAAAATAGAGATTATACAATATTGAAAGTTTATTTTTGAATTGGAAATTTTAATGAGTTTGAGTGTATATTCTGTAGTTGAAGGGACGGAATAAATGTAACTTCTTCAATTGGTACGATGAAGAAATGCCGGTGCATGCAAAAGAGGTGATTTTGTCATTAACGAAGAGAATTGATGAAGTTAAGAAGAAGGATAATTTGAAGCTCAAACAATATGAGGATTTGAAAAAGAAGATAAAGTTTTGGAAAAGATTGTTTGTTTTAGTTGTTGTGGTCATTTTGGGTTTGAGCTGTATTATTATGTTGAATGTTTGATTGTTACAGAAGCTGAATTTTAATGTACTATTTAGGTGAAGACTTAGGTTAAGGAGATGTCTAGTGTGATTTTGAATGCCTAAATGTAATTTTGAGTTGTATTATTATGTTGAAGACTATTTTATGGGATTATGTATAATGTAATTTTGATTGCATGATATAAAATTGTCATATGAGACGTTATTGTTGATTAAACCATAATTTTGAATGTCTAAATGTAATTTTGATTGAATCATAAAACTGTCATAAAACTTATATATGAGATGTTATTGTTGATTAAACCATAATTGTCATTACCAAACTGGCACCAAGCCTAAGTCATTACATCAAAATAGGCATTAACAGTAAGTCATTACATCAAAATACTAAGTCATTGCATCAAAATACTAAGTCATTGCATAAAGCCTAAGTTATTACATCAAAATAAGCATCAAGCCTAGCCTAATTGAAGTCTATTTTTGAGATGGTTGTGGAGCTTGTGATCCCTGAGACACAACAACCTTAGCTTCCTTAGCATGTGATTTTTGTTTCTTATTTTTCTGCGCAACACCAGATGATCCATTTGCATTTGATTTCTGCTTGTTTCCTCCCTCAGGGGTCTGCCTATCAACAACACTTTTTTCCTTTACAAGTCCTAGAGTTATGTCCATACTTATGACTTTTTTGCACTTAACTATCTTCATCTGTCTCGGTATCACACTAGGTTTAATTTTCTCATTATTGGACTTGTTCCTTAGATTTTTTGGCCTTCCCAATACCCTTCTCATTACTGGAGGATTGATGTATTCAGTATTTGAAACTGGCCAGAGTCTTGGACCATTTAAGGGTAGCACAATGTATGAGTAAGTTGCCACACATTGAGATTTCCTGCAATAATCAAATAGAGTTAAATTTACAGGCTAGTCTAACCAAATTGCAGACATACACATAAATAAATATATACATATAATAGGATGAAACAAAGTTTTCAACAACTAAAAATTGTACCAGATGCAGACAACAACTTATGCTCCATAGTCTCACCTGGCCCTTTAATCACCTCCACAAGTCCCTGCATATACAAGACAAATACATGACTACATAATACTCATAACTACATCTATGTTTGATTATATATATATATATGCATAATTACAGAAATACGTACCTTTTGCTGGTTAGATATAAATGAATATTGTCTAGGGATAAGTTGATTAAGATCTTCCAACAATAGTTCAACAAACCACTTCCATGAATCTCTTGTTTCAGATTCCACCACAGCATATGCAATATGTATCATCTGGTTGTTTCCATCTGAAATTCTAGTTATGCAGATACTCTAATGTCTTTTCTTAATGTTAAGACAATGATTACTGCATTTTAGGAAACAAGTGAAATACACATATGTTGTTTTGAAGTGATGCAACATAATCACCAACAGATGTTGAAACATTATGTCGGGACATCTCAATCAAGAACACAATATAGAAAACTGTAAATAACAAAATGTAAGACATAAGACACATCTTCAATGTCTTCAAGAGCTCACTCTCTATCCAACCACCTGCTGAAGCACATTCATTTTGGCACCACTATCTCTTCTGACAAGAAATACTAGTCACTCACACATGAAAACCATTATGCTATCAGTGAGGCACATAAGGATTGCCATCCTTACAGTAACAAACTATTGGAATAAAATCAAAGTCGGTTTGTTTTCCTCCCATCAGTGTCAGATACTGGACATATGCTTTAGAAAAGCATGACTTGCTAGACAAAGTCCTTCCACAAGATTTTAAAAAATAGACAGTCACCCAACTCTTCAAAGGAATTCATTCTCTATCATTCTCCCGTATGATAATCTGGAATACTCCTGATCAATTGCTAATTATCCACATGCAGACTTCCAAGCAATCAATATATGATCTACTTTTGTCTTCTCTACATTCTCCTTCCAAGGCAGACCTTCAACTTCCTCATTCTCCCATATGACTATATATACGCTCCTTAGGCAATAATGTAGGTAATAAGCTCCAAAATCAGAGCATAATTATCCTTCACCAAGGATATCCAACCCAGCTAATGTCCTAACACCAAGTTAGAACATCTTCCACTCACCAAGACAAAGTTCTTGATGTGCTCCACCAACTGGACTTACTATAGCATAGTAATCCAAAGAACTGAAGAAATTCAATCAACACTGCGCCACCAGCTTGAATAAGAACTCAAGAAAGAGAGAAATAAACTCCCATCCACCTTCAAGAAGAAATAATCTCCCCGAGTCTTCAACTTATCACCCTTATGCCCAAGAGTAACTTGTTCCAAGAAAATCCTTAAGACTAACCAGTTGCCACATGCTGATTATCTTGATTCTTTGAATCCACTTCTGAGATCAATCAATTGCCACAATTTGATCACCTCCTTCATGAATCCTCATATGAAAAATTCAATTGCCACATATTGTCTTCTTCATATTTGTCAGAACTCTCACAAAGATATCCTGATTTACAAAGTGAAACTTGATCTTCAAGTTACATGTATTTTCTTGCTCAATAGCAATACACACTTAGACTCCCTAAGCCATGGATAATGTAACATCTTATCCTCCCTATAGCTCCCGCAAACTTCCATGAGAACAATCTTTTTGAAGCATCACTGTTCATTCCTATATATCACCCTATCTTGAGTTGATGTGCCACTCCACCAACTGAGATTCTGATGTTGAACAAGATGTCAGAACATTATGATTCGACGTCTAGTTGTTAAAGTCATCTCCTTCTTCGGTCACTTGAAAGAACTTCCTCCCTTTACATAACAAGAGTACCATGCTCTCATAGACTTGATTAACCAACCAAGTTTGAGTAGACAACCTTCATTCTATTGATTTTGCAGTTATTCCAAACAATCTCACACATTGATGAATACCTGCAAGTGCTTCTCCAGATACTTAAAACCTTCCACTATTTGAATCTTCAGAAGGACTAGTTAGAAACTAACCCCCATAGTTGTACCAAGGATGCCACATTTCCTTTAGTAAATTTTGTCTTTACGAAGTGACTGATATTGCCACCTATCTGAAATCCTTGATGAGCATTCTGTAATTCCCTAAAGTACCTGGATCAGAAATAAACCAATCCAAGTAGTTATCAAGATTATGATGTCTTCATAGTCTTCCATCTCCATATTAAAAAATGCATCACCATATGGACAAGTCTCAGTTCTTTTCAGGAAAAGATGCAAAGCCAATAATCCTACGTCAAAAGCCTAGGAGACTTATGAGTGAATGTACAACCCCTTCCATGATTCTCTAAACCTCTGATGAAGAGATGTTAGAACATCTGATACAACATCCTCAATCTTGAATCACAGGGATAATCAAATCCGCACAAAGCAATTGATTTTTGATCCTTGTATTTATAACCCTTGTCTGATTCCAGCATATTATGAATATCACATAGATATTCCTCTTCATGTTGTCTTCTTCTGTTGTTGTACAAGTTGTTAAGATATCAAGGTTGCCTCCTTGACTCAAGCTCTTAAGATTCTTTTTGAACAAATCTTAATTAGCTTAACTGTGTGAACTCATCCTTAGGGTTAAGAAGTATGAGTTCTTCCTTGCACGCTGTTTATGGACGGTGAAAATAAATCACCTTTACTGTCTTCACTTCCATGCTTCCAACAAAAGCACCTCCTAGTCTGAAGAATAACTAGAAGACTCAAGAATACGACTGAATTTCCTTGATTGGACTTGATCATCATATCAAGTGTCTTCAACAACTTAGCCAACAAGAAATCATCAAACCCATAGAGCATGAGTGTGATAATTCATCTTACCCCTTCTATCTAGTTTGACTTTAGCATACATGATGACACCACTCAACCATGTACCAAGTTACATAAGACTCAACCATCACAATAACATCCCTCTGCTCCTGACTTTAGAATGTTATGCGTCTTCAAATTGGTTGACATCTACAAGAACTGAACCAGGTAAGGACAACTACAATATTTCTTTAATCATTACTCCAGTTTCTCATACTACTGAAATTCTTCAATCAGAATATATGCAATGGAATCACTAAAGAACAACTTCGACTTGCCCTAGACAAGATGTCAAAACATCTTTCAGGACACTATCCAAGAGAACCACTCCTTCTGTTTGTTGTTGCAGAACCCTTCAGACAATAACTCCTCCTGTTTAATCACCAGAAAGTACTTTTTGGATCTCATCCAGAAACAGACCAGGATGCCTGCTCTGATACCAATTTAAATTCTGGTTATGCAGATACTTCAATGTCCTATCTTAATGTTAATACAATAATTACTGCATTTTAGGAAACAATAGAAATAAATTGTTGTTTTGAAGTGATATAACACAATCACCAACCGATGTTGAGACATCATGATGAGACATCTCAGTCAAGAACACAATACAAAAAACTGTAAATAGCAGTATGTAAAGTACACATAATATGTTGACCCATTTTAGTGTTAACAAACCTATATCTGGGGGATACCAATCTAAGATGAAAACTTCACTATCTTGTAGTATTACCCTAAAGTTAAACTCAAGGGTTACAACTTTATCCTACTCACTACCTTCAATGAACATATTTATCTAAGGCTAAACTCTAGTCATTTACAACCTTTGATACATGACTCCTTCTCACATCCTTCATCACCACCTGTGATGACTCTGTCTTCTGCTGATTTTCAGAACCGGTCACGGTTTTTCTTGACCTACAAGTTATCCTGGACTTGCTTCAAAGCTTCATCCTAGAACATTACACAAACCATTATATAAAGGCTTCTGGTTGTGCCCCTTGTATCTCTGCCTTCCACCCTGCATCCCATATTGCAGAGAGGAAACTTCTAACTCCTAAGAGAGCCCTTATTTTACAAAGTATTTAGGTTAAACAGTTATAAGTGATACTAAAGTTACAAAGGTTATTTTAGCCCTAGGTCTAAGTCTTCTTATATAGTATCCTATTGTTGGGCTTTCTATCTTTTCTCCTTGACCCACTTTGCAAATTCGCACCAAATCTTTGACAGATTTGTTAAGAGATAAAACCCGCTATATTAAAAGGATGTCCTGGCATGTTATTGAGACATCTTCTTTAACTTCTTTAATCCTGAGCAGATTTTTTTATCTTTATCATATCAATGTTTTACCAAAATTTAGTCAAACCACAAGAGCTTTCACCATCCTTTCCAATAGATGCCATGAGTTGACCACCATGATCACCTTTCAATAAGCAAGCATCCAACCCTATTAAGGGTCTATATGTGTGAGCAAATGCAGCCTTACAAGCTTGAAGGCAAATATAGACCCTCCCAAAAATAGGCCCTACTTTAGATGTCCCACATTTAATTATCATTGTTCTATTAGGATTTGACCTTCTAATTTCCTCAGCCTAATTCCTTAAGTGTGCATATAGTTCACTAATAGCGCCTTCTATCAACTCCAATGTTCTCTTCTTTTCCCTATATGCTTGGAAATGGTTTATAACATTCCACCTATGGAATGCCTCATCAGCCAATCCAATAGATTTGATATGTGGAGTGTGCCTAATCAATGGAATAAACTTTTTTGCAAGCCAATTAGTTCTAGTTTGTTTGTTCCCAATAAACCCAACACATTCATGGTATTTTTTCAAACTTGTAACTTGCCAATACTGACTTCCACTCCTTTTAGCTACTAACGTATGATATGGACAATGTAGTTGACGTTTCACAACCACCATAATAGCGTCATTTTTCTTGAACCATCAAATTGTCCCTGTCTCCACAGCATGATCCCTTACAACATCCATAACAAGTTCCTTGCAAGTAAACTGCATTCCCATCTCAAACCTAACAGGATCACCTCTCTCAGCCACTTTGAATGTAGGAAATTTTCTGTTATGAACAATTCTATCATCACTTTCAACAGGAGAGTGTAAATCACTTTCATCATGGTCAGACTCTTCATAGACAACTTGTGTGTCATTCATGGTTCCCCCTCTTTGTTTTTGTCAACAAATGTCTCAATTGGGATTTCATGTCAATCCCATTCTTCTCCATCAACAATCATATTATACTCACTTTCATCATCACTTTCTACTTCAGTTGCAACATATTCTTCATCTTCACTTTCACTTCCAGCCTCCCCCATAACATCTTCATTCTCAGCCTCCCCTACATCCTTTTTCTCAACACTATCCTCGTCCATAACTACTTCTTCACTTCTGACATCTACTTTATCACCACTACCCTTCTCCATAATAACTTCTTCACTTCTGACATCTTCTTCCTCAACACCACCCTTCCCCATTACAACTTCCTCAACACCACCCTTCTCCATTACAACTTCCTTAACATTAGTGCATTTCTCCATAACAACTTCAACATCAGAATTGGCTCCATCTTCTACTACATCTAAGGGACCTTCATCACCAAATTCAACTACATATAGAATAACAACTTCGTGTTCAACAAATAATTCCACTAACTTGTACCCTTTAGCATCTGATTCAAGCTCTAACAGTTCAACATCATTACTTAGAGGCTTGAGTCCACACTGAAATGAGAGCTTTGGATGTTGATACCATAAACTCTTAAACTTCGTATATCATATACTAAGCACCAAACTCTGATTATCCTTATAGTTCACCCAATCAACATCTACAGTGTCTTCCATCTCATAGACTAGACCCTCTACATACACTTTAACAGGTAATGTTACAAACCTACCCCCATGATTAATACGAAACCTCAACTCCTGTTCATCACTTGGCCTAACCATATGACAACGACAACAACAAGAAAACTCTAATCGACGAGAACTCTACACAACATAATACAAATCGAGCAAAAAAAACCCTAATTTATAAGACCATATACATACCTGAAGCAATATTTTGATTTCTCTTTCTCTGTCGTGAACGAAGGATGATGAAGACGAATGCAAGAAGAAGAAGATGAAACTCACTCTGAGGAACGAACGTAGAAGATGGAGCAACACACTGAAATAAATTTGTATGACTTTAGAAATGTTGTTAAATGATTATAAACTTCAATTTCCACATATGCAATTTCCACGCAAGTCTCTTATTGCCACATCACTCAAAAAAGTGATGATTCAACATTTTTGGAGGGGTAATGGGGGTAGGATTAAATATGCTACACAATTATAGTTAAATAACTGTTTAGTTCATTTTTAAAATACAATGACCAATTTTGTGAGTTGATCAAAACACGAGCACCAAAAGTATTATTAAGACAAAAATTTATCATATAGTAAGTTGATATATATATATATATATATATATATATATATATATATATATATATATATATATATATATATATATATATATGAAAGTAAAAAATTTATAATTTACACATTTTTCCAGTCCCAATTATAAATATTGTTTTATTAAAATTTATTGTATAAAAATCCTTACTTATGATAGTGACCATATATAAGATAGATAATTGATCATAACTTGTAAGATTCATGTTTATCATTTAAGATTCAGTTATCATAGTCTTCATACTGTAACTTGATTTAACACCCTGTACCGAAAGTTAAAACAAATTCATTTGATATTGCCAACATAATTATCGACATTCTGAGAGAGAAAAGAAAAAAGAAAGCAGTTGGATAATAACACGAAGCCTAAAATATGTCATTTTTTGGATATAGTTGCAATTACTATTAATAAAGCACTTCTTACTTATATTCTATTATTCCTCGTGACGTGAAGCATATGCAAGTATGATCGCATCAATTCCGTTGCTTGTTAGGAAAAGTTTGAGTCAAAATTAACAAGACAAACTGTAATATCTTATAAATAATCAATCATGACTACATTATAAAAGATAATAAATTTTGGGTCTTTATTGGCGGCCCAAGATAGTTGCCCCAAACGAAAACTTAATTGTCGTGCCATCCTTCTCCGATCTATTATCCAAAATACCACCTTTTTTGGTATTTCAAATTTCAACATAGAAAATTAAATCATGTACCTCTACACTTATTTCTCTATTCTTACATGATTTTAAATATTTTAATTTTGTCCTTTCAATATTTATTTAATTATTTTAATTTTTACCGTAAAGTCAGATTAAAAAAATATTTTCTTAATCGGATGTTGCTCTCTTGAGTTTTCCGGTTCGTATATATTTTTTAAAATTTTTAAATTTTAACTTTTACAATATCATTAAATAAATAATTAGTTAGTAATAAATGTGGATTTTGTGATCATTAATTTATTTTAATTGTGTTAAAAAAATACTAATAAAGAGAGGAATATAAAAAACGGATAGTATATTGATTTTCCTTGTTTATTATATATATATATATATATATATATATATATATATATATATATATATATATATATTTTAACATTGTCTTTTTAGTTCTAAAAGAGTTTTTTTCCTTTAAATAGTAAAGAAATATACCAAATGATAATTTTTAATAAGTTTCAAAATAATATATATATATATATATATATATATATATATATATATATATATATATATATATATATATATATATATATATAAATTTATTCATTTATATATAAATTTTTTATTTTAGTTTTTACAATTTTTTTCGGTTCGTATATTTTTGAATTTTAGATTAAAAAAAAATTAAAGTTTTGTTTTAGATTTTTTAATTTTGTAAAAGAAAATATAAATTTAATCACACATTAAATAAATCTAGATATGAAAATAAGTATAAAATAAAAATAAAACAAAACAAAAACAACTCTTATTCTTTTGAAACTTATTAAAAATTATCATCGGATATATTTCATTATTATTTTAAAAAAAAACTCTTTTAGAACTAAAAAGTCGATGTGGATATATATATATATATATATATATATATATATATATATATATATATATATATATATATATATATAAATAAACGAGGAAAGTCAATATACTATACGTTTTTTTCTTCCTCTCTTTATTATTATTTTAATACAATTAAAATAAATTAATGATCACAAAATCCACATTTATTACTAATTAATTTTTTATTTAATGATATTGTAAAAATTAAAATTAAAAAATTAAAAAATATATATACAATCATTCAAAGCAAATCAGTTCTTATGCTTCAATCAAGTCGCTTTGCTCATCAGCAAATAACCGATTTTGGAGCATTTAGATCCATCTTCTGACCATACATCGTTGAAGGTCGAGTGTCGGGGAATCAAGCCCTCCACCCACCCAAAGTCCAATCGTTATTGGCAACTACCAGACCAAAAAGTCCACCAAGCTGGCACCTTTCAATCGCTCATATGCATCATTATGCATCATCAACGTCATAAGCATCATTTACATCAATCATTTACAGCATGTGCATGATGTGCATACCTAAACAAAAACAAACCTTTTTATTTTCCCCAACATTCTTAATTTACATCTCAGTGCATAAACATTTGCATCGTATCTCCATCATTATGGAATACCATTTCAAAAACAAACAAGCATAGTTACATAATTCAGGATTCAGGATCAACACGAGTGTCCAGTCCTTTCCCCAACGGAAGTCAGGATCATATCAATCGAAGATTCCAGGCATCTCCTCGGCGGATTCAATGGCCGTATTTAAATTTCGTTCGCCTTATCATCCTCTGGTGATAAGTGATTTTACTTTCACTCATTTCGCCTTATCATCTTCTGGTGATAAGTGATTTTATTTTTAGTCTTTAGCCTATCATCCTCTGTTGATAGTGATCCTTTATTTTTCTGTCTTTCGCCTATCATCCTCTGTTGATAGTGATTCTTTATTTTTCTGTCTTTCGCCTATCATCCTCTGTTGATAGTGATCCTTTATCTTTCTATCTTTCGCCTATCATCCTCTGTTGATAGTGATCTTTATTTTTCTGTCTTTCGCCTTATCATCCTTTGGTGATAAGTGATTTTATTTTTCAGTCATTTGCCTTATCATCCTTCGGTGATAAGTGATTTTTTTTCAGTCATTTGCCTTATCATCCATCGGTGATAAGTGATTTTACTTTCAGTCATTGGCCTTATCATCCTCTGTTGATAAGTGAGTTTATTTTCAGTTATTTGCCTTATCATCCTCTGTTGATAAGTGATTTTATTTTCAGTCATTCGCCTTATCATCTTCTGGTGATAAGTGATTTATTTTGTCAATTTGATTCTTGCTGTGTCACTCATCATTTCCAGTTTATTTCATTTGCTATTTTCACAATTTCTTTCTTTGTCGGACAAATTTGGAGTCGGTTAATATCTAATTATCTTATACCTTGGAAGATTGAACGCAAGCCAGTTCATCTTATTCGGCCTAAGTCAATTAGATAGGGGCATCTGTCATACCTCAAATTTGTCCTACTTTCTTTTTTGCTCTATTCATCTTAGGTTATGGGTCATTGTGTACGCGCTCTTTATGACTGATATGTGTATAGGTACATTAAATCCAAAAGGGAATGGGATTCATTTATCAGGCATTACAAGTCATAATTAATTGAGGTTCATACAAGCATTCTTCCTTAAGATTTATCAAGTTTGTTCAAAGAGTAGATCGAGTCTTTCTTATATTTTGAAGAATCTAATTTGATGAGGTTTAGATTTGAATGTGAGAGGCTGCACAAGTGCAGATTTTTTAAGCACATTTTGAATACATGTTGAGCTCGTGGTGTATGGAAGCAATGGGTTCAAATTTATAAGCCCATTTGAATTATGTCTTGCTTTCTTTAAAGTAATTATGTTTCCTTTTGAAACAAGCACTCAAGTTTAAAGTTGGGAAGTTACAAAGCAGCGGGTTTCTTGTTGTATAATGACTAGAGTCCTTGGAGTACCAAAAAGCATTACACTACATGAGGATATCTACTGGAATGGTCAAATTTATGCATATATTTTGAAACTCCCAATAGGCCCGATGCAAAGTTTTTAGATGAAGCTAAACAGTAGAAAATATATATATATATATATATATATATATATATATATATATATATATATATATATATATATATATATATATATATATATCAAATGTGTATATTTGAAAGGCATTCTAAAATCATGACGCCAAACTCAAAAATTTTAAAAGTGGCAGGAGGGACCCTAAATTTATCTCAGAAAATATTCAAATTAGGGTCTGTTTATTCAAATATTCCAGCAAGTTCACAAAGTGCACTGTCTTTTTACCATCTCATTCACATAAAACGCCCAAAGGCCATGAGAAGCAGATTACAACAAATTTCCGAAAAAAAGAGAAAGAATAAAAATATGCAATCAAGGCCTTGCTACACTCCCAGCCATACTTCAATGGACCTCACGTTTTCAAGCTTCTTCCAAAGCATCACCACACTGCAAAATTCAGGCTTTGAAGCTTTCCTTTACTTGCGGTGAACTCCATAAGGGTATCTCTGCCTAGGTCCCTCCAAGCAATCTTTAAAGCTTACCTCAAATCTCCATTGATTCCACACCAAAGCACAAAAAAAAGACCGTGTACATGACGGAATAAAGAATGTTGACATGAGATGGATAAAGCCGTATACGGTAACCTGAGACATCAAACCAGAAACCGAGTCAAAGTCAGAATTTTCGGAGTATTATGCAGCAAATATTAAATGATCATAAGAGTTGATTACCTTGATGTTAAGCACGGACGGTAGCATTCTTTTCTTTCACCCAAGTGTTCTTAGCTAACAAACCTCTCCATTTGAACTCAGGAACAACGTAAAAGCTCGGGAGAATCATCTATGTGCACTTTCCATAAAATCAGAATCATCTTTGTTGCATAGGACGGAAGCCATTGAACATAATTCATATGACCTGAAATCTACGACAAAAGAGAACTGAAATAAGATCAGGATGTCAATTGATAATGCAATTAAACTCTACTGCAATGACTTTGTCTTGTATCACAAAAATTCACCTGGTTCAATAACAAGATATCTCAATTACAGTGCATGCTAAAAGTTGATTCAAGCTCTTCATCAAGTTGCGAACATCCTTTCAAACTCCCAGCCAGGTATACGAGCAACCGCATATCAATCTCCATGTCAAAAACATTAGCACACAATAAGCAGCGATTAAACGCATATGTCGGTTTCTTTATAAAAAATAGAAAGTGTTATTGACCTGCCTTACGTTGTGGATGCCTATTGAAAATTATGACTCTCACCAAGTTAATACTTCAGTTTCTTCCTCTCTTGCTAATGTTCTCTCCATCAGCACCAACCTGCATTAACATGCTGATAAAATGAGTATTATAAAGAAAGAAGAACAGGGCAAGTCAGAGTGATATAAAATCGAATAAATTAAGATTTGTATCAGTAAAGAAAACTTTCACAAATTCACAGTGGTAAAAGTCAGTGAAAATTTCAAGAGGGACCACACCTTTTCTAGAAGGAATTCTCACTCACTACAGACAAAGAAATTGGATTGAGTCATAATTTTAGTGGTCCCTACAAATCAAAAATAATCAATCAGCACAAAATCAGGGATTCATGGGAGGTCGTTCTAACAAATTTAATGGCAATCCTTATCCAAATAGCAAGAGCTCACACATGTGAAAGAATATGCATTTTCTTCACACAAATCCGGACCTCTTTCATTCATCCTATATATATAGCCTTCAAATCATCTGCAAAAAAAAGAAAATCAAAACCCTAGCCACATATACTAAAAACATTAGCAGCAAGAATTTTTAAAGAAATCTCAAAAAACTCAGAAACAATAAAGCAACAGCAAAACAATTCCCCCCATTTCACCTTTCTTCAACCATTCTACCTCCCTTCAATCGAACCAAAACCACAAAACAACCACGACACCGCCATCACCGCAACAACCTCTTCACCACTGTCATCCATGAACAATCACTCAAACCTTCAAAAATCTGGAAAACAAAAAAAAAACCCTTTTCAGAGACCGCAGAAAATCAAACCTGAAAACTTCACGAAATCCGAGTTGAGTAAGATTAAAAACAAACTGTGAGAGATCCGATTCCACCGTTGAGAGAGAGACGGATCCGAGCCGAGGGAGATCAAGATTTTGTGAGACCGAAAACACGCACCACCACGAAGCCGCCATTGAAACCCCATTTGAATCTGAGAAGTTTCACGAGCAAGTGAGAGAAGCCACCGTGAATCCACGCGATTGAGAGAGACAGAGATGGACGAACAGAGGGAGTTTGTTTGAGGGACGCCATCGCACGATTCAGTGAGGGAGGCCATTTATGTTCATCAGAACCACCGTTGGAACCAAAGTTGAGCCAAAGCCGAATCGAGGTCTGCGCATGTTTGAGAAAACAGAGGCTGAGTGAGCTGCTGCCGTTTTGGAGCATATAGGGTAAGGTCTGGGTTTTTGAAACGTTTTGTTTGTAAATCTGTGTTTGATGTTTGTTTTCACGATGTTGATATCTCATTCACCTTTATTTATTTTTATTTATTTTTATTATTATTTTATATAGGTTCTTTTGTCTTGGATTGGATTTCTAAGCCTATTTTTTAAAAGAAATTATTTTCTTGTTCATACGCTAGTCTCTTATTACACCCTTTCTTTGTTATTTATTTTATATTCTGCCTATTTAATAATGTTTATAATTGTTGCTTAGTGCCAATTTTTATCACGTTTCGTTATTACATTTTATTTTAATCGGGCCAATGACATAACAAAAGGCCGATGCATCGCCCGATTTCGTTAAATCGGTGATACTCGGTCAATATGAGGCCTTCTTTTTTTATTATTTTATTTTATCCTATTATTTTTATTTTGAACAAAGACTTGTAATGTAATTTATTTTATTCATTATTCTCAATTTATTTATTATTTATATTTATTCTTCTATGTTAATATTTGCAATTCAATTCAATTTATTTATTTAATATCGCATCTCAAAATAATGTTCAACTCCTCATAGAATGATTCTAACCTTGAATCAATTCTAAGGAAGTAAATGAACCAAATTTCGACGCGTCCCAAAAAGGTCCAACGCCTTCGAATAGTTGTCTCCGATTAAAAAGGTCGAACGCCTTCGAACAGTTCAAAAACACTGCACACACGCTTTCTCTTGGGCGAATTACAACGAGACCCCTTTATTTCTCGCAATCCCTTGTATTTAT
This sequence comes from Lathyrus aphaca, assembly GCA_963966055.1. Taxonomy (NCBI): domain Eukaryota; kingdom Viridiplantae; phylum Streptophyta; class Magnoliopsida; order Fabales; family Fabaceae; genus Lathyrus; species Lathyrus aphaca. Next base: position 113,592,161 of record OZ014521.1, on the reverse strand, counting down.
CATGTATCCCTCTCCCATTACTTTGTACGCATTTTATTTTCCGTATTTTATTTAATTCTGAATCCTTGGTCCAACGCCAAGCGATTTCACTCGCTCACTCGCACTTTATTATTCAGTTATCGTTTATTAGGATCCACCTTACCTTGCGAGCCGAGCGTTTTGTGCCTCGCTAACAAACCACAAAATAAACCTCCATTTGCATGCACCCTCTAAACCTCAAAAAAACCAAAACGATTCTCTTTAGATCCAAACCCTTGATCCAACGTCAAGCGGTCATTAGGAAATAAAACACATTAATAAATACGAGAAGATTTGTACGCCACGAGCCTTAAGCGGTAGAAAGGAGGATAACGAGCTCTTGTTACTCGCTCCGATTATTTCGACGCAGGACGCTCGTCTTGTTGGACGAGATAAAATATCCATAGCCTTTAGTACATTCCAACTCCTAAACCCTTTCATCGAAGAAAGGTAATAAAATCAACAACCAATCATCTGTAGTAGGCCGAACTACGAGGCTCTGACTTTCCCATTGCACACGGGAGTACGTAGGCACGAGGATCTCAATCCTTGCCGAGCACCTAGGATCAATATAACTTATAATTCAAACTCATTTCCCTCTAGCACGTAATTCGTTTAAGCATAGACATCCTTTCGCGCATGATAACTTAGATGGTTCCCATCGAGTACGATGGATGTAGGGGGTGCTAATACTTTCCCCCTGCATAACCGACTTCCGAACTTAGGAAATGGTTCCGTTGACCTTGTCCTTATCTCTCTCTTCCCGGGTTGTATCTATATCTCCCATTTCCCTCTTCGGGAATAAATAGAATTAGGTGGCGACTCTTCAGTCTGTCCAGCGCGCGGCTCCCGTCCTTTCGGATCGCGTGAGGTCGTATTTTTCGGGGTGCTACAGCTGGCGACTCTGCTGGGGACTGGTTCATCCCTATGCGAGTCAAGCCTAGTCTAGGTTCTCATGCTTGTTTGGATGTTTGTTTTTATGCATTGCTTGTTTATTTTTATCGCTTTCTTTATCGCATTCCATCTTATATATCTTGTGGCTCCTTGGTACTATAATTTGGATCGATACTTTCCAAAAGAAACTTGAGGGAAAAGGCTCTATACTCGGGCTTACAAGTACAAACATAAGTTAGCGAGGTTGTGTAGTATGGGCTCCCGAGAGAACCACTCTCGTGGGTTGTCGATACGAAAACCTCACTTGGAGTAGATTCTAATGAGAATACTGACAACCGTCAAGTCCTTGACGTGTGTGCTCAGTTGCTTTCATTAGGGTCATCAACTCTGAGGGCCTTTAGAACCTTTTGGTTAAAGCATCGGTTGATGGTTGCGTAGTATTGGGCACCAGGGTTCGCCCTTGCGTGGCTCGATACGAAAACCTCACTTGGAATAGACTTACTCAATGAAGTTGATTGACTGTCAAGAATATATAAAACTGACACGTGCATCAAACAATTGAGAAAGTTCCATAACTCCAGGGCTTTGTTTAAACCTCGTGTCGATGATCGCATAGTATGGGCTCCCGAGAAAATTTGCTCTCGTGGGTGTCGATACGAAGATCTCACCCAAAATAGATTCATATGGCAAAGTCAATCAAAAGTCATGCTTATGGCGTGTGTGATGAACAGCCATATGAATTGATAACTTTGGGATCCCTAAAACCTTAGAGTCTACCCAGTGAGTTCCTGATCAGAGTATCCTCCATCTGTACCTTGGCTTCATGAGACCCTGATCTTGTGATCCTGGATTCTAATATTGCATATCATCTCATTTGCATTATTTGTTCATTTTGCATTTCATTCCAAAACCGAGAACTCATTTCATGTTCCTCCATCTTCAGTAAATCAAGCTGGTTTCCCGACGCCCGTATCGTGCTAGACGCCCGTACTTAACTCGAGCCAACACTAGAAGACTAATGGACGTGATTCAAGAAGAGCAAGCTGCTATGAGGGAAGAGATTGACTCGGTCAAGAGCAAGATTGACCAGATTTATGAGACTTTGCAAGTTTTGGCAAGAATGGAAGAACGTCACGAAGCTGCTGCCGCAATGAACAATGCTCAAGTGCAAGGATCTACCTCGCGTGCAATGCCTTCAGTTCCAGTTCCAAATCCTTTGGTCTATGGTTTGACTCCAGGCTTCACTCCTGTTGTTGAAGAGGTCACTTCCCAACCAATACCTGCTTCTGGTGTTACTATTGGTGCTATTCCTCAAGCTCAACCTATTCCAACTCAAGTCCAGTTTCCTCAAGCTGAAGAGAATCATCAAGGGGAGTATGAGATGCATACTGCTGTTCCAATCACTAGTCCCCATGCTATTCAAGAATCTGAAGCTATGAAGATGTGTCGCGAGTTAGCTGAAAAGCTCCGAATCATGGAAGGACACAACTCAACCTCTCTGAGTGCTTCAGACATGTGCTTAGTTCTGGATGTTGTGATCCCTGCTAAGTTCAAACTTCCAGAATTCGAGAAATACAAAGGCCTCAGCTGTCCTGAGCTTCATTTGAGGATGTATTGCAGAAAAATGGCCGCTCATGCCAAAGATGATAAGATCATGATCCATTGCTTCCAAGACAGCCTGTCTGGAGCGTCTTTAGAATGGTACATGCAGCTCGAGCGCAACAACGTTCGTACTTGGCTTGATCTATCTGATGCATTCAAAAAGCAATATAAGTACAACACTGACTTAGCTCCTAACCGTACTCAACTTCAGAGTATGTCTCAAAAGGAGAGAGGATCCTTTAAGGAGTACGCCCAGCGCTGGAGGGAGTTAGCTGCCAGAGTGCATCCGCCATTGGTCGACCGTGAATTGATCGACATCTTCATGGGTACCCTACAGGGGCAATACTACGAGAAGCTGATCAGCAGTGTATCTTCTGGATTTTCAGACATGGTAATGGTAGGAGAAAGAATTGAAGAAGGTCTGAAAAGTGGAAAGATTCAAGGAGGTTCTAGCAGCCAAAACAATGTCAAGAAACCTTTCAACGGGTATAAAAAGGGCGAAACAAATGCCGTTTCTGCTGCAAGTGGGAATTTTCAACAGAGTGCACCTGCGCCAGTTCCCTACTACCAGTATCCCTATGTTGCTGCTGCACAATATGCTCCTATGCCATATCATCCAATTCCTCCAATGCCTTATCAACAGGCCTTTCAAGCTTTATTTCCGCCCCAGATGGCTCATCAACCACGTCCACGTCCTATGGTCGCTGCTGCGCAATATGCACCTGGACCATACCAGCAACCGGCTTATCCACAACGGCCTGGTCAACAACAACAACGCGCTCCTCAACAACGTCCACCATATCAACAAAGAGGATATGATAGATACATTGATCCCCTGCCTATGACATATTCCGAGATCTTTAATCAGCTGATGGCAAAAGGATCTCTTACTTTGAGAGATATGCCACCTCAGACTGGTAATGCCCGGAACTATGATGCTAATGCTCGCTGTGAGTATCACAAAGGCGCTCCAGGTCACACAATCGAGAACTGCCATGCTTTCATACACATGGTTCAAGATATGATCAACTCGAAGGACCTCACTCTCACTCCAAGAAATGCAAATGTCCAGAATGATCCAATGCCGCCGCACGGTGCCAACAAATGAAGACATTTGAAGGGGTTGTTGAAGACCAAGCTGAGTAGTCTCCAACTTTGAAGTATTCAATCAAGAGAAGTTCATTCCTCAAATCAAGGCAGCCAGTGCCATTTATTGTTTTCGCATTCCTGTTATTTTGTAATGTTTGTTTAAGTACTATTTGCTCTGAACATTGTTATCTGTACTTGGTTATGTTAATGTTATGTTTATGCATGTTTTGAATCAATCTATTCGCATTCGCTCATCATTTATCATTTATCACAAAAATCACAAAAATATTTCCTCACTGCACTTTAGCAAATATTTGAGGGAGGATGATGAAAACAAAATACCCATAACTGTTGTGGTATGCTTTTGGATAAAACCTTGTCAATGATGTACATGCATTTGTTCAAATCCCCAAACACTGGAGATATAAGGAGTTAATCCCTAGTCAACCACTTCGAGCCTAGAAGTAGGAGTTTCTTTCGGATACAACCCTTACATCTAACCCGGGGCAGGGTAGTTGTTCAGTTAACCCGACTACACTTCAAATCGCAAGATGAGACATCCCGTCAGAGGACCATCAACAAATGATTTGTCAGTCACAACACTCAAACAAAAAAAAGAAAAAAAACCACTAAGTTGAGCACCCGAAGGGAGACTTAGACGAAAAAAAAATCAAAAGAGGAGCCCAAATCCACAACAAAAAAAACAAAACAACGATCAGGGACCCCCGAAATCAAGACTCAAATGGTCACTAGTAAAATAAGATGACTGTTATTTTCAAGCGAACTTTAAAGCTTCACCTTCACTCTTGCAAAGTAAAAAACAAATGTATGTGTAGAGTTAACTGAACTTAGAACTGAAGAACATCACAGAGAAGGGATGGGTACAAATCAAACTTTGAGCCTTATATCCTTTGTTTCTCAAAACCGTTAACCAGACCACGTTACAACCCTAGAAAGACCTAATTGAGGCGCGATTTATTTTGAAAGCATGCTACCAACAAGGTTGCGTAAATTGACTCCCATATATTTGCTAATCCTCAATCTCGATTGCACATTATTCTTGCTGCATTTTTACGTACTTGCTAAATCAGCACCTCGTTTGGACTAACAGTCCATTCGTCACACAATCACAATCATTCAAATAATTGACTTTTTTTTCCTCAAAACTTACATGAACTTTACATTAACACTACCATTTGTATATGAACAATTTAATTGCAAATCAGTGCTTGACATCAGTGTAATCCCAACAAGGGGCAATCAAAAGAGGAATTTGAATTAATACTTCTTCAAAATCAGCTCAATTAGGGGGAAAACCATTCTCAGTGGCCCAATTAGGGACAAATCACCTTCAAAGGCTCAATCAGGGGCAGGTCATGTCATGGCCATTATCAAAGCTTCCCCACCAGATTTATTTCAAATACCCTACAGACAGGGGCAAGCAAACAAGGAGCAAATCTTCTCATCTCTTCTCCCTAGCTAAACAAGCAGATTTTGCTGGACGTTGGCAATCATTCAAAGCAAATCAGTTCTTATGCTTCAATCAAGTCACTTTGCTCATCAGCAAATAACCGAACTTGGAGCATTTAGATCCATCTTCTGACCATACATCGTTGAAGGTCGAGTGTCGGGGAATCAAGACCTCCACCCATCCAAAGTCCAATCGTTATTGGCAACTACCAGACCAAAAAGTCCACCAAGCTGGCACCTTTCAATCGCTCATATGCATCATTATGCATCATCAACGTCATAAGCATCATTTACATCAACCATTTACAACATGTGCATCATGTGCATACCTAAACAAAAACAGACCTTTTTATTTTCCCCAACATTCTTAATTTACATCTCAGTGCATAAACACTTGCATCATATCTCCATCATTATGGAATACCATTTCAAAAACAAACAAGCATATTTACATAATTCAGGATCCAGATTCAACACGAGTGTCCAGTCCTTTCCCCAACGGAAGTCAGGATCATATCAATCGAAGATTCCAGGCATCTCCTCGACGGATTCAATGGCCGTATTTAAATTTTGTTCGCCTTATCATCCTCTGGTGATAAGTGATTTTACTTTCACTCATTTCTCCTTATCATCTTCTGGTGATAAGTGATTTTATTTTTAGTCTTTCACCTATCATCCTCTGTTGATAGTGATCCTTTATTTTTCTGTCTTTCGCCTATCATCCTCTGTTGATAGTGATTCTTTATTTTTCTGTCTTTCGCCTATCATCCTCTATTGATAGTGATCCTTTATCTTTCTGTCTTTCGCCTATCATCCTCTGTTGATAGTGATCTTTATTTTTCTGTCTTTCACCTTATCATCCTCTGGTGATAAGTGATTTTATTTTTCAGTCATTTGCCTTATCATCCTTCGGTGATAAGTGATTTTTTTCCAGTCATTTGCCTTATCATCCTTCGGTGATAAGTGATTTTACTTTCAGTCATTGGCCTTATCATCCTCTGTTGATAAGTGAGTTTATTTTCAGTTATTTGCCTTATCATCCTCTGTTGATAAGTGATTTTATTTTCAGTCATTCGCCTTATCATCTTCTGGTGATAAGTGATTTATTTTGTTAATTTGATTCTTGCTGTGTCACTCATCATTTCCAGTTTATTTCATTTGCTATTTTCACAATTTCTTTCTTTGTCGGACAAATTTGGATTCGGTTAATATCTAATTATCTTATACCTTGGAAGATTGAACGCAAGCCAGTTCATCTTATTTGGCCTAAGTCAATTAGATAGGGGCATCTGTCATACCTTAAATTTGTCCTACTTTATTTTTTTCTCTAATCATCTTAGGTTATGGGTCATTGTGTACGCGCTCTTTATGACTGATATGTGTATAGGTACATTAAATCCAAAAGGGAATGGGATTCATTTATCAGGCATTACAAGTCATAATTAATTGAGGTTCATACAAGCATTCTTCCTTAAGATTTATCAAGTTTGTTCAAAGAGTAGATCGAGTCTTTCTTATATTTTGAAGAATCTAATTTGATGAGGTTTAGATTTGAATGTCAGTGGTTGCACAAGTGCAGATTTTTTAAGCACATTTTGAATACATGTTGAGCTTGTGGTGTATGGAAGCAATGGGTTCAAATTTATAAGCCCATTTGAATTATGTATTGCTTTCTTTAAAGTAATTATGTTTCCGTTTGAAACAAGCACTCAAGTTTAAAGTTGGGAAGTTACAAAGCAGCGGGTTTCTTGTTGTATAATGACTAGAGTCCTTGGAGTACCAAAAAGCATTACACTACATGAGGAGATCTATTGGAATGGTCAAATTTATGCATATATTTTGAAACTCCCAATAGGCCCGATGCAAAGTTTTTAGATGGAGCTAAACAGTAGAATATATATATATATATATATATATATATATATATATATATATATATATATATATATATATATATATATATATATATATATATATATATATATATCAAATGTGTATATTTGAAAGGCATTCTAAAATCATGACGCCAAACTCAAAAATTTTAAAAGTGGCAGGAGGGACCCTAAATTTATCTCAGAAAATATTCAAATTAGGGTCTGTTTATTCAAATATTCCAGCAAGTTCACAAAGTGCACTGTCTTTTTACCATCTCATTCACATAAAACGCCCAAAGGCCATGAGAAGCAGATTACAACAAATTTCCGGAAAAAAGAGAAAGAATAACAATATGCAATCAAGGCCTTGCTACACTCCCAGCCATACTTCAATGGACCTCACGTTTTCAAGCTTCTTCCAAAGCATCACCACACTGCAAAATTCAGGCTTTGAAGCTTTCCTTTACTTGCGGTGAACTCCATAAGGGTATCTCTGCCTAGGTCCCTCCAAGCAATCTTTAAAGCTTACCTCAAATCTCCATTGATTCCACACCAAAGCACAAAAAAAAGACCGTGTACATGACGGAATAAAGAATATTGACATGAGATGGATAAAGCCGTATACGGTAACCTGAGACATCAAACCAGAAACCGAGTCAAAGTCAGAATTTTCGGAGTATTATGCAGCAAATATTAAATGATCATAAGAGTTGATTACCTTGATGTTAAGCACGGACGGTAGCATTCTTTTCTTTCACCCAAGTGTTCTTAGCTAACAAACCTCTCCATTTGAACTCAGGAACAACGTAAAAGCTCGGGAGAATCATCTATGTGCACTTTCCATAAAATCAGAATCATCTTTGTTGCATAGGACGGAAGCCATTGAACATAATTCATATGACCTGAAATCTACGACAAAAGAGAACTGAAATAAGATCAGGATGTCAATTGATAATGCAATTAAACTCTACTGCAATGACTTTGTCTTGTATCACAAAAATTCACCTGGTTCAATAACAAGATATCTCAATTACAGTGCATGCTAAAAGTTGATTCAAGCTCTTCATCAAGTTGCGAACATCCTTTCAAACTCCCAGCCAGGTATACGAGCAACCGCATATCAATCTCCATGTCAAAAACATTAGCACACAATAAGCAGCGATTAAACGCATATGTCGGTTTCTTTATAAAAAATAGAAAGTGTTATTGACCTGCCTTACGTTGTGGATGCCTATTGAAAATTATGACTCTCACCAAGTTAATACTTCAGTTTCTTCCTCTCTTGCTAATGTTCTCTCCATCAGCACCAACCTGCATTAACATGCTGATAAAATGAGTATTATAAAGAAAGAAGAACAGGGCAAGTCAGAGTGATATAAAATCGAATAAATTAAGATTTGTATCAGTAAAGAAAACTTTCACAAATTCACAGTGGTAAAAGTCAGTGAAAATTTCAAGAGGGACCACACCTTTTCTAGAAGGAATTCTCACTCACTACAGACAAAGAAATTGGATTGAGTCATAATTTTAGTGGTCCCTACAAATCAAAAATAATCAATCAACACAAAATCAGGGATTCATGGGAGGTCGTTCTAACAAATTTAATGGCAATCCTTATCCAAATAGCAAGAGCTCACACATGTGAAAGAATATGCATTTTCTTCACACAAATCCGGACCTCTTTCATTCATCCTATATATATAGCCTTCAAATCATCTGCAAAAAAAAGAAAATCAAAACCCTAGCCACATATACTAAAAACATTAGCAGCAAGAATTTTCAAAGAAATCTCAAAAAACTCAGAAACAATAAAGCAACAGCAAAACAATTCCCCCCATTTCACCTTTCTTCAACCATTCTACCTCCCTTCAATCGAACCAAAACCACAAAACAACCACGACACCGCCATCACCGCAACAACCTCTTCACCACTGTCATCCATGAACAATCACTCAAACCTTCAAAAATCTGGAAAACAAAAAAAAAAACCTTTTCAGAGACCGCAGAAAATCAAACCTGAAAACTTCACGAAATCCGAGTTGAGTAAGATTAAAAACAAACTGTGAGAGATCCGATTCCACCGTTGAGAGAGAGACGGATCCGAGCCGAGGGAGATCAAGATTTTGTGAGACCGAAAACACGCACCACCACGAAGCCGCCATTCAAACCCCATTTGAATCTGAGAAGTTTCACGAGCAAGTGAGAGAAGCCACCGTGAATCCACGCGATTGAGAGAGACAGAGATGGACGAACAGAGGGAGTTTGTTTGAGGGACGCCATCGCACGATTCAGTGAGGGAGGCCATTTATGTTCATCAGAACCACCGTTGGAACCAAAGTTGAGCCAAAGCCGAATCGAGGTCTGCGCATGTTTGAGAAAACAGAGGCTGAGTGAGCTGCTGCCGTTTTGGAGCATATAGGGTAAGGTCTGGGTTTTTGAAACGTTTTGTTTGTAAATCTGTGTTTGATGTTTGTTTTCACGATGTTGATATCTCATTCACCTTTATTTATTTTTATTTATTTTTATTATTATTTTATATAGGTTCTTTTGTCTTGGATTGGATTTCTAAGCCTATTTTTTAAAAGAAATTATTTTCTTGTTCATACGCTAGTCTCTTATTACACCCTTTCTTTGTTATTTATTTTATATTCTGCCTATTTAATAATGTTTATAATTGTTGCTTAGTGCCAATTTTTATCACGTTTCGTTATTACATTTTATTTTAATCGGGCCAATGACATAACAAAAGGCCGATGCATCGCCCGATTTCGTTAAATCGGTGATACTCGGTCAATATGAGGCCTTCTTTTTTTATTATTTTATTTTATCCTATTATTTTTATTTTGAACAAAGACTTGTAATGTAATTTATTTTATTCATTATTCTCAATTTATTTATTATTTATATTTATTCTTCTATGTTAATATTTGCAATTCAATTCAATTTATTTATTTAATATCGCATCTCAAAATAATGTTCAACTCCTCATAGAATGATTCTAACCTTGAATCAATTCTAAGGAAGTAAATGAACCAAATTTCGACGCGTCCCAAAAAGGTCCAACGCCTTCGAATAGTTGTCTCCGATTAAAAAGGTCGAACGCCTTCGAACAGTTCAAAAACACTGCACACACGCTTTCTCTTGGGCGAATTACAACGAGACCCCTTTATTTCTCGCAATCCCTTGTATTTATCATGTATCCCTCTCCCATTACTTTGTACGCATTTTATTTTCCGTATTTTATTTAATTCTGAATCCTTGGTCCAACGCCAAGAGATTTCACTCGCTCACTCGCACTTTATTATTCAGTTATCGTTTATTAGGATCCACCTTACCTTGCGAGCCGAGCGTTTTGTGCCTCGCTAACAAACCACAAAATAAACCTCCATTTGCATGCACCCTCTAAACCTCAAAAAAACCAAAACGATTCTCTTTAGATCCAAACCCTTGATCCAACGTCAAGCGGTCATTAGGAAATAAAACACATTAATAAATACGAGAAGATTTGTACGCCACGAGCCTTAAGCGGTAGAAAGGAGGATAACGAGCTCTTGTTACTCGCTCCGATTATTTCGACGCAGGACGCTCGTCTTGTTGGACGAGATAAAATATCCATAGTCTTTAGTACATTCCAACTCCTAAACCCTTTAATCGAAGAAAGGTAATAAAATCAACAACCAATCATCCGTAGTAGGCCGAACTACGAGGCTCTGACTTTCCCATTGCACACGGGAGTACGTAGGCACGAGGATCTCAATCCTTGACGAGCACCTAGGATCAATCTAACTTATAATTCAAACTCATTTCCCTCTAGCAAGTAATTCGTTTAAGCATAGACATCCTTTCGTGCGTGATAACTTAGATGGTTCCCATCGAGTACGATGGATGTAGGGGGTGCTAATACCTTCCCCCTGCATAACCAACTTCCGAACTCAGGCAATGGTTCCGTTGACCTTGTCCTTATCTCTCTCTTCCCGGGTTGTATCTATATCTCCCCTTTCCCTCTTCGGGAATAAATAGAATTAGGTGGCGACTCTTCAGTCTGTCCAGCGCGCGGCTCCCGTCCTTTCGGATCAAGTGAGGTCGTATTTTTCGAGGTGCGACACAATGCATTATCGTGAAAACAAGAGTCTGACATAATAGTAAGTGTTTAAGTTGACAAAAGAAATTACAAATGAAAATTCAAATGTTCTCAAAGCCTCATCCTCTAAACTTGTCACTCCAAATGTCTAGCAGCTTCAATGTTTGATGGACGATAAGAGAATTCAATCTAGTCTTCTGGCGTAACCTCGAGGACTCATTCGTCAACCATGTCTTGAATCTTATTCCTCAATGCCCAACAATTATTAGTGTCATGTCCAAGACTATTGGAATGGTATGTACACCTTGCATTAGGATCGTAGCAAGGAAATGAAGTAATGGGTTTCTGAGGAGGGTCTCTTAACGCAACCAGATTCATCTCCAACAAGCATTGCAAAGTTTGCGACATTGGCGTGTTGATTTTGATAAAATTTCTTTTATGTTCCTTGTGTTGAGGCAGATTAATCCTATAAGGCCTTCTTCCTTTAATTGGAAGACTATCAGTAGTAGCCTGTCTCTTTCCTTCTCTTATCCTCATCTTTTTTTCACCCAAGTCAGCTTGTTTCATCGAAGGTTGACTGATGATTAGATTCCCGAATCCGTTGTCTTGAAGTTTATTAACGAAGACTTTTAGCTCTTCTTGCCCCTGGGCTAAGTTTTGGATAAGAGCCACCTGACCATTCATCTGGATTCTCATCTCTGCCATCTCAGCTTGCATTTGTTCCAACTGATCATCCTTGTTATCTTCAGGATTCTTATTTTTCATGTCCTTAGTGAGGAGGGATTTCAACTATTCTCTCCCCTTGGACAAATCCAGGATCACTTCTTGAAATTGGGCGTTCTGAGTTTGTAGATCTTTGACAGTTTGTTCGAGAGCCATTTCCACTAAAATAAACAGCGAGAAGATGAGAAACCTGTCGCGGAAACCTATTATGCAATGATATGGTATGTAGATGCATATGCAATGTTTTCAAGGACCACATAGGATTTAAATTTGTTAAAGGAAAACAAAAACAAAACTTTTATTAGTAAGTTCAAAATATAACTGCCCATTGGGCTTACAATGAAGGAAAACAAGAAAAGTTACAAAAAAAAGCATTTGAGACTCAAGTCTCCCATGGACGCTTCCTCTTTGTGTTGAGATATGTATTGAGGTTCCGCTCTTCGTGAAGTTTCCTTGCTAGCTTTAACACTTTCTCCTTGCTAGCATAGAACTGAGCCTCAAAATTATCCCTTTGCTCCTTCAATTGGATCCAAGATTTATGCAGCTCTTCCAGATCAATAGGCATGCCAGGATGAAGAATGGTATAAGGAACATCTCCTTCAACAATAGGTTCAACAATCACCGGTAGAACATCAGGATATGGCATCATAAGAGTCTGAGCACAAGACCGCACCCATCTGAGTTAAGGTTCCATAAGGATGGAGTATTTTGGTTCCAAAGTGTTGGTGTTAATCTTGTTCTCCATGCTCCAAGCACGTATAAACCTTTGATGGTAACTTTGAGGATCGTTGTCATAATCAAACACAATACCTTGAATAATCATATCACAAGGACCATCACTCCGAGCATACCCAAACCGACGTAGTGCTAAAGAAAGATTATAAGTGATACCTCCCCTGATGCCAAGGAGTGGCACATTAGGAAATTATCCACAAGTCAATAATAGTGATATTTTCCATAGATCGGGAACACCAATTAATATCTGAATAAGAGAGTGACATTATCCTTCTAGACCATCTCAAACCTTGTTCATTCTTCATCACAGATCGATGAATGTGTGAAATAAACCACCTTGATAGTAGAGGTATGCAACACATAAGAGTCCCTCGCGCCTTCGTAGTACGAGTGTGAAGAGAGTGAAAAATATCTCCAAGCAAGGTAGGCACAGGATTATGAGTCAGAAATATGTTAATTGCGTGCACATCTATGAATCGGTCCGGATTAGGGAACAACACTAAACCATAAATCAACAAGGCCAAGATCTCCTCAAAAGCATTATAACTCATCGCATCCAAGAACACCTGAACTCTCTCTATTAATACTTTAACAAGAATACCTTTAACTCCACTTCTTGTTTCCAGTACAATGTTTGACTTCTTCAGATGTAAAGCTGCTGCAATAATTTCTGGTTAAGGCTCATTCTCTAAGTGTGTGAAATATTTTTGATCAAGAATAGGAACACCAAGTAGTTTGGATAATTCTTCCATTGTGGGCACCAACTGATAATCGGGAAATGTGAAACAGTGATGTTTAGGGTCAAAGAACTGGAATAAAATACTCATCCTATCTTCAATAAACCCTGAAGTAACCAGATCAAGTAAATAACCATGCTTTTTGATGTATTGAGATCTCTTAGGAACTTTTGAGACTAATTCCTTAAGCTTGGAAGATATCCTTACAAAGTTGATTCAGATAGTGTTTCTGCGAGCGGAAGCCATAACATGTAACAAAGAACAAAGATAAATCCTTTGGTTCTTGAAATGGTTAGTGACAATTTTATGTTATGATGTCATGATGTTATGATGTTATGTTTAAAGCAAACAAGTGGAAAACACAAACAAAACACACAAAGGCCATATGTTTAAAGGCTTGCATGAAGTTCATAGGTAAGTACCCTTCCCACTAAAGTTTAGTTGATTCAACCTGTCCTAGCAATAGTAACTGGGTTCTAAGGAATCTCAATATCACTGATTCTTCTCAAAGTTTATTTCAGTGTGGCAACTGTTTCACCAACCAAAACATCCCAAGATTAGAATCTCAATGAGTGTAGCATCGATTATCCACCAACTTTAGACTGCACCAAAGCCGACTATCTCACTACTTTCTACTGGCCAAGATGGGTCAATTAAGGTTCTAAAGGGAAGTTAGTGTAAATGACACCGTATGGTAGCCTGATATTATCCTCAACTGACTTGAAGAACATCAATACCAACCAATATGCCACATTAACTGTAGCTACCATATCAACCATAGCGGTATACGTCGTACAGTTTCCTTGGTCTATTGCCACTTACTTGAGGTATCACTAGATCCAGGTTAGGATCTTTCTCGCAGTAGTCCCAAGACAAAACCCTTAAAAATAAATCATAATATTCAAACAATTAAAGTGATCTAACTCTAAGGTAACCCCTCTTTTTAAGAGATAAACATTCCCCAGCAGAGTCGCCAGTTCTGTAACACGGTGGGAGAACTGACTTGGTCGATTTGTTTTCATAAAAACCACGTTGCAGATAGCAAGAGTCGCCACCGACTTTTATTTTATCCAATAAATTAAGGCATAAAAGAACAAGAAAGACCTTTGAAAAAGATTTGAGTTCGGGGGATAAGTTATACAAAGGGAAGGTATTAGCATCCTTTGTATCCATGGTTATACATGGGCTCTTAACTGCTTAGCTCACTTTACTTTTGTTTGAAAAATAGTGGTGGTGTATTTAGAAAAAAGTCCACCTTTGTAATGATTCTCGTATGAATGTATACAAAGGGGTTTTCTTAGGAAGTTTTTGAAAGTGTGAGGTGTAAAAAGGAATTTTGTTTTTCAAATGGTGAGCAATCAGTTAAGGACTTCCTACCTACTCAAGGTCGTTTATGTTATTTTCCATTCCTTAGAGATAAGATTGTCCTTACTGTTAGTTAGCAAGTAATCTTTATCTTTGGATGTAAGGGACAAGCGTAGGGTCATCGTATGGTCATAGAAGGCAACCTTGTAGGGGTATCTTAGTAATTCGAAGGGACGATCATCATTTTCGTAGGGTCATCGAGGGACTAGATCATTTGTTCGTAGGCAACTCGAAGGGACTATGATCTTTATATCGAAGGGACTATGCTGATTTTTACTTAGGCAACCGTGCTAAGACACCCCTACGTTCGAGGGACTTGACCATTTTCGTAAGGCAACCAGAGGGAATACCCTAGAGGTGAATGTGTGAAAAGTGTGTTGTATTCAATTATTCGATCTTGAGTTAGTGTGATCTAACAATTGATTTTAATTAATCTTGCCATACAATCCTATTAATCATACATCTAGCAGTTTATAAGGTGCAGAAAGTAAAAATCCTAATTAAACTATTACAAGGCTTTGCGAGAGTTACATAATTAGAAAACCCTTGTAGAAAATAAAGTGCGGAAAAAATAAAAATTCCTACGATATTACATCCCATAGGCAGTTACAATAATTAGGAAAATCTTGCGAGAAAGGTAAATCTAGCTATTACAAGGCTTTGTGCATCCTATACAATTGTTCTAGGAATTATAAATGACAAAGAAAGTAAAATCGGGGAAAAAGAATTGGAGAGAGGAAAATATTTAATATTTGTTTAGTGAAACTAATTAATTGATTTTTATGAATAACTTATTTTATGAAAAAGAAAGAAATTTAAATCTAATTAATCATTAATTTAAAAAATATTTTTTGTATTTTAGGATTTTAAAAAAATTATTATTTTTATTATTTTTTAGTTAATTAGTTTCTACCTAAATCGGAAGTAATAAGAAATAAACATACAATTACGATAATAGACATAACGACGTTGGATCGTTGAAAATTAACAAAAATTAAAATAACAGACAAATTGCTACCGCGTAATGGTCATCGCAAATCGAATAAAAAATAACAATGGCATGATAAAATTAAATTAAATAAAAAAGTGTAAATCGTAACGCGAATCGGTAAGCGCTAAAGGTGAATTGTCACCATGCAAAACCGTCGGACGCGTGCAAAATCGAAATACAAGAATAAATATAGAACATTGTACATAAACCGATAAAATTCATCACTATTTTGCTACACCAAACGTGATCATCGCAATAGGAATACAAAATTGTACCGATCTAATTTTATCAAAGATGAAAAATAAAAAGATTAAAAAATAAAACAACGATGTTGCTAATGCAAAATTGCGATCATCGCAACTAAATCGAATCAATACAAGTGTCACGCATCATGCACATCAATGTACAAACAACGTATCGACACGATCTGATCCGAATAGAAGAAAAAAAAACAAATTAAAACAAGACTATTATATATATATATATATATATATACATATATATATATATATATATATATATACATACATATATATATATATACATATATATATATATATATACATATATATATATATATATACATATATATATATATATATATATACATATATATATATATATATACATATATATATATATATATATACATATATATATATATATATATATATATATATATATATATATATATATATATATATATATATATATATATATATATATATATAAAAACCGTAGGTGTAAGAACAAGAAAGCATTTATAAAGTAAGAGAAAAAAAATAACAACACGTATATGTATATATAAATATAAGGGTTAAATATGTTATTGGTCCCTCTAAATATCTCATTTTTTGAATTAGGTCCCTTTAAATATTTTCTTCAAACATTGGTCCTCCAAAACATTTATGTTTCGAAATCTAGTCCCTAACGTTAGTTTGAACTAACGGATGCTGAGTTGGCATGCCATGTGTGCGTAAATAATTTGCCATGTTGTATGAATGTGGCCAGCGTGGATAATCTGGAAAAAAGAAAAGGTAAATATGAAGAGAAATGTTAAGAGTTACATTGCAATGAAAGCATAAGTCAACCTACCTCCAAGTGATGCGATTTTGACTTCTCCTTCTGAAGCTTCTTCCATAGTGCTTTGATTCTGTCTTCTCTTCTCAAGTTTAGAATATAGTAGTTTGCCCAGGTCAACTGTCAGAGTGGTCCCAAGCAAGCGATTTTGACTTCTCCTTCTTGAAGGTGGTCCCAGGTTAGTAAAACTTGTCTGCCATTGTTATACTTGTGTGGTCCCATTTTTTTCGATTTAGGTTGTTTGATGCACTAAGTGTTTCTGTTTGTTACTGTTTGTTACTGTGAATAAAGAATTAGGGCATAGCAACATGTTTATGTTTTCAATTTTGATTTGGTGAAAATTCAGGGTTACTATAATTTCCTATATTAAACCTAGGTTAAATTATGTGTACAGGTAAATGGACAAGTTCAAGATAGTTTTCTTCACAAAGGGTCGTTTTGTAAAAGACACTAAGTTAAAATATGAGGGTGGGGATGTATTTGCGTTTAGGGGACAAGAACCCGATTATTGGAGTTTCTTTGAGGCTATTGATTTGGTGAAATTGATAGAACCTGAGTTTGATTATTCTAAAGTTAACATGTGGTGGAAGCATGAAGGTGGTTTGCTTGAAGAAGACTTAAAAAAATTTGTGGATGATGGAGATGCACATGAGCTAGCCATGTATGCAATTGGATACAAGTGTGATGTAGAGATTTATTGTGAAGCTAAGGTTGATGGAGAGGAAAGTTTCATGACTAAATATAAAGAGAAAGGTAAGGCAGTGAAACGTGTTGAAAAAGCTGAGGATAGTGAATCAAGTACTGATTCTGTTGATAATTCAGTGGAAGGTGTACACTTTGAGGATAGTGAAGATGAAAGGATGGCTGGTTTTGAAGAAGGTCTTGTAGATGTAACTGTCAATAGGGATGATGTAAAGAAGATAGGTAATTCTGATGATGGAAAGAGTAAAGAAGATGAAAAGGTGTTTATTACTCAAGAGATGGGTAAGGAGCATTTGATTGAGGATGAATATATAACGGATGAGCTTGATAGTGGAGGTGATGATGAAAGTGGTGATGAGAGGCCTTCTATTTTGAGGTATAATGAGGATGAGACACTATGCAAAGATTTTGCTTTCAAAGTTGGAATGGAGTTTTCATCTCTAAGACAATTCAAAGATGCTATTTTAGAGCATAATGTTTTAAATGGAAGGGAGGTAAAGTTTCAGAAAAATGACTCTAATAGATGTAGGATTGTGTGTAAGGACAAGGCTAAATGTGACTATACCGTGCTATGTAGTAGGGTACTCAAGACCACCACATTCAGAATCAAAACCTTATATTCAAAACATAAGTGTGGAAGGAAATTTTTTAACAGCAATGCTAGAGCTGAATGGGTGGCTAAAGTTATTGTGGATGGTTTAAAGAATAATTCAAAGATGAGGTTAACTGAGGTTGTAGCTGATGTGAGGCAAAGGTATGCCACAGAGATCCCAGCATGTAGGGCATTCAAGGCAAGAAAGATTGCAAGAGTCATTGTTGAAGGTGATTCTAGCAAACAATTTAGTCTTCTATGGTCTTATGGGGCTGAATTGAGAAGGGCATCAAGTGGAAACACTTTTAAAATAAACACAAGTACTCCTACTGAAGGGATGGCTCCAAGATTTGAAAGATGCTACATGTCCCTAGATGGAACCAAAAAAGCTTTGACAAGATCATGTAGACCTTTCATAGGATTGGATGGTTGTCATTTGAAGCATAAGTATGGAGGGATTCTCTTGATTGCTGTAGGCAGAGATCCTAATGATCAGTACCTTCCAATTGCATTTGCTGTGGTAGAAATGGAAACTAAAGATTCATGGAGCTGGTTCATGAAATTGCTAATTGAGGACATTGGTGATCATAGGTGGTGCTTCATCTCTGACCAACAAAAGGTAGTTTTAATATTTTGTTTGAAACATTGTTATTGCAATTATTAAGTTTGAAAAATTGTTATTTCCTGCACTTATTCATTCTAGCAAACATTGTTTTTTCCTGCACTTATTCATTCTAGCAAACATTGTTATTTCCTGCACTTATTCATTCTGAAACATTGTTATTTCCTGCACTTATTCATTCTAGCAAACATTGTTATTTCCTGCACTTATTCATTCTGAAACATTGTTATTTCCTGCACAAACAGGGTCTATCATAACAATGTTGGAGTGGATTAGAAATTATTTAATGGGGAGGTTTGCCACACTTAGGGAAAAAGTAGAGGGTTATAAGGGAGTGATTATGACAAAACCCTTAAGGAGATTGGATAGAGAGATAGAGAAAAGTGCTAGCTGGACAGCAACCTATGCTGGCAGGTAGACCAAAGAAACTGAGAAGGAGGGAATTGGATGAGGTTGCACAAACTAGGTGGAAAAGAACAAACACTAGCCATAGATGCAAATTCTGTTTTGAATTGGGACATAACAAGAGGACCTGCAAGAAATTGAAGCAAGAGGTAGAATCAAAGTCACAGACAGGACATGCTACTGCTGAACAAACACAGCCTAATGTTGAAGACATTCCTACCCAAGCTTCTCAGAATATACCTAGGCAAGCAAATGTACCTTCAATTGTGGCAAGCAAAAAAAGGGTAATACTTATGTTGAGATAATGATTTTTTATTAGGTCTAATGGTAATTTAAGTGTATTCTAATGTTAATATCATATGTGTTGTAGGGGAGGCCCAAGGGCACCATAAACAAAGATTCCAAAAAGACCAAGGGAGCACAATCTAGCATGGAAGCAACAACTAGCAGAGGTACTGTGAACAGAATTCAAGGGGTAGCAAAAAGGAATTCAACTTCAAAGGATGCACCAATTATGAAGAAACCAAGAGTGACTAAGAATGTAAAACCTACTGTCAATGAACCACCTGTGAATGAGAATGAGAATGAGAATTCAAAGGATGCACCAATTATGAAGAAACCAAATGTGACTGAGAATGTAAAGGCTACTGTCAATGAACCACCTATAAAAGAACCAGTTGTGCCTCAACCAGCTGTGAAAGAACCAATTGTCAATGAAGCTGAGCCAACTGAGAATCAAACAACTTCTGAGCCAACTGAGAATCAAACAACTGCTGAGCCAACTGAGAATCAAACAACTGCTGAGCCAACTGAGAATCAAACAACTGCTGAGCCAACTGAGAATCAAACAACTGATGATCATGAACCACAACCAATTGTCATTGAGGACCCTACATCATTGGATGAGATCATGGTTGCCCTACTGAAAGGTGATAGTGTATTGGACATTCAACCTCTTAGAATTGATAGGTCACCTCTCAAATCACCTACTAAGCCTAGTGGAGCAGCAAGAGTTTTTTTTGGGAAGAAACCAAAGGTGTTTAGAGCTACTCCTTTCAAACCACCAGGGATAAGAACAGCTTTGTCAAGGCCATCGAGCAGTGAACCTATCAAACATAGGACACAAAGCAGGTACAAATCTGGAAGCAATGTGTTACCTGAAAAAAGGCAGAGTGAGAGGTTGAGGACTTTGAAGTCCAAGAACATACAAGGGCCTGGAAAAGAACCTGATGATCCACTGGTTATAGAAGAAGAAGTATGCACAAGCAAGGGAAAAACTGAATGAAGTAGCAAACCATGTTCTTTTTTGTTCTTTGTTGTTTTTTTTGTTTTAATTAAGTATCTAAGAAACAATTCTGGTGTGAAGTGTTTTTTTGATTTTGGATTCAGATGTAATGCACAATGTTAAACAATTATGATATTGGATTTTGTTTTAATGATGTACAATGCACTTCTGTTTATTGGATTTTGTTTTGATGATGTGTAATGCACTTCTGTTTTAATGATGTAAAATGTTAAACAATTATGATATTTTTGGTTGTAATGCATTTTTGTTGTAATGCACTTCTGTTTCTGGTGTAAATCTTACTGGTTTAACATGATTATGTACCAAAGCAGAAACAACATTTGTAAAAAATAACATATTGTTCATAACAGATTTGTACCAGATTTGTACCAGACCAGAACAAAATATGTACCAGACCAGAACAAAATCTGGAGTTTTAACAGATTTGTAAAAAACAAGATTTGTAAAAAACAACATATTGTACAATTTGTATATCAAAACAAAAACAGATTGTGCAAAAACAAATAAGTACTCATCACCAAATTCACAAACATATTTGTTCATAACATTCCAACATACCAAATTACAAACATTCCAACATACCAAATTACACAGTACCTAAACATTAGTACCTAAACATTACAAATTCAACTTACTACCTAAACATTACTTGTTCAAAACAACATTAACATTTACATCTAAGAACAAAATACATGTTGACCAACATTGAAATTACAATACATATGGTCTTAAACTTTCCAAATAATTCCTCCTTCTTTAACTTCAGCTTCAACCTGGTGTTCTTCTTCAATGATGCTTCATAAAGCTCTTTAAACGTATCAACAAACTGCATATCTCTCTCATCATTGTTGCATTCAGAATCTTCCTTCTTTAAGCAATAATCATCATCCCAGACGAACATATTACACGTTCCCGCATTCTTCCAATATGGGCATCTCCAGAACAATCTCCCATTATTCTTTCCCTTCTTGCACATGTATGCAATCATAGTAGCCTTGCATCCACACTTTTTCTCTTCATTGTTGGTGGCAATGATGGATTGTTGTGACCTTAAGTTACTTGCCCTAGATGAAGAAGACATCACGATTTGGAATAAGGAGAAGAATTTGTGGATGTGTAGAAGAGAAAATATGAACCCTAATGTTTGACTACATATACACTGCACTGCATTCACACGTGGGTTCTTTCAGTTACAACATGGCAAATTATTTACGCACACATGGCATGCCAACTCAGCATCCGTTAGTTCAAACTAACGTTAGGGACTAAATTTCGAAACGGAAAAGTTTTGGAGGATCAATGTTTGAAGAAAATATTTAGAGGGACCTAATTCAAAAAATGAGATATTTAGAGGGACCAATAACATATTTAACCCTAAATATAAAGGTCAATTGTAGAACTGTAAATCAAAACATGTATTGTTCCGCAACACATGTATAAATAAGAGGATAGTATGAAAACTGTACACAAATCAAAAGTGCCGCTCTTTTCTTTTTCTTTTTCTTTTTCCGGTTATTTTTCTGTTTCACTAGTAAATATATATAGGGGATCAATTAGGGTTAATGATAATGGGCCTAAATGCTTATTTTGAAACCCAATAAAATATCAATTTAAAATTAAATAAAGTTTAATAATTAAAATAGTTAAAATTAAAATAAAAACTAATAATCCTATTTATTTATTCTAGACCCAATGTAAAAATAAACGGACCCAAAAAATAAAATTTGGGTGCCAAAGTGCTAAAATAAAATAAAATGAATACATTAAAATGATCCGCACGAAATAAACGACTCGGAAAAATACAATGTTTTGTTGGATTTTGAAATAAAAATTATGACTGTTTAAACTGCTCAGACTGATCAACATATGACCAAAAATAGCATGCCAAATTAAACCACGTGAACTGCAGATTAATGTTACCGACATTTGCAAACTTAAACTTGACATTTTTTCGTTCACTGATTTTAGACACAGTTAAAAATTAATTTGACTAGTCTGTCTGTAAATTCCGAGAAATTATTCTGGCTAATATTAAGACGAAATACATGCTATGCTATGAAGATGATGCAAATGAATACGAAATAACAAAAAAAAAGTCTGTTAGAATTAAAAATCAGAGGACAAATTTTGGGGTACAACAGTCGCCTTAGGTGAGGAGGCGAACACCCTCACTTCTTGGTCGCCTCTGGTTGGCGTCTCTCAAGTTGAGCGCGTGCACCATGACTATCATGGTAGGGTCCCCTTCGACTAACACCGGGATGGGTTGAAAGGGGACTGCTGGCTGAGGTTGAGGGACACCATTGTCCTCAAGTTCAGATGACGGGGTGGAAGGTTGTCCGTCGCGCACATCGGATTCGTGAGTTACGATCATGTTGTCCTCCGTGGTGTAGTCGGCAAAGTCAAGTTTGTCACCATGTTCGCCGACCATGCTGGAAGGGTGAAAAGTAAATTGAAGCTTTGATCTTTTGTTGTGGAAGATAGGGAGAGTTAGATTCCCACAAACGGCGCCACTGATCTTACCTGATCAGAATGGCCTTCCAAGTGTTGAGCAACAAACATAACGGTTGATTGAGAAAATGTGTGTGTGTGTGTGGGGGGGGGGGGTACCTGCAAGGCACTCCGATGCTTAAGTGAGTATGGGTACAGTAGAATAATAATAATAGGTTCAGAATACCTGTCTCTCTAATAAAAGAGGGTATTTATAGTGTGCCCCAGCGTTGTGCTAAGATCCTTTCTTGGGCTGGATCAGTTAGGCCCAAGGAAGAACTGTCAAGGAACACATAGGAGCATGTAAGACCTAACACGTGGTATTGCCATTGGTCAACTGCCCATATATTCTAGGAGATAATAATGGGCAGTTAGGTGACGTGTCATGTGTGGGGGAGACGTAGTCTTCCCTACAGCCAACCAGTGTGGGCCATGGGTGTCCCCTTTGCCCGTTGGATTGGACCTCTGCCCGACTCATTGAACTTCTGCCTGACGCAGTCTTAAAGGCCCAGTCCGAAATACATATTACAAAATTAAACTAAAAATTTTCAGCTATAATTTACAATTCATTATATATCAATGTCCTATAATATATTATAATTACTGTTAAATTATGAATAATTAAAATAAAATGGATAATTCAATTGAATTAAATTCTATATTTTATAATATTACTTTACAATAATTAATCTAATCCCCAGCATGGCGCGGGTCTCTATCTAGTTGTAAAAAAAATCAAAATTTAAATAGTATAACATAAAACTTGTCTAGATTGTCCAAATCTGTAAGGTATGTGTGATTCTTAGCTAATCTTGTTAGTTTAACTTTAAATTCAATATCATTGTAAATGGTAATATGAAACAGGTTATGACGGATCAATGTAAACAAATTCATTCTAACTGTCATTAATCTCTTAAGACTTTCTCAATTGTATCCATCCTTTGATTGGAAGGGGATGGTCTCGGCTCATATTGAAAGTTACAATAGTTCGGTAGTTAAGAGTATCAACCAATGCCCATTATTTAATAGTTGAACTCATTTATACCATCCCCTAGGATTCTGAAAGGTAAAACGACGAAGGATTTTGAAAAATCTGGTAATACCAATGCTGGAGCTGTTACCATCGCTTGTTTCAGCCTGTCAAAAGCTTCCGTTGCATCCTCATTACAACATGACTCCATCTTAAGTAAATTAGTCAAAGGTTCTGAAATTGTTGCAAATGATTTGATAAATCTACGTTACTAGCCAGTTAAGCCTAGAAATCCTCGTAAGTGTTTCACTGACTTAGGCTTTGGTCAGTCCAACTTAGAAAAATATTTGGCTCCATATAATTCATCTAAGAGTTCATCAACTATATCGTTGATGGTAATCACGTTCAATGATCGGTAATATGTGCGAAATTTCCAACTAATGCCTTTCTACGGGAGAGATATGTTTAATGAAGGTTTATTTCTAGCTAAGTGTAGTTGGTTTGGACTGTGGAACTGAAGGAGGTGTGGTCGATGGAAATTTGGGTGTATAATTGGTGGACTCGGGTTTGATATGATGGGTCGGGTATTTTTGGTAGCTAGTGTTTAGGCTTGTTTGGGTTGGGCTAATGGGTGTTTCGTTTTGTGGATCGGAGTATACTGTTCTTCAAATAGTCTAGCTTAGGAGTTTTCAGCTTACCACCCTCACATTTATACCTGCCCTCATATCATATCATATGTGAATAGACAATACTAATTTTGTAATAATTTTTAATTTCTTCTACCGTAAATTTTAAAAATAAAACATTTTCTTATCATAAATTACGGAATTTTCTGTGAATTTGTACAGTAAATTTCAAAACTTTTGGTATTTATAAATACTTTTTTCATGCAAATTTCAAAATTTGAGGTATAATTCATCTGCAAATACTCGGAAATTTCATTTCCGGTAGTTATAAAAGATTTGTTTTTCCACGGAAATTAGTGAAATTAGAGAAATTTCAAATTTCTGGAATTAATCTTTTTTCCCTATTTTGCAGTGAAATACAGGGACATAGTCGACAATATTGCAGGCAAAGCGACAAATAGAGCGGAAGCCCATGCTAGGGTTGTTGAGGCCGAATCTTCCCAAATACGGATTGAACGAGTGATTCAAACCGATTCACACCGGAAATGGTTGGCTGAGCAGGGAGAGGTAAATACATTTTATATTTAACTTTAATTTGTTTATTATTGTTCCATGAAAGCAAAATGTTGTTTGTTACATGATCGTCTCCCACTGAAGGTGACATCGCACGGGTCGAAGCTGAAGAAATTCCTGAAGACTCTGATGCTTGAGCCCGTCAGGCGTATTGTACGTGAGTTCAAGCTCTTTGATTTTGCCCATTGCTCCCTCACTATGTTCAATGCTCTACTACTTACTACTTTTGTTGAAAGATGGCACAAGGAAACATTTTCATTTCATCTTCCGTTTTGGGGAGATGACTATCATTATGGATGATGTATTCTCATTGTTCCATCTCCCCATCGACAATAGATTTGGAAGGCTCATGTTATTATCCCGCCGCTTGCATGTATATCTGCTGCACGAGATTTGGGAGTTTCTGAGGAGGTCGTGCAGAAGGATTTTTACTTCAACATGGGCGCTCACCTTCGTATGTTGTGGCTTCGGGAAAGGTAAAATGAGCTTGTTGTGGCTCAGAGATATGAGACCGTGGGTACCCGTCCGAACCCTCCCCAAATTTGATACGGAAAACCCGATTTGACTGGGTTTGAGTTTTCCCCGATTTCAAAATATGGGGACGAGGCGGGTAATGGAGAGTATAATACCCACCCCGAACCCGCCCCGTTTATTATTATTATTATTATTATTATTATTATTATTCAAGAAAATCATATTTATTTAAACATTCCGAAGCAATTATTATCTATCATATAAGAAAACACACTCTTTGGGTGTAAACATGTGACACGTGGATGGGCTAAAAGCAATTTTTTTCTCTACTTCCAACGTTAATTTATTTTATGGTATTCAAGTAATCCCAAATTGTAACCTATTCTCAAATTGTAACGCACATATTTTGCCTTTAATCTTTAAACCGACCAAATAATGATTGGTCTGTTATTTAAAACCGACCCAATACATTCAGCTTCAGTCTCATTTTCATCTCTATCATATTTTCTGGATCTTCATGGCCTCATTTGTTTTCTCTCAGTTCTCATATATTACTCTTGGTTTCATGGCGAAACATCAATGACAACAAAAAGTTATGGAAGGTGAATGTCTCATCTTCATCTATCATACCCATCATGACGAAACATCAATGACAACAAAGAGTTATAGTATTTTGAGATGATATTTGTTGACAAATTGTTAATTTAAATTTTGTGTGCAACTGTGATATTTGTATGTATTTGTATGTTCAGTTATATTGCAATATTATCTTATTTTTTATTTATTAATTAGTGGTTTAGGAAACTCACTCTGTATGTATTTGTATGTTCAGTTATATTGCAATATTATCTTATTTTTTATTTATTAATTAGTGGTTTAGGAAACCCACTCTTTGGGTGTAAACATGTGACACGTGGATGGGCTAAAAACAATTTTTTTTTCTCTTCTGCCAACGTTAATTTATTTTATGGTATTCAAGTAATCACATTCATAACGTTTGAAATTCTAACCTATTCCCATTCCCAAATTGTAACCTATTCCCATTCCCAAATTGTAACCTATTCGTAACGCACATATTTTGGTCTGTTATTTAAAACCGACCCAATACATTCAACTTCAGTATCATCTTCATCTCTATCATATTATCTCTATCATATTTTCTGGATCTTCATGGCCTCATTTGTTTTCTCTCAATTCTCATATATTACTCTTGGTTTCATGGCGAAACATCAATGACAACAAAGAGTTATGGAAGGTGAATGTCTCATCTTCATCTATCATACCCATCATGGCGAAACATCAATGACAACAAAGAGTTATAATATTTTGAGATGATATTTGTTGACAGATTGTTAATTTAAATTTTGTGTATTTTGTATGCAACTGTGATATTTGTATGTATTTGTATGTTCAGTTATATGTCATATTTGACGAAAAATATATTGCAATATTATCTTATTTTTTATTTATTAATTAGTGGTTTAGGAAATTGAAAATTATATTGCAATATTATCTTATTTTTAATTATTATTTAGTGATTTAGGAAATTCGTTGTTTAAGAAGTTTTTTATTGATGGGATCTCGGGAGGATATTGGAATATTGGTTATGTTTCTATTGTATATATTGTATTAAACTCTATAAAATAGAAAAAGTCTGAAGGATATTGGAATATTATTTATGTTTCTATCGTAGTAGTATATATATATATATATATATATATATATATATATATATATATATATATATATATATATATATATATATATATATATATATATATATATATATATATATATATATATTGTATTACACTCTATAAAATAGGAAAAGTTGTATGTAAGGATAAACTTATTGAATATTTTACCTTTGTTGTATACTTTATTTTATATGATTGACATTTCTTTGAATTTTTTTGTTAAGTTTGAGGAAGAAGCACATAAAACTTATATAGAAAACTATCATATAAGAAAATCCACTCGACACAACGTTAATTTGTTTTATTAATTTGTTTTATGGTATTCAAGTAATCAAATTCATAATGTTTGAAGCAGCTATTCCCAAATCGTAACGCACGCACATATTTTTCCTTTAATCTTTAAACCGACCAATCTTTAAACCAACCATCCTTTAATCTTTAAACCGACCAATCTTTAAACCGACCAAATAATGTTTGGTATGTTATTTAAAACCGACCCATCAATGAAAATTATTATCTTATAAAATAGGAAAAGCCATAAAATATGTAAGGATAAACTTATTGAATATTTTACTTCATTTTATATGATTGACACTTTTTTGAATTTTGTCTGTTAAGAAATTTTTGTAAATTTTTGTTGTATACCTGAGTGCACATAAAACTTATATAGAAAATAATATAAGAATTTGAAAACAGAAACACATATAACATAGAAGAATTTGAGAAGAGAGGGATATATTGTAGTATTATTTTAGAAAACAATAGGCATTATCAAAATAGTATGGAGTATTTATCAAACTATATTATTTAATTTTTTACTGTTTATTTATATTATTGTTTCTATATAATAGATGAAAAATTATTAAATAATTAATAAATATGTTTTAGATTATCTTAATAGTATTAAAAGAATATTATTTATAAAAGAGAAATTACAATACTAATTTTAAATATATTATTTAAATATATATATATATATATATATATATATATATATATATATATATATATATATATATATATATATATATATATATATATATATATATATATATATATATATATATAAATAATAAATAATTATAATACTAATTAATTTATAATTATAACTTTCTTATTTTATGACATCGTCTTATTTGAGGGTATTTGATTTCCTCATTATCATTTTCTAAACTAAAATATGTTGCAACTAAATCATGTTTTTTTTTTATATATGATATGCAATATATTACAAATTTATAATATTTGTTTTATTCTTTCTTAACTCATGACAAATAATAATCATAAAAAACATATTACAATAATTTATAACACACTCATTATTAAGCATACATATTTCTGTCTTTAATCTTTAATTGATGTGTTATTTAAAACTGACCCAATACATTCAGCTTCAGTCTCATTTTCATCTCTATCATATTTTCTGGATCTTTTCATTTTATCTTTATCATATTTTCTGGATCTTTTTAAAATGTATATAGGCTGAAGTAATCATACAAAATGTTTTGGTTACAAAATAAGAATACAATTTAAATGAATTAAATGAACTTCAATATAAATACTAATAGAATGAAACATAAGTAATGTATGAATAAATAATATCAAAATTGTATTATATTTTTTATTAATCATGCAATGTATTTGTCATTTATAAAACATAAGTAATGAATGAATAAATAGTATCAAAATTGTATTATATTTTTTATTAATCATACAATCTATTTGTCATCTATAAAAGAAAAAAACTTAGATACAATTCTTCGTGTGTGCTTTATACTAAAAATATGACAAATGTATAATTTTCTCTTGGGGGTGGCAAAACGAGACGCCCGCCTCATCCCGCTTAATGCCCGCCAAAAAAAGAGCGGGGCAAGCATGCCCGCCAAGTTGAAATGGGCATAAACGTCTAGCCCACCCCGTCAAGATGGCGGACGGCGGACTTACCCGCCTTCTTTTTTTAATGTATTTTTTATTTTTTTAAATAAATTAGATGATTTTGTTTTACATTTCAATAAAAAAAAACATTAAACCAACATTTAGAAAGTTTAAATTGGTTATTTGGAAGGTGAAACTAAAATGATTTATGATTTGAAAAAAGTTATGTAATCAATTTTGGTATTGGTTTTTTTGGAAGATACCTTAAAAAGTGTTTATTTTATAGTTGAGTGGGCTTTGGCAGGCGTCGGGTTTTGGCGGAGCAGGCTTTGGCGGGTGGCAGTCCCAAAATCCCAATCTAACTCGCCATATTTTGGCGGGTGTGCGGACCAGCCCGGCGGACCATGACCCGTTTTGCCACCCCTAATTTTCTCCTACATGTTTGCAATTTTTTTCATATTTTTACTCCATAAATAATATTTAAATATACTTGTCATATTTTAATTGAAAAATAGTTTAAACCACACCTAAGGAATTATATCTAAGTTTTCTCCTTTATAAAATTTAAAATTTTAATCGCACAAGTTCATCAATTATCAATTTATATTTATCTATATATAATATAAAGTTATTTGGGGTCAATTCCATTCAAATATGAAATAATATAGTACAGATACTCACAGATACATATATGGTAATGATATTAACACATTTAATTAAATATTGAATAATAACAAGAATAAATTTACTATTGACTTAAATATTTTTATAAATAATTCCAAAACAAAATTATTTATATATAGAAATAATTATACCGTTGATTCAAATAATTTTAAATATAGAATAATATATTTTATTTGTAAATTGATTTTAATCAATAATATATTAAATTGTTATTACTAATTAAATTATATAATTTGATTGAATATATCTTCACTATATTTTGTCAATTTAAGATTTTTATTATTATAAAATATTTTATTATCATCAAATATTTTTAAACAATGTCATTTTTTATAAACAAGATTAAGTTTACTATTGATTCATATATTTTTATAATTAATGTCAAAACAAAAATAATATTTATCATTCTTATCAACGGGGAAAAAAATTTGTGATTCAAATCCTTAATTATTATTTTTTAAAACACGGGTACTGATATGACACATATAGTACTGATATATATATCAAAATATTAAATATTAACGGGAACATGAAGTTACTGATATAAATATTAAACAATAACAAAATCATAAATTTACTAATAAAAATATTGGTACCCGAGGAATTGATTCTATCTATTTTTAAATATACATTATTTTTTTTATTTACTAATTTTTATTAATTAATTAATTAGATACTTTTTATTTTCAAATTTTAAATATAAACAAATAAATTTTTAAAACAAATATATTCTAAGAACAAATGCGAGTCACCGACGTGTACCCGTGCGAACGCACGGGTATCATACTAGTTATTAGTATGATTGTATTGTGTGCTTATCATAAGTATTACACTCAAAATATAATACATCATTTTAATTAAAAATGTAATTACCTCAAGTATCACAAATCATGTTTAAGAAAATCATATTTATTTAAACATTCATACATTATATTTTTAACATTTCCACTTCTCAATTCTAATTGCATTTACAGTTGGCTTTTGGCTATATCAATTAATAGATTTTAACATTCCAAAAACAAACTTTAATGGTTCAGTTCTATCTCTTTCACTATTCCAAAAGTCTAACTTACTATCATTAAAATTTTCTTTTCCCATTTCATTATCAACATCACTCACCAATTCACCATCTTGAATCTTGACATCCTCATCAATATTATTTTTTATGTAAGTATTATTCTTCTTAATTTTATTTTTTTAATAAATCTTAAATCTTTATTGTGGTTGTAGTCTTGTAGATGAATGTGATTGTTGTAAGTAATATATTATTCTTAGTTTTCTAAAGGTTAAGTGTGAATTAGAATTGTTCCTATCTGGTGAGGCACGTGAAGGAGGAATCCTTAACCATCTCTTGGAGTACTGTTCTGAAGCTATTGTTGTTGTTGTCCTTAACATGGTTGTACGTGTACTAACATCTCGTTACACCACCTCCAAAAACAAAAATAGTTTATAGTAACACCCACCGAAAAACAAAAGCTTTATTATTCTTAGTTTTTCTCAGTGATGTGTTCTATTTGCAACACTAATATTTGTGTTATTCAACTGTTGCGAGTCAAGTTATGGTCCAAATGATATTTTTTCGGTCTTGTTATCAAGATTAACCCTTTAAACAATTGATTGAAGTATTTTTTTCCATCATAGTTTCTCATCTATTTTAGGATTGGAAGCATACACGTTTGTTTTTTTTAGGATTTGTACATATTGCAAAATCTGACTGTATGTTTGATTGATTGTATTTAATTGGTTTTGTAATTTGAACAATTTAACAGGAGATAAACATGGAAAATGTTGGTAACATTGATCCACTTATTTCACAAGCTAGTGCACACTGTTGCACCCCAAAATTTGCCCTCCACAAGACAAGTCATTGTGTACTAAGAGGCTCACAAGGTTCACAAGACATCTCATGAGGTTCACAAAGTTCACAATTGGTTGACAAATTTGACATTTCCCTCAGACAATGCATCATCCTAAGCAATGCATCTTAAACTAGGGTTTTGACTTTTATCAGGCTAAATGGACTTCCAAGACTTCAAGTGAGCTTCATAGTATCTTATATGTGTTCAAGAATCCCCATGTCAAGTTTCAAGACTTTCCCAAAAGATTTGCTCAGTCAGATGATCAGAAAGGTAAAAATCAGTCAAAGTAGTTAAAAAGTCAAACTGAGGTCAACTGTGGTCAAACCAAAGTCAAACTTCATGATTTTTTGCCAACATCAAGTATATGAAGTAAAATTCATCATTTGATCAAGGGTTGATCATGATTCATCAAGGAGATTTCAGATCATCAAGAATCAGGAGTTTCTAAATTAGGGTTTTCATAGGAAAAGTCAACTGAACTTTGACCAGCCATAACTTTCACATGCTTCATCAAAAATCTTCCATCCAAAACTCATTTTGAAGGAAATTGAATTCTCTACAACTTTGTGTCTCACAAGCCAAGCCCAAAAATGCTTCATTTGGAAGGTATGAGCTAAGACATTATAGGTCCTTTTAAAAGTCAACAAAAAGTCAACAACTTCCAAAGAGCATAACTTGAGAATGGTAAAAGATATGGACATGAGACAAAAGAGGTTGGTTATAGGACTCTTTAAGCTTTCCAAAATGTCCAAGAACACCTTCATAGCATTAAAATTGAAGGATTTGTGCCCTTGCAAAGTTGGTAAATTTTTGAGAGGTTTATGAAGAAAATGGGGTCTTAAAACCATAATTCTTCAAATGGGCTGACTTTTTTCTGACCCAATAGGTTCCATGACATCATGCACGAAATTAATTTAATATTTTCATAATTTTATTCATTTTATTTTTATTTATTATGATTTTTTATATTAAAAATCATTTTAAATTCAAATAAAATATAAAATGATGAAGATTTAAAATGATTTGTCTTCTATAATGTCATAAAGTTTATTTGGATCTAATTGATACAAGAGTTATGCAGATTATCTTAAAATAGCAAGCTTATATCAAGAATATTCAAAATTTAAAGGGCAATCTTTTTCAATCTCAAACTACCAAAAAATCCAAAGTCTTGAGCAATATTTTTGACCTAATTCATTCATCCATATATAAAGAACATTTAGCAACCTAAAGGGCACGAATTCACAGCCTCTCACATCATCTTCAAGCTTCAAAAATTTCATCCAAAACTCAAATTCGGTTTGATACTTCTAGCCACTCTCAAGACAAACTAAAGGTTGCAAATTGTTCCTTGAAGGTCACTGATTGCTTCTGGATCATAAAACCATTCATCCCTGCACTAAATCATAAAAACCGAATCCATGTTCATGCTCATTTTACAATTTTTCGATTTTACATATTCACTCATGATTAATCATATTTGACTGATGTTTTGTGTTTGTTATGATACAAGGAACGTTTCTGGATGAATCAATTGGATTTTAGGGACACGAATGAGGATTCACCATTACTAGGATTTTTTCGGCCAAATTAGGATTCAATGATTTAATCAATATAAATGATTTCTAAAGACGTAGATTAGTTGCAAATATCATCAGGAATTCAATGATGTTCTCAATTTTGTGAAATTTTGCTGTTTTGTTAATGTTTGAGTTTCGTAGGGTTTGCTGCAATTTGAAATTCGCAGGAAATATGGTAGCAAAATTCGTAGGAAATTTCGCAGGTCTAGAGGAAGAAGAAGAAGTTTCGCGCGCGGCTGGAAATTCAAATTTGCTTTTATATTATATAGTTTTATTTGTATTATGATTATTGAATGACGCTGATGGTGTGGTGGTAAGGACGCGCGTATGTGAAGAGCTGGGCAGGGGTTCGAACCCCAGCTTCAACATTTTTTTTGCTTATTTTCTTCATATTTTTCAGGTTTAATATATAATGAACCATAGCCATTCATTGTTCAGCCAGCGTGCGCAGCCCAGTGGTAGCTTGCTTCGTCCAGAGTGTGGCAAAGTCTAGGGCATGGGTTCAATCCCTGCCCCAGGTAATTTTTTTTAAATTCTGGTTTTGCTTAGTTTTCTTAATTGTTTTTATTATTAAATGTAATTATGTTAATATATATATATTTAGATAATTATAAATGTCTTATAGGTTCTAAAAAATTTTCTAAAACTAATTTTTATTTATTTAAATTAAAACATGTATATATTTAGTTAATAATTAAATTAATATTGTATGTTAAATTAAAAATCCTAATATTTTTATATATAAAACCTAATTATTTTCTAAACCCTAATTATTTTAGAAACCCTAATAATTAAAACCCTAATTTATTTTCTAAATTCTAAAAAACTATTTTTTTTCAAAAACAAACTTTAATTTATTACTTTAATTATTTTTGTTTAAACATTATACTTAATAAATATTTCTAGTATATATAATTAAATCATTAATCATGTTTATTTTGTAAATAAATTAATATATAATTGCTATTATTATTTTTTCATCTCAAAATTCTCTAAAAAAAATTGTTGTTTATTTAAATTTAAAAACATTTAATTAATTTCTATATTGTATATTATTGTGCTAACCTCTTTTCTCTTATTCTTCTTTTATTACTAATCTTTTCATTATTTATTTATATGCTTATTATTTAAATTGTTCTTATTATAATGTAATTGTATAAGCCATGTAATAGTTGTAGTAATTTTTATTGTTTATTTATTTATAAATTGCTATGGTTAGTAAAATAGGGAGTGATAATATGTTTGCTTTTAAAATCAATTTAGATCACTAATTATAAGATAAAAATATATGAACTTGTACACGCACATACGTAAGTCGATCTTGGATCGCCATCTCACTTCCTTAAGGATATCCCTCATGTTGCCTAAATAAAAAGGTCAAGTAAGGTGTATAAAGCAAAGTCCCTTCTCTTATTAATATCATCTTGTCCCTTTACGATTATAAGATCAAGTCCCTTCGAATGTTGCCTTCGTAAATGATCTTGTCCCTTTCGAATAAAAGATGATAAGTCCCTTCGAATTGCTAATACACCTTACAGTTGCCTAATCACAGATGACCCTTCACATGTCCCTTGTAACATCCAAGGTAATGACTACCTATTCCTTAATAATAGGGATAATCTTACCATTGAAAGAACATTCAAGAACAGTAAAGATTTAATCATAGGGTAGGTTCCTCTTAAGTACTTGCTCACTCCTTCAAAAACATTTCATAACACTTCACATTTTCAAACAATTTTCAAAACAAAGTCTTTATATATATCCGTACAAGGACCATTATAAAGGTACTTAAGAAAATTTTCAATCACACACTACACTTCTCAAAACAGTTTAAAGTGAGCTAAGTAACTAAGAGCCCATGGATAACCATGGATGTAAAGGGTGTTAACACCTTCCCTTTACATAACCTACCCCCCGAACTCAAAAATCTTTTAAGGTCTTTCCTGTTCTTTTATACCCTTTCCTTTGGATAAAATAAAAGTCGGTGGCGACTCTTGCTATCCGCAACATTTAACTAAAGTCAGTTCTCCCACCGTGTTACACACACCAACAAGCTCTCGATATGGAAGAAAGTTTCAACTCTTCGCTTAATGTTCTGACACCATCGATGGAAACAGTTGAAACACCTAATGATGAGACAGCTGATAAAATAGATATAAGTGTTAATATAGAGGAAGTGGTAGAAACAAAGAAAGGAAAACTTAGAAGTAAGGCTTGGGATCATTTTATAAAGGTGAAAGTTAATGGTGAGGATAAGGCTCAATGTAAATATTGCAAGAAAAATCTTGGTGGAAAATCGTGCAATGGAACGAAACACTTACTACAACATATGGATACACACATTCATCGTAAAATTCATGAGAACAAGACTACAAAAGGACAAACATTTCTCATTCCAAAGAGCTTACAAGGAAAGCAAGAATTAGGAGTTGGTACTTATAATGCTTAAAAATCAAAGAAAAAGCTTGCATGTGCAATAATTATGCATGAGTATCCACTTTCAATATTGTAGATCACATTGGTTTTCGAGGATTTGTTGCTTCTCTACAACCATTGTTTCATGTTCCTTGTAGAAATACTATCAGGAAGGAGATATTTGAAGTACGAGTTTGAGAAGACATTGACTTCAAAGCTATTAGATAGTCTTCAAGCAAGAGTGGCAATTACTTCAGACATGTGGACTTCAAGTAATAAAAAAAGGGTATATGGCTGTTACTGCACATTATATTGATGGATCTTGGAATTTGCAGAGTTGCATCTTGAGGTAATTATAATTTTTTATGGCTAGTTTAAGCATGAATATAATATGTTAGCTTCATTTATTTCATATTTTGAATTTTATTATATGTTAGGTTCATTTATATTCCTGCTCCTCATTCAAGTGATAGACTTTGTTATGCTTTAGTTAAGTGTTTAATGGATTGGAATATCGATACAAAATTGTCAACTATCACTTTAGATAATTGTAGCACAAATGATGTTGTGATAGAAAAAATTAAGGAGAAGTTGCATTTAAATACTTTGTTGAGGGATGGATTTTTACTTCATATGCATTGTTGTGCACACATATAAAATTTGATAGTAAAAGATGGTTTAGAAGTAGTGAAAGATGGAATAGAAAAGATTCGAGACAATGTAGCTTATTGGACTGCAACTCCTAAAAGAAAAGAAAAATTTGAGGAGACAGCTAAGCAATTACGAATTTATTGCACTAAAACTTTAAGTTTAGATTGTCTAACTAGATGGAACTCCACTTATAAAATGCTTGACATTGCTATTTTGTATGAGGATGTATTTAGTCGGATAAGGCTACGTGACACTCGATACACTTGTGTTCCAACTAGTTCACAATGGAAATTTGCAAAAGATGTTTGTGAAAGATTGGAGTTGTTCAATAAGATCACTGAAATCATTTCTGGCACTAAGTATCCCACTGTCAACATGTTTTGTCCTGAGATTTGCAAGATTAAATTGGCAATATCTGATTGGATTAATTCTTCAAATTTATTGATCAAAGAAATGGATAACAATATGTTGCAAAAATTTGATAAATATTGGAGTGTCACCCATGATATAATAGAATTTCTAGTGTTTTGGATCCTAGGTACAAAATGGAGTTACTTGAGTACTATTATGAAAAATTGTATGAAGACTCTAATGAGCAAGTTAAGAGGATTCAACAAATATGTTATGAATTAATTATTGACTATCAATTGAAGTTCAACCAAGAGAAATCTGTTGACTCACCAATGTTGGAAACTAGTCGTGTGGCGAATGATGGTTTAGATGATTATGATGCATATGTTCGGAAGAAAAAAAAAGCTAGAACTTCATCTGTTAAAACAAAATTGGATCATTATTTGGAAGAGGAAGTTTTATCGTGAAGTCCTAATTTTGATATTCTATTGTGGTGGAAATTAAATGGTATCAAATATCCAACACTCCAAGCAATTACAAAAGATGTTTTAGTAATCCCTATTTCTTCAGTAGCTTCAGAATCCGCATTCAATACTAGCGGTTATGTTTTAAGTCCGCATCGCAATCGACTTCATTGGAAAACTTTAGAGATTTTGATGCGTGCTAGAAGCTGGTTATGGAGTACTGAAAATAATGGTAAGCTTTTATAATACTGCATCTTTATATTAAGTATGATACTGTTGGTATTATAAAACCAATATACTACATCTTTCTCTTAAGTATGATACTTTTGGTATTATAAATATTGTCTTTTTCAATATTTATAGGTTAATTATAAAAAAAACTATTTTTATAGGTTAATCAATATACTGTCCAATGAAGAAGGTAAATAAATATAATGCCTCTTTCAATTTTTATTGGTTAATTATAAAAACCAATTTTTACAGGTTAATCAATTTTTGATATTAATACAATATCTGGCACTGAGTTGTAAAATCAACATACTGTGTGTTTTTATATGACATACTAAGTTATGGTTTTATAATTTAAATATATTTATATTTTTTTCTACCATATTCAGTATGTTAGAAGTATTTGTATTTGTTAATTGATTATTTTTATTTATATTGTATTGTGTTTTATATTTTTAGGTGGTATGAGTTCCAAGTTAAACAATGACTACAATACTTTACTCGATGAAATAGAGCCCGAGGAAGAAGGTAAAAATTTCCTTTGATTTATTTATTATTAATTTATAATATGGAGTGTGAAGTGACTAATGTATTATGAGTTTCTTCTTTCACCTGTTTCTCAATTTTTACTATGAAGTGTGAAGCGGTATTTATTTATTACCAATTTCTAGTATGGAGTGTGAAGTATCCATCCAACCAGTTGACTTGTTATTAAACAATTTGTTATTAGAATACAAGAGTAATTAAATTTTGACTTTTATTCTTATTTATTATTAATATTTGTATTTTAATTTGTATTTTTTTTATATAGGTGAAATATTGACCAGTGATGTTATTTCCCTCTTTGAAGACGGAGAATAGCATTTAGAGAAAGAAAGAAGACAATATTGGTGTTGGCCACTTATCTATTTTTGTTAGGAATTTCTATAGACAAATTATATCGAATATTTTTAGATATGTGGTTGTTTTGTTGGTATTTTGGAATGTAGAATATTTTTTACTATGTGTTTGTTTTGAAGTTTGGAATATCAATTTGTATTTTATTATTTAGTTTTTATATTTTAGATTATTTGATTTTGTTAATTTGAAATATTAAATGTATGGTTGACGAATTAATACTTTCAATTCTATTTTATTATTCAAAATATAAGTTTGAAATTCTTCAAGATTGTATTTTAAGTTAATATTTGTAATATAAATTCATATATATTAGAATTGTGGCATGTTTTGGGTTCGAGGAGAATTTTGTGTTCAGGGAGGTTTTTGGGTTTAAGACATGTTTTAGGTTTGGGGGCAGGGCGGGGATCCCCGAACCCATTTGGAACAGGGTTGAGATTCAATTATTCATCCCCAACGGGGATCGGGGCGGGGAACGGGGATTTATCTGGGATTTGGGTTTGGGGTTGGGAAATACAAAAGTCGTCTCCGCTCCGTCCCGTTGTCATGTCTACTCTCACATTCCGTACCAAAGTTTTAAATGTATGTCCTCAACAATACTCGTTCCACACCGCTTTGTTTTTTTCTTTTGTTTTTTTTGAATTTTTGAGAAACATATTTAAATGGAACAGGCAGATTCATTTACCATCTTTTTAATTAATAAAAACATCTCAGGATTAGAGAAGTTTTGAAAGTTAAACTTCATTTGACCTTAAATATGATACAGATTATTTTATCCAATATGCATGGAGTGTGCTTGACCTACTCCAAACCACCATCATAAAGTCGTACTCATGATTGATGATTGTACTGGTTGTTGTAGTATTAATTGAACATAACCAAAAAAAAACTTAAGATAGTACTATTTTATTATTGTATGATCTAGTGCAAAGTTAAAAATAATTAATTTACACTAACGCTACTCCAAAATGAAATCTAGTAGTACAGTTTATCTGACCAAAAATGTTAAGAAATATATATGTAGCATCAAGAGGGAGTATAAATTAATTAATCAATGCAACTTCCCCACTAATTTGGTGTCTCTTATGATAAATTAATTAACCACAAAAACATTGAATCTGCACATTTTGTGTCGCCATGTTGAGGTGTGCCAATGTCGTTTTCAAAATCAGGTGAAAACATTAATTTTCCATTAATTAGGATAAGAATAAGATAGAGGGAAGTGGGGCAGCATGTTTTGTAGACATCATTAATTCTTTGGATCAATATCAATCAGATTCTCCATATGGAAAATATGCAGCAGCCAGGATGCTTGCAAAACTAAAACACCGTGGGAATAGATTCATTTTGCTTTAATATGGGATTTCATTTATAAAAAAA
The DNA here is from genome assembly GCA_963966055.1 of Lathyrus aphaca. Taxonomy (NCBI): domain Eukaryota; kingdom Viridiplantae; phylum Streptophyta; class Magnoliopsida; order Fabales; family Fabaceae; genus Lathyrus; species Lathyrus aphaca. Next base: position 113,552,664 of record OZ014521.1, on the reverse strand, counting down.
ATAAAGCCTAACTATAATTTCAAAAATAATTTTAGGAGTACTACACCTGATCTTTTATTATTCTAAGATCTAGTGCTGGGTTAAAAAAGTTAATTTACAGAAGCACTAGACCTGATTGAAATCTAGTGCAGTTTATATGACTAAGATATTTGAAAAGTGACAAGTATCGGTATGCAATGTATATAGTATAAAATAGGATAAATATAGTTATTAATTTATTTTAGTGACAACAAAACAATGAATCTGTACATTTTGTGTCACCATGTTGGGGCTTGCCAGCTGAAATATGTCTCTTTCAAAATCAGGTGAAAGCATTAAGTAGCCATTAAGTGGGATAATAATAAGATATGGGAAGTGGGGCAGCCTGGTTTGTAGATATCATTACTAGATCAGTATCAATGAGATTCTCCACATGAAAAATATGTAGCAGCCAGCAAGGTTACAAAACGAAAAACAGCATGGGATTCTCATTTATAAACTAGTAATATAAAGGAGTTCTTAAAATACTAATACAAAATTATAATTGATATTTTTAATAAAAAATATATAGGGCCTCTTTTAGTAATTTAGTATGTTAATTACATATTATTATTATTTGATCTTGATTGGTATTTGTTGGAGAAATTTCTAAAATATTAAGATCTTTTTATTTTGTTTTTTTTAAATGATTTTTTATAGTGTAAAATAATTTTGTAGAAAAAAATTTACAAAGAAATTTTTAATAAAAGCTTTAAATGAAAATTTGGTTTTAATAGTTATTCTTAAAATATTATTTTAGATATTTTAATGTTTTATCGGAAAAAAAATTGAATATCAAAATTTCAAAAAATCACTTAATTTTGAAACTATTTCAAATAGATTTTCATAAAAATCATTTTTGAGGTACAATTTTTTTCAAAAATTACGATTTCGACTATGTTTTGATCTTCAATAATGTATATTTATGTTGTACGATATCAAAATTAGTTTTGGAATTTAGAAAAAATAAATATAAAAAAACTTGTAATATTTTGAAAAATAATTTTACAAAATCCATTTTTGAAAATACAAAGAAAAAATTTATTTTTTAATAGTTAAAACAAATAGACCCTAAATTGATAAATAATAATGATTAAATTGATTTTATAAATGATTTTATTCATAAATGATTGTGTATTTTAGTGCCCTTTTTTAGATTTATTTGTTAAATTAACAAAATAAATTGTCAAAAGTTGTAACTTTCTAAAATCAAACAAAAAACCATATAATGATTGAGTGCATGATCATAAGGTGCAATATAATGGTTCGCGAACGGTCATATTGAAACCATTGAAACATTATTTCTCTCACCAATTGATACAAGTTTTACTATAAATAGAGATACATGTTAGACTTAAAATACATACGAAAAATACTTGTTTCAATTGTCAAAATTATATCCAAATCATTCTTTATTTTTCTAGTTCACGAGAATAAGTGAATAAACTTTATTATGTAAAATATCATTGATCGATATGTTTCCAAAGTATCCTGAATGAGATTCGTCAGATTACCCAGTTGCATCCAATTTGTCTAAATTGGTGGGGGCGAATCAAACTAAAGTTTAGTGTAAACACACACTTTGATATTTATTTTGTGAAATGTTCATCGTACCGTTTTCATCTTCTTCTTAAGGTTTTATAGCAGACCCCCAGCATAAGATTTAACAATATTTAGTTTCGATTTTCTATTTTGATCTATACTTTATTTATAATTAATATTAAAATATGCAACTTTAAAGAAGATGATAATAACTTTCAAAGAAGGTGAAAGATACATAATTTATATATATATATATATATATATATATATATATATATATATATATATATATATATATATATATATATATACACACACTCATATGATGTTTAAATTCATATAAAATAGGTTGAAAGTAATATTTTTATGTTAATTTTAACACGTTGCATTAAATTTAGATATGCATGATTTATAAATTTTTCAAGAATGTGAAATTAAATAAAAATATGTTTGGTTTATGGTGTATACTTGAATATAAAATACATGTTGTAAATGTGTCTAAAAATTTTGGTTGATTAAGAGAAGAAAAAAATATTTTGGAGATTGCATTTACCGCGAAAATAGAAAGTTTTAGAAAGTCAGATGAAAAGCCGAAAAGAAAGAAAAAAATCGGTCTGATGAATAGTGACATACATACGAGTGAATAGTGGCGTCCGTACGGTGAAGAGTGATTTCAGGTTTTCGGGCTTTTTGGCATGTTTCGGGCTATTGTGGTTTTGGGTTTTGTTTGTTGGATATTTTCTATTATAAATATGTATCTCTTATATGTTTGGTGTTTGACAATCTTATGGATTACACCAACAAGGGAGAGCAAAGGTTTAAAGGTATTAAGTTTCAGCACAAAGAAAACTTTGGATTACACATTGGGTTTGAGTGATTCATATATTGAGAGGTTGGGAAACACTTGGGTAGAAAATATGTTTGTTATTGGGCACCTTCAGTGTTGTTCTTGGGAACTTGAAGGCAGAGACTATTTTCTTGTAACTCATATGTAATTTATTGTAACAACTTTCTGAGTATAGTGAATTGGTTATTGGGCGCCTTCGGGGTTGTTCTTGGGAACTTGAAGGCGGAGACTATTTTCTTGTAACTCATATGTAATTTATTGTAACAACTTTCTGAGTATAGTGAATTGGAGAGATGCTTTATCCCCTAGAGTAGATCGTTTGATCGAACAAGATAAACAAACCTTCGTTTTTCTTTGCCTTATTTTGTTATATTATTTGTGTACAAATTATTATTGTTGTAGACCATTTATTTTGGTTGTTATTGTTCGTTATCCCATAAGTTGATATTGAATTTTGTTGTAATTCACAACAAGATTCACAACAAGTGGTGTAGTGAGCGTGAAGCAAAGTGAGCATCAGGGTTAGTAGATGGAAGATCGAGAAATTTCCGGTAACAAAGACTTCGGGTTGTGGAAAATTAAGATGCAAGCAATTTTAATTCAAGATAAGTGTATTGATGCTTTAAAGAGTGAAGCATTGATGCCTGCAGGGCTTACACAAGTACTACTCCGACCTGATTTATAAGCAAAAAAGACAAATTTCACGCTTATTAAGAAATATAGTTAAGTGCATTTAATTTTATTGATTTCATGTGAGAGAGATAACACAATTACTAGTATACCCTCCATTAAATTGTCTTCCACTAACAATATTTAATAATTAAGGCAGGGATACTTTTGGAACAAAAGCATTAAATGCACATAGATTTGTTCACATTTGCTTATATTTAAGGCCAACAAAATTAGAAGACTTTTGCTTATAAATAAGGTCGGAGGGAGTACAGAAGACCGAGATGATGGATAAGGCCAGGAGTTCCATTACTTTGTGCCTCGGGGATAAAGTTCTAAGAGAAGTCTCTAGGGAGAAAACATCGGTTGTTATGTGGACAAAACTTGAATCATTGTTTATGACAAAGTCTTTGGCTCACAGGTTGTATCTGAAATAACAACTATATTCATTCCAAATGATGGAAAACAAATCCATAGTTAAGCAACTTACAAAATTTCACAAGATTATCGATGATCTTGAGAATATTGAAGTGAAGATTGATGATGAGGACAATGTTTTTCTCTTGTTGAGTTCATTACCCAAATCCTTTGAGCACTTTAAGTATGCCTTTTTATGGTAAGGAAGGTACTATTACTTTGGATGAAGTCCAGACAACGGTGAAATCTAAAGAATTTTCAAAGTCGACAGATTTGAAGATTGAAGATAGTGGTGAAGGCTTAAATGTGTCAAGAGAAGGAGGTGAGCGTAAATAGATGTCCAAATCAAAGAGGTCTGACAAGGATTGAAAGTTACGAGGATACCGTTGTACTAGTAGTATCGAGTTTGGAAACTGAAGATAGTTGGGTCATTGACTCAGGTTGCTCTTATCACACGTATCCAAGAGTATACTACTTTGAAAATTTGAAGTTGGTGCAAGGTGGAGTTGTTCGCCTTGGTGATAATAAGGCTTGCAAGGTTCATGGTATTGGTACGGTCAGACTTAAAATGTTTGATGATCGTGAACTTATTATTCACAATGTGAGGTATGTTCCAAAACTCAAGCGAAATTTGTAATCTATAAGTATATTTGATGATCTAGGCTATTGTACTAGAGTTGAACATGGAGTGATGATGATTTCACATGATGAATTGATTATTTCTAAAGGGTCTAAAATATGTGGTATATATATTTTAGAAGGTTCAAATGTTGTTCATTCATCAGTAACTAGTGAAGGCTTTCATAACAAGGAAGAGCTATGGGATTTGAGTTTAAGGCGTTATGAATGCCTTGAGAAAGTTTCACAGGAGTACAATGAATTTTTCAGAAATCAAAGGATAAAAATGCATGTTACCACTAAGTTTTTATTGAGTTTTTGGGGAAGAGATGAGGTTAAAATAACTTACTTGATTGGTAGAAAATTTCTTCAGAAGAAGAATAGTGAAAACCATGGGAGAAACCTGGTGAAAACTATAATGGAGAAAAATCAGTTTGAGGTGGAATTTCCTACTATGGATGTTAGGAGTAGTGAGGGAATGGTTACAGAGATCTCTGATTATCATTTGACTCATGATAAGATAAGGAAGATTATTGTAACATCTCAAAGGGACGATTATGCTTGCCTTGGATATTATGTTTTTAATGTGGATGAAGGACTGAAAAATAAAAGAAGAAAAACCTTCAGGGAGACATTTGAAAACAGGTGGTGTCAAGGGTGGTTGAAAAATCATACTTGTAGGCTTGTTATATTACTTAGGCAGAAAAAGGTAACTGGAAACAAGTAGATGCAAGTGGAGAGATCAAGATTTAAAGGTTGTTTGAATATGATCAATGTTATTTATTAGAGTTTTAACTTGGTAGAGAGAAGTAATTTTGTTGATAGTTAAACCGGTATCAACACGGTTTAAAGTCAAGGTGGAGATTATTGTAAATGTGTCTTAAAACCTTGGTTGATTAAGAGAAGTAAAACATATTTTGGAGATTGCATTTAGCGTGAAAATATAAATTTTTAGAAAGTCAGACAAAAAGCCAAAAAGAAATAAAAAATCGATCGGATGAATAGTGGCATTCGTACGGACGAATAGTGACGTTCGTATGGTGAATAATGATTTCAGGTTTTTGGGCTTTTCGACAGTTTCTCGTTTGACATGTTTCAGGCTATTGTGGTTTTGGGCTTTGTTTGTTGGGTATTTTCTATTATAAATATGTATCTCTTATATGGTTGGTGTGTGACAATATTATGGTTTACACCAACAAAGGAGAGAAAGAGCTTAAAGCTATTAGGTTTCAGCACAAAGAAAACATTGGATTGTACCTTGGGTTTGAGTGATTCATATATTGAGAGTTGGAGAGGTTGAGAAACATTTGGGTAGAAAATAGGGTTGTTCTTGGGCGCCTTCAGGGTTATTCTTGGGAACCTGAAGGTGAAGGCTATTTTCTTGTAACTCTTATGTAATCCTTGTAACAACTTTCTAAGTATAGTGAATTGGAAAGTTGTTTTCTCCCCCAGAGTAGATCGTTTGATCGAACTGGGTAAACAAACGTTTGTTTTTCCTTGTCTTGTTTTTTATATTATTTGTGTATAAATTATTATTGATGTAGACAATTTATTTTGGTTTCCATTGTTCTTTGTCCCACAAATTAATGTTGTATTTTGTTGTAATTAACAAGATTCACAACACATGTTAAATATTATTCTTGGTGCAAGTAATTTGTTTTAATTAATAATGCATTAATTTTAGATAAAATGATTTAGGATAATAAAAAACCATGAATTTAAATGTATGGTGCATGTATTGCTAACATAAAATGGTGTAAATAAAATGTTGGAAATATCAAGGACATGTTTAAATTGCATTTTGTTTTTTTCAATAATTAATTAAATCTAAAATGATTTATCTCATATTATATGTGTATCATAATATGAAAGTATTATTTCTTCTTCATCTTGATATTAAAAGTAATTTGGATATATTTTAGATTATTGTAAGTTGACAAATATTTATGGAAGAAAAAGTTATAGAAAATATTAATGTGAATTCATTGATTATTTTGTATTGTGATTTTTATTTGGATATGTCTTAGAACATTGTTAAATATGAAACATGAATTTATCATATAGAATTTGTTATGCTTATGTTAGTTATGCAAGAAAATTATTTATTTTAAAAGATTAGAAATGAATTATATGGTGTTGTATTTATATGAATTAATGAATTACATGTTTGAACTCACTTCATGAAATAAAAGTTAGTCATGACAAATTTATTTGACCGTGGTTGTCTATTGCTATAAATGTTCAATAAATTAAATATATTTTGAATATATTTAAGTGAAGTAAAACTTCAAATTAAAAAGGTTAGCAAAAGAAGAATGACATAGAATTCGTGTATATGACAAAATGAATTACAAACATGTCATGGTGATAGTTTGTCAAAACTATCAAGAACATAGATTTATTTTGTATATGATACTAAAATGACAAAAATGTCATCGGTTGATGATAGTTGGTAAATACTATCAAGAGTATATAAAGTAATAATATACATGACTAGTAGAAAAATTGAATATTCAAAGTTTATTAAAGTTTAAAAATTCTTGAAATTCTTTGACGAAAGGATTGAGAAGGATACGATGTCTTTGGATATAACTGAATAAAAGGAAGACATCATCAGGGATGTGGAATGATCCCATATCTAATTAATCATCAACAGTGGAAACTCAACTCACACTTTATTAACGTTAAGTCTTGAGTTCAATGATGAAAGTACACATTTAGAGTGATTGAAGTACTTAATGATAAATACATCTAAAGGGGTAAAAGTACTTGAACCATAAGAAAAAAATGGGGTAGGATTAGGTTTTCTTCTTAATAGACATATAGCATATGTTTTCTAGAATGCATAATTATGGGTGCATTTCCGATATAGTCTACCTATATGAGAATGAAGTGGTGTCGCTTCATAAAGTTGAAGGATTTGACTCTTAAATTCTCATGAAAAGGATACGAGACACAAGACCTTACTAAATGTGTCATATTGATAATTCGATTAAGGATATCGAGATTTCATGTGTGAGTTATGCACACTTGTTCTAAATGAATAATTGGTTCAAAGCTTCTCTACCAATCTATTTGGGGATAAGTGTAAACTTAATAAGTAATTGTTCAAATCGTAAGATACCTTTATCTCAAACCATGAAATTTCCTGAATAATGAATTTAGATATATAAGGTACCAATTTATTTGTTGTTGTTGCATATTGATGTTGTTGTTGCATGTTGTCGCTGTTAGTGAGGTGATTGTGTTCAATCATGGCGTATGGTGTGATCATGAAATAGGGGTTACAATGGACAATGAAATAGGGCTCGAGGGTGTAATCATGAAAGTGGAGTTACACCGGACCATGGAAAAGGGGTCGAGAGTTTCGACGAGAACTAGATCATGAAATAGAGATCGATTATTGGTACCACATGCATTCATTTTATGGTTGAGTCTCATTTGCATGCATTGTTGTTGATGTGTATGATGTGGATGCATATGTTGTTGATGTGTTTGTTGTAGATGTGTAGTTTGGTTGTGATTCTTGTCGTGATAAGTATGTTGTTATTGTACTTATGTGATATATGCCTTATATTTATATCATTTTCCTATTTTAATTGATTTAAGAATCTCACCCCTTCTGTTTGAATGTTACCTCTACGTGGGTAATGTGCAGGTGCTCAGGCATAGTTAGAGTTCGTGGTTGGTGAAGTAGAAGTACTTCACGTTAGTGGCGTCTGCTCTGATATGTAATTTGGTAGTTGGGAACGTTTTATATGATTTTAGTTATAGAAGAACAATTAGTTGTTTATGTGATATGAAGACTAATTTTGTAGTCGAATGAAATCATATATTTGGTATTGACTGAAATGTACAATTTCCTGTTGCATAATAAAGTTTATTTATTGGACTAAAACACGTCATTTCTGAAAATGTCAAAATAGGTTACATGTCTTTTAAGGATCAAGTTGTTCGGAGGAACATAATACCTTGACTAATTAATGGAAATGTTTAAATTACTTTGAGTTTTCTTTTAAAATTAAGTGAAGATAGTTAGGGTGTTACAATTGGTATTAAAGCGGGTCGGTTCGTCCGTCCAGGTTGTATAATTGTGTTGTTCTCTAGTATGTGACATGTGTGTGAAAACATTGTTGGTACTTGTTTTGTTTTCCATTGCAGGTTGGAAATGAAACAAGGGGGGAGAAGCATTTGCTTCTCTTGGATATTCCAGATGTTGTGATATTGGATATTGTGTCGCTGCAAGGGGGAATGTTGCATTGGACTATTCAACTATTTAGAGAATGGTGTTATCCTTTAGGGAAAATGATCAGGTGTTCTCGTTGTTCGCTTCCTTGTGAAAAGGGAAGACGATGTTTTAGGCCAGATACGGGCTGGTGATATGTGGAGTATCTTGACATGTTTCCTTAGGAGGTACACAATTATCTTTAAGTTGGAAAAGGTGATGTTATTCTTGGGAAGAATTAGTGGAATTGAACCATGTGTTTACCAATTATTGGGATGATGGTGTAGTGTGTCGTTGAATGCTATTATGTCTTGGTGAGGATGGTTTATGCACCATCATGATTGTCGAATGTCTATTAACAAATTGAAGAACTGATCACCCTTAATATCTTGTTGATAACATAAGGGATCATGTTGAATGGGATAGACGGGACTTGCTAAGATGAGATAGCATGTACAGTGAATTGTGTGGAGTTAAGTCAGGTGCTTGCAAAGTAATTTTATTAGTCGATGTAAATTCCTGTATCTGGAGGTGAGACGGATTCAAGGCTATGAGGTTTTCCATGGATGTAAAGATAGTGTTACGGAAATTGGAAGTAAGGTCATAACGATGAACTATCAGTTGTGCGTGAACTCCAGAGGTGTTTCAGAAGAAGATATCAGATGTTATGTTAGGAGAGAGAGGTGGAATTATATTTTAATCTTGTTCCTGGTACTGGATTCTATGGCACCGCACGAGATGTCGGTGTTATGATTGGTATTATGGAAAAAGTAGTCAGAAGATTTAATAAAAGGGAAAAATGTGAAATCAAGAGGGCCGCCTTGTAAAGTTTCACTATTATTGATGAAGAAGAGAATGATGACTTGAGGTTGCGTGTTGGTCGGTGAGTAGTATGGAAACTCACAATTGTGTTCGGGTTAATTTGGGCTTTGGATTGTGATGAATCACAAATGGTTTGAAGTTCCCTGATGGTATTAGTTTTGTTATGAGTCGAAGAATAAGTATGAAGTGTGGTGATTGGAACCAACAACTGTTAAACTATGTGGATAAATTCCTTTTGATTTATAGATATGAGATGATGGGATTCATGATATCGGTATTGAGTTTTGATTGGGTATGATAAGGTATGGAGTAGAAGTGTTTTCGAAAGTGTAAAAATGTAATTCCTTCCTGGAATTAATTAACGACAAGTATTTTTCATGTTGTAATGATGTTGAAGCATTGTTGTAAGAGTGTTGTATGTATGCTTTTTTCGTTATTTTGATATGATGAACCATGAGACGCGAAATTGATTGTGAACTATTTGTGTTGATGTGGAACTGTAATGGTAAGACAGAAGCATGGTTATTTTCCTTGGATTGATAAGACGAATATAAAATGTAAGATATGCAACCATTGTCTTATATAGAATTCATGAATCGAGAATTTGTTGGACATGAGATTTGAAGCATTAAAAAGATGACACAATGAGAGAGTAAATAAAATGTGTTGAATGTTTGGGAATTGGATTATAGGTATTATAGGAGATAAAGTTATATGCTAAGTTGTTGAAGGGTGATTTTTGGTTGGTAGAGGTTAATTTGCTTGGTTATGTCAATTCAGATGAAGGTATTGTTGTAAATCTATAAAAGTAGACGTAGTTCTACAATGAGGAAGCTCCGAAGTAGGTTAGGAGATTAAAATTTTTTGTCTACGGGTTTTGGAAGGTTTTTCCCAAGTTATCAATTCTGTTATCTCAGTTAACTTGCAAAAAATAAGTTGTATGGTTTAAATGTTTGTCGTAAGGGGGGTTTTAGAGAACCGGAGTAGATGTCAACTACGGTTCCATTTTGATTCGGCCTAATCCTAATACACCTTTTGTGGAGTATTAAGATTTGTTAGTGACGAGTTTTGGCAGGGTGTAAATATAATATGGTAAAGTTATAGTTTATGCTTTGCGACAACAGAGGATTCATGAAGGGATCCATCATGTTCATGATTTGGACTTGGTTACGGATGTGAGTGTGTTGAAGATTAGGAAGTATGATTTTTATAGACCTAGATTCAGAGTGTTTAATAATCACAAAAGTATAGGATGATTGTTTGGTCTAAAGGAATAGAGTATGAGATGACAAGGAGGATTGGAATTCCAGACGATTTAAGTCGAAAGTCTTTTCATATGTCTGATCTGATGGTTAGAGAGAGTTGGAATTAAGTCAGCAGTTCAGAGCATTGTGTATGGTATGAGAGAAAACCCAATGGAGTGTAAGGTTGGGTATATTAAACGTGAATATTGATTTTTGGTGATTGTTAGGAAGCGTCATAATTTGTATGTGAACTTAGTGTATTTGATTGTTGCAAGTAAACAGAGTGTGCAACGGGAGCGTGAGGTAGCACAGTTTGTTCATATGGGTATGACTTGTAAGAATTTGAAGGTTGACGATAGAACCCACAGGAATAATGAGACCAATGGATGTTCCAGAATGGAAGTGAGATGGCGAAAAGTTTAGTTGTTAATCTTGCATTACTAGGAAGATGGGTGTACTAGTTACATGTTCGACTGGTAAAGCGTAGAATGGTTGTTTTTATGTCGTGTGATAACGAAGTTGATAATATAGTTATGGAAATTTTGTGTTGTGGATTTTGGTGTTCTTATCTTTGTTGTTGCATTGCTGCTTATGATGATGGTTCAGGTGTGTGTAGCTAATTCCTACGATGGGGAATTAGGGAGGTGTTACCTAAGATGATGGTAATTATCGTGTTGTGCCCGGTTCGAGAGTGAACTTGTGTGTTCGTAACTTGATTATTTTGTGTCTTAAGTTGGTTGTCGAGTACATTGCATGAGAATTACGCCTTGTTGTGGTTGTCGTCAATAAGTTGTATCGTTGTTTTGCGTTATTCGTGGTATTGTCTTACATGACATAGTAGTTAACTATTGGATGTGAGAGCGTATCTGGTGAATTTTCGAGGATGAAAATACCTTAAGTGGATGAGAGTTGTAACACCCCAATTTAATTGTTTAACTATTTATCTGATTAATAAAAATTGTTATGTGTTATTGTACCTTATTGGAGGTTACATATCCTTAGTGAAGGGTGGAGGTGTTGAGATGAAGGAAGATGTGTCGAGTGAGTAGATTTATATTATTCGAATTTATATAAGTTTAAAATTTTAAATTAATTTTGTGAAATAATTTATTTAGAGGAATATCAAGTGGAAATGATATATTGGTAAATAAGTGAGAGATTAGTGAGGGTAAGATGAGGATTCCAATATTAGGGGTCCAAAGGTTATGTTGGGAAATTTGAGAAAGAGAGCAGTCAGTTTGTAAAACTGGTCGTGGAATTGAGAAGAACGTGAACATAAGAAAGGAATAAGGGAGTTAAGGCAAGAGTTAGAGGAAGAGAACCCGTGGAAGGAGAGGAAAGCTCATCATCCAAGATAAGGGTGGGATCTCTTTCCTCTTTTAAGGGTATTATGATATGAATGTTATGGTATATGTCCTTAGGTATGTTAGTGGAATTGGGTGATTGATAAATTGATGAATGTGGTATGAAATTGAGGAATTCATGATGTTTGAATTATATATTTATGTTGGTAGTGTTAGATGTGAGTTTTCTGGTGGAAAATAGTGATTGGGAATGGTTTTATACATTGTTTAAGGGTAAGAATCGCAGGGGAGAAATGCAGAAATCGCAGGGTTTTTCTGCTAAAATTGTCTTGCTTGCGTAGCGAGGGGGTTGCTTAGCGAGACCTGGAAGGTAGAAAATGTGTTCTTAATTTATTAAAATTCATGAAAAATTGTGTTTTATGTTTTAGGAAGGTTGGTATGTTGTTGATGCGGTGTGAGCAGGATTAGAAAGGTTGTATGTGTAATTTGTCGATGTTGAATGTTGTTGTGTGAAACATTTGAATGCTTGATGTATGTTTAGTTGTGTTAGTTGTGTATGTGTTGTTGATTTAAAATTGTTAGTAGGACCAAAAATAATTTTTTTTATTAGTAAAAATTTCTAGAAATTATTTATTCTATATCCTAGTGGTTTTGTGTTGATGTGATGGTGTTATGAGCATGTATTGATAGGTTATATACTTATTTTGTTGAATATTGATTGTGATGATGAGAAATACATGAATAAATGAATATGCGTATGTTTTGGTTGAGTTGTTATTATATGTTATCGTTGCTAACATGCCATAGTATGTAGTCATTAAGTCGTTGTAGTATAAACTTGTTGTAGTATGTTGAGGTGGATGAGGTGTTGTAGTAGAATGTTATTGCATAGTTGTTATAATATGTTGTGTTGTGGTTATAGTTGCATGATTGAATGGTGCAAAGAGGTATAACTGTGGTAGTAACATAATGATATATGTTATCTAAATGCAAGTAATGGTTGAAAGATGTTGATGTAATGATGGATATGTAGGTGTTATTATTGTTGTTGTTGTTGTTGCATATTATCGTCGTTGTTGCATGTTGTCGTTGTTGGTGAGGTGATTATGTTCAATAAAGGCGTAGGGTGTGATCATGAAGCGGGGGTCACACTGGACCATGAAATAGGGGTCGATGGTGTAATCATGAAAGAGGTGTTACAATGGACTATAGAAAAGGGGTCGAGAGTTTCGACGGGATCGAGATCATGAAATAGGGATCAATTCTTGGTACCACATGCATTGAGTCTATAGTTGAGTCTCATTTTCATGCATTGTTGTTGATGTGTATGATTTGGATGTATTGTATATGTTTTAGATGTGTAGTTGGGTTGTGATTCTTGTTGTAATAAGTATGTTGTTGTTGTACTTATATGATATATGCCTTATATTTATATCATTTTCCTCTTTTAATTGATTTAAGAATCTCACCCCTTCTATTTGAATGTTACCTCTACATGGGTAACATGTTGGTGCTTAGACGTAGTTAGAGTTCGTGGTTAGTGAAGTAGAAGTACTTCATGTTAGCGGCGCTTGCTCTGATACGTAACTTGGGAGTTGGGAACACTTTATATGATTTTAGTTATATAAGAACAATTAGTTGTTTATGTGATATGAAGACTAATTTTGTAGTATGATGAAATCATATATTTGGTATTGACTGAAATGTATAATTTTCCGCTGCATAATAAAGTTTATTTATTGGATTAAAACACGTAATTTCTGAAAATGTCAAAATAGGTTACATGTCTTTTAAAGAGCAAGTTGTTCAGAGGGACGTAATACCTTGACTAATTAATGGAAATGTTTAAATTACTTTGAGTTTTCTTTTAAAATTAAGCGGGGGTAGTTAGGGTGTTACAGGAACTAGTTTAACACAGACGATTATTTGAAGACACATGGAAGCTCATCGGAGGAAACTACTACATGGGACTGAGACGTGTCTGATATGGTTAGACGACCGTTCTTATGTAGTTATTTTATATTATTATATAAAGGGGACTCATGTTCATATTGTAAAGGGTCCACAATTTTTATTCTTTTTTGTAAACTCAAAGTATTTGTGTGTTGATAAACGAGTGAGAAAAATGTATGTATGCGTTCCACAATGTATACACTTCAAGCATTTTTACATTCAAGTACTTTTTCTACATTAAGTTACTTTTAGTTTTCACTTTACAATTCCTTTCACTTTATTTTATCTGCATTTCGATTTCAAGATTTTCCATCCATAAAACCTTTTTGTTTCAAGTTTTGTTCAGAAGTTACAATGAAATAATTACAAGTAATATATTTTGATTGTGACAATACAATGGTTTTCAAAGTCATTAATGCATACAAATATATTTAGAGATTATCAAGTTTGATCCCTCAATTATTAATAAAAATTTGTTTTGTTTACCAAATTTTACAGTAAACAAATTACCACACCGTGTGGGACCTTTTTGTGTATGTTTTATTTTACATTTGTTTGACAATTTTTAGTTCTTCATTACATGAACTTCTCATTATGTTAGTATGAATGTGCATGAGATTAAGGTGTGGTAACATAACAAAGAGAGAAGTGAGACGTGTAAAAAGACATGTCAAGAGAATGGCAAATCCCATGAATAATAATGGAGAACAACCTACCAATAGTGTTGGGACAAGCACAGTTTCTGCAACTACAACTGAACCTGTTTATTCAATCACTAGTACTACGATAATACCGTCTATGATGATTTCACCGATAAATTTACCAGAAGGGACGATTTTGTCCCCAATACCCTAGAGTCACCCGGTGACTCCTAGACCAATTATGGTGTCGGATTTCAAGGCGTGAACAACCTTATGGAATGTCAATGACAATGATGGAAAGTTTACATATTAATTCGTCAACATTTGTTGATAATGTTGTGAGTGAATATTTTCCTGTTATGGCGTGTAGCTTAGCCATAAGCAACCATGGTTGAACTATTCCACCCTATATGGGAATGGGATTTGGTTCCCATGCAATGCCCACTTTGATAACGAATTATATCATGGCAATGCGGAAACATATAGATGAGAGTAACCATTGCATGGTAAACACTATAACACAATATATGGGTACAATATTCAACCCATTGATTCAAAATATGAATTAGAATTACCATCAATAGGCAACTCAAATGACCAAAATTGTTGATTTTTTTTGCGCTTCCCTAGTGCAAGTTCGACTTGTTGCCCAACCCCAAGTTGTTAGATAGTTTGAAACGAGGGGCAGTATTATAGGAAAATACTGTGAACCAGGGATAACAAGTTGTGCCTTAATTGGTTGAACAAGAGATACCAAGAGAGGAAGAGTGTCCACCTGTCGTGATCATTAATCGAAACTAGGACACTGACCAAGTTGTCTATCTGTTTTGACAGGGTAACATGTTAGGGGGAAATAAACTCGCAACCATTATCGAAAGGATAATGGAAAAATGGGTTAAACATGGGCCTACAAAGGATAAATTATACATCTCCCCTGTCAGAGTAAGTGTTGCAGACTGAACTTACAAGGAGTTAAAAGGTCCCTAAGTTTGATGGCGACACAAATAATTCTATTGTTAAACACGTTTCTTGATACCTGACTTAGGAAGTTGACATAGCAAATAATGAGAACCTGAGGAAGATATACTTCACTAGGTTTTCACAAAGAATTATTTCACATAGTTCACTACCTTACTAACTCATTAAATCAATGATTGAAAATGTTTAGAGGTGATTTTATTAGCAATTATATATGGGGCAGTGAAAGATTAGTTTGAAAGAGTTATCAACAACATATTTTTTCATATTAGTTTTGATGCAACTCGGTTACGGTTGTGTCAGGTCCTTCTCCGACGTCGGGTTTTGTTGCATATACGCTACGCCTCATCTTCTCTTATGCAAGCTTGTTGACATTTTGATTCTTGAATCTCTGAAAGGTTCCAAATCTCTTGAGATTTGTAGGTTTCAAGATTCGTTTGTCTCCAATGCGTCAAAGAATGTTGGGTTGTTCGGATTGACTATTGTTTGTGAATTTTAGCTCTGGTTTGAGTTTACTACCTCCGCTGTCTTAAAATCCACTTTAGTCGATTGTGATTGATTTTAGATTGTATGGTCAGAAATGACCGTGATTACGTACTACAATTTTTGAGTAGTTGTTGGCTAATGATGTTGTTATCGTGTTGGCGGTCGAGTTCATTTGGCATTTTCAAAATCCGAGTTTAATGATTGTCATTTCATATATCATATTTTTTTTATAATTTGGTTTCGCTCAATAAATGATTCGCTGGATTGTACACACGATATATGGATGTCTGAATTTAATTCTGATTTTTTTTAATATTTTATTTTATTGAGTCAGACTCTATGTACCCAATCTCTAATATTGGTTTGTTTTATTTTATTGGATTATAAGTGATAAAATATATATATTTAATTGTTTAAAATATTACTATTAATTCTAATGGGTTACCCGGGAACCGAACCCATAGTCTATATCATCAAAACCTGTTTAAAAAAATGTGATACATTGAAGAAGCATGGTATGATAATATAAATATTTAAAAAAAATACTTTTATTTTAATTTTGAATAAAATACAATTCATCTTTAAAATTTTATTTGATTTAGAGATGAAAAAGATATTTAATTTAATCACTTTAATAAATTTATTATTTGTATTATTAGTTTTTTATTTTGGTCTTTTTTGCATATTTTAATTTTCTTTTTGAATGATAAGTTATAGATGTTTGAATAATAAGAATAGATATCCTTATGACAATCAATTAATTCAAAGCTTGTTAGAGGTTCTTGTGAACATAATATTTAAGGTATATGCACAGACCATTCCTGTGTGTCCCACTAACGCGGCAGTAGAGTAGTAGTAAAAATATGACCGCAAAAAGACAAGGTCAAGACTATCATCAAAGAAGTCAAAATCCAACAACAAAAACCAGTGGCAACTATTGTAATTTTCTCCCAAAACAAGGGCACTTTTTGACAAGCCAATCCTATATATATAACCAGTGGCAACCACATCTCTACAACTCACTCACCAACAATACAAAGAGCTCAAATTAGCATCTTGTTTTCTTCTCCACTAAGCACAGAAAAATATGGGAGGTGCAAGAAGTAACAACGGCACGATGAACGGTGGTGGAAGAAGAAGCATGATTTGTCAGAGGCGTCCAATTCCGAAAAGAGGACAGGTGAAAGTTGGAATAGTAGTTGGCCTCGCCATCTCCGTCGCTTCCATTTTCTCTCGCCGCAGAATTGCACCTAGGACTTGTTCTTCTCAGTAACTTGGCCACAACACAAGAAAGTTTTGATTATCATTTTGGATTTTGTACAAATTGGGAATGTGTTTTTTGTAATTCCCTTATGTTCCGCCATATATGTACAGATCTCTTGTTATGTTTTGTTGGTAATGAATGACTAATGAATTCCTTTGCTTCATAAATTACTTACATTTGTAACCAATTCAACTTATTGCGATCATACCAGAAATAAATCAACAATTAAGACTGTTTCATATGCACATGTACTGATATACATAATATATTATGAAATTATGTAAATTTTAATCGAAGAATAATTTTATACCTTTAAAAAGTAGGATACATATCATGGTGATGCCAAGATGTGGTCCTTCGAGGTTAAGTGGATGACTAGGCTAAGCAAAAAGATAATACAAATAATTGACATAAACAATGGATTTAACAGTTGTCACATATTTTTATAACAATATTGCTATTTTTGTTTTCTTCAAATCTAATATTCCTTCAACAGAATCCGACATAATTAAACCAATGTAGTATTTGAAAATTAGTACAGTACGATTGTAGTACATTGTATAACTTGGTACAGATAACTTCCCTAATAAGATTCAGTGTACTGCAATCTCTCTTTTGATTACAAATCTACATAACAGCTTTGTTCTCTCTCTTTGTTTGTCGTTTTCTTTTGTAAAGTCTCTTGGTCACATTCACATTAGTATGTACTAATGGACATGTGCAAAAAAGGTTAATGAGAAACAAAGTCATGCCATCCTTTTCATGTGTTCACATTAATTGAATATGATTCTCATATGTAGACTGTAGTAGAACTTCATGATACCGATGAAGTAAATTAAGAAAATAATCTCAACAAAATTACTTAATCCCTTCTAAAATAAGTTTCATTTTAATTAAAAAAATTAAAATCATTTTTTTCACCAATATAATGTAAATCAAAATATGAAAATTTTATCCATAAATTAATATTTAATGTATCACTTTTTCCTGCGGGTCCCTACCTTTTTAGTAAAAAAAATGAAAAATATATAAAGTTTAAATAACAACAACTAGAGCTGTTAAAATGGTCTGACCTAATAGAACAGTGCATGAGTCCTAGATTTTAGCGGGAGTCGGATCATAAAGAAATATTAAAAATATATAACCTTATCTTTTTGGGTCAGTCCATTAGATCGATATTTTTATGGATCGGGTTGGACCGACCAAGCGGACTTCGGGCTGGTTCGTTAAAAACATTTAAAAAATAATAATTTGTTTTGATAAAAAAATTATTAAAAAAAAACAGTTTTTGTTAATTTTGAGAGGAAGTTTGATAAGTATTGGCTAAGAGGATGAAGGAAAAGTTTTATAAGTATTGGAGTGAATATTTAGCTACTCTTGCACTTGGAAATGGAAATGTTCTTGACCCAACATCAAAGTTGGACTTTTTTGAACTTTTACTTTAAATTTTTTTATCCAAATGGCTATGAAGACAAGATAAAGAAAATGAAAGATGGTTTGTATGTATGATCTATTTGGTGCATATCAAAATAATATGGTTGCAACAAGCTCATCAAGAAATACTCAATACTCAATTATTTGATTATGTATGTGTGAATGTATTCTATTATCTCTAAAGTTACATTATGTGACAATTGTTGGATTCACCACGTGTTCATGGGACTTAGCCAAAAAATCGTCCACTTTATAATTTATTTTTATAGTTATCTTGAATGGTTAGATGAATAATTATTTTGTTATATGTTCAGAGATAATTCAGACAGGTCCTCGTGGCCTTCAACTGGGGTTGCAACGATGTTATAGGAGAAGGGGTGGTGTACCTATAAGATACTCTGATGCTCAAGTAAGTTTCAGGGTGAAGCAAACTAAAGTGTTAAGAAAGTATGTGAGTGATTATAGTTGAATACCTGACCCTCCAAAGACAGTGGATATTTATAAGGGCATTTGTTCGTGTTTTGCGAGCGTGTGGCCCTTGACTGGGCGTAACTGTTTCCAGTAGTTTTGGAAGGGCAGTTGGTCACGTGAAAAACGTTAGAACGCGTGTAGGGGAATTCCCCCAACGACTATATTTTAACGGCTCTATTTCTCAACGGCCATAAGGTCGTGAATCTCTTGTTGGGCTTATGCCCAGAGGTAAGTTGGATTGAACCTTAATTGGATGTTGTGCACCTGCTAAGCCAATCTAGAAAAGGAGCCCTCCAAGTCGTTATGCTTGAGCGAGGACAATGACTTAAGGTAGCCTAGTAACGAGGATTCAGGTCGACGATACATTTGCCAAAAGAGTCGCAAGCAAGTGATCGTCCCCAAAGCTCCTTTCATAACAACGGGCACTTGGTGTGTGGAGGATTCTCACAGACACTAAGGGAAATGAGTCTGTTTTGAGAAGATAAAACGTTTCCACTTTATTGACACGTGTTGGTGACACAACAATAATTTATGACACCTAAGGGGCTAGCCCTAAGTCATAATTGTTTGGCTTTTGCGTTCTCCATGTGAGCTTAAGACATTATAAAAGGGGGAAGGGACGTTCATTTGGTCATTACATACAAACTCTTCCTCTCACCGTGTTTTCTTAGCTCTGCAATTTTTTCGCCAAAATCCTCAATGTCGTCGCCGTCAATATTCAATGGAACCTTTAATGGATTCATCTTATTCCCTTCAACTTATTACCTGACTGATGAACATTCATAGGATTTCCTATGAAGTCCATGGAGACCTTTAAAGTTTCTGGGAATCTCCATGAATTTCTGGAAATTTGATGAATGTTCATCAGGAACGCATGAATGTTAGGATGAACTAGGATTAGGTCTTTAAAAGACGAATATTCTGATCCTTAATCTTTGCTAGCTTTTTGTTAGGATAATTTAGTGTTAGTGATCAGGCACTAGGCCGTTGTAGGCGATGGTCGTGTATGGGGACTTTTCCTCTATAGGACCCTTACTCTTATAGTCGAGGATTACACTACTTTTCACGAGGATGACTCTGACATGTCGTACTTGTTCCCTTAGCTTTTATCTGGAAAAAAGGGTCGAGCTGGGGACACCTCCCCGTACCTAATTGTCGCCCTTTCACTCGACTTGCAGTGGAAGGGTGGATTTGAGATCGTCGAATTCATTGTATTTCCTCTGCTTTTCAGGTGAAGGGAGTCGAAAAGCCGACCATGGACTAGAAGACAGCTTTTTGGGCGAAGATCAGGGTGTCGCGGACGTCCCCGCTGTTGATAAATTATGGATCATGGAGGATCCTCAAGAAACGGTCTCCCAATTTGCTGTGAATGATTTGGACGCGTGGAACCGAATTGAGAGAAGGAAGAATAGGGATCCCATGAACTTGAGGGCCTTGCCAAAACCCGATCAGGGGATATACTCGCATTATCCCTCTTTTCAGTTTCCTATGAACGAGTTCACGTTCCGCGAGGTCGGGTATTGTTTTCCCTACACGAATTTTCAGGAGGCTATTGTTACACACCTCAAGCTCACGCCCTCTCAAATGCATCCCAATGCCTTGGCGTTTATCAGGGCCTTTGAGTTGGTGAGTCATTACCTAGAGATAATTGCAACTGTGAGCCTGTGCTTCAGGGTCTTCCATCTTCAGAGGAAGTCTCAAGAGGGTCGACACAGTTGGGTGTCGTTTAAGAAGCTGAGCAGACTCTTCAAGGCCTACATGGATTTTGTTTGTGATATCAAGTACATATTTTATGTGGTTGAGTCGTGTACATAGGCGGCCAAGGATTCGCTCTACTATAGAGAAGTTGTTTATGGCAGGGAGAGGCTGGTGGCCTACTTCCCGTTGGAGTGGGTGGATGCCCACTTTCAACATGGCAGTGATGCCTACATAAGGAAACTCGAGGACTTGAGCGCTGACGATACAACATCATTCAACACGCTCGTGAACTTTTTTTTCTAGTTTTCTCCCTTTAGACCTTATGAACTCAGACGGGCATATACTTTTGAAACCTGATGGAACATCGGCCACCCTGGATACTTCACTGCGACAACGCCAAATGATTCTCACACAGTTAAAGAACAACTTTAAAAAAAGAAGAATACAGATGGAGAAACAAGCAAATAAAACTCACATGTATTTTACCTTTAAGGAAGCAGATCTAGTTTTGCTGAGGCTTCAACCATATAGGAAAATCACAGTGAATAAATTCCTTTCCAAGATGTTTCAACGCGAAAAACAATAGGCGAAAGGAACAAAAGAGTCTCCACCGAACGTTTTTTATCCCAACGGGGAAAGGAAACGATCGGAGAAAAACCTAGGGAAAGGAAAGACGATGTCATCGCAACCAAGTCGGGGTTTGGGAGTCAGTTACATGAAGGAAAGGTATTCACACCCCTTCACGTCCATCGTACTCGATGATATCCATGCTTGTTATTCTGCTCAAAGGGTGTAGTCATCTGAAGCTCCATCTGCTACTGTGAAAGGAAAGAGAACGAGAAACGAGGAGAAAAAAAAGGGGGAAAGAAAGAAGTTGACTCGAGAGGATATTGCATATCATCCTTACATATCTCATCAGGAATGAGAATCAGAGTCGACGTAATTCTAAACAAAATAGGGATGTTTGCTCGACAAGCATCATTCTTGTGCCTATGTATCTCGTAATGAGAATCAGAGCGTCATAGTTCGGCTCACTATGGGTGACCAGTTATTTTTAGGTGGATGATGTTAATGTACGCGTTCTAGCATTTAGGTGTTGTCGTTTGCTGCATGGAGACTCAGGCGTATACCCGTTTGCGGTGGAACAAACATGACATATCCCTTTATGTGGTACATAGTGAGGTGAGAAAAGAAAAGACGATTGATTTTCTTATGTTTTTTAAGAGAAATGGATTTGAATTGGTTTTGTTTAGAATATGTATTAAGTTTTTTTTTATTTTGCTTGAGAGAGAAAAGAGAAAGACTTAAAGGTTAAAAGAAAACACTAAGGGGAACTCGATCCTAAGAGTTATCTTGGAAAATTGGTCCTATAGTTAGGCTTGAAAGGAACATCTACCTAAGTTAGAATACAGAGATTGCTATCCTAAAGTCTATCCTACTTTTGACTTAATCAAGAATTAAATTCAAACTAGGAGTCCTAAGGGATCATGCAAGGAAAACACAAGTAAACAAATAGTAAACATGAAGCATTTCAATATTCAAAGAAGATAATCGTTATGGCTACCTAGGTTATGATGGTGAAGAAATGAAATAAATTAAAAAAAGGGTGGTGAGATGAGATGGATTAAGGTAGGTTGATAGCGATGTGCAAGACAATCAACTTATGGTGTGAAACATACAAGGCATGTTGGAGGTTAATAGAATGGAATGAGTTTGAATGAAGGGAGAATAGGTGGAACCTTAAAGTGGAGCATGTGAGATTAATTTAATAAGTTAAAACAACTCGACGTTGGATCGATCTATTCTTCTTTTTATCTTTTGAAATAGTTTTCTAATTGCTTACTTTTATCTTTTCTATCCTATTAACATGCAAGCATCTCCAAGCATACAAACAAAAGATAAAGGTTCCTAACTATTGCATTGTAATGGGGACGGGGAGTATTAAAAACCCATAAAGGGGGGAAATCATATGAATAAAAGTACAACAACTATTAAAGGTGAATGTCCACAAGTGAGATAAAGCTTTGAGTGATACCTCGTAAAAGAGAAAACAATTATTGTGCACAATATGGAATGAATGTAAATGATGAAATAAGATCACAAAATTGACTAATATCAAAGATAAACATGAAAAAGGGACTTAAAGAACAAGTAAACCAAGGATTAAGAAACTTAAAGAACAAGTGAACCAAGGATTAAGGTTTAAAGTATTTTTGTATTGATTCATAAAGTCCAAGTCTCATCCCATTAGGTCTTCTAAAATCCGATCCAAAAGTCCATGATCATCATAAAAGGTTCTTTCACAAATACTCTTTGTTAATATCAAAACCTAGAGATGATTTGCAGAAAAAATCTTGTTCTTACGGACCATGGCTATCAACGTCGGGTCCCCCTCAACGGGCACCGAAATGGGCTCGAAAGTGGCCGTTATATGTTGTTGGGAAAATTTGTTGGCAACTGATTCGGGAGACGGGGTGGTTGTCTTTCCATCTCTGAAGTCGGTCTCGTGGACGATATGAAGGTTATCGTCGTCGCCGGTAGCATAGTTGACAAGGGTTGCACAGTGTATGTCGTCGTGTTCGCTAGTCATGATGTTTGGTTGATGAAGATAATGAAGATTTGGTCATTTGTTTCAAGAAAGATGGGGGAGCATTGAAGTTCCCACAAACGGCGTCACTGATCCTACCTGATCAAAATGGACGTTCTGGACTAGCATAACTTCAGTTGTTGGAGAGAAGATGAGGGGGTGTACCTGCAAGGTACTTTGATGCCAAAGTGAGAATAGGAACGGAGGGAGAATAAGTACAGAGAAAAGGTAGAAGAATATGAATACTTGACCTCTAATGAAAGAGGGTATTATGTGCCTCCAGCGCTGGGCCAAGATCCTCATTGTGGGTTGGATCAATTAGGCTCACGATGAGGACTGCTAGGATATGCGAAGAAGCAGAGAAGACCTAGCACGTGGTCTTCACCTGGTCCAACTGCTCATAGATTCCAGGAAGTGAGATTCTCATGGGGAAGCAGTTGATTGAGTGGCCGAAGAGCACGTGGGGGAGGTGCCCCGCCCATCAGCTTATGGACATTGGATTTGTACCCACTGGATTGGGTCGTGCCTGACATGCCTGGTGCAAAGTCTAGTCCAGAACAATTTTATCAAAAATAGAATTGATTCTACCTCTAGAATTGATTCTACTTAAAACTAAAATTTTTTTTTTAGTTTTTACCTCTATAATTGATTCTGAGTGATTTTTACATTAAAATTTATTACTTAACTCACTTTTCCATTAATATATCCATACCTAAATCAATTCTGATAAATTTAATTCTCTTAAACTCAATTCTATTAAAATCTTGTGAACAAAAGATTTAAGGTATCTTGCATAGACCATTGACGCGAGAGTAGTAGTAAAAATATGACCGCACAAAGACAAAGTCAAGACCATGAAGGAAGTCAAAATCCAACAAACAAACCAGTGGCAACTATTGTAATTTTGTGACAAAACAAGGGCACTTTTGACAACCCCGTCCTATATATAACCAGTGGCATCCACATCTACAACTCACTCACCAACAATACAAAAAGCTCAAATTAGCATCTTCTTTTCTTCTCCACGAAGCACAGAAAGTCACAAAGAAAAATATGGGAGGTGCAAGAAGTAACAACGGCACGATGAACGGTGGTGGAAGAAGAAGCATGATCTGTCAGAGGCGTCCAATTCCGAAAAGAGGACAGGTGAAAGTTGGAATAGTAGTTGGTCTCGCCATCTCCGTCGCTTCCATTTTCTCTCGTCGCAGGATTGCACCTAGGACTTGTTCTTCTCAGTAACTTGGCCACAAGAAAGTTTTGATCATCATTTTTGGATTTTGTACAAATTGGGAATGTGTTTTTTGTAGTTCCCTTATGTTCTGTTCATATATGTAGAAACCTCTTGTTTTGTTTTGTTGCTAATGAATGGCTAATGAATCATTTTGGTTCTCATTTAACTTCTATTGCTGCGTTTTGAAATTAGACCGTATATATATATATATATATATATATATATATATATATATATATATATATATATATATATATATATATATATATATATAATGAAATTTTGTAAATTTTAATCGAAGAAGAATTTTTTTTCTGAGTAGATTTCTTCATTGTTTAAAAAGTAGGATACATATGATGGTCCTTCAAATTTAAGTGGATGACTAGGCTAAGCAAAATGACAATACAAATAATTGGCATAAACAATGGATTTAATATCTGTCACGCATGTTTTTAAAATAATGTTGCTATTTTTTATTTCTTCAAATCTAATATTCCTGATATATTTAAACCAATGTAGTATTTGAAAATTAGTACAGTACGATTGCAGTACATTGTATCAATAACTTTCATAATAAGATTTAGTGCACTGCAAGTGCAATCTCTCTTTGATTACAGCTTTACATAACAACTTTACATAACAGCTTTATTCTCTCTCTTTGTTTCTCACTTTCTTTTATAAAGTCTCTGTCACAAACACGTGAAAAAAAAAAAGGTGAATAAGAAAGCAAGTCATACCATATTTTTCATGTGTTCACATTGAATGATTATCATGTGTAGACTGTAGTAACTAACAGCAATTAAGTATAATAAGCTGCATATACTACACCACAATAATATATCTCATAAATACCTTAATTAGAATATTGGCCATTCATTTGCTATTGTATTGATCACAATTGTAATATATTTGAAAGTTTTGTTTATTTCCTACACTCACACTAATTGGTTTTGGTTTATCCAGACCTTGTATCAAATTTCTCAAAACACAATAAGTTGAATTCTTTTATTTTTTACTTTTTACAACTCTTTAAACTTAACAGCATTTTTTTATCCCAAAAATGACCACACCCATATCCAACACCACCACCACCACCTGGAAATCAGTTGGTGTTCCCCATATCCAACACCACCACCACCACCTGGAAATCAGTTGGTGTTCCCCATATCCAACACCACCACCACCACCTGGAAATCAGTTGGTGTTCTTTAATGTTAGCTCTCAATTCAAATATACATCAAACTTACGGGTGAAAATTACCCAGCCAGCCTCATCCAATTTCGTGCCCTATTTGGTCATGTTGATGGCACAAAACTACCAAATGATATTATACTCATTGGATCAGGTATGATCAACTTATACTTGATGCTATAATAAGCTTGGGTCATTTGTTTACTTCAAATCAATTCCCTTACTCTTATTTAATTAGTCCAACCACCCCATCGACAATAATACCTCCCATTGATCCCACCCTCCATATGAGAATTGATTTTGTAAATTGAGTCAAATCAACACACCAAAATTATAATTTATACAACTATTTAATATAACCAAACATCAAACACTCAAACCACAAACACAACACAACACTGCAGCTCAAAAATTAGTATCTTCGTTTCTTATGAACGGTGGAAGAAGAAGCGTCTCTTAGAGGCATCCAATTCCAAAAAGTAAAACTAAAAACTACTTCAGGAATCAGGATCACGATGCTCTGCAATTTGAAACCTAACTTTTCAGGACGCATGCGACGAACTTTTTATTTCTTTGGACGACAATCTTCTTTTACCGGTAGACAGTGAACCACAATGTCTGTATCCAACCCTGACATATCTTCATAAGACCAAACAAAGATTTTCACATAATCACGTAACATCTGGATCAATCTGTTCTTAACACCATCCTCTAATTCAGCCCCTATCTTGACCTCTTTCCTGCTTTCCTCTGTTCCCAGATTCACAACTTCGATTGGCTCTTCATGTGGCTGTATAGCTTTCTCTTCTTGTTGTAATAACCTAGCAAGCTCTACAGGTACTTCACAATCTTCCTCATTTCCATCTTCAGCTTGATAGATCGGATTCTCAAAGTCATAATTGGCAATAGTAGAACTGTTATCAACAGGATCCAGAGTGGATGAGGATCTGCATTTTACTGATGTGGGTGTGTGTAAGAACACATAGCTGATAAAAATGAAAAGAAAAGAAAGACAAGGAGCACAATATTTACGAAAACGAAATGTCCATTGATTTTTATTGAATGAAGTATGCAAATGAAATGACATCCCGAAACAAGCATACCATTGTGCCCCGGATAAGACACAAGGCTTAAAAGTTTAATTGTTCGAAATTACAAACTTAAAATAAAAACACAGTAATAGTATTTACTCCTGACTAAAAGAGATAGGAATAACGTCTTCAGTCTTCCAATTGTTGAGCCCATCACCCATGGTAGGAAAGATCCAATCATCCAGGTTGTAATCTTCATTAAAGTCACCCACATCATTGATTTGATCTCTTATGACCCCTTTATTAGTGATACGAACAACACGAGCACGACGAACAACCTTCTGAGATTCTGCAGTGAAACCCAAACCAAACTTGTCAGACTTGTAAGGGATGTTGGAAAGCTGACCCCAAATAGCAGAACCACCTTTTGCAACCACAGCTTTAGCATCTTTGAGGGAGGCCATTGCATGAGGTATTCTAGTAACCATAGGAACTCTTTCAGAAGCAGGGACAGACTGAGGAACATGAGTAGAGCAAGGAACAACTTCAAATGTTTGACATGGAGTTTCAACCATTTCACCCTCCATTTCTACATATTTGAAAGTATTCACATGGCTAACCATGTACTCTTCTTCACCATAGACAGTGACAATTTTATTCTTCACCGGATATTTCAACTTCTGATGCAAGGTGGAAGTCACAGCACCTGCCTCATGGATCCAGGGGCGCCCAAGCAAACAAGAATACGCAGGACGAATATCCATCACATAGAAAGTAGAATTGAAGACTTGAGAGCCTACTTTGATTGGAAGGTCTACTTCTCCATGTACCACTCTTCTTGAACCATCAAAGGCCCTTACCACCACATCACTTGGTCTTAACACAACATCTTCAGGACTGAGCTTGTCCAGAACCTCTTTAGGGAGCACATTTAATGAAGAACCATTGTCCACCAGTACATGAGACAAAGTAGTGCCCCTACATTCAATGGAGATATGCAGAACTCTGTTATGGTTTCTCTTGGCAGGAGTCAAATCAGCATCAGAAAAGCCCAAACCATTATCACTAGTCAGATGTGCAATACAGTTCTCAAACTGATCCACAGAAATCTCATTTGGCACATGAGCAGTCTTCAAGAACTTGATTAAGGCTTTAGCATGAGCCTCTGAACATAGTAACAAAGATAACATGGAGATTTTGGAGGGAGTATGCCCCAACTGGTAAACTATGTCATAATCACTCTTGCGAATGATCTTCAATACTTCTTCCATCTGTTTAGAAAGATTTTCAGCATTTGGTGCCTCAGCTTGCACAGTGTTCCGGACTGGGCCGTGAAGTTATACCGGGAACGGCCCAATATACGTCGGGCAAAGGCCCATGTGCTCGAGCAGGTGAACCTCTTGTATAAGTCACCTACTCATACGACGGGCACACACTGATGACGGGCAGAGAGCATGTCTTCCAGCTCATCTGCCACGCCACCCAACTGCCCTTCATTATCTCCTGAAAGATAGGGGTAGTTGGACCAAGGGGCAGACCTTTTGTCTAGGTCTTCACGCTTCTTACGCGTCCCTTGGCAGCTCCTCCTTGGGCCTAGTCAGATTAAGCCCATTGAGGGGCCTTGGCCCAGCGCTGGGGGCACATTATAAATACCCTTTCTTGGAAAAGGGTCAGGTATTCTCACTCATTCTGAACAAACCTTATATTTTGTAACTCTTCTGACTTAAGCATTGGAGTGCTTTGCAGGTACACCCCCTTCCTCATTTCAATCTCTGGCCCATTCATCAAGTCCTTGGAAGGCCCTTCTGATCAGGTAAGATCAGTGGCTCCGTCTGTGGGAACTAGCTATCCCCATCTTCACCAACAGAAGATCAAAGCTCATTCACTTCTGTCCTTCCAACATGGCCGGAGAACAACCTAGCGAGCGCAGCCGTCCCCTCGTCGACTATACCATGGACGACGGCCCGCAGTTCCATGAAGCAGACGCCCGAGACGGTCGTCCAGCCACTCCGTCTCCGGAGCCCCAAAATAACGGGGATCCCCCTCACGTTCAAAACCAAGGGACCGAGGCATTTCACCTCATCCCCGTTCCTGTCAAAGGAGACGCCACCATGATTGCCATGGTGAACACCCTCAACCAGGCCGACTCTATGCTCTACCAGCAGCACGAGAGAATCATGGCCCTAGAGGCTGAACGACAGGAGGTCCGACCTCAACAAGAGAGGAGGACACAACAACGTCCAGAAGCGACGAAGAAACGTGGACGTCGCTCCCCAGAGCCTCACGTCAGCAGGGCACGCGCCCGTTGTGATAACGGTCGATCGGGAACCTCGCCGAGACGCGACCGTACCCCCGACCGCAACGAACTCTCCCCACTAAGGAGTGATGAAGAAGACCTGCATTGTCCCCTGTCACGGGCAATAATGGAAGCTCCGTTCCCCAAAGGCATGGAGAAACCTCATAACCTAGCTGTGTACGACGGGACTACCGACCCCGACGATCACGTCGACAACGTTAACGCGATGCTCGACTACCGCAATGACATCACTGGGCACCTCAAATGCAGGTTGTTCTCGACGACCCTTAGGAAAGGGGCCATGGCCTGGTACAAGAGCTTGGCCCCCGATTCCATCACGTCTTGGAGAATCATGATATCCATGTTCACGAGGCATTTCACAGCCTCCCGGCGTCACCCCAAGACAGAGGCAACCCTCGAGGCCATAGTACAAAAGAAAAATGAAACACTACGCTCGTACATCGAGCGATTCAACCAGGAAGCTGTCGAGGTAGATACTACTGAACACATGAAGAAATACCTCCTCGAGAGGGGGCTCTTGCCCGGTAGCGAACTCAGCAGAGCTGTCGGGATCGAGCCTCCCCGCACCTTGAATGAACTTCTGCACAAGGCCCAGGCCTACATCAGATACGAGGAGAAGCAGGTAGCCCACAATGCCCGGAGCGGCTGTAATATCGGAGAGACTGATCACCCCAAGCGTGAAGATCCGAATATTCCCCGTCGCAATGGGGACAAGCGTAGGGAAGAAAGGCCCGGCGAGCCCCGAGAAGGAAGAGGCCCCGCGGGGAGATATAGCGAATATACCTTACTGACAGCTCCCCGCGAGCGTATCCTCGCGGAATGTATCAACTCCGAATTCAAGCAGGGCAGAGTAAGGTTCCCAAAACCATCTGCACCGAAGCCTCACACCGACAAGTCCAAGTACTGCAGGTTCCACAGGAGTCACGGGCATGTGACCGAATACTGCGTCCACCTAAAAGATGCCATAGAGATTTTAATCCAAGAAGGGCATCTTAAACAGTATACGAGGAGGAACGAAGCTCCCAAGCATGACGAGTCGGAGAAGAAGAGACCTCGGGAAGATACACCCCCCGACAACTCTCCTTATCAGGTGGCCCTCTGCGTGTCACGTCCAGAGGATTTCATCCTCCCTGAGCCATTGCCCGAAGGCCGGATCATTGCACTCAGCCTCTGGGAAGATTTCCCAACCGCCCTGTTCATATCGGGCGGAGGGATTAACGGCGAGGTCACAGCCCTCTCAATGAAACGCAAGTTCGACGAACTCCTTCTGACTGCGCCCGAGCAAAAGGCAACGCTGACAAAATATTGGTGTAAATCCAACCCAATATCCTTCTTTTTAGAAGAGCTTCCGGGCGGCTCCCCAAATTCGGGCATTCCACTATTGATCAGGGCAAGGATGGCCCAGTTCGACGTCAGGCGCATTCTGGTCGATCAAGGCAGCTCGGTGGATATCATGTACGTCCACCTCTTCAAGACTCTGAAATTAGACAAGACCAACCTAGCCCCCTACGTCGGATCCGACCTCCAGTGATTCAATGGAGCCACGACAAGACCGTGGGGATATGTCGAGCTCCTCGTCACCTTCGGGGAGCAGGAAACAGCCAGGGAAATCAAAATCCAGTTCCTGGTCGTAGACTGTCCGTCCCTCTACAATTGCATCTTCGGCCGCCCAACATTAGCCGAACTCACCGTGGTCCCATCTGTTGCACCCCAAAATTTGCCCTCACAATACAAGACTTTGTGTGCTAAGAAGGTTCACAAGGTTCACAAGGCCTTTCATGAGGTTCATGAAGTTTACAAAACACTTTATGAGGTTCACAAGGTTCACAAGATTCACAATACTTACAAGACCTTTCATGAGGTTCATGAAGTCTACAAGACACTTTATGAGGTTCACAAGGTTCACAAGACCTCCCATGAGGTTCACAAGGTTCACAAGACATCTTATGATGGTTCACAAGGTTCACAAAGTTCACAATTGGTCAGAAGAGTTGACAATTCCCTCAGACAATGCACCTCCTAAGCAGTGCATCCAAAACTAGGGTTTTGACTTTAATCAGACTAAATGAACTTCCAAGAATTCAAGTGAGCTTCATAGCATCTTATATGTGTGTAAGAACCCCCATTACAAGTTTCAAGACTTTTCTCAAAGGTTTGCTCAGTCAGATAATCAGATAAGTCAAAATCAGTCAAAGCAGTTAAAAAGTCAAACTGAGGTCAACTGTGGTCAAACCAAAGTCAAACTTCATGATTTTTTTGCCAACATCAAGTATATGAAGTAAAATTCATCATTTGATCAAGGGTTGATTCATCAAGGATATTTCAGATCATCAAGAATCAGGGGTTTCTAAATTAGGGTTTCCTTAGTAAAAGTCAACTGAACTTTGACCAGCCATAACTTTCACATACTTCATCACCAAGTTTCCATCCAAAGCTCATTTTGAAGGAAATTGAATTCTCTACAACTTTGTGTCTCACAAGCCAAGCCCAAAAATGCTTCATTTGGAAGGTATGAGCTAAGACATTATAGGTCCTTTTGAAAGTCAACAAAAAGTCAATAACTTCAAAAGGGCATAACATGAGAATGGTAAATGATATGGACATGAAACCAATGGGGTTGGTTAGAGGACTCTTTAAGCTTTCCAAAATGTCCAAGAACACCTTCATAACATTAAAATTGAAGGATGTGTGCCCTTGCAAAGTTGGGAAATTTTAGGGAAGTTTATGAAGCAAATGGAGGTTTAAAACCAAATTTTGCTAAGTGGGCTGAACTTTTAATGACCCAAAGCAATCCATGACATCATGCACGAAAATTCTTTGATATTTTCATAATTTTTATTTTATTTAATTAATTTATTATGATTTTTTATACTAAAAATCATTTTAAATTTAAATAAAATATTAAACATGAAGATTTAAATTTGTTTTTTGATTCTAGAAGGTCATGAATTCAGCATGGATCAAATTGATACAAAGATAATGTTGATTGGCTTGAAATAGCAAGTGTTTATGCAAAAATATTTGATTTTCAAAGCTTATCTTTTTGAATCTTTTTGGATCAAATTTTTCACACAAGCATCAATCTTTTCTGACCTAATTCATCACTCTATAAGTATATGACTTAACCCTAATGCAAAGGGACGAAATTCAGCCTCCAAAGTGTAAGTTCCATATTTTCAAAAACCACACAAAACTCAAATTCGGTTTCAACTCCACAAGGCATTTGAAGGTATTCTAAAGACCTAGTAATGATCCCTGGACATCATTGAGTCGAAATCAATGTTCATTTGCATTCAAAACATCTCATATCACATAAACCGAATCAAACTTTGTTCTTGAATATGAGTTTTTCGATTTCACTTATTTGTTTGATTTAAATGATATTTGATGATTGCTTGATGTTTGATATAATGCTAGGAACGTTTCTGGGCAGCAATCTTGAAGTTTAGTGACCTCAATCGCATTTTACCATTGTTAGGGTTTGAACGGCCAATTTAGGGTTTTACGATTTGGACAATATAAATAAATTCTAACAATGTGGATTGACTGTATGAATCATAAGGAATTCATTGGTATAACCAATTTGATGTAATTGTACCATTTGCTTGATGTTTGAATTTCGCAGGGTATGAATATGGAAGAACCTGCATGAAATTTCGCAGGAAAAATTGCATCAATTTTCGCAGGTACCATGAAGAAGATGAAGGCCCTGCGCGCGCATTCTAGAATTTGAAATTGGTTTTAATATTTTTACGTTTTGTTTCTATTTTATATCACAAGCTTGTGCTTGTCCCAGTGGTAAAGCAGGTGCGCGTATTGTTGGAGGGCTTGTGTTCGAATCCTGGCTCCAACCAGTTTTTATTGTTTTTCCATTTTAATTGTTAAACATTATATATTATGTATTGTGGTGAGATTAATATCAGGTGCGCTCTCCCAGCTGGAATGGTTAACGTGTTTGTGTGATTGCTTGAAGGTCCTGGGTTCGATTCCCCCAGGCCTTTTGCTTTGTTTTCTTTTTTATGATTTTTCAGGAATAACACAACAAAACCAATGGAACCCATGATAGTAGCACCTGCGCGCGCTGGCCTGGTGGTGTATGTTGCTGGTTTGAGTGCATGAGGGCAATAGGTGCTGGGTTCAACTCCCATCCAGGTAAGTTTTCTTTTTTTTCTTTTATTTGTTTTGTTTATTGTTAATGTTAATTAATTAAAATCATAATCTTAATTTAATAAAATCCTAATAATATTTTCTAAAATAAATTGTTTTTTTTATTATTAATATGTATATATGTAATTTATTTATATAATTAGATTAATATTTAATATTTAACATTTTTTGTATATAAAACCCTAATTCTTATTAAACCCTAATTAATCTTAATAATTTTCAAAACCCTAATTTTTCTTCTCCTATTTATTTAATGCTATTATTTGTATATATTATCTTCATAATTTAATTAAGATCCTTAATTTAATTTTTATTAATATATAAATTGTTTATAATTTAAACTTTTTTATATATGTTTAAAAATTAAAATTCTTAATATGATAATATGATATAATTTGTTTAGAATTTAATTTTTGCATGTAAATAATTTTGTTATATGTTTAAAAATAATTGCTAATTTAATTTTGTAACCATAATTTATTTTCATAATATGTTTATAACTAATTAATTTAAATTTTTGTAATTTGTAAATAATTTAATAATTAATTGTTCATATTTTCTTATTAACTTTAAATAATTATTTATATCAAAATTTAATCTTTTTATATTATTTTTGCTTATTTCGTTATTATTATTATGTTCTTATGATATTTATTTGATACTAACCCCATTTATCTTTAAATTGTTATTATTATTATTTTCACTAACCCAATTTTTATTATTTAATATTTTGCTTTATTTATTTAAATTGCTTATTTATTATGGTTGTAATTGCTCCTTGGTGTAATATTTAATAGTAATGTTTAAATTATTTATTTTATGCTATGGTTAGTAAATAGGGAGTGTAACATGTATGTTTATTTAAAATTAATCTAGATCACTTAATTCAAAAGATAAATATTTGAAAATAAACACGCACACACGTAAGTCGATCTTTGATCGCCATCTCACTTTCTAGGGTTACCTCTCATGTTGCCTAATCAAAAGGTCAAGTAGGGTGTATAAAGAAAAAGTCCCTCAAAATAAAGTCATCTAGTCCCTTAACAGATAAAAGATCAAGTCCCTATCGAATGTTGCCTTCGTAATGATCTTGTCCCTTTCGAATAAAGATGATAAGTCCCTTCGAATTGCTTATACACCCCACAGTTGCCTAAATAAACAGATGTCCCTTCACTTGTCCCTAACATCCAAGGTAATGACTACCTATTCCTTAATAATAGGGATAGTCTTACCATTTAAAGGATTCAAGAACAGAAAAGACTTAAACTTAGGGTAGGTTCCTCTTAGATACTTGCTCACTTTTCAAAAACATTTCAAACACTTCACTCATTTTAAACAATTTTCAAAACAAAGGTTTTTTACGCATCCGTACATGGATCATTATAAAACTCTTAAGAAAATTTTTATTCACACACTTCACATTTCAAAACATTTTTAAAGTGAGCTAAGTAACTAAGAGCCCATGGATAACCATGGATGTAAAGGGTGCTAACACCTTCCCTTTACATAACCTACCCCCCGGACCCAAAAATCTTTCAAAAGGTCTTTCTTGTTCTTTTATGCCTTTCCTTTGGATAAAATAAAAGTCGGTGGCGACTCTTGCTATCCGCAACATAACTAAAGTTAGTTCTCCCACCGTGTTACAGAACTGGCGACTCTGATGGGGATTTAATAAAAGAGGGGTACCCTTAGGAATTAGATCACTTTAAAATTGTTTGCCTTGTTTGCTTTATACTTACTTGTTGGGCTTTATGTGTGAAAGATCCTAACCCGGATCTAGTGTACCTTAGGTAAATGGCAATAGACCAAGGAAACTGTACGGCGTATACCGATATGGTTGATCTGGTGGCCATAGTTAGTGTGACTTCTTGGTTGGTGCTTATGTTCCTTAAGTCAAGTTGAGGATAATATGAGGCTGCCATACGTTGTCAATGCACTAACTAACTTTTAGAACCCTAGTTATCCCATCTTGGCCTTTAGAAAAGTAGTGAGATAACTGACTTTGGTAAAGACTGAAGTTGGTTGATACTCGATGCTACACTCATTGAGATTCTAAACTTGGAGGGTTTTGGTTGGCAAGTAAGTTGCCTACTGAACAACCACCCTTGTGAAGGATCAATGATATTGAGATCCCTTAGAACATGGTTACTTTTATAGGACAGGATGAACCAACTAACTTCAGGGGAGGGTACTTACCTTTAAACCTCATGCAAGCCTTTAAACCTAGGGCTATTGTGTGACTTGTTTGTGTGTGCCACATGTTTGTGATTGAGCATAACATCATGACATCATCATGCATCATAAGCATAGCATTTTCCCTAACCATTTTAAGGACCAAGGGATTTATCTTTGTTCTTTGTTGCAGGTCATGGCTTCTGCTCGTAGAAACACCATCAGGATCAACTTTGTGGGCATACCCGCTAAGCTTAAAGAGTTGGTTTCTCAAGTGTCTGATCATTCCCAGTTCATCAAGAGACATGGTTACCTATTGGATCTAGTCACCTCAGGGTTCAATGAAGACATGATGAGTGTTCTGTTTCAGTTCTTTGATCCTAAGCACCACTGTTTCACATTCCCCGACTACCAGCTGGTTCCAACCATGGAAGAATTCTCTAAGCTTCTGGGTATACCTGTTCTTGATCAGAAACCATTCACAGGCTTGGAAAAAGAGCCTAAACCTGAGGTTATTGCTGCAGCTCTACATCTGAAGAAGGCTGACATTGTTCTAGAAACGAGAAGCGGAGTTAAGGGTATTCTTGCTAAGGTGTTGATAGAGAAGGCTCAAATGTTCTTGAAGGCTATGAGTTATGATGCTTTTGAGGATATCTTAGTCTTGCTGATTTATGGCTTAGTATTGTTCCCCAATCCAGATCAGTTCATAGATGTTCATGCCATCAACATATTCCTGAGTCACAATCCAGTGCCTACATTGCTTGGAGACATCCTACATTCTCTTCATACTCGTACTACAAGGGCAAGAGGAACTTTGATGTGTTGCATACCTTTGCTATCTAGGTGGTTTATTTCTCACCTTCCTCGCTCAGTAATAAAGAATGAGCAAGGGTTCAGATGGTCTAAGAGGATCATGTCACTCTCGCATTCAGATATTCATTGGTGCTCCAGATCTATGGAGAATGTCACTATCATTGACCGTTATGGGGAATTTCCTAATGTGCCACTTCTAGGCATAAGAGGAGGCATTACCTACAACCCTTCACTAGCTTTATGACAGTTTGGTTACGCTCAGAGTGATGGTCCCCATGACATGTTGATTCAGGGTATTGTGTTTGACTACGACAATGATCTTCAAGGTTACCGTCAGAGATTCATACGAGCATGGGGAAAAGTAAACAAGGTTGACAGCAAGACTCTGGAGCCTAAGTACACTATTCCTATGAAGGCTTATCTCAGATGGGTGCGATCTCGTGCTCAGACTCTCATGATGCCATATCCTGCTATCCTGCCAGTTACCATGGAACCTGTTGCTGAAGGAGATACTGCTTATACCATCCTTCACCCAGACATGCCTACTGACATGGAAGACTTACAGAGATCCTGGATCCAGTTGAAAGAGCAAAGGGATACTTTCGAGGCTCATTACAAAGCAAGCCAAGAAAGAATCCTGGAACTAACAAAGCAACTTCACGAGGAACGGAATCTCAACTCATACCTCAACACAAAGAGGAAACGTCCATGGGAGACTTAAAACCCCATCTTTTGTATTTATTTCATTTCATTTTTGTAAGCCCAAGAGGCAAAACAAATTTATTACTAATAAAAGTTTACTTTCTTGTTTGTTTAAGCAAATTTAAATCATGCGGTCCTTGAAAACATTGCATATACATTCACATATCATTTCATTGCATCACGGGTTTATAATTGTGCACAGGTTTCTCATCTTCTCGCTGTTTATTTCAGCAATGGCCCTTGAACAAACAGTTAAGGATCTCCAGGCACAAAATGCACAGTTCCAGGAGCTGATCCTGAACCTGTCCAAGGGGCAGGATGAATTGAAGACACTGCTGGCCAAGAATACTAAGAAGACTAGGAGATCAGGTGGCCTGATCAACATGGGAAGAAGGTTCAAAGGTCTTGCCAAGACCGAAGAACCAGTTGAAGATTATGAGTCTGAAGAGTCTGAAAAAGAGGGAGGCAGTCTCCACAACACTATGGGGGACTCTGATTCTGAGGCTAATTACTACCATGAGCCAAATGAAGACAAATTCAAGATGCTGGTGGATAGAATGGATGCCATGGAGTTGCAGAAGTCTTCTGGGCTGGACTTTGAAGATTTGAGTCTGATATCTGGGGTAGTCATACCCATTGGTTTCAAGGTTCCTACCTTTGTTGTTTATGATGGGGTCTCTTGTCCCAAGCTGCATCTGAGGTCTTATGTCAGAAGAATCCAACCTCACACTGCTGATAAAAAGTTATGGATCCATTTCTTCCAAGAGAGCTTATCTGGAGCTCAATTGGAGTGGTACTATCAGTTGGAGAGTGTCAACATCAGGGATTAGAATGATCTTGCTGAAGCCTTCTATAAGCAGTACCAATACAATGCTGATTTAGCTCCCACTCGCATGCAGTTGCAAAGCATGTCTATGGGTGCCAAAGAAAGTTTCAAGGAGTATGCTCAAAAATGGAGAGATCTAGCTGGAAGAGTACAACCCCCTTTAACTGACAAGGAATTGGTTGATATGTTCATGTGTACGCTGAATGGTCCTTTTTACAGTCATCTCATTGGAAGCTCATCATCTGGCTTCACTGAGTTGATAATGACAGGAGAGCGCGTGGAAAATGGTATAAAGAGTGGCAAGATCCAAGTGGGTGCTTCTTCATCAGGTGCTGCAAAGAAGCCTCCCACTGGGAAGAAAGAATCCAATGCTGTTTATGGTCAACCTGATCGTAATAGAAGGCATCAGTCTGTGAGTGCAGTTCACATCTCAAATCCAACTCCTACAACACCAGAGCAGCCACAGGGCAACCAACAGAGGGCTAGAAGACAGTTCACTAAGATCAACATGTCAATGGCTCAGGCATTGCAACACTTGTTGAAGGCTGAACTTATTACTCTGAAAGAGGCTCCTCAGAATCCCAATGTTACCTCTCCCAGGTACAATCCCGATGCACGATGTGCATATCATTCGAACTGTCAGGGACATGATACTAATAGCTGCTGGGTCTTGAAGAACAAAATTCAAGATATGATTGAGGCTGGAGAGATTGAGTTTGACCCTCCGGGTACTCCAAATGTGATTACTGCTCCCATGCCAAATCATGAGAAGACTGTCAATGCCATTGATGAAGATTTACATATCTATTCAGTTGCAGAGTTGACCACACCATTGTCTGTCATCAAGAAGAAGTTAGTACAAGCTGGGTTCTTTCCAGGTTGTCGTGAAGATTGTTTGTATTGTACCTATAAGCCTGATAGTTGTTGGAGATTGAGAGATGGAATTCAGCGTCTCATGGATAAATATACCATAGTATTTGAAAGGACTCCATCTTCTGTGGAGAGTATGGTGGATCATATTGTAACACGGTGGGAGAACTGACTTTAAGTAATGTTGCGGATAGCAAGAGTCGCCACCGACTTTTATTTTATCCAAAGGAAAGGTTATAAAAGAACAGGAAAGACCTTAAGAGAATGTTTTGGGTCCGGGGGGTAGGTTATGAAAAGGGAAGGTGTTAGCACCCTTTTCATCCATGGTTATCCATGGGCTCTTAGGTACTTAAGCTCACTTTAAATTGCTTTTGAAAATGTAGTGTGTGAATAGAAAAATTTTCAGAATAGTTTAATAATAATCCATGTACGGATGTGTAAAAACTTGTTTGAAAATTTGTTTGAAATTGTTAAGTTTGAAAAATTTTTGAAGTGAGCAAGTACGTAAGAGGAACCTACCCTAATGTTTAAAGTCTTTCTTGTTCTTTTTCCTTTCCTTGGTAAGACTATCCCTACTATTAAGGAGTAGGTAGTCTTTATCTGGGATGTAAGGGACATGTGAGGGACAATTTGGTTATGAAGGCAACTGTGGGGTGTATTAAGCATATATGAGGGACTATCATCATTATTCGAAGGGACTCGATTCGTATAGGCAACCATGAGGGACTTGATGATTTTTTGTTTGAAGGGACTTACTTTATACACCCCACTTGACCTTTATTCGTAGGCAACCTGAGGGATAACCTTAGAAAGTGAGATGGCGATAAAAATCGACTTACGTGTGTGTGAGTGTTTATTTTAATTATCTTATTATTAAAATTATCTAAGTTAATTTTTATATAACATACATGTTTTCTCACTCCCTAATTACTAACCATAACAACAATTAAATAATTAAAATATTTACAAAATTACATTCGGGAAACAATTACAACATAATAATAATAATAAATAAAATAGCAAATTAAATAATAAGCAATAAAAATAAATAATAAAGGGGTTAGTAACAATAAAATAATAATAATAATTTAGAAATAATGAACAAGGTTAGAAACATAATAATAATAATATGGTTAGTAAATAAAAAAATTAAATAAAAGGTTAATAGAATTGTAATAAGCAAAAATTAGTAACAATATAATTAATAGTAATAATAGAAACCAAAATAAATTGAGTTAAAAATATTATAAGAACAAAGTAATAAAAAAAAAAGTTAACATACACAACTAAATAATTATTTTAATTCATGTACTAATTATTAAATTATTTTTAAATGTATTATAATTACAAAATTTAATTATTATTAACATTTATTTATTAGACAATATATATATATATATTATAAGAAGAAAATAGGTTTTAAATATCCTATTTACAATATTAATTATATTTATAAAATTTAATTCTATTAATTATTATATTTACAAATTATTTTAAATCATATACAAAATATAATTACTATAAATTAAATTGTTTCTAAACATTAAAAGAAAAATAATTTGGATTATAAATATATTTACAAAATTTATAAGAATTATAATAAATATATATATACATAATAACTATATTAGAACATAAAATTATAAAAAAAATAGAACTAGGTTTTTAAAAAAAATAAATCAGGGTTGTTAGAAAAATATTTTTTAGGGTTTTAGAAAAAATTAGGGTTTAGTTATATACCATATTAATTAATATATATACATGTTATAATAAAATAAATGTTTGAATAATAAAAAGAAAGTTTAGAAATTTTTTAGAGAATATTTTGAATTTGGAATATATATATGATTTAAATTTTATTACTAATATAAAACAAATAAAATAAGTAATTAAGAAAAATAGAAGAACAATGCCAAAAATTGAGAACATACCTTGGCTGGGTTTGAACCCAGGTTATCAAGCTTGCCAATACCAAAACACACCATCAGACCAACCAGGCGTTGGTGATAACAAAATGCATCCTATTGGTTTTGTTCCTTATTTGCAAAATATCCTGGAAAAATAAAACGCAAAAAGGCCTGGGGTGGGATTTGATCCCAGGACCTTATGAATGCAAGCATACGCGCGCTACCGCCTGGCTGGGAGAGCCTACCTGATGACCAAACAGCTACTAATAATAATATATTAAACACGCACCTTAAATTGGAAAACATCCAAAAACTTGCTGGAGGCAAGGTTCGAACTCATGCCTTCAGACCACATATGCGTGCTTCTTACCACTGGATCACTCAACAACTTGTGCAAATTAAATACAAACAAATCTATATAATATAAAAAAGAAATTTGAATCCCAGAGACGCGCCAAACTTCGTCTTCTTCATTCAAATTTGCTGCGAATTTTCTTTTGAAATTTCCTGCGAATTTTCCTGGGTGTTCATGAACCAGAAATCCTAGGTTTTTGGATCATCACGCAAACAGCAAAATCAATACAAATTGATAGCCCAGATCAAACATACAGAGTTCATACAACATAATCATGTTTTTAAAAGTCATTTATATTCACTAAATCATGAATTCCCAATTTGAGAACTCAAACCCTAACAATGGTGTCTTTCGGTTTAGGGCATGTTTCTTCAATGTTTTTGTCCAGAATCCATCTAGGCATCATGATAAACAAGATTAAACACACAAAAACGATTTACAATGGTTAAATAAATGAAATCGAAAAATCAAACAAGAGTGTGAAAATGCATTCGGGATATGCAATATGAGGAGCTTTGGATGCAAATAGGTATTGATTTTGACTCAATGATGTCCAAGGATCATTGTGGTGTCCTCAAATTACCTTCTAGTGCTCTGAATTTCAAAATCCGAATGTGACTTTTTTTGAATTTTTTGAAGTGTGATCTTACCTTTGGCTGCTGGAAAAATCGTGGCTAGGGTTATGCTTATGATCAATACTTATAGGTGAATCAATCTAGGTCAGAAAATTCAATGGTTATGTGGATAATTTGATTTAAAAAGATTGAAAAAGATGGTGTTGTAAAAGTCAAATATTTGCTCTTGAATGCTTGCTATTTTGGGATAAATTATATGATTCTTTTCTCTTTTAACTTCAATCACCCTTTAAGACTTTCTAGAATCAATCACAAAAATATATCTTCATTTTTAATATTTTATTTAAATTTAAAATGATTTTAAATATAATAAATCATAATAAATTAATTAAATAAAATAAAAAATATGAAAATATTATGGAAATTTCGTGCATGATGTTATTGTATGGGTTGGGTCACAATTTGGCCAGCCCATTTGGAGAAAATTGCTTTTAGGCCCCCATTTTCAATATAAACCATCACAAAATTGCCCAACTTTGCAAGAGCACATCTCCCTCAATTTTAAAGGTATGAGGGTGTTCTTGGACTTTTTGGAAAGCTTGAAGAGTCCTTTAAACAACCCCATTGGTTTCAGGTCCATATCATTTACCAATCTCAAGTTATGCCCTTTTGAAGTTGTTGACTTTTTGTTGACTTTTGAAATGACCTATAATGTCTTAGATCATATCTTTCAAATGAAGCATTTTTGGGCTTAACTTTAAACATCAAAGTTGTAGAGAATTCAATTTCCTTCAAAATGAGCTTTGGATGGAGACTTGGTGATGAAGTATGTGAAAGTTATGCCTGGTCAAAGTTCAGTTGACTTTTACTGAGGAAACCCTAATTTATAAACTCCTGATTATTGATGATCCGGAATCTCCTTGATGAATCATGATCAACCCTTGATCAAATGATGAATTTTACTTCATATACTTGATGTTGGCAAAAAATCATGAAGTTTGACTTTGGTTTGACCACAGTTGACCTCAGTTTGACTTTTTAACTGCACTGACTGATTTTGACTTATCTGATCATCTGACTGAGCAAAGTTTTGAGAAAAGTCTTGAAACTTTACATGGGGGTTATTACACATATATAAGATGTTATGAAACTCACTTGAGGTATTAGAAGTCCATTTAGCCTGATTAAAGTCAAAACCCTAGTTTTGGATGCCCTGCTTAGGAGGGGCATTGTCTGAGGGAATTGTCAACTTCTTTGACCCATTGTGAACTTTGTGAACCTTGTGAACCATTATAAAATGTCTTGTGAACCTCATGGGAAGTATTGTGAAGTTTGTGAACCTTGTGAACCTCATGAAGTGGCTTTGTAGACCTCATGAACTTCAGGAAAGCTTTGTAATCATTATGGAATTTGTGAACCTTGTGAACCTTCAAGAAATAACTTGTAGACTTCTTGAACCTCATGAAAGGTCTTGTAAATATTGAGAAGCTTGTGAACCTTGTGAACCTTCATAAAGTAACTTGTAGACTTCATGAACCTCATGAAAGGTCTTGAAAGCATTGTGGGACTTGTGAACCTTGTGAACCTTCATGAAGTGACTTGTAGACTTCATGAACCTCATGAAAGGTTATATAAGCATTGAGAAACTTGTGAACCTTGTGAACCTTCAAGAAGTAACTTGTGGACTTCATGAACCTCATGAAAGGTCTTGCAAATGTTATGGAACTTGTGAACCTTGTGAACCTTCTTAGAACACAAAGTCTTGTGTTGTGAGGGCAAATTTTGGGGTGCAACACATATTACTAAAGGTAGGAAGATTGAAGAGGTTGACATGGTTGATAGAGCACCAGTAAGGATCACTTCCAAAGGTCCTGTTAAAATCACTCATAAGGGTCCAATTAAGATTATTGCTGAAGGCCCTGTGAAGATTGTTGCTGAAGCTAGAGTGGCTCCTCTGGTCATTACCACTCCTGGTCCTTTTCCATATACGTCTGACAAAGCTGTGCCTTGGCATTATGGGTCTGATGTTTATATCCATGGTGTTAAGCAGGAACCATTAGCTGATATGCCTGTTGATGTTGACAATATTGCTGGATCTAGTAAGATCACACGAAGTGGAAGAGTCTTCTCTCCTCCAGTTACTTCCAAGAATGCAGTTACTCCTGCTGCTACTTCCACCACTGATGCTCGGGGCAAAGGTCCTGTTATTGAACCAATACCTACTGATGATCTTGCTAAGCAGATGGAAGAAATATTGAAAATTATTCGCAAGAGTGATTATGACATTGTTGATCAATTGGGGCATACTCCCTCCAAGATTTCCATGTTGTCTTTGTTATTGTGTTCTGAGGCTCATGCCAAGGCCTTGATTAAGTTTCTGAAGACTGCTCATGTACCCAATGCAATTTCTGTTGACCAGTTTGAGAATTATGTTGCCCACCTGACCTATGATAATGGGTTAGGGTTCTCTGATGCCGATTTGACTCCTGCCAAGAGGGATCATAACAGGGCCCTGCATATCTCAATTGAATGCAGGGGCACTACCCTGTCACATGTATTAATAGACAATGGTTCCTCTCTGAATGTGTTGCCCAAAGAAGTCCTGAATAAGCTGAGTCCTGAAGATGCTGTGTTAAAACCCAGTAACATAGTGGTGAAGGCTTTTGATGGTTCTAGAAGAGCGGTGCATGGAGAAATTGATCTTCCTATCAAAGTTGGTTCTCAGGTTTTCAATGCTACATTTTATGTGATGGATATTCGTCCTTCGTACTCTTGTTTGCTTGGTCGTCCCTGGATCCATGGGGCAGGTGCTGTAACCTCTACATTACATCAGAAGCTGAGATATCCGGTAGAAGGAAAGGTTGTTACTGTCTATGGGGAGGAAGAATATTTTGTCAGCCATGTGAATACCTTCAAGTATCTGGAAGTGGAAGGTGAATACGTTGAAACTCCGTGTCAGACATTTGAAGTGGTTCCTTGGATTGTTAATGATTATGTAGCTCCTCCGGTTGTCAAGAAAGTTCCTGTAGTTACCAGAGTACCTCCAACAATGGCCTCCCTTAAAGATGCTAGAGCTGTGGTGGATGAAGGTGGTTGTACTATTTGGGGTCAGCTTCCTGATATCCCATACAAGTCTGACAAATTTGGTTTGGGTTTCACTGCAGAGTCCCAGAAGGCTGTTCGTCGTGCTCGTGCTGTTCGTATCACCAATCAAGGGGTTATGAAAGATCAGATCAATGTTGTGGATGACTATGAGGAAGACTACAACTTGGATGCTT
Organism: Lathyrus aphaca; assembly: GCA_963966055.1. NCBI lineage: Eukaryota > Viridiplantae > Streptophyta > Magnoliopsida > Fabales > Fabaceae > Lathyrus > Lathyrus aphaca. The sequence goes on along the minus strand of OZ014521.1, from coordinate 113,508,011 downwards.
GGATTTTTCCTACTGTGGGTGCTGGACTCAATAATTGGAAAGCTGAAGATGTTATCCCTATCTCTTTTAGTCAGGAGTAAATACTATTATTGTGTTGTTGCCTTTTAAAGTTTGTAATTTTTGAACAATTAAACTTTCAAGCCTTATGCCTTACCCGGGGCACAATGGTGTGCTTATTACGGGATGTCATTTCATTTGCATATTTCATTCAATAAAAATCAGTCGACGTTTCGTTTTCGTAAATATTGTGTTCCTTGTCTTTCTTTTCTTTTATTTTTGTTTTATCAGCTATGTGTTCTTACACACACCCACATCACTAAAATGCAGATCCTCATCCACCCTGGATCCTGTTGATAACAGTTCTACTATTGCCAATTATAATTTTGAGAATCCGATTTATCAAACTGAAGACGGAAATGAGGACGATTGTGAAGTACCTGTAGAGCTTGCTAGGTTATTACAACAAGAAGAAAAAGTTATACAGCCACATGAAGAGCCAGTCGAAGTTGTGAATCTGGGAACTGAAGAAAACAGGAAAGAAGTCAAGATAGGGGCTGAATTAGAGGATAGTGTCAAGAGCAGGTTGATTCAGATGTTACGTGACTATGTGGAGATCTTTGCTTGGTCTTATGAAGATATGCCAGGGTTGGATACAGACATTGTGGTTCACCGTTTACCAGTGAAAGAGGATTGTCGTCCAAAGAAGCAGAAGGTTCGTCGTATGCGTCCTGAAATGTCAGAGAAGATCAAAGCAGAGGTAATGAAACAGTTCAATGCGGGGTTCTTAGCAGTGACTTCTTATCCTCAGTGGGTTGCAAATGTGGTGCCGGTACCTAAGAAAGATGGTAAGGTACGTATATGTGTGGACTACAGAGATTTGAACAAGGCTAGCCCCAAAGATGATTTTCCACTTCCTCATATTGATGTTCTGGTAGACAACACTGCTCAGCATAAGGTATTCTCTTTTATGGATGGTTTCTCTGGTTACATTCAAATCAAGATGGCACCTGAAGATATAGAGAAGACAACATTTGTTACACAATGGGGCACCTTTTGCTATAAAGTAATGCCATTTGGTTTGAAGAATGCAGGGGAAACATATCAGCGTGCTATGGTGGCTTTGTTTCATGATATGATTCACCATGAGATAGAGGTATATGTGGATGATATGATAGCCAGGTCTCAGAATGAAGAGCAACATCTTGGTCATTTGCATAAATTGTTTGAGAGGTTGAAGAAATACAAGTTGAGATTGAACCTAAACAAGTGTACTTTTGGAGTTAGGTCTGGTAAACTCCTGGGTTTCATAGTCAGTGGAAAAGGTATTGAAGTGGATCCTGCAAAAGTGAAAGCTATACAAGAGATGCCAGCTCCCCGTACTGAAAAGGAAGTTAGAGGTTTCTTGGGACGATTAAATTACATTGCAAGATTTATTTCCCAATTAACTGCCATCTGTGAGCCAATCTTCAAGTTATTGAAGAAAGATCAGGTGATGGAATGGAATGATGAGTGCCAAACTGCCTTTGATGAAATCAAGAGATATCTGCTGGAACCACCAATTTTGATGCCACCAGTTGATGGAAGACCCTTGATTATGTACTTAACAGTGTTAGACAACTCAATGGGGTGTGTCTTGGGGCAACATGACGAGTCTGGTCGAAAAGAGCAGGCAATATACTACCTTAGCAAAAAGTTTACCGATTGTGAAACAAGATATTCACTGCTCGAGAAAACTTGCTGCGCTTTGGCATGGGCTGCTCGCCGACTAAGACAGTATATGTTGACTCATACTACCTTGTTGATTTCAAAAATGGATCCAATCAAGTATATATTCGAGAAACCTGCTCTCTCCGGAAGAATTGCAAGATGGCAAATGATCTTGACAGAATATGATATACAGTATACTACTCATAAGGCTATTAAAGGAAGTGTTGTGGCTGATCATTTGGCTCATCAAGCAGTGGATGATTATCAGTCAATGAGTTTCGAGTTCCCTGATGAAGACATTATGATTATTACCAAAGAACCTGGACAATATGACGGACCTGAACAAGGATCCCGATGGACTATGGTTTTTGATGGTGCTTCCAATGCACTTGGTAATGGTGTTGGTGTTGTGATTAGTTCCCCTGAAGGTTGTCATACCCCGATTACTGTCAGACTTTGTTTCTATTGTACCAATAACATGGCTGAGTATGAGGCATGTATCCTGGGTATCAAAGTTGCCATTGATATGAAGATTCAGTTCCTAGATGTGTATGGAGATTCAGCCCTGGTAGTTAGTCAGATCAAAGGAGATTGGGATACCAAACATGATAATCTTATTCCTTACAGAGAGCATGTGTTGTCTTTGATCCCACATTTCAAAGAGATTACCTTTGGACATATCCCACGGAGAGAGAATCAGTTGGCAGATGCCTTAGCCACCATGGCATCCATGTTTGAGATCACTTGGGATGATGAAGCTCCCAAGATTACTATTGATAGATTTGAGAAGCCTGCATACTGCAATGAGATTGGCACTGAAGAAGCAGAAGAAAAGCCTTGGTTCTATGAAGTAAAAAGATATCTTGAAGCTCAGGAATTCCCTGAAGGGGCATCTGTCAAAGATAGGAAGTTTCTGAGAAGGTTTTCTGCTAAGTTCTTTTTGAGTAATGGGATTTTGTACAAGCGCAATCATAATTCAACTATGCTTCGTTGTGTGGACAAGAAAGAAGCAGCTGAGATTATGGAAGAGATGCATGATGGGACCTTTGGCACTCATTCTAGTGGTCATACTATGGCAAAGAAGATATTGAGAGCAGGTTACTATTGGTCTACCATGGAAGCTGATTGCTATCAACACTCCAGAACATGTCACAAGTGTCAAATTTATGCTGATAAAGTCCATATACCTCCATCACCATTGAATGTGTTGACTGCTCCTTGGCCCTTTGCCATGTGGGGCATTGATATGATTGGTGAGATCAAGCCTACTGCTTCTAATGGGCATCGTTTCATCCTGGTTGCTATTGATTACCTCACGAAGTGGGTGGAGGCAGCTTCATTTGCATCTGTTACCAAGAATGTTGTGGCTCGAATCATTAAGAATAATCTTATATGTAGGTATGGAATCCCTGAAAGGATTATCACTGACAATGGCTCTAATCTGAACAACACTATGATTACTGATCTCTGCATGCAGTTCAAGATTAAGCATCACAACTCTTCTCCGTATCGTCCAAAGATGAATGGGGCAGTTGAAGCTGCTAACAAGAACATTAAGAAGATTGTACAAAAGATGACTGTTACTTACAAGGATTGGCATGAGATGTTACCATTTGCTCTTCATGGTTATCGTACTACAATACGTACTTCAACAGGGGCAACCCCATTCTCCTTAGTCTATGGTATGGAAGCAGTTCTGCCCATTGAAGTTCAGATTCCCTCCTTGAGAATTATGAAGGGTGCAGGCTTGGATGAAGATGAGTGGATTCAGACTCGACTTGACCAGATAAATTTGATTGATGAGAAGAGGTTAGCAGCAGTTTGTCATGGCCAGATGTACCAAAAACGAATGATCAAAGCTTTCAACAAGAAGGTTAAGCCAAAGGTATATCAGGCTGGTGACTTGGTAATCAAGCGTATCATATTACCACATGGTGATCCTAGGGGCAAGTGGACTCCAACATATGAAGGACCATTTGTGGTCAAGACAGTGTTCTCAGGAGGTGCCATGATAATTACTACTATGGATGGTGAAGATTTCCCACAGCCTGTAAACGCAGACATAGTAAAAAAATACTACGCATAAAAAGAGACCCGCTAGGTTGACAGGCCTAGGCAAAAATAAGGGCATCCCGGCAAACCAAAAGGGTTTGGGCAAAAATAAGGGATATATAAAAAAAAATGTACACCCGGCAAGTCGAAAACCTGAAAAGGCGGCTTGGGCAAAAAAGGGTATCCCGGTGGATTGAAAACCTGAAAGGGCAATCCAGGCAAAAGTTAGGGATTAAAGCGTATGACTATGTCTCGTTTGGATCACCCATGAAACTGCAACCAGTTGTGTTACTTACTCAAGTTTGAACAAATAAAGCTCAATCCAATCGTTTCCGTCTCAACAGCAGAAGATGAGATACTTGAAGATAATGGCAATAGTAAAGTTGAAACTCAATAGGATTATTTCCCACATAGCTGATTCTCCTTGTTTTGTAAAATTTTATGACAAAATTCTCTTACTAGGGTTTCTGTATCCTTGTACAAACCTACCTATGTATAGGTCACTTTTTGATATGAATAAAATTCCATTCTTGAATCCAGATTTACTTTTACCCTATTTACATAAGCGAAACGTCCATTGGTTGTGTTTGAATGTATGTATGCTTTTGAATATGATTGATGTTTACCAGAAATGCATGTATGCTTAATATGATTGATGTTTACCAGAAATGCATAAAAATGCAGTAATAGTATTTACTAAGGACGAACGAGGGAAGGATATCAACAAAGCTTCGCCGGTTCATCTTTACAAGACAGTTACAAACCCTCAGTAGGACAAATCCATCTTCATATAGTCACATCTCCCCTGGAATTTATATCCATCTCTTTTATCCTCATACGGATATTCGGGAATTTACTTTCCAATAAGAGTACTATCAAACGAAGACGGGAGGTTATGTATACCTTATTATCCCCAGCAGACGGGAGGTTATATATACCTTGCTATCCCCAGCAGACAGGAGGTTATGTATACCTTCTTATCACACAAGACGGGAACGAATTCCCCATACTCTTCAGCAACAAACCGGGATTTATTTTCCCTGGCCAGCAGTTATTATACGAAGATATCCAGACGCTTCCGACAGCATCATATCATACATACATCATTTACATCATACCATAATATACATATCCATAGACACATAATACATTACTTAAGTGCATCATATTATACATGCATACATAATGCATAAACTAATATTACCATACAGGATGCTACCTTGTTTTCAGGTTAATTCTCCAACAGACAAATTTCATCAACAAATTGTGACTATTGGGCCGTTGTTTATCTTCCCAAAAGTTATTATTACCCCAAGACTGCTTTATCCTCCTGAAAGCATATCATCACCTCAGGACTGCTTTATCCTCCTGAAAGCTTACTCCCTCGGGACGTTGTTTATCTTCCTGAAAGCTATCATCACTTCCTCAGGATGTTGTTTATACTCCTGAAAGCATTTTATTACTTTGGGCCTTTGTTATCTTCTCAAAGGTTACCACTTCCTCAGGACGTTGTTATCCTCCTGAAAGCATATTATTACCTCAGAACGTTGTTTATCTTTCTGAAAGCATATCACTCCCTCAGGACGTTGTTATCTTCCTGAAAGCATATTATTACCTCAGGACTGCTTTATCCTCCTGAAAGCACATTATTACCTCAGGACTGCTGTATCCTCCTGAAAGCATATTACTATCTCAGGACGTTGTTTATCTTCCTGAAAGTTATCAGCTTACCTTCATATTTTGGACTGCTTTATCCTCCAAGAAATGTACCTGAAGAATTTTTCTCCAAGTGGCATCTTTAAGCCCACTCAAGCATATTCAACTAGTCATCAGTATCACTCTACGCACCGGTGAGTGCAAATTTTTGGGCTTTTGTGTTCAATCCCCTTCAACCTTCCAGGTCACGACTGGCAAATATACCAATCTAACCCCTCAGGTTTCAGAAAATTGAACAGGGGCAGCTGTTGCACCCCAAAATTTGCCCTCACAATACAAGACTTTATGTGCTAAGAAGTTTCACAAGGTTCACAAGGCTTTTCATGAGGTTCATGAAGTTTACAAAACACTTTATGAGGTTCACAAGGTTCACAAGATTCACAATACTTACAAGACCTTTCATGAGGTTCATGAAGTCTACAAGACACTTTATGAGGTTCACAAGGTTCACAAGACCTCCCATGAGGTTCACAAGTTTCACAAGACATCTTATGATGGTTCACAAGGTTCACAAAGTTCACAATTGGTCAGAAGAGTTGACAATTCCCTCAGACAATGCACCTCCTAAGCAGTGCATCCAAAACTAGGGTTTTGACTTTAATCAGACTAAATGAACTTCCAAGAATTCAAGTGAGCTTCATAGCATCTTATATGTGTGTAAGAACCCCCATGACAAGTTTCAAGACTTTTCTCAAAGGTTTGCTCAGTCAGATAATCAGATAAGTCAAAATCAGTCAAAGCAGTTAAAAAGTCAAACTGAGGTCAACTGTGGTCAAACCAAAGTCAAACTTCATGATTTTTTGCCAACATCAAGTATATGAAGTAAAATTCATCATTTGATCAAGGGTTGATCATGATTCATCAAGGATATTTCAGATCATCAAGAATCAGGGGTTTCTAAATTAGGGTTTCCTTAGTAAAAGTCAACTGAACTTTGACCAGCCATAACTTTCACATACTTCATCACCAAGTTTCCATCCAAAGCTCATTTTGAAGGAAATTGAATTCTCTACAACTTTGTGTCTCACAAGCCAAGCCCAAAAATGCTTCATTTGGAAGGTATGAGCTAAGACATTATAGGTCCTTTTGATAGTCAACAAAAAGTCAACAACTTCAAAAGGGCATAACTTGAGAATGGTAAATGATATGGACATGAAACCAATGGTGTTGGTTATAGGACTCTTTAAGCTTTCCAAAATGTCCAAGAACACCTTCATAGCATTAAAATTGAAGGATGTGTGCCCTTGCAAAGTTGGGAAATTTTAGGGAAGTTTATGAAGCAAATGGAGGTTTAAAACCAAATTTTGCTAAGTGGGCTGAACTTTTAATGACCCAAAGCAATCCATGACATCATGCACGAAAATTCTTTGATATTTTCATAATTTTTATTTTATTTAATTAATTTATTATGATTTTTTATACTAAAAATCATTTTAAATTTAAATAAAATATTAAACATGAAGATTTAAATTTGTTTTTTGATTCTAGAAGGTCATGAATTCAGCATGGATCAAATTGATACAAAGATAATGTTGATTGGCTTGAAATAGCAAGTGTTTATGCAAAAATATTTGATTTTCAAAGCTTATCTTTTTGAATCTTTTTGGATCAAATTTTTCACACAAGCATCAATCTTTTCTGACCTAATTCATCACTCTATAAGTATATGACTTAACCCTAATGCAAAGGGACGAAATTCAGCCTCCAAAGTGTAAGTCCCATATTTTCAAAAACCACACAAAACTCAAATTTGGTTTCAACTCCACAAGGCATTTGAAGGTATTCTAAAGACCTAGTAATGATCCCTGGACATCATTGAGTCGAAATCAATGTTCATTTGCATTCAAAACATCTCATATCACATAAACCGAATCAAACTTTGTTCTTGAATATGAGTTTTTCGATTTCACTTATTTGCTTGATTTAAATGATATTTGATGATTGCTTGATGTTTGTGATAATGCTAGGAACGTTTCTGGGCAGCAATCTTGAAGTTTAGTGACCTCAATCGCATTTTACCATTGTTAGGGTTTGAACGGCCAATTTAGGGTTTTACGATTTGGACAATATAAATAAATTCTAACAATGTGGATTGACTGTATGAATCATAAGGAATTCATTGGTATAACCAATTTGATGTAATTGTACCATTTGCTTGATGTTTGAATTTCGCAGGGTATGAATATGGAAGAACCTGCATGAAATTTCGCAGGAAAAATTGCATCAATTTTCGCAGGTACCATGAAGAAGATGAAGGCCCTGCACGCGCATTCTGGAATTTGAAATTGGTTTTAATATTTTTACGTTTTGTTTCTATTTTATATCACAAGCTTGTGCTTGTCCCAGTGGTAAAGCAGGTGCGCGTATTGTTGGAGGGCTTGTGTTCGAATCCTGGATCCAACCAGTTTTTATTGTTTTTCCATTTTAATTGTTAAACATTATATATTATGTATTGTGGTGAGATTAATATCAGGTGCGCTCTCCCAGCTGGAATGGTTAACGTGTTTGTGTGATTGCTTGAAGGTCCTGGGTTCGATTCCCCCAGGCATTTTGCTTTGTTTTCTTTTTTATGATTTTTCAGGAATAACACAACAAAACCAATGGAACCCATGATAGTAGCACCTGCGCGCGCTGGCCTGGTGGTGTATGTTGCTGGTTTAGTGCATGAGGGCAATAGGTGCTGGGTTCAACTCCCAGCCAGGTAAGTTTTCTTTTTTTTATTTTATTTGTTTTGTTTATTGTTAATGTTAATTACTTAAAATCATAATCTTAATTTAATAAAATCCTAATAATATTTTCTAAAATAAATTGTTTTTTTTATTATTAATATGTATATATGTAATTTATTTATATAATTAGATTAATATTTAATATTTAACATTTTTTGTATATAAAACCCTAATTCTTATTAAACCCTAATTAATCTTAATAATTTTCAAAACCCTAATTTTTCTTCTCCTATTTATTTAATGCTATTATTTGTATATATTATCTTCATAATTTAATTAAGATCCTTAATTTAATTTTTATTAATATATAAATTGTTTATAATTTAAACTTTTTTATATATGTTTAAAAATTAAAATTCTTAATATGATAATATGATATAATTTGTTTAGAATTTAATTTTTCCATGTAAATAATTTTGTTATATGTTTAAAAATAATTGCTAATTTAATTTTGTAACCATAATTTATTTTCATAATATGTTTATAACTAATTAATTTAAATTTTTGTAATTTGTAAATAATTTAATAATTAATTGTTCATATTTTCTTATTAACTTTAAATAATTATTTATATCAAAATTTAATCTTTTTATATTATTTTTGCTTATTTCGTTATTATTATTATGTTCTTATGATATTTATTTGATACTAACCCCATTTATCTTTAAATTGTTATTATTATTATTTTCACTAACCCAATTTTTATTATTTAATATTTTGCTTTATTTATTTAAATTGCTTATTTATTATGGTTGTAATTGCTCCTTGGTGTAATATTTAATAGTAATGTTTAAATTATTTATTTTATGCTATGGTTAGTAAATAGGGAGTGTAACATGTATGTTTATTTAAAATTAATCTAGATCACTTAATTCAAAAGATAAATATTTGAAAATAAACACGCACACACGTAAGTCGATCTTTGATCGCCATCTCACTTTCTAGGGTTACCTCTCATGTTGCCTAATCAAAAGGTCAAGTAGGGTGTATAAAGAAAAAGTCCCTCAAAATAAAGTCATCTAGTCCCTTAACAGATAAAAGATCAAGTCCCTATCGAATGTTGCCTTCGTAATGATCTTGTCCCTTTCGAATAAAGATGATAAGTCCCTTCGAATTGCTTATACACCCCACAGTTGCCTAAATAAACAGATGTCCCTTCACTTGTCCCTAACATCCAAGGTAATGACTACCTATTCCTTAATAATAGGGATAGTCTTACCATTTAAAGGATTCAAGAACAGAAAAGACTTAAACTTAGGGTAGGTTCCTCTTAGATACTTGCTCACTTTTCAAAAACATTTCAAACACTTCACTCATTTTAAACAATTTTCAAAACAAAGGTTTTTTACGCATCCGTACATGGATCATTATAAAACTCTTAAGAAAATTTTTATTCACACACTTCACATTTCAAAACATTTTTAAAGTGAGCTAAGTAACTAAGAGCCCATGGATAACCATGGATGTAAAGGGTGCTAACACCTTCCCTTTACATAACCTACCCCCCGGACCCAAAAATCTTTCAAAAGGTCTTTCCTGTTCTTTTATGCCTTTCCTTTGGATTAAATAAAAGTCGGTGGCGACTCTTGTTATCCGCAACATAACTAAAGTCAGTTCTCCCACCGTGTTACACCATCTACCGTCCATTTAAAGATGAAATACTACACCAAACTAGGCCGCGTAGTCACCATCCACGGCGACATCGAGGCTGCCCGACGGTGCTACGACGCTGCAGTAAAAGGACAGGCCACGGTCAATACAAAAAGCAACAAAAAACTCAAGACCGAAGATCCTCCCCTCCAGGGAATCAACGCCATCGACCTCGACTGCCGCATTGGCCACGACGAAACTGAAGAATGGAAACCCACTGAGGAACAATCCCCCGAACACCTGTTCCGACCGATCCCCGACAGAGAGTTCGAGCTCATCCCCCTGGGTGACGATCCTGGAAGAACAATAAAGATAGGCAAGGGGTTGCCCGAGGAAACAAGGGAGAAGCTTGTAACATGCCTCAAGGAGAACTCCGACCTCTTCGCATGGAACGCCGCAGAGATGCCCGGCCTGGATCCTGAGATCGCGTGTCACCAGCTAGCTTTAGATCGGGCAGTCAAGCCCATAGCACAGCGTAGGCGCAAGCAGTCCCCCGAGAAGGCGGAGGCTGCCGAGCGAGCTGTAAAAGACCTCTTAGAGGCAAATTTTATTTCTGAAGCCCAGTACACAACTTGGCTCTTTAATGTAGTCCTCGTTAAGAAAAATAATGGAAAATGGCGCATGTGTGTTGATTATACCGATCTTAATAGGGCTTTCCCCAAAGATGTTTTCCCTCTCCCTAACATAGATAAGCTCGTTGACAATTCTGCAGGTTTTAGACTCCTGTCCTTCATGGACGCATACAGTGGATATAATCAAATCCCTATGTCGGACACGGACAAGAGACACACAGCGTTCATGACCCCGACCGAAAATTACTATTACAATGTAATGTCGTTCGGACTCAAGAACGCCAGGGCCACATACCAGCGCATGATGAACAAAGTCTTCAAGGAAGAAATAGGGGATATGCTCGAAGTATACATGGACGACATGATCATCAAGTCACACAAGGAAGTCGACCATGCTCGACACCTATACAAAGTCTTCGAGCAGGCAAGACAGTGCAAAATGAGGTTTAACCCTGAAAAATGCACGTTCGGAGTACGGGCAGGAAAATTCCTGGGTTTCTACCTCACCGAAAGGGGTATCGAGGCCAACCCCGACAAATGCCGGGCGTTCTCGGAATTACCAACCCCGAGGACCAAGAAATCAATCCAATCCCTCAACGGAATGCTCGTCTCACTCTCCCGTTTCATTGCCAAATCCGCCCAGCATGCACTGCCATTCTTCAGACTCCTTCGTAAGGAAGCCAGCTTCGAGTGGACCGACGAATGTGAACGGGCACTACTCCATTTAAAGAGGGTTCTCTCCGAACCCCCGGTCCTATCACGACCATTAGAAAAAGAGACCTTATACCTGTATCTGTCTGTGGCGACTGAGGCCGTCAGCGCCGTCCTGATAAGGGAAACCGATGAGGGACAAAAACCCATCTATTTTACGAGCAAAGCGCTCAAGGTCCCGAACTCAGATACCAACAAATTGAAAAGGTTGCCCTGGCCCTCATAAATGCGGCGAGGAGGCTACGCCACTACTTCCTCGCGCACACGGTCAAAGTAAGAACCGACCAGCCGATCAAACAACTGCTCGGACGACCAGATATGGCCGGCAGAATGCTCAAATGGTCACTGGAACTCTCTGAATTAGATATACAATATGAGAACAGAAAGGCCTTAAAAGCCCAAGCACTGGCCGACTTTGTCGCGGAAATGACCCACAGTCCGACACCGACGGATGACGCCCACAAATGGACGATCTTCGTCGACGGCGCCTCCACTACAACGGGCAGTGGAGCTGAAATCATCCTCGAGAATGAGGACGGAATCCTGATCGAGGTCTCACTAGCACTAGCCTTCCCGGCATCAAACATCCAAGCCGAATATGAGGCTTTCATCGCCGGCCTGAGGTTGGCTGAAGACCTAGGAGCAAAGGAGGTAAAAATATCAACAGACTCCCAGCTCGTGGCATCACAAGTACGAGGAGAGTACCAGACCAAGAACGACAACCTTGTCGAATACCTGGCCCTGGTCAAAGAGAGACTCGAAAAATTCGAGAAGTGGGAAGTACAGCACGTGCCTCGCGAGCACAACACACGGGCCGACATCTTATCGAAGCTAGCTAGCACGAAAAAGAAGGGCGGGAACAAATCTGTAATTCAAGAGATCCTTCCTCGACCTAGCATCGAAAAACCATCTCCTCCGCTCGAGGTCAACGCGATCGGGGATACTCATTGTTGGATGACACCTATCTACAATTACCTAACGAAGGACGAGCTTCCCGTCAACCCAAAGGAGGCGGCCACCACCAAACGGAGGGCATGCTCGTACGTCCTCCTCGAAGGGAAACTTTACCGTAGGGGGTTCTCCATCCCATTACTCAAGTGCGTCGAGGAAGAGAAAGTCTCCGACATACTGGGAGAAATACACCGAGGAATAAACGCCCAACACCCCGGCGGGCGGTCGCTCGCACGAAAAGCCCTTCGGGCAGGCTACTACTGGCCGACCATGCAATATGACTCCAAGGAACACGTAAAAAAATGCGACAAATGCCAACGGCATGCCGACATGCACCTCGCACCCCCGAACGAGCTAAAAACACTCTCTTCTCCATGGCCCTTTGCATGGTGGGGCATGGACATCCTCGGACCTTTTGTGACCGGATCATACCAGAATAAATACCTCATCGTAGGGGTAGATTATTTTACCAAATGGATCAAAGCAGAGGCGTTGGCTAAAATAACAGCACAGAACATTCTTCGATTCTTTAAACGCAATATCCTCGCTCGGTTCGGCGTGCCCCAGGTCCTCATCACGGACAACGGAACACAATTCACGGACGGGGGATTCCAAGACTTCGTCGCGAGCTTAGGTACTAAGCAACATTTCACATCCGTCGAACATCCCCAGACAAACGGGCAAGCGGAGGCGGCCAACAAGGTAATCCTGCGCAGACTCAAACGCAGGCTCGGTGAGGCGAAAAGGGCGTGGGTCGAGGAGTTACATAGCGTTCTATGGGCTTACCGAACAACACCCCACTCCACAACCGGGGAGACCCCATTCCAACTAACTTACGGCACCGAGGCAGTCATCCCGGTAGAAATAAGAGAACCGACGAGACGTATAGAAGAACCCCTAGACGAAGAACTGAATGACGAGGCACTCAGAGCCGAACTGGACCTCGTCGACGAGGTCCGCTCCGAAGCGGCCCTTAGAGAAACATCCCTCAAGCAAAAAAAAGCCTTGCGCCACGACGCGAAGGTCATAAAAAGAGAGTTCCAGGTGGGCAGCCTGGTCCTCAGAAGAAACCATAAAAATCCAAGAGAGGGTAAACTGGCCGCCAACTGGGAAGGCCCCTACCGCGTCCGTGACAAGACGAGCAACGAGGCCTATTATCTAGAAAACCTACAAGGCGAAGAACTCGCTCGACTATGGAACGCAGAAAAACTTAGACAATATTACAGCTAAATATGTCACGGGGAGACATGGGAGGTACGACCACGCTCTTCGTCTCCAAAACGACAGAGAGGAACCGCACGACCCGGGGACGAACTGACTTCTCCAGCGAACACAACCCTCCCCGACAGTTGGGATCTCGATCGAGCACCAACGTCGAAGTACCGAGACCGACAGGGCGCCCAGCTCGCGATGGGAAAGCCCAAGCCTCAGAGCCGGAGTTCCGAACATCGAACCCGGTTTTTGATCCAAACGGGCACGACGCCCGACACCTCGTCGGTTCCCTAAACCGAGGAGACTAACATGGTCGAGCAGAAAACAAATTCATGAATATAAAACATGGTAAATAACCGAGCAAGAAGAATAATCAAAAACAACATTCATATATTAACCAAACGGCCAAAGCCAAGTACGCCCGAAGGCCAAAATACATACGCCCGAAGGCCGAAGTACATCAAAAAAAGGCACGCAGGCCATACATAAACAAGGCACGCAGGCCATATAGAAAACAAATCAAAAAATTCTTCAAGACTCCGCCCGGAGCTCCTCTTCAACATTCTCCACCTCCTCCTCTCCCTCATCGTCCCCCAGCTCCTCTTCGGCTTCAAAAGGGCATACTATCTCCCCCTCCTGGACGCAGTAGTTATGGGTTGATCCCTCCGTCACCAATTCGGGATTTAAAACCCTCAGTTGTTCGAAGGCGTTGTTAAAACCCTCCTTAAACACAGCCACGAGGTCCTGATTGAGAGAGCGAATGTGCCCCAGCAGCTCACCTCGGGAACCAAGAGCGAGCTCCTCCTCAGTCTCGTCAGCTAACGGACGGACCTTATCCTCGAGAGAAGCGAGCTGAGTTCGCAAGCCATCATTCTCCTTAGCCACCTTCTGATGCCCGACTGCTTGTTCCTCCAAACTCATCTTGGCCGCCCTCAGCAGATCCCGCTCCTCCTTAATCTCCTCCAGCTCTTTTTTCAGCCCCTCCTAAAGCTGGTGCTCCTCCTTATAGTTCGACAAGTCCTTAGACAGCTTGTCCTTCTCCGACCGGACCTGCAGGAGAGCATCTTCCAGTGAGGCAGTAGAAACCGAAGTATCAGTTAAGACCATGGCCGTTTCCATCACCGGGATGACAGCGGCCAAGTCCCTTGCCAGCTCCTTACGCTGGACACCAGCCTCTTGGTTCAGAATAGCCCTTGCTTCGGGCGCTGGCACCGCGATCGCATCCTCGGCCTTGAAGAAGGTCCGCTCCACGTAACAAGGGGGCAATAGGTAGCTGCCAGGTCCGCCCGGACTCCCACTCCCTCCCAAAGTCGACCTCGAGAGAGTCCCCTCCGGACGCTTCCACTTGTGGAGAGGAGAGGCTGATAGAGGCGGGCTGTCGGGTATGTTGATTGTAGACGCCCGAGGAGGAGAGGAGGGCACTGGACTCGCTGTGTTCGAGGTTCCAACCCCGGAGTCCCCAGCTGCCACCTGAGCACGAGGCGCAGTTTTCTTCTTCTTCTTGGGCACCCTGTCCGGCGCACCAACCTGGTTGGCCAGCTTAAGGACCCGGTCACGAGCAGTGGGCATAACACCTGCAAAACAAAGCACATGAACATTAGCAGGCGAAGACATAGACGAAAATAAGAACAAGTAAAACACCTACTCAATAATTCCAGGGCCTTCTCCTCGGTCCTACACTCGAGCAAAGTCTTGGTATTAATAATACGGGCCTCAGTGATCGGCATTCCGGCCTCGTCAAGGTAGGGAACGCCCTTTCGATCCGTCCAGACCGCCAGGTTGAAGCTCCGCACATACTCAACCAACTTCTTATACGCGAGCCTATCCTCGACACCGAGCATTGCAAACTTAATCCTATAATGGGCGGTGGTGAGGTCGAAATGATCGCGCTGCCATCTCAGTGGTACCTTCGACATCAACTTCTCCTCCCTGTTTGCTTCCCGTTTGTAGTAATAAAGGGAGTGCAGGGCAGCACGGGTGATCGGTCTCACCACATACCACCGACCCTTATAATGACGGGCAGAATCCATGTATGTCTTGAACAGACGCACGGGTTGCTTGAAGGAAACCCAGCTATGTCGCCCACGAAGACTGGACCGCTGGAGGTGGAAGACGTGGAAGAAAAGAGCTCGCGTACACCCAATGCCGAGGAAACGGCAGACCAACTCAAATGCCCGCATGAAAGCAAGGGCGATACGGTGTAACTGAGACGGCGCCAACCGAAGCCACTTGAAGATGGACATTTGGAAAGAATTGAAGGGCAGCCTGATCCCCGCCTCCCGGAAAGCGAACTCGTACATTACGAACTGCTTCCCCGGGAAATGATGACATATCCGGTCTGCCTCTTTGGGAGCGTGGCACTGCCAGTTTTCGGGATCTTCCCGGCTTCTATCCTCCACCACGGGACAGTCTAACCCTAACCCTATTTTTCCATCTACAGTCTGTTTCACTATTCCTAGGTCAAATCTAACCAACCTATCACAAATACAACATGCATTCGCAGATATTTAACACAAAAAAGTGGAAAATAGAGGATTAAGGAAGCAAAAATGGTACCTGACATATTGAGAATCAAGAGAGAGACGGTGGCGCGCGAGCAGCATCGGTGGTTCAGGCAGCGAGACGGGCGGAGACAGGGAAATTCGTCAGAGCTTCCGGTGGACGTATGAGCGAAAAAGTGAAAATGAAGTCACTCAACTTCCTTTTATAGTCCCAGGCGCGTGGATCAACGCGCTAGGTCATCATTACCTACTACATACGCCGCCGTTTACACACTAAACAAAGCGACGCCATTAATATTGAAACACGTCAATCCATAAGGAAACTGAAACGACGTCGGGCAGCTATCCACCTCCCCGATCCCACAGAACGTCCCGTCCTCGTACGAAGTCCTCGACTTCTACAGAGACATCACGTACCCGTCGATGACCGTCGTCCTCAACACTGTCAGAGTATCAAGTGCCCAAAAAGAAAGGGATGTTGCGGGCAGTTCTACTGGAATATTCCCTATCACACGTCCGCTGCCTTATCCTCGACACGAGTCCCCTGGCTGCAATATAAGTCATCACTCCAACTCAGAGACTCGATTTGGGGGGCTCCTGTTTCGGACTGGGCCGTGAAGTTATACCGAGCACGGCCCAATATACGTCGGGCAAAGGCCCATGTGCTCGAGCAGGTGAATGAAAACGAGAAAATGTATCGATTATATTGCTAAGTTTCATTACCGTTTTATCGCATAATCATCGTTTTAACACCCGATTCCTCGAGTTTTTCTTACTATTTTGCAGGTACATCATATATGGAGCTAAATCATGAATTAAGAGCAAAAGGAACAAAAACAACCATAAAAGATGAAGAAATGAAGAAACCTGCTAAACCTGCTAAATTTGTTGCACTCACGGTCGTCACCAAGGTGTCACGACCGTGACACCCCAAAAGAAGCAATCACGACCGTGATGACATTGTCACGACCGTGACACTTAAAATGCAAGGGACACGACCGTGACAAGTGAAAATGTAGGTTATTTGACTGAGACCACGTCAAAACATTACGTGAAGAAGTTCTGCCTATTTTTTAGCCACGTTCCTATATTTTCTCAGCTGCTTCAACAAGGCCCAATGCAACAAGTCCAAATTTCAAGCCCATTAATTGTTCTATAAATAGCATAATTCAGTTGAACAATTGACAGAGCATTTTTTCTATCAATTTCCTGCGGATTTTATTTCAGCATTATTTTCAGTATTTCATTCTTATTGTATCCAAACCCAACCTATAACAATTTCCAACATCAGGAAATTGTTATAAAAATTACTTGTTTCTAAACCTTCAGATTTTTGCTTTATTTTTGATTTCCGCCAATTACTCCGAGCTTTCCGGTCTGTGGAAGAAGGAGTCTGCCCTTTTATTGTTAACCAGGTTTTTATTATTTGCAATTTAATATTTATGTCATTTATTTATTTTTCTGCCATGAATATTTTGTTTATTATTTCTCTGCCTCTATCTGGTTCAACAAAAATGAGTAGCTAATTACCTTAGGGCGGTATGTAGTTAAAACAAACTTAATCGGTAAAATTAATCATAGGCTTAAAATATTTAATAACTTAACATTCTGGCTAATACTTTTTATTTAAAATCGACCTTTTCGTTACGAGAGTAAGGAAAGAGTATTAGGTTAGGTCAAGACCACGAGAGTGTGAGATTTTAACCAGATAGCTAAAGTTAGGCATTTAAATTAAACACAGCGAGAGCGCTTTAAAATAAATTAGAATTACTAAGTTTCCAAAAATTATCTCTAAACACTTATGGGCTAGCGAGAGCAGGCATAAGGCTTTAGGGGTAAGATCTGAGATAAGACCACGAGAGTGTGAGTTGAGGGAATTTAAACTGGTAACCTCTACAGAATAGTTTAAGTGAACACCTTTATAAGCCTAGGTTAGATTGACCCGCCTAAGTTAGTATAATTACATACCGACCGCCTTAGTATTATTTTATTAAAACTTAAATTTAATTCCGCCTTTAATCTTTAAAAACAACAAAAAATCGTGACAACCCTCCACCTTAGATAAACTAGAAGTTCATCTAGCACTAAGTAACCATAGAGTCCCTGTGGATCGATAATCTTAAATATTACTTCGATAGGCTGTGCACTTGCAGTTAAGATACCGCTAGACACATAATTAGACACGTCTTTAGCCCATCAAGTTTTTGGCGCCGTTGTCGGGGACCTTAATTTAGTTACTAGTGCACTTTAGGTAGCATTGTCTAGACTAAGGTATCAACTATTTAATTTATTTAATTTAATTTCCGAGTGTATGCCAAGTACTCGCTCTAAAGGCGAAGACTTGCAACCTCTAATCCCAGAATCGGAACGCTTCTTACACGTAAGAAGATGGATATTCGATTACGAACAAAATTTCAATATTCCAGATCTTCAATTAGATCCGCCTAAACCAGTCGTAACATCAAAGGATGCAGAGATGGCTGAAGAACAGAATCACCCACTCAAGTATTACGCCAGTCCTTCGCAAGCTGAACCACATTCAAGCATTGCCGCACCGGCTATCAACCGAAACGATTTCGAACTAAAACCTTCGTTGATATAAGCCGTGCAACAAAATCAATTCGCCGGAAATCCTACCGAGGATCCGAACCTTCATCTTTCGATCTTTGTGCAATACGCAGATACCGTAAAAGCCAATGGAGTTACCCAAGAAGCTATTAGACTACGTTTGTTTCCTTTTTCACTTCGAGACAGAGCAAGAGCTTGGCTTCAATCTTTACCTTTGAACTCAGTAACTACGTGGGAGGAACTTAAGAGAGTTTTCTTGAACAAATATTTTCCACCTAGCAAGACAGCTATGCTGAGAGCTCAAATCAACGGATTTAAGCAGAGGGAAAGCGAATCACTATTCGAAGCTTGGGAACGCTATAAGGATTTGCTGAGACTTTGTCCACATCACGGATTAGTAGAATGGATGGTCATCCATACCTTCTATAATGGACTCTTGTACAATACAAGAATGACAATTGACGCTGCCGCGGGCGGTGCATTGATGGACAAAGAATATAATGATGCTTATGCACTTATCGAAAGTATGGCTCAAAACCATTACCTCTGGGGAAGCGAGAGAGTCGCAACTGAGAAACCAACAAAAGGAGGTATATACGAAGTGAGTAGTATGGACCAAGTCAATGAAAAGTTTGACCAACTAAGCCAAAAGATCGACAACTTGGCCATAACACCAACAGCCACCGTGGCTGCAGTAACACCTAACTGTGAGTTATGTGGAGTTTCAGGACACGAAGTTTCTGATTGTCAACTATTGACAGGAATTCCCACTGATCAAGTGAATTATGCTCAAGGAAACCCATACTCAAACACATACAACCCAGGTTGGAAGAATCATCCGAACTTCTCCTATAAGAATAACAATGCTTTATACGCACCAGGTCAAGCACCAGCTACGCCACCGAGATATCAAAAGAATGCTCCTAATGTCCCTAGAAAATCGAACCTTGAGTTGATGATGGAGAACTTTATAGCTAACCAATCTCAAACAAACAAGGACTTCTTAAACCAAAACATTCACACTAGTGAGCAGATTAAGCAATTAGTGAGCAAAGTAGATGCATTAGCTACACATAACAAAATGCTTGAAACTCAGATTTCACAAGTAGCTCAACAACAAGCACCTACTGCTGCACCAGCTGGAGTATTTCCTGGACAACCTCAACCTAATCCGAAAGGACATGCCAATGCCGTAATATTAAGAAGTGGCAAGGAACTTGACGGACCTACCGATCCAAGACTTGACAATCCAGCCATGTACCAAAAACCGGATAAACCGACTGAAGTGGTGAATGATCCAGAAGAAAAGGAAGATGATAATCAAGAGGCAGTGGAGAAAGAAAAGCCTTATGTGCCTCCACCACCCTATAAACCACCAATTCCGTACCCTCAGAGATTAACCAATTCCAAGACGACGGGTCAATTTAAGAAATTTGTAGAACTTCTGAAACAGTTGAATATTACCATTCCGTTTACAGAAGCTATCACCCAAATACCCTCGTACGCTAAGTTTTTAAAAGAAATCTTATCTAATAAGAAAAAGATAGAGGATAACGGAACAATTACACTTACTGCTGAGTGTAGCGCCATAATTCAGAATAATATGCCTCCAAAGCTAAAATATCCAGGAAGTTTCTCTATACCCTGTGTAATAGGAAAATTCGTCATTGACAAAGCTCTATGCGATTTAGGAGCCAGTATCAGTGTTATGCCCTTAACGATTTGCAAAAGGCTAGACATGGGAGACCTAAGACCAACTAAAATGTCTGTTCAACTAGCCGATCGCTCAATTAAATATCCTGTAGGCATACTAGAAAACGTCCCAGTACGTATAGGACAATTCTACATCCCTACTGATTTTATAATCATGGACATCTCTGAAGACTCCACTACACCTATCATACTAGGAAGACCATTCTTAGCTACCGCCGGAGCTATAATAGACGTAAAAAGAGGAAAGCTAACTTTTGAAGTAGGTGAAGAGAAAGTTGAATTTATTTTAACACAATTCTTACAATCACCAGCTATAGAGGATACCTGCTATCTATTGGACGTAATTGACGAATGTGTAATAGAAATGGAACTGAAAGAAACTACCTATTCTGAAATAATGAAAATTCAAATCCCTCCGATTTTCGAAGATGATAATTGGTGTAAACCATATCAGGATGATAGTCTAAGCGAAAGTTTAGCACTTACACCGGATCCCATGCCAAGTAAAGATAAACCTACATTAGGATTAAAAACTTTACCTCATAACCTAAGGTACGAATTCTTAGACATTGAATGTAAAAGACCAGTTATAATAAATTCCAGTTTAGGAACTATAGAAACAAAGAAACTTTTAGATGTCTTGAAGAAATATCCAACTGCATTAGGATATAACATATCTGATCTCAAAGGGATATGCCCTTCAGTCTGTATGCATCGTATTCTGCTAGAAGAATATTGCAGAACCTCCAGAGAATCTCAAAGAAGAATTAACCCAATCCTTAGCACTGTAGTAAAAGAAGAAGTTAAGAAACTACTAGATGCCGGAATAATATATCCAATCTCTGATAGTGAATGGGTTAGTCCAGTACATGTAGTGCCAAAGAAAGGAGGTATCACTGTTGTGAAAAACGCTCAAGGCGAATCGACATCGCAAAGAGTAGTAACGGGACATAGAGTGTGCATAGATTATCGTAAACTAAACAAAGCCACTCGAAAAGATCATTTCCCACTACCCTTTATAGATCAAATGTTAGAACGATTAGCCAAGCATTCTTACTTCTGTTATCTTGATGGTTACTCAGGATTTTTCCAAATCCCTATCCATCCAGATGATCAAGAGAAGACTACATTAACTTGCCCATATGGAACGTTCGCTTATAGACGAATGCCCTTTGGATTATGCAACGCTCCTGCAACCTTTCAAAGATGTATGATGTCAATCTTCGCAGATTTTATAGACAACATCATGGAAGTGTTCATGGATGACTTCTCTGTATGCGGGCAAAGTTTTGAAGGATGCCTATCAAACTTAGAAATGGTGTTAGAAAGATGTGTAAAAGTAAACCTCGTGCTTAACTGGGAAAAATGTCATTTTATGGTCAGAGAAGGAATCGTATTAGGTCACGTTATATCCGACAAGGGAATTGAAGTAGATAAAGCTAAGATAGAAGTCATAAAAGATCTTCAACCCCCTAAAACCATTCGAGAAATACGAAGCTTTTTAGGACACGCCGGTTTCTACCGACGATTCATCAAAGATTTCTCGAAAATCACTAAACCTCTTACTGGTTTATTAATGAAAGACGCTGAGTTCATATTCAATGAAGATTGTCTTAAAGCATTCGAAACTCTAAAAACAACCCTCATCACCGCACCAATCATGCAACCCCCTGACTGGAGATTACCTTTCGAAATCATGTGCGATGCGAGTGACTATGTTGTAGGCGCAATACTAGGCCAGAGGAAGGAAAAGAAACTTCATGCGATTTACTATGCCAGTAGAACCTTAGATTCTGCTCAGATGAACTACGCCACTACTGAAAAAGAATTGTTAGCAGTTGTCTTTGCGCTTGACAAATTCCGTTCTTACCTAGTAGGAGCGAAAATAATCGTTTACACAGATCATGCTGCTATCCGATATCTATTGACTAAGAAAGATGCTAAACCAAGACTCTTGAGATGGATTTTACTCTTACAAGACTTTGATCTCGAAATAAAAGATAAGAAAGGTACTGAAAACGTCGTAGCGGACCATTTATCTAGAATAGAAGGTATTAAACCTGAACAAGTGCCGATTAACGATGATTTTCCGTATGAACAGCTGATAGCACAAATAGGAAGCGACCCAGTTCAGTTAGACTTAAATGAACCAGAATCTATGGAAACAATCCAGACAACTGTAGGACTGCCATGGTACGCTGATGTAGATGTTTAAGAATTGGCAGAATTTTTGACCAAACAAGAAATGTTAAATTCAGTTCAGAATGTCCTATCAGATGTTGGGACATTAGCAAACAGAGTATGTGAACTTATTTCAGGATGTCCTACCAGATGTTGGGACATTATGTAAATAACTTAAGTTCAGTTTTCCAGGATGTCCCAACAGATGTTGAGACATCTCAGACCTGCTTCCAGAATTAATTATTGATTAACAGATCAGAGATATTTAAGGAGAGTTATCTGGAATAAATTAATGATGGATATAAACAGAACAAGGCGCATCTGTAGGGAGTTTTATATTGAAGATTCAGATTAAAACAGAAGACCTAATGCACCTAGAATATAGGAGGTAACAAACCCTAAATTCAAGGTGACAACTGCTGCACATTAGGGCTGGATCATTCTACAGAAAGCCCATAATTCAGATACCTATTTAAGCAACAGAAACTCATAGAATTGTGCACGAATTTCAGAAGACCAAATAGGGTGTCTAGTGTTTTTAATAGCAGATTGTTTTATGTACCACTTTATGAGCTTTTAAGCAAAAGTGCATTTGTGACTTGATTGAAACTGTGAAGTAAGATCAAGCTGTATTGTTTGAAGGATGTCTTCAATTTCTGTAAACTTGTAAACTTGATCATTGTGTGATTGAGGGGGAGTGAGTAGGGTACTCTTATCTAAGTGAGTCTTAGGTAGAAATTGCATTGGGTAAGTATTAAGTGATAGATTAAACAGGGTGGTTTAAGTCTAGAATTAATATTACTAATAGTGGATTTCCTCCTGGCTTGGTAGCCTCCAGATGTAGGTGTGGTTATACACTGAACTGGGTTAACAAACTTCTGTGTTGTTTACTTTTCTTGCTGTTTAAGTTTTGGTTAAATTTGTCAAATGTCCTATTAAGTGTTGGGACATCTCTTAGGACATCTCATACCTGATCACAGAATTACAATTGGCATCAGAGCAGGCACCCTGCCTGTTTATACTGGGTGAGATCTAGGGAATATAAATTCTGTAACATGGACAGAGATTTAGGGTCAGTAAATAGACCACCTATTCTGGATGGATCTAATTATGACTACTGGAAGCCAAGAATGATTGCATTCTTAAGGTCACTTGACAACAGGGCATGGAGAGCAGTCAATGTTGGATGGGATCATCCTATTCAAGACACCAAAGATGGATCTAAAGTGCTGAAACCTGAAGAAGAATGGAGTAAGGAGGAAGAAGACTCAGCACTAGGCAATTCAAAAGCCTTAAATGCTTTATTCAATGGCATTGATAGGAACATTTTCAGACTTGTGCATCATTGTGAACTGGCCAAAGATGTTTGGGATACTCTCAAAACAACTCATGAAGGAACATCAAAAGTAAAAATGTCAAGACTTCAACTTCTCACCACCAAGTTTGAAAACTTGAGAATGAAAGAAGATGAATTAATTCATGAGTTCTATATGAACATCTTGGATATAGCCAATACTTCTGGAGCTTTGGGAGAAAAGATGACTGATGAAAAGCTTGTAAGAAAGATTCTAAGATCTTTGCCAAAAAGATTTGACATGAAAGTCACTGCAATAGAAGAAGCTCAAGACATATGCTCCATGAAAGTTGAAGAACTCATTGGTTCCCTTCAAACTTTTGAGATGGGAATGAATGACACAAATGCCAAAAAGAACAAAAGCATAGCCTTGGTGTCAAATACAGATGAAGAAGAAGATGATGAATCAGCAAATGATAAAAGCTTATCAGAAAACCTTGCCTTGCTTGGAAGACAATTCAAACAGATTCTCAGAGGAATGGAAGGCAAATCCAAACCTAGTGGAAGAAACACAAACTCTGAGAACAGAAGATCTTATGATGCTAACAAAAGATTAAAGTATGCTGAAAAGACCAGTCAAGATAAAGGAGTCAAATGTCATGAATGTGAAGGATATGGACACATCAAGTTTGAATGTCCTACCTACTTAAAGAGGCAAAAGAAAGGACTCTCTGTGACCTGGTCTGATGAAGACTCAGGAGATTCAGAAGAAGAATCAGCTAAGCATATTACTGCTTTAGCTGGACTGTGTGAATATGATAGTGATTCCAGTTGTGGAGAACTTACTTATGAAGAACTTGAGCAAGCATTCAAAGATCTATACAAAAGAAGCTCTGAAATATGCAGTGAAGTTATAAAGCTAAAGAAGCAGAATAAGACTTTAGAAGATGACAAAGCAAATGATCAGGAGATCATTGAAACCTTAAAAAGTGAAGTAAGCCTTCTCAACTCTAAGTTGGAACATATGTCCAAATCTGTTAGAATGTTGAACAACAACTCAAACACACTGGATGTTATTCTCAGCAACAATAAACATTCAGGGGACAAAAGTGGACTAGGATATAACAGAGATGAAGCAAGCTCTAGCAAAACTACTTCAAAAACTACACAGTCAAACAAGATGTCCCAACAGATGCTCCAACATCAAAACACAAAGACAAACATAATGTTCCAACAGATGTCTCAACATTCTGGACAGAACAAAATGAAGAAAAAATATCAAAGATGGAGATGCCATCACTGTGGAAGATTTGGGCATATCAAACCTCACTGTTATAAGCTACATGGATATCCAAATCAGATATATCAGCAACCTTCCAAACAGAAAGTAGAGGGTACCAAGAAAGTGCTGCATAGGCATCAAAGAAATCAGCAACCTCCTAAGCAGAAGACAGAGGTCATCAAGAAGGTTTGGAGACCAAAAGCTGACATTCAGACTGATCAAATCCACATACCCAAGAACCAGATCAACAATCAAGCTTGGAGATCAGCTGAACAACACACAGGGCAGAGGCATCAAAAGAAATCTCAACTCATCTGGTCAAAGAAAAGTACTGCATACATAGCACATACATCACTGAGAGTATCAGCTAAAGAAGACTGGTACTTTGATAGTGGATGTTCAAGACACATGACTGGATTGAAGAATTTGCTAGTAAACTTAAAATCACATTCATCCAGGTATGTGACCTTTGGAGATGGAGCTAAAGGAGAAATCAAGGGAGTTGGAACCTTGGACTGTCAAGATGTTCCAAGACTAGATGATGTGCTGCTTGTTAAAGGTTTAACTGCTAACCTGATCAGTATAAGTCAGTTATGTGATCAAGGGTACAGTGTAAACTTTACCAAATCTGAATGTATAGTGACTAACAAAGAACAAGAGGTTGTCATGAAAGGAGCCAGATCTAAAGACAACTGTTACATGTGGGAATCCCAAAATCTCAGTCTCACTTCAACCTGCTCTCTAGCTAAAGAAGAAGAAGTGAAACTGTGGCATCAAAGACTAGGTCATCTTCATTTCAGAGGCATAAAGAAGATCATATCTATGGATGCTGTAAGAGGTATTCCTAAACTAAAGATTGATGATGGCAAAATATGTGGTGAATGTCAAATAGGCAAGCAAACCAAGATGTCCCATCCAAAGCTCCAACATCTGACAACTTCCAAAGTTTTGGAACTTCTACATATGGATCTTATGGGACCTATGCAGGTTGAAAGTCTTGGTGGTAAGAGGTATGCTTATGTGGTGGTTGATGACTTTTCAAGATATACATGGATAAATTTTATCAAAGAAAAGTCAGATGTATTTGATGTATTCAAAGAATTATGTCAAAGATTACAAAGGGAAAAATCCAGCTGTGTGATCAGAATTAGAAGTGATCATGGAAAGGAATTTGAGAATCAAAAGTTCTTAGATTTCTGCTCTTCAGAAGGAATCAATCATGAATATTCTTCACCTATCACTCCTCAACAGAATGGGATTGTTGAAAGGAAGAATAGAACCATTCAAGAATCAGCAAGAGCTATGATCCATGCTAAAAAGTTGCCTTTATACTTTTGGGCTGAAGCTATGAACACTGCCTGTTACATCCATAACAGAGTTACTTTAAGGAAAGGAACTTTGTCCACAATATATGAAGTCTGGAAGGGCAGAAAACCCACTGTGAAGTACTTTCATGTGTTTGGAAGTAAATGCTATATTCTGGCAGATAGGGAGCAAAGGAGAAAAATGGATCCTAAAAGTGATGAAGGGATTTTCCTTGGATACTCTATAAACAGCAGAGCATATAGAGTATTTAATTACAGAACAAAGGTTATCATGGAGTCCATAAATGTGATAATTGATGATGCTTCTACAGATGTCCCAGAAGATGTTGGAACATCTGCTGATATCAAGATTGAAGCTGAAGAAAAGAATGATCAATATAACTTCACTCAAAATGATACAAGGTCAGAAGATTCAAGCAAACCTCCCTCCATCAGAATACAGAAGGATCATCCCAAAGACTTAATAATTGGTGATCCCAACAGAGATGTAAGCACTAGATCAAGAGAAGTGATTTCAGGTTCTTGTTTTGTTTCCAAAATAGAACCTAAAAATGTCAAGGAAGCTCTCACTGATGAATACTGGATTTGTGCTATGCAAGAGGAATTAGGTCAATTCACAAGGAATGAAGTGTGGAATCTTGTTCCTAGACCTGATGACATAAATGTGATTGGTACAAAATGGGTGTATAAGAACAAGTCAAATGAACAAGGAGTTGTTACAAAGAACAAAGCTAGACTTGTGGCTCAAGGATACACTCAAATTGAAGGGGTAGACTTTGATGAAACCTTTGCACCAGTAGCAAGGCTTGAATCAATAAGACTACTGTTGGGAATTGCTTGTATCTTAAAGTTCAAGCTATTTCAAATGGATGTAAAAAGTGCCTTTCTTAATGGTTATCTTAATGAAGAGGTATATGTAGAACAGCCTAAAGGATTTGTTGATCCAAGCTGTCCAAATCATGTATACAAATTAAAGAAAGCACTTTATGGTCTGAAGCAAGCTCCAAGGGCATGGTATGAAAGACTGACCACATTTCTTATCAAGCAAGGATACAGAAAAGGTGGGATTGATAAAACCCTGTTTGTTAAAGATGAAGAAGGAAATGTCATGATTGCACAAATATATGTTGATGACATTGTGTTTGGTGGGATGTCTGATAAGATGGTCAAACATTTTGTCAAGCAGATGGAATCTGAATTTGAAATGAGTCTAGTAGGTGAATTAACCTACTTTCTTGGTCTGCAAGTAAAGCAAATGGAAGACTCAATGTTTATTTCCCAAAGTAAGTACTCCAAGAACATAGTGAAGAAATTTGGAATGGAAAATACTTCTCATAAAAGAACTCCTGCTCCCACACATTTAAAGCTGACTAAAGATGAAAAGGGTGAGAATGTAGATCAAAGTTTATATAGAAGCATGATTGGAAGCTTGTTATACTTGACTGCTAGCAGACCAGACATTGCATTTGCAGTGGGAGTTTGTGCAAGATATCAAGCTGATCCAAAAGTCAGTCATCTCAATCAAGTCAAGAGAATCCTTAAATATGTTAATGGTACTTGTGACTATGGCATAATGTACTTTCATGGGTGCAAACCAATTCTCACTGGCTTCTGTGATGCTGATTGGGCAGGAAGTGCTGATGACAGAAAAAGCACTTCAGGAGGATGCTTCTTTCTAGGAAACAATCTGATTTCTTGGTTCAGTAAGAAACAGAATTGTGTATCCCTATCTACAGCTGAAGCTGAGTACATAGCAGCAGGTAGCAGTTGTTCTCAGTTGGTTTGGATGAAGCAGATGCTCACTGAGTACAATGTCCCACAGGATGTCATGACATTGTACTGTGACAACTTAAGTGCAATCAACATATCTAAGAATCCTATCCAACACAGCAGAACTAAGCATATTGATATCAGACATCACTTCATCAGAGATCTTGTAGAAGAAAAGGTGATTTCATTGGAGCATGTAGCTACAGATTTGCAATTAGCTGATATCTTTACCAAAGCATTGGATGCTACTCAATTTGAGAATTTAAGGGGTAAACTTGGAATCTGTTTATGTGATATTTAGCAGTTAATGAGATGTGCCAACATGTCATATGACATTGCATGGCATAAGTTCCAGATGGCAAAGCTAGTCTGGTCTAGATCCTTGGGAATTCCATCCATAATCATTTGGACTGTAACGGCTACATATTTAGTAACTACTTATAAGAAGCTATCAAGATTCTCATCATACCATCATAATCGAATCACATTCACCAGCTATTCTCCTGAGATCATAAACCCTAAAGTTTTTCTTTCATCTTCTTCAACAATGTCTCAAAACCCTAAAACAGCTGAGGAAATTCTCAACAAGGAAGACGTGGTTCATGCCACTCCAATCTCTGTTGTGCCAGGGTCATCAACACCATTGGACGAGCTCAGGGGAAGCGCCTCTCACTCTAAAAAGGCAAGAACACCAAAGAGATGTAAAGATCAAATCAGAAGCAAAGCTAAAGGCATTCCCTCTCCTGCTAACATGTCCTCAAGATACTCCAAATATGTTGATGATTCCATCAAGGAGATTGTCAACCAAGTTTTCTCTGAACAAAGAGTGGTGAGAGGGATCTCTGTTCCTTTAAACACTATTCCTGCACCTCAAGAAGTACCAGCTCAAGATACAGAGGACACTGCTGCAGAACAAGATGTCCCAACAGATGTTGGAACATCTGAAGGTAAGAAAAAGAACTCATCTGATGTTGATCTGGAACAAACTGAGGACAAAGTCTCAAAAGAAAATGATGAAGAGGTCTCTGAAGAACAGGCTAAATGCTCAAATGAAGATCAAATCCCTGCTGATCAACCAGCTGAAGAGGAGGCTGCTCAATCTCCTCCAGTGGTCAATCTGGAGCAGGACTCTGATGCAGAGATCATATCATCTGTGAAACCCAGCATTGCTAAAAGACTAAGGTCCAGGAAAGGACAGATGCAAGCTGAACCTGTCATCCCTGAGAAGAAGAAGGCTAGCCCAAAGAAAGCCAAAGCTAAAGTCACTTTTGGGCCATCAAAACAATGGAGTAAAGTCCAAACTCAGAAAAGGAAAGCTGCCACATCATCAGATTCAGATGTTGGATCAGATGTCCCAACATCTCCTCCCAAGAAGAGACCAGCAACATCCAGAGCTTCAACTGCTGTACCAGAAGCTCCCTTGGACAACATATCATTTCATCTTGTCTCTAGTGTCAACAGATGGAAGTATGTGTACCAAAGAAGGGTTGCCTTGGAAAGAGAACTGAGCAGCAATGCACTTGAGTGCACAGAACTCATTGACCTAATCTCTGCTGCAGGACTATTCAAGACAGTCTCAGAGTTCTCTCCCTGCTATGAACTTCTTGTCAAAGAGTTCATTGTGAATCTTCAGGAGGATTGCTCAAATGGTAAGTCCTCAGAGTTCAGAAAGGTATTTGTGAGAGGTAAGTGTGTTGAGTTCTCTCCCCAAATCATTAATCAGTATCTAGGAAGGGACACAGATGGACCCAATGAGCTAGGCAAGACAGATAATCAAATCTGTAAGGTGATCACTGCAAACCAGGTCAAAGCTTGGCCTGTGAAGGGAAAGCTCTCTGTGAGCATGCTTACCAGAAAGTATGCCATGCTTAACAGGATTGGAACTGCTAACTGGGTGCCTACCAACCACACTTCATCAATCTCAACTAGTCTGGCCAGATTCATCTATGCTGTGGGAACTCAAACCAAGATGGATTATGGAGCATATATTTTTGATCAGACTATGAAGCATGCCATCTCTACTGCAACAAAGCTGCCAATAGCTTTTCCATCATTGCTGTGTGGTATTGTTCTAAGTCAATACCCTGGGATTTTAAATGAGAAGGACACTGTCTGCAAGAGAGAGAGCCCCCTGGCTTTTCATTACAAACTATTCCTAAGTCACCATGCTGTAGATGTTGAAGCACCTTCTGGGACATCTGCTGATCCCTCCACTGCTAAGAATCCAATCTCCAGGAAGACTTTAATTGCTGAACTCAAAATCACCTGCAAAGAGCTTGAAGCTAGAAAGCAGAAGCTTGAGGAAATCATCAAAAGGTTGGAAAGTGAAGAAGCTCAGAATGCTGCATCTGGTGAAGACAGTGAGGCTGATGAAGAAAGTGAAGCTGATAAAGATGAAGACACTGAAGTGGAGGAAGCAACTGAGAGTGATGAATCTGAGTGATCAATGTAATGACAGTAGTAGTGTCTTTGGTCCCTAATTTTGTGTCTACCAAGGGGGAGAACAACATCAAATGTAATTGTTGTTTTAAGTATGAATGAACTCTGTTTGTTTGCTTCTGAACTGAATATGTTTTTTTCTGTTGCAACAAGACTGGATACATATTTGTTTGAGGGGGAGTAATCTCAAATAAGAATCAACAGAAAAATAATGATATACTCTGATAAAAAGATCTTCTGCTGCACTCTGATAACCAGAAAAGATGTTAGCCAAAAATTAGCCAAAGGGGGAGTTTGTAGATGTTTAAGAATTGGCAGAATTTTTGACCAAACAAGAAATGTTAAATTCAGTTCAGAATGTCCTATCAGATGTTGGGACATTAGCAAACAGAGTATGTGAACTTATTTCAGGATGTCCTACCAGATGTTGGGACATTATGTAAATAACTTAAGTTCAGTTTTCCAGGATGTCCCAACAGATGTTGAGACATCTCAGACCTGCTTCCAGAATTAATTATTGATTAACAGATCAGAGATATTTAAGGAGAGTTATCTGGAATAAATTAATGATGGATATAAACAGAACAAGGCGCATCTGTAGGGAGTTTTATATTGAAGATTCAGATTAAAACAGAAGACCTAATGCACCTAGAATATAGGAGGTAACAAACCCTAAATTCAAGGTGACAGCTGCTGCACATTAGGGCTGGATCATTCTACAGAAAGCCCAAAATTCAGATACCTATTTAAGCAACAGAAACTCATAGAATTGTGCACGAATTTCAGAAGACCAAATAGGGTGTCTAGTGTTTTTAATAGCAGGTTGTTTTATGTACCACTTTATGAGCTTTTAAGCAAAAGTGCATTTGTGACTTGATTGAAACTGTGAAGTAAGATCAAGCTGTATTGTTTGAAGGATGTCTTCAATTTCTGTAAACTTGTAAACTTGATCATTGTGTGATTGAGGGGGAGTGAGTAGGGTACTCTTATCTAAGTGAGTCTTAGGTAGAAATTGCATTGGGTAAGTATTAAGTGATAGATTAAACAGGGTGGTTTAAGTCTAGAATTAATATTACTAATAGTGGATTTCCTCCTGGCTTGGTAGCCTCCAGATGTAGGTGTGGTTATACACTGAACTGGGTTAACAAACTTCTGTGTTGTTTACTTTTCTTGCTGTTTAAGTTTTGGTTAAATTTGTCAAATGTCCTATTAAGTGTTGGGACATCTCTTAGGACATCTCATACCTGATCACAGAATTACAGCTGACATTGTCAACTACCTAGCCGCAGGAGCTCTTCCACCTGATTTAACCTATCAGCAGAAAAAGAAATTCTTTCACAATCTAAAACATTACTATTGGGATGAACCATTATTGTTCAAAAGAGGACCCGATGGAATCTTTCGTCGATGTATTCCCGAAGAAGAAATAGAAGATGTCATTGCTCAATGCCATTCATCTCCTTATGGTGGACATGCAAGCACTTCCAAGACTTGTGCAAAAATTTTGCAATCCGGCCTATTCTGGCCTAATCTATGGAAAGACGTCCACATCGCTGTTATAAATTACGATCGGTGTCAACGCACCGACAATATTTCAAGAAGAGATGAAATGCCTCAAAAAGGAATATTAGAAGTAGAAATCTTTGACGTCTGGGGAATAGATTTCATGGGACCATTCCCATCATCTTTCGGTAACAATTACATACTCGTAGCTGTTGATTATGTTTCGAAATGGATTGAAGCTATAGCTTCTCCTACAAACGATACACGAGTAGTAATAAAGCTTTTCAAAAATATAATCTTTCCCAGATTTGGTGTGCCTAGACTCGTCATAAGTGACGGTGGCTCGCACTTCATTTCAAAAATCTTTGACAAATTACTATCTAAGTATGGAGTAAGACACCGTGTGGCAACACCATATCACCCACAAACAAGTGGACAAGTCGAAGTCTCAAACAGAGAAATCAAACAAATCTTAGAAAAGACTGTCGCCATATCTCGGAAAGATTGGTCATCTAAACTTAATGAAGCTTTATGGGCTTATAGGACCGCTTACAAGACACCCATAGGTACTACACCTTTCAAATTAGTTTATGGAAAATATTGTCACCTCCCGGTAGAACTAGAACACAAAGATTATTGGGCGATTAGAACTCTCAATATAAACTATAATGCTGCAGGAGAAAAGCGAATCCTAGACATTAACGAATTAGAAGAATTAAGGCTAGATGCTTATGAGAATGCTAAGATATATAAAGAAAGAACTAAGCGATGGCATGATAAACGCCTATCTAGGAAAGAATTTAGTGTGGGAGACGTTGTACTCCTCTTTAACTCAAGACTTAGGCTCTTTCCTGGAAAATTAAAATCTAGATGGTCAGGACCCTTTGAAATAAATAAAGTGTTCCCGAGTGGAGCAATAGAAATTAAGGGTAGGAATAGTGAACCATTCATAGTAAACGGACAATGTTTAAAACATTATCATAAAGTTGAAAATAGAGATTATGCAAATAGTCTAAGGCTTTTAGAGTTGTCCACTAATTCCCCTGATTAATCTACACCTAAGCATTACGTCAGGCTTTTGACGATAAAAACAGCGCTTAGTGGGAGGCAACCCATTTACTCATTTAATCATTTAATTCATTTTTATCCTTCTATTATTCTGTCATTTATCGCTTTATTTATTTATTTTGTTATTTAATAGTTTTATTTCATTATTACTATTATTGCCTTTAAATTATGCATTGTATTTCCTTATTTTTCTTTATTTTAATTTTAAATCACTTTTTACAGATTTTCTAAAAGTCTTTCCCATTTTCCTTCTCCCCCTGATTTGTTTCCTCCATATTTGCACTGACCATGGCTAACCAACCGATTAACCATATGGAAACCAAATTTAGAGGTAGGAACCAAAGAATGAAATTTGAAGAGTTATCACAGAGGCAAATGGATTTAACCCTGTATCCGGATGATCTGACTATGGAAACCCTAGGTATACATGATAGCATCCTGTACTTGTTTAACCAACTTGGATGGGAGAATGCACGAATTCAACATAAGTTTGTGACTTACCGCGAGCTCACCCTTGAGTTCCTTAGCTCCTTAGTTTACCTACCTGAGCGCGGTTTTGGATTTAGGAAAGGATTTATCAGTTTCCTCCTATTTGGAATAGAATATGACTTTAACCATAAAGAACTAGCTGACTTATTAGGATTCCCTAGTGGACCCTTTGCTTTTACTACCACACAGGTAGAATTGATGGACATTGAGCTAGATTTCTTTTGGGGAACTTTAACCGGAAACTACCACCCTGAACCAAATAGCATGAACAATGATGAAATCCATAACCCAGCTCTCCGTTACTTCCATAAGATCCTTGCCCACACCTTCTTTGGAAAAGAAGAAAACATTACCGGAGTTTCTAAAGATGAGATATTCATTATGTCATGTTTCACTAATGGACAGCTTGTTAATGGTGTACCTTTCATGATGCAAACCTTCACCCGAATCCAAGAAGAACCTGAATTACCTATATTAGTAGGAGGTCTTATAACCATGATTGCTGATGCCTTAGGACTTAGGTACCAATTGCACAGGTGCAACCGTTTAGGTAACATCCGTCCTATGAATCTTAACTTCTGCTTTAATCGCCATATCATAAGGAATTTAGGACATCCACCTTTCGAGTACCTAATCCGGAATGAGGTAGTAACCCTGTTCACACTGCCAAACCATGCTAGAGTAAGTGTTCACAATAAGGATAACTGGCTTTATGAGTTAACCCCACCTGATTATCCATCTACTCCTGAAACACCTCAGTCTTACAAGATAAAAGATGATATAATGACCGATGTCGAAACTGACCCTGAGACACCTCCTGGTTACCATGACATTGACCACACTGACGAAGTTATTGAAACCCCTGAAGTGAATCAAGGAGATTATGCTAACAACTTACAAAATATCATGAACACTCTTGAAGCTTACCAAACTGATATAAATTCATTCAAGGATGAAATTAAGAGCATGCGATTGGACATTATAGGTTTGACTGACATAACCTGTGAACAATTCTATCACTTGAACTCCGCAATCGAAGATTTGAAGAAACACTTTTGAAAATGCTATAAGTGATCTAGTTTATTTTTTCTCATTGTTTTCGTTTCTAGTTAGATTTACTTTTCGCAAACAATTTCGTACCGTATTTTCATTTATGTAATTTCATTTCAATTACCATATGCAATGCACTTCTAGTTCCCAAAAATTTTCCATTTTAATCAATTTATATATTTTCATTCTATGTACTGTTATGCTTGAATTTATTCATATTCTATAAAAATCTCTCGTGCAGTGCAAATATACAAGTGCTATATTGAAAATATTTATTATATGGTGTTTAAATGTAATATTGAGTGAGAAGTGAAGAAAATATATTATTATAAAGTTTATGAAGCGTAAGAGATAGTGTTTTCTGGAAATTATTCAACGAAACAAACTCTCACGGTCGTCACGCCCCCATAACGATCGTGACGTGCTAATTTAGCGTGTCACGACCGTCACCTCCCTGTCACGACCGTGACAACCCTAAATATAGGATTCGTGAGAAACATAACTGTTTCTTTTCGAAAGCTCTTCTTCTTCTTCCTCCATAACTTCCAAAAAACCACCCATTTTCTCCACAACTTCCGTAACCTCCCATTACCAAATTAAAACTCATTAACCTCCCCATTATCACCACACCTATCACATTCTCACCTTCCAATATTTATCCGAACCATTATTTCTCTCATTTTATCACTTTTTCACAAAAATCCAAAATCCTCATCTCTCACTATAGTTCTTGCATGCAATGGATGCTATTCAATTCAGAGAGGGTGATGCTGGAGAAACCCAGAGAGAAAGATTTATCCGATTCCAGAACCGCGGTCTGCAACCTACGCGTTATATCGACACTGAATGTTTGAGAGAGCTCGGAATGCTCAACAGTGTCAAGAACCTGCTTAAGAAGGTTAATCTGTGGATTCTATGCAGTCAGCCTCAACCCACATTCGAGTTGCTGACACTGGAGTTCCTAAGCTCGTTCTGTTACATCACAGGTACCGGTTCTCAGAGTCAGCTTACCGGCGTTGCTAAATTCAGATTGTTTGGCCGGGAGTTTGAACTTTCGCAAACAAGGATAGCCGAGTTGCTAGGCTTAGCTCACGGGAATGAAGCTCACCTCCGCGTGCCGGATAATTTTAGTGAAACCGCTTTCACTTTATGGCACGACATAACCAATACCCGTGCCTCAGCCTTCCAAAGCCTCAATGCTACACACATCCACAACCCGGCAATCCGATATTTCCACCGAGTCATTTGCAACACCATATTTTCTCGAGAGAGTAACTATAAGCTCAACTCCAAGGAGCTTCTGTTCTTGCACTGCGCTCTAAATGACGAGCCGATCAACGCTGCCCCGTTCATGCTTTCTCACATCCAGGCTATTGCGCAAAGAGGCTCCACCCCATTTTTCATAGGCGGCATTGTCTCCGCCCTCGCCTTTCAGTTAGGGCTCAGTGACTTGCTCGACAATTTGCCTGGCATAGCCGCAGAATTCCTCACCAAGAGTTATTGCACGTCCGCTCACCTGATTGCGCAGCGAGAGGATGGCAGGTATAGCCCTGTTATCCATGACACCGTTTATCACAATATCATTCTGCCGTCCCGCGACCGCATCGACCCATCCAGCCAAGCCAACTGGCTCTTTGTTTTACCAGATGCTGCCGGCCATGCCCCCATTCATGATGATCAGGCCGATCCTCCAGCGGATGAGATGCAGGACGCGATGGATGCAGCTGAGCCTGTCCAGGACATTCCAGAGACATCTACCCGACAGCCTCCTGCACAGGAATTCACTCATGAGGACGTCCTCCGCGCGATTCATCAGCAGAACCAGATGAACGCCGCACTGGAGCGAAGGCAGAAGGAGCAGTATGATGACTTACTCCGCACTATTGCAGCAAACCAGGAAGCTACTAATGCAAAGTTTGGAGAAATTTTCAGCGAGCTAGAGGCCTTACGCATTGACATCACTGCTGTTACCGGTACCAGTTCTGATCCTGAAGCGACTCCTACCAGACGCTCCCGCACCAGAAGCCGACCCCACGGTCCTCAGCAGCCTTAGTTTTAGTTTTGCTTATGTTTGTTTTTCGTTTTTGTAGTCTGTACTGTACTTTTACCGCTATTATATCACAACATTGAGGACAATGTCTGATATAGTGTGGGAGAGGTACCTTTCATTTCCGCATTTTTCCTTTTCGCATTTTTCCATTCCATTGTATTTCTTTTCGCAAGTTAATGAAACGAGCAAATCTTTGTGATATTTTCTTTAGCTTCGAACTTTCCCCGTTTATTTAGCCATACCAGGAAAAAAAAACTTTAATTATTCGCATTACCCGACTTACCTACGGAATTGTAATTAGGAAGCTGAGAACGATTCAACAAGACCAATACAATCTTGACACCTTTGACTTCCCACTTAAGCGATTCCATTCCGATTATCATTACGAGTACAACTTAAGTTTCAGTTCAAAAGTAACCCCTAGTAGTTTATACTAGCAGTCAGCACCGTCTGAACACAAACCACGTGGGGAGCCGATGAATATAAGCGTTTGATTCCTAATCAATAATGATCCTTCATATCTCGATGCAAATGAAAAGAAATTGCACCAAAGTACACTGTTGCATATAAGAAACGAGAAATATGAGAAGGAGTCCACTGCGGGTTGGTTCAGAGGTACTGGTTCTGAACTTGGTAGGGCGTGCTACGGCTCGATCCCCCACAACCTCCAAATCGTATAATATATGTAGGGTTACCGCACTCGTGTACCAGACCCCGTGCTTAAAAAGGATCAAAGTCGCTAACCGGCTACTCCACTACGTGCGTGCTAAGGCAAAAGGCTTAATGTGATTGCGCTAGAATGAAACCGGGCGAAATAAGATCGAAAAACTTTAGGTGAAATCGTAAAGAAATTACCGATTGTTTCGTTTAATGGGAAGTCGACGACATAGCTTGTTGCTTGTGTCATTAGTGTATCGTTAGTGTTCTATCAAAGTACCGGTTTATCCGACAAAACGATCCCTCGTACGGTTTGTTATGTGTATGCGTCAATAAAAACTTGTCCGACAATTTTCAACCGACTATTTGCTTGAGGACAAGCAAAGGTTTAAGTTTGGGGAAGTTTGGTAACGAGAAAATGTATCGATTATATTGCTAAGTTTCATTACCGTTTTATCGCATAATCATCGTTTTAACACCCGATTCCTCGAGTTTTTCTTACTATTTTGCAGGTACATCATATATGGAGCTAAATCATGAATTAAGAGCAAAAGGAACAAAAACAACCATAAAAGATGAAGAAATGAAGAAACCTGCAAAACCTGCTAAATTTGTTGCACTCACGGTCGTCACCAAGGTGTCACGACCGTGACACCCCAAAAGAAGCAATCACGACCGTGATGACATTGTCACGACCGTGACACTTAAAATGCAAGGGACACGACCGTGACAAGTGAAAATGTAGGTTATTTGACTGAGACCACGTCAAAACATTACGTGAAGAAGTTCTGTCTATTTTTTAGCCACGTTCCTATATTTTCTCAGCTGCTTCAACAAGGCCCAATGCAACAAGTCCAAATTTCAAGCCCATTAATTGTTCTATAAATAGCATAATTCAGTTGAACAATTGACAGAGCATTTTTTCTATCAATTTCCTGCGGAAGCTCTGCCGATTTATTTTACGACCCTGCTTTTATTTCAACATTATTTTCAGTATTTCATTCTTATTGTATCCAAACCCAGCCTATAACAATTTCCAACATCAGGAAATTGTTATAAAAATTACTTGTTTCTAAACCTTCAGATTTTTGCTTTATTTTCGATTTCCGCCAATTACTCCGAGCTTTCCGGTCTGTGGAAGAAGGAGTCTGCCCTTTTATTGTTAACCAGGTTTTGATTATTTGCAATTTAATATTTATGTCATTTATTTATTTTTCTGCCATGAATATTTTGTTTATTATTTCTCTGCCTCTGTCTGGTTCAACAAAAATGAGTAGCTAATTACCTTAGGGCGGTATGTAGTTAAAACAAACTTAATCGGTAAAATTAATCATAGGCTTCAAATATTTAATAACTTAACATTCTGGCTAATACTTTTTATTTAAAATCGACCTTTTCGTTACGAGAGTAAGGAAAGAGTATTAGGTTAGGTCAAGACCACGAGAGTGTGAGATTTTAACCAGATAGCTAAAGTTAGGCATTTAAATTAAACACAGCGAGAGCGCTTTAAAATAAATTAGAATTACTAAGTTTCCAAAAATTATCTCTAAACACTTATGGGCTAGCGAGAGCAGGCATAGGGCTTTAGGGGTAAGATCTGAGATAAGACCACGAGAGTGTGAGTTGAGGGTATTTAAACTGGTAACCTCTACAGAATAGTTTAAGTGAACACCTTTATAAGCCTAGGTTAGATTGACCCGCCTAAGTTAGTATAATTACATACCGACCGCCTTAGTATTATTTTATTAAAACTTAAATTTAATTCCGCCTTTAATCTTTAAAAACAACAAAAAATCGTGACAACCCTCCACCTTAGCTAAACTAGAAGTTCATCTAGCACTAAGTAACCATAGAGTCCCTGTGGATCGATAATCTTAAATATTACTTCGATAGGCTGCGCACTTGCAGTTAAGATACCGCTAGACACATAATTAGACACGTCT
Source organism: Lathyrus aphaca (assembly GCA_963966055.1). Lineage (NCBI taxonomy): Eukaryota > Viridiplantae > Streptophyta > Magnoliopsida > Fabales > Fabaceae > Lathyrus > Lathyrus aphaca. The sequence continues at coordinate 113,468,878 of OZ014521.1, read as the reverse complement.
TTAGCCCATCAGTGAACCTCTTGTATAAGTCACCTACTCATACGACGGGCACACACTGATGACGGGCAGAGAGCATGTCTGCCAGCTCATCTGCCACGCCACCCAACTGTCCTTCATTATCTCCTGAAAGATAGGGGCAGTTGGACCAAGGGCAGACCTTTTGTCTAGATCTTCACGCTTCTTACGCGTCCCTTGGCTGCTCCTCCTTGGGCCTAGTCAGATTAAGCCCATTGAGGGGCCTTGGCCCAGCGCTGGGGGCACATTATAAATACCCTTTCTTGGAAAAGGGTCAGGTATTCTCACTCATTCTGAACAAACCTTATATTTTGTACCTCTTTTGACTTAAGCATTGGAGTGCTTTGCAGGTACACCCCCTTCCTCATTTCAATCTCTGGCCCATTCATCAAGTCCTTGGAAGGCCCTTCTGATCAGGTAAGATCACACAGGTTCAATCACAGGACCCTTGCCCCGGGCATCAATACTTGGCCCAGTAGTGGAGGTATGAGTTGGAGCAACTGCAATTTTAGAGGTATTTTGAGGGGAGAAGACTCTTCCACTTCTAGTGATCTTACTAGATCCAGCAATATTGTCAACATCAAGACTAGCATCAGAAACAGGTGCATCAGTCAAAGGTTCCTGTTTGACACCATGGATATAAACATCAGAACCATAATTCCAGGGTATAGCTTTATCAGAAGTATAAGGAACAGGGCCAGGAGTGGTAATGATCATGGCAGCCACTCTAACTTCAGCAACAGTCTTCACAGGGCCTTCAGCAGTAATCCTGACAGGACCTTTAGAGGTGATCCTGACAGGACCTTTGGAGGTAATCTTCACTGGTATTTTATCAACCATAGCTACATCTTCAAGCTTCGTGCTTTGAGTCAGATGCTCACACATACTTTCAACAGAAAGAGTCTTCTCAAACAATATAGTGTAATTGTCCATGAGGCGTTGAATGCCATCCTTCAACTTCCAGCAACTATCAGGTTTATAGGCACAGTAAAAACAGTCTTCATTGCAACCTGGAAAGAATCCAGCCTGCACCAGCTTCTTCTTGATAATGGATAATAGGGTAGCCACATCTACTACTGAGGAAACATAGGAAACTTCATCAACAGTATTAACAGTCTTCTCATGATTGGGCATAGGAGCAGTGATCACATTTGGGGTCCCAGGAGGGTCAAATTCAATTTCCCCAGCTTCAATCATGTCTTGAATCTTGTTTTTCAACACCCAACAGTTGTTGGTGTCATGTCCCGGACTATTAGAATGATATGCACATCTTGCATTAGGATTGTACCGAGGAGAGGATGTATTAGGATTCTGAGGAGGATCCCTCAAAGTAATCAGTTCCCCTTTCAACATGTGTTGCAAGGCTTGGGCCAGTGACATGTTGATCTTGGTGAACTGTCTTCTAGGCTTCTGTTGATTATTCTGTTGTTGCTCTGGTGCTGCAGGGGCAGGGCTGGAGATGTGAACTGCTCCCACAGATTGGTGACTTCTGTTACGACTATGCTGACCATACACTGCATTAGACTCCTTCTTTCCACTAGGGGGCTTCTTAGCAGTACTTGATGAAGAGGTGCCCACCTGTATCTTACCACTTCTTATACCACTTTCCACACGTTCTCCAGTCATTATCAGCTCAGTGAAACCAGATGATGAGCTTCCAATGAGGTGACTATAAAAAGGACCATTCAGCGTACTCATAAACATATCCACTAGCTCTCTGTCAGTCTGAAGAGGTTGAACTCTGCCAGCCAGGTCGCTCCATTTATGGGCATACTCTTTGAAACTCTCCTTAGCACCCATAGACATGCTTTGGAGCTGCATGTAAGTTGATGCTAAATCAGCATTATATTGGTATTGCCTATAGAAGTCCTCAGCAAGATCATTCCAATCACGAATATTAACACTTTCGAGTTGATAATACCATTCCAATTGAGCTCCAGATAAACTCTCTTGGAAGAAATGAGTCCACAGTTTCTTGTCAGCAGTATGTGGTTGAATCCTCCGGACATAGGACCTCAAGTGCAGTTTAGGACATGAGACACCATCATACACCACAAAAACAGGAACCTTGAAGCCAATAGGTATAACCACTCCAGAAACTAAACTCAGATCTTCAAAATCAAGCCCAGAAGATTTTTGTAGTTCTATAGCATTCATTCTATCTACCAGCATCTTGTACTTCTCCTCACTAGCAGGATCATGATAATAGTTTGCCTCAGAATCAGAATCTCCCACAGTATCATGGAGACTACCTCCCTCCTTCTCAGAATTCTCAGACTCAGAATCCTCAACATGGTGTGAGGTATCATAAATGCTAATTATATAATGACAATAAAATTAAATGTTTCTCTTGGCACACACCATTTAATTGCACCAACTTGTGTGCTTTGTAAATAAATTGCAATATCATGTATAGATATTGAAAATTTATGCATAATAATTTATAGCAAATCAAAGAAATAGTATGCATCCACTATCTTTTTCACCAACTGTCTTGCATAGCATTTCAATAAACATATCATTACTACTTTGTAGAATAATAATAACAGGAAGGTTATTCCATAATGGAAAAATGTTTTAGCCGCATTGAATCCAATATATTAATTGTTTCAATGTAATGAACAAAGAAATAAAGGAAAAGTGCAATCTCAACATGTATTGCACTAAAAAAAATCAATTAAAAAAAGAAACATGAGTCTCCATTAAGGGACGGACAAAAAAAATCTAAAAAAGCATCAAAAGTCTTGAAAATGGATTGAATAACTCCATTTGAAAATAAAATCTCAAATATTATATAACAAAGTAAAAGAATGAACCAATCAAGATATTTTCAAATTTTTGGTTGTTAAGCAAATTGTAAAGTATACCTACTAAATATTGTGAAAAACCTCCTTGAATACAACATTAGTGGTTGTTGTTTTAGTAGTGTTGTCTTTGTCATGAATAAGAGTCTTAAGACTTTCTTTAGACTTTACTCTTGACATTGCGACATAGAGCTGACCATGACTAAAAACATCCTTTGGTAGATATAAACCAACATTGTCCAAAGATGGTCCTTGAGATTTATTAATGATCATGACAAAATAATGGGGAATTATCTTCTAACCAACTTAAATGGCCATGGTGATTGTGACGGTGACAAAGACATTCTAGGAATATGAATGGTGTTACCTAAATTCTTTCCCAAAATGATTTTGGCTTCAATGACATGATTAGAAAACCTAGTTACATCAAGTCTTGTTCCATTGCATAAGCCTTCAGAATGATCCAAGTTCCGCATCAACATAATAGTTGCACCAACCTTCAACTTGATCGAATGATTAGGTAAACCAGAAGTTTTCAAAGCATTAAGAAATTCAGGAGTCAAGTGCTCAAAAGCATCAAAGTCTGTAGCTTCAGATCTATCAATAGAATCACTACTAAAGAATTCATTTTCTTCTCCTAAAAAATAAAAATAAAACACAAGGTAATTACAATCATAAATAATGAAAATTATAATGTAAAGCATAATAGTATCATAAGAAAAAGGAATACATGTCTTTAGTACCTGGAGGAGAAGAAAGAAGTGCAGGTGGCTGCAAGCAGCTCTTTGTCGACGTGCCCCGTGCCCGGTGGTGACTTTGAGCAGATTGTGCTCGGTGAAGACCATACCAAAGGGGTAAAAATTAGAGCAGACCTCTCCCACCTGGCGAGGAAGCAGCTAAAAGCGTGCCTTAGGGAGAACGCGGATCTATTCGCGTGGAGTGCAACTGAGATGCCCGGTTTGGACCCAAAAACTGTCTGCCATCATCTGACGATAGATCCGCCCGTCTGAGTTGTGGCGCAGCTCATGAGGAAGCAGTCCTCGGAGAAGATTGAAGCTCACGAATAGGCAATTAAAGACCTTCTAGAGGCAAATTTTGTTACTGAGACCATATACAATGCCTGACTCTCAAACGTTGTATTAGTGAAAAAGAGTAATGGAAAATGACGTATGTGAGTGGACTACACTGATCTCAACCGGGCTTGCTCAGAAGACGCTTATCCTTTACCTAACATATATAAATTGGTAGATAATTCTGCAGGTTTTAAATTATTGTCTTTTCTCGACGTCTATTATGTGTACAATCAAATACCCATGATCGTGATCGACAATAAATACATTGCCTTCATGACTGGATCGGACAACTATTACTACAATGTAATGCCTTTCGGTTTGAAAAACGCAGGAGCAACCTACCAACGCATGATGAACAAAGTCTTTTGAGCTGAGATCAGGGACATGCTCGAAGTTTACATGGATGACATGATCGTTAAATCCCAAGAGGAAACCGATCATGCTCTCCATTTAAAGAAAAATTTCGACAAAGCACAAAAGTGTAAAATGCAATTTAATCCAGAAAAATGCACGTTCGGGGTTCGCGCGGGCAAATTCCTCGGTTTTTATCTAACCAAAAGAGGAAACAAGGCTAACACCGACAAGTGTCAAGCATTCGCTGAAACACCAACACAAAAATCCAAAAAATTCACAGTCCCTGAACAAGCTCATCACCTTGTTATCTCATTTTGTGGTAAAATCCGCCCAACATGTTCTTCCCTGTCGCTCCCCGGATTTCCATCCTGGTACAAACGCGAAAGTGGCGCGGAAAGAGGTTAGAGTCGCCACCGACTTTTATTTTATCCATAAGGAAAGGACATAAAAGAACATGAAAGACCTATTTTAAAAGACTTGAGTTCGGGGGGTAGGTTATACAAAGGGAAGGTGTTAGCACCCTTTATATCCATGGTTATCCATGGGCTCTTTGTTACTTAGCTCACTTTAAATTGTTTTGAAAAGGTGTAGTGTGTGATTAGAAACTTTCTAAGTACTTTGTAATGATCCTCGTATGGATGTATAGAAAGCCTTGTTTTTGAAAATTATTTGAAAAGTGGGGTGTAAAGAGTATTTTTGAAGAGTGAGCAAGCAACTTAAGAGAAACCTACCATAAATTAAGCCTTTCTTGTTCTTATGTTCTTTCAAATGGTAAGACTATCCCTATTATTAAGGAATAGGTAGTCATTACCTTGGATGTATTAAGGGACATGTGTAGGGTCATCTGAATATAAGCAACTGTAGGGTGTCTTTAGCAGTTCGTAGGGACTTATCATCTTTTATTTGAAGAGACAAGATCATTTATCGTAGGCAACCTCGAAGGGACTTGATCTTTAAAACTGTAGGGACTTGATGATATTTATGAAGGGACTTGCTTAAGATACCCTACTTGACCTTTTGAATTAGGCAACTGAGAGGCAACCCTAGGAAGTGCAAGATGGCGATCTTAGATCGACTTACGTGTGTGCGTGTTTATTTTCAAGTATTTATCTTTTTAAATTAATTTTTCTAAGTTAATTTTAATTACAAACATGTTATACACACCCTAAATTACTAACCATACAATAAATATATTTACAATAAAAAATAAATAAACCTACAAATATTACAAGGCTTCGGGACAATTACAATATAATCGAGAAATAATAATAATGATAAATATAATAATAATAATAAATAAGTAATAATTAAAAATTAATAATAACAAAACAAGAATAAGGGTTAGAATAATAGAATAAAAGAAATAAGAAATTAGCAAGAAAAATTAATATTAGAAAAGTTTTTAAGAATTAATTAGGAAAATAAGATTAATAATAATAAACAAATAACAAATTATTTACATATTAAAAAATAATGATTAATAATTTAATTAGGGTTTATAAAAAATTAGGTTAAATATTAGGGTTAAGAAAATTAGGGTTGAGAAAATTAGGGTTAAGAAAATTAGTCTAAACCTAATTAGTTAATTTATTTACAAAAATATATACATGATAATTATACATATAAACATATTATAAAATAAATAGAAACAATTTAAATTTAAGAAAATAAATTATGATTTTTGAAAATATGAAGTTTTTATAGGAAAATATTATTGATATTTATTTAGAAATTATTTGAATTATATTAAATTGGATTAAAGTTGAGAAAATAGTTAAAAATAAGAAAATGCAAAAAAAATGCTAAAAAGATAGGACCTGGGATTTGAACCCAGGTCCCTTACCTCAAACACCACTCTCAAAACCAGCTGAGCCAGCATGCACTGGTGATAATCACATCACTCCAAATCATTATATTATAAACTTGCCAAAACAAAATAATTGTGAAAAAAATGTGGGAACCTGGATTCGAACCCTCGTCCATCAACCAACAACCAAACACTCCAGCCACTAAGCCACATGGGGCGCGTCTGCTAAAACAACAACAATAATTCATAATATATTAAGTCACATGAATAAGAGAAAAATCAATAAAAAGAATGTTGTCACTAAGGATCGAACCAAGGTCATGAACAATAACACGTGCAACCATTACCACTGGGCCAAGCAACATCAACTGATATCATACTAAAAAAAATTCATAAAATATTAAGTCAAAAATTCAAATCCCAGCTGCGCGCCAAGCATCTTCATCTTCTTCATTGTACCTGCAAAATTTCCTGCGAATTCACTTGTGAAACTTCCTGCGAATAAAACCTGCAAATCTCATATCATCATACATACGTAATGTTTCATCAAATTGATCACATGATTATGATCCACAACCATCACACAGTTCATTTACAATCTTAGAATCAATTTATAATAGCTAAATTGAGAAACCCTAAATTTTGTCCAAGAACCCTAACAATGGCAACTTTCGGTTTAGGTCATGGTTCTTTAATCTCTTTGCCCGGAAATCATCTAAACATCACAACTAACAAGAATATATGGTTAGAATTCATTATCATACACAAATAATCAAAATCGAAAAAAATAAGAACAAGAACAATCTTGATTCGGTTTATGCAATATGTCATGATTTGGATGCTGCAAATGATTCAAATAGGTTCAGTGATCATCTAGGAATGTATTGCAACCTTCAAAACCTCTTGATATAACCTCTAGGTCAAAAACCGAATCTCACTTTTTTGGATGAAAATTTGAAGTTTGAAGAGTGCTCTTGGAGGCAGGATTTTGTGTCCTTGTGCTTGTCTTGTGTTTGTGTATTTGTATGGAAGAGAATTAGGTCAAAATATCATGGATTTGTGGGCTTTGTAGTGATTACTTGATCATGAAGATTCAACTTTTCAAATATTGAAAAATATCTCATCAAACCTTTCTAATTTTGATCAATCTAACTTTAACCCATTCCCAATCATTCTAAATATGATTTAGATAATTTCCAATCACATATCTTGTCCAATATTTGATTTTTCATATTTATTTTATATTTAAATTGTATTTTAATGAATAAAATCAAAATAAATAATAAATAAATAATAAAAATCAGGATTTTGTTGCTTTGGGTCGTGCTTGAGGTCTTTGTATGGATTGGATCACAACATTGCAAGCCCATTTGGAAAATTTTGGTTTTAAGCCCCCATTTGCTTCATATACCTCCTAAAAATTTCCCAACTTTGCAAAGGCATATCTCCCTCAATTTTAAGGCTATGAGGGTGTTCTTGGACATTTTGAAAATCTTAGAGAGTCCTATAACCAACCTCATTGGTCTCATATCCATATCTTTTATAATTTTCAAGTTATGACCTTTGGAAGATGTTGACTTTTTGTTGATTTTTGAAATGACCTATAATGTTTTAGCTCATACTTTCCAAATGAAGCATTTTTAGGCTTGGCTTGTGAGACACAAAGTTGTAGAGAATTCAATTTCCTTCAAAATGAGCTTTGGATGGAAAAAATTTAATGAAACATGTGAAAGTTATGGCTGGTCAAAGTTCAGTTGACTTTTCCATTGAAAACCCTAATTTAGAAACTCCTGATTCTTGGTTATCTGAAACTTCCTTGATGAATCATGATCAAACCTTAATCAAATGATGAATTTTACTTCATATACTTGATGTTGGCAAAAAAATCATGAAGTTTGACTTTGGTTTGACCACAGTTGACCTTAGTTTGACTTTTTAACTGCTTTGACTGATTTTAGCCTATCTGATCATCTGACTGAGCAAACCTTTTGGGAAAGCCTTGAAACGTGACATAGGGGTTATTGAAGACATATAGGATGGTATGAAGCTCACTTGAAGCCTTGGAAGTCCATTTAGCCTGATGAACCTCAAAACCCTAGTTTAGGATGCATTGCTTAAGAGGATGCTTTGTCTGAAGGGATTGTCAAACTTTCTGATTAATTGTGAACCTTGTGAACTTTGTGAACCTCTTAGGATACCTTGTGAACACAAAAAGTCACTTCTTTCTTTATTAATGTTTTTTAGGTTTTGGTTTGAGATGAGAAGAGAAAGAAACCAAAGGAGCAAAAAGGTAAAATCTACAATGGGGAAGACTAAACCTAATATTAGCATGCAAAAAGTGGTCCTAAGGTTAGTGAGGTTTCAACTATCCTAATGAATAAGAAACAAAGAACCAAAGAGGAGCAAAAGAAAAGAGAGGAGGAAAGCTAACAAGCAACTTACTCCTCTAAAGGAGATAAGTTGCTCCTAAAGGGGGAAGAACAAAGTTGAATTACATGATGGCATAAGGCACATCAAAACACAAAGAGAAAGAACTTAAAAAAGAGAGAAGGATGAAGAGTTGAAATGTGGATGAGTATCCACACTTCTCTTACCATGAGCCCCTGCAAGTATTAGCAAAATCTAGCACATGTTCATCAATAAAATCATGGCAATGGCATACTCAAAGTTCAAACCAACCAAGATCAAACAATCATACCAAACCTAGCGCATACAAGCATTTACGTGTCGAGAACATGGAAGCATGCATCAATCAGCAAGGAAATCACCCAAACAATCATATTCAATGATCATACAATGATCCATGGCATTTAAAATAAGTAAGGGGATCAAACATGCCCAAAATAAGGTAAAAATGGCCTACTGCTTCAGTGTTAACCGGTTAACCAAAGCGTTAACCGGTTAACCATGCCAAAACCTGCATAAAAACAACACAATTCAGGTGCGTTAACTGGTTAACGTTGTTAAGACAACAACAATTTCCTGCATAAAAATCAGTTCAAACCAGCTTTTTTCAATTAATCTCTCACCAGACCAGCAAGCAATTGAGCATGAAAATAGTGTATCAATTCACATTAAATGGCATCATCAAGCTCATGAACATTAATACATAGATCCGGTCACAAATCAACCAATCAATCGATCAACACAAGCAAATATGCAAACACACGGTGGATCTAAAGCACAAGCATGCAAATAAGCTAAAAACAGAGCTAGATCTGAATTTAACCAACCTACAAAGTTGAGGTCTGCTTTGGTAGTTGTTGATCGAGCTGGAAATGATAGATCTCGCGATGAACTTTGAAGATCCGGTGCTAAGCTTCACACTCCGTGCAAAATAAATGCAAGAACAAGATCTTGATGCAGAATTTTGGATCCAAAAGCACTTCTAGATCCCAAACCAAATCTGAATCACCAATTAAACCAGCAAAAAGATGCAAGGAAGCTATGGATGGAGGTCTAGTTTCAAGATCTACACACCTCAATGCAAGGTTATGTGATCTTTAAAGAGGAACTTTGAGTGATTTGGAAAATTGGGAGAGAAAAGTGAGAGAATTGTGAGTGAGAAGAGTGAAAATTCAGAATGAGAATGAAAATTATGAGAGAGTCCCCTTGTGGTTTGGAGAAAAATGGATTAAATATGGTTTAGGTTTGGGGCCCAAAAATTAGGCTTGGGATCCAAAATTATGGTTTGGTAATGATATTAGGATTTTGCAATGGGATTAGGCTTGGACAAGTTCTCTAGATCCTTCCTTTTAATTTCCAATTAATTCAAAAATGAATAAAAATCAGAAAATGGAAATTGGAAACAAATCACACATGCTGAATTTGCTGCTGAAAATTCAAAATTCGTGGCCGTTAACCGGTTAACCAATCCGTTAACCGGTTAACACCAGTGAATTTTGAATTTTCCCTCCTTTTGGTGGGAAACCTCAGGAATCACCCGACGCCAACCGTTCTGACCTGGTTTTGATCCTTAATCCCTTCTTTAGGCTTTGACCCTGATATCAACCTTGTAACATGCCTTGTGAGCTTCGAATTCCCCTGATGATTGATCATATGCCTTATGCTGGAACGTGCAAGTGCTATGCTTCATTTTTCTATGTAATATGCTAGAGACATGACATGTTGATGATGAATATGATATGATGATGATGTTAAACGGGAGAGGGCAAATTTGGGGTATTACATTCCCCTCTTCGAACTCCTCTGCAAGGAGGTTTCCTTCGAGTGGACGAAAGAATGCAAGCAAGCCTTGACACATCTCAAGAAGGCTCTATCAGATCCACCAATTCTTTCCCGGGCTGAGTCTGGTGAAACTTTGTTTTTGTACTTGGTCGTCGCAAACGAGGTTGTGAGCACTGACCTGGTACGAGAAACGCCAGAAGGGCAGAAACCTATCTACTTCACAAGAAAAATCCTTCAGGGGACTGAGCTCAGGTACCAACATATTGAAAAGGTCTCTTAACCCTCCTCAACGCAGCAATGAGGCTCAAGCACGATTTCCTGGCACACATGATCGTCGTTCGAACAGATCAACCCATTCGACAACTTCTTGGTCGACCAGATATGGTCGGAAGAATGCTCAAGTGGTCCTTGGAATTGTCTGAATTTGACATTAGATACGAAAGCAGGTTGGCCCTCAAGGCACAATATCACACCCATAGTTTCCCAAAAATCATACCCATAGAAAACAAACAAATATCATACCCATAGTTTCTCACATTCGTCTTCCTCAAATGGCAGTGAAAGAAAAGTAGATATAATCTAAAAACCTTGACAACGTCGATGTTAAGGTCCATATCAGACTCCCTATCAACTTATTCAACTGAAAAAAATTACAGATCCAAACCAAACATCAATTGCAATGTAAATCCTAAGTCGAAAATTGCTGAAAAGAAAGAGATCGATGCAAAAGGATACAATCCAAAGTGAAATACACAAACCTTAACAAACAATGTAAATCACACCATTTTTCTTGATAATTTAACGGTGAAGATGAAATGTTGCAGATTCATAGAGGTTTCAACAACAAACTTGTACGAAAGATGAGGAAGAAGAGGGAAGAAGATAGAAAACGATGAAGACGAGGAAGAATGAAGGAGAAGAGAGAGAGAGAGAGAGAGAGAGAGAGAGAGAGAGAGAGAGAGAGAGAGAGAGAGAGAGAGAAAAGGTACCGAAATCCAAACATTTGCACCCATGTGATTTCTATGCCTTGGCGCAGGTTCCAACATCCAGTTGGAAGAAAAGGTAAAAACTGTAACTATTTGGTACGAAATTGGATTTAGTTAGTCAAAGCATGGTGTTTGTAGTGTTAAAACACCGATTGTGTTTCAATCAGGCCATAACTTAGTTGCAAATAATTGATTTAGGACACAAATTACCCTTGATTTTGTGACGTGGCAGCATAAATTAAAGGGCTAAGATAATATTTACCACAACTAAGTAACTTCTTATATTATAGATATTGCTATTTTTGTATTCTTCAAACTTAATATTCTTTCAATAGAATTCGACATAATTAAACAAATGTAATATTTGAAAATTGATAGTACATTATGTGATTTAGTATAAAAAACTTCCCTAACAAGATTCAGTGCACTGCAATCTCTCTTTCATTACAAATCTATATGGAATATTTTCTCTTTTTTAACCCTTGTTTATAGAAATTTTATTATAGTCTCTTTGTCATATTCACATTAGTAAGTAATGGACATGTGCAAAAAAGGTTAATGAGAAAGAAAGTCATGCCATCTTTTCATGTGTTCACATTAATTGAATAATTATCAATCATGTGTAAACTGTAGTAACACTGTATGATATTGATGAAGTGAATATTTTTTATTTTAGAGATTTTCTTTATGAGCAACACACATTTGTGAGAGACACACCATATACTCACTCAAAATCTTAAAATGATAAATGTGTGTTATTCCATTTATAAATGTTCAACTCTCCATATTTCTAACTAATGTATGACTTCCTCACATTACTCACACTTGTTTTTTTCAACAATATTAAAGTCAATCAATTGAGTCATGGACCATCACTGTTAATATCCATGCACTAAATCCAATAGTGACGATTATTAGAAAATATCTTGGAAAAATTCTAAAACTTTACAGTAATAGTACTTAAAAAATATATATAATTTAACATCTCTTACCTAACAAATCAATTTTATAAAATTGAGTTTATTCTAATAGAGGTGAAGTGGTAGTCACATGTTGGGACGAAGAAAAAGGCATATACAAATACAATTAATATAGTCAAATAATGTCTTGTTTAAGGTTAACTATTGAATAATGATAGTGGTAGGGACATGGACTAAAGTCATAAAGGAACATGGAAAGAGCCGGGAATATTCCAAAATCAAAATCATAACCGTTTTTGGTGGCTTTAGCCTTTTGTAAAAGGGTGGAAATGTGCACGTGCTTTAAATGCAACAAATTAAGATAAAGTAAGGATTTATTATTCTCTTAATTTGATTAATTAATCACATTAAACTAAACTAGCCGGCATTTGGAACCACCATATTTTATCGTCTACTGAAATTGAAATTGAAATTGAAATTCATGATGCACGCATATAGTTATTTTTTTATTAAACTTATGTGTTTTAATATTTGCGAATCGTTTCTAGTGGTCATTTAATATCTTTCACAGATATGGATGTCGTTGTCTTAATCCTAACATCCTAACAGACAGATATAAAAGTTGTTTGTTCAAACTTGGAATATCTCTATTCTTGGCAATGTAAATCTTTCAACATTTTGAAACTAAAAAACTAAAGAAGAAATATTGGTAGATTGTTTACACGTGCATTTAAAATTACATTTAAAAGAATAAAATATTGGTAGAATATCAATAATTATAATTTTTTTAAATATTAGCAAACATATATTTTTGGAATACCAATGTCTCATTCTTACTCATCTGTCGTTTGCGGTTAAATTAAGAACGAATTGTATAGATGTCATGTGATAATAACTTTTTGTATTTTTAAAAGAAGTTAAAAATATTTTTTTCAAAAAATAATTTTATAAAAAATTTATTATCCATGGATATCTATTTCGTGGATACCATAAAACTCACGGATTACTCGCTTAACGGATACCCGCATGAATATGAAATAAATATGGATATCATATTTATCAAATATGACGGATACATATATCATATTATCCGTCTCCATGGATATCATTTTATTCATTATTGTTTAAACATTGTTGAAATAATATATTGCAAGAATTTATTGGAATTAAAAAAATTGAGATACTTTATAAAAATAAAATAAAAAATTGTATTATTATCCTTTATTTAAAACTAGCTTAAATTAGTGAAAGATGATGATTCTTATAGTCCAAATAAATAAAAATTAACTTATATAGTTTTAGAGTTTGGAATGAATGTAAGTTAATTCACATAACAAATGCTGGATAGCTGGCAAAGAAAGCAAAGGTCAAAATTGCCATCAATAATAAACAATTCAAACCCCACAACTCCACGTGACAACGACATTATACTCAAGAAGATAAATACAAAATTTTACAAATAAAATAATTCTAAGGTTTTAGCTCAAGTACTAAAATTGTATATAAGTAAGTGAAGTGTGAATCTCACAATATACAGCTAGCTAAAGAGAAACCTCTTGACTCTTGTTGTGAGTGAAACTCTATCAAGATTCAAATTTGATCAGAAAAGAAAGAAGATGAAGGCAAAGATAGGTTTGGTGGTGATAACAAGAAGGGATTTGATGTACAAGAGTAATAACATTTCTAAGCGTCGTTTGATTCCAAAGAGAGGCCAAGTGAAAATGGGGATTGTGGTTGGTTTGTTTCATAATGTTTCTTCCATTTTCTCTTCAAGATGTGTTCAAGTATCTTGATTCTTTCTCAACAATGTTTTGTTGTTGTTGTTGTTGTTGTGAGTTATGAAGGAATTGATGTTAGACACAGATCCTTCTATGACTTGTGTTTATTAGCAAAAACATGTTATGCTGTACAAAGTTTCTTATTAGTTTCATGATCTTTCTTATTTAAATGAGTTGTAGTATTTTTTTCCCCTCAGTTTTCTATACATCTTCTAATTGATTTATATTGTTCTTATAACGGGAACAAATCAAAAACTTCCATTTCTTGCAAACATCTATCATTGACCATTTGGTTGTATACCGGTTTCAATTCATGAATTTATTCATAGTTTAATTGTATTTGTGTATACTTTGAAAGAAAAAAAACACTAATTGAGTTGGTGACAAGTTGTTTAATGTGATTTTTTGGTTACCTTTTCTTGGTCGAAAAGAATGTAAGCATGTAATTGTGATTTTTTTTTTAATGAATTAAAAAAACATTCTAAAATTACAAATGTTTTCTACCCTTAAAGCTAGTGTCATGAAACTCCAAATAAAGAAAAAAAAATCTAATAACTAATGTCTCTTCTTCCTAGTCAAAGAATCATATTTTAAGTCGTGGAAATTAAAGCAACACACATAAAATTTTAGGCCAACTTTTATTAATAACCAAAAGGAATATATATATATATATATATATATATATATATATATATATATATATATATATATATATATATATATATATATGGGGTACTCAACCCTCACAACACAAGTCAACACAACCAAATAAGAAAAAAATAAAAGTCACTATCCGACTAATAAAAAGAAGGATTGGTTTACCACACCGACAAATTTACATTGATCAGCCCACAAACCTAATCAAAAACCACTCTCTTGATTAGAATTTAATGAATATTTATCTCCTCCAAACTCTCTAGACAAGAATTTAATGATTCATAATTTATTCATCTCCTCCAATCTCCCTTTATCAAAGAGGATAGAATTTCTAGATTTCCACAAAGCCCAACAACATGTTAGCAAAAGACAACAATTAAACTAAATCACATATTTAATTTTACATAAGTTCTTTAAGTACAAAAACAAAGATACTAATGAAATATGCTCCACACAAAACGATGACAAGCATACAACACAAATGCTCCTAAATCAATTGAGTCACCTCACAAGCATAGAAAAGATGAAAGAGTGTTTCGTCAACATTATAGCAAAAGGGACAAATAGTTACCCAAAATATACCTCTTCTAAATAAATTCAGCTTAATCCAACAAAAAAGTGAATTTTACTTGACGCCTTCAATCTCCAAATATCCGCTAAACCTTTTAGAACCAAAGCCTCTGCAATTTAGGTCCCCTTATTGAACGAAGTTATCTGCTTGTAACTACTACTCGTGGAGAAACTGTTTGACATTCAATTTCCAAAAAAATGAATCTTCCGCTAGGAACTTCGAATGATATGATGAGTTTTTTTTTTAAATTATTGCATTTAGATTGACTTGCTTTTATAATTAAATTATCGAATAAGATGTTTGGAAAGTTATTGAGGATATCTTGGCTACATGTTTCTCTAATGTATTATTTTTGAAATGTTTGATTTAACCTCATTTGATCTTGTGTGATTCCATAATTTATTATAAGATTTGATTCAGTTTTTTTAAAGACTAAGATTATACTAAAGTGGTTTGAAAATATTTAAACTTAGTTTAATCAAATAAATCTTGCAATAAGAGATGTTATTGGATTTTGCATTTATGAAAATATCTTTATCTTTTACTAATGATGATTTAAGGAGACCGTAAAAGATTATAGTTTCTCTTTTGGAAGAGATTATACTCTCAATCCTTTATTTGAGAAGTTGAAATTATTATTTATATCAAGTAAATATATTATTGGATTAATTTTAATCAAGATTCAGAATTGTATTAATGAATTTATGTGGAAAGCAACATGTTAAGCAAAATGTTTTACATTTTGTAAGACATCTTATCTTGGGTTGTATTTTTGGAGCACACGATTAATTGAAGTATATCTCGTGCTTTTGAGATTTGCTTCTTTTTTAGTCCAATAAGAAACATGAGTGTGTTAGCATGTGTTTGGATTTGGAAAAGATTTATCCAAAATCTGTTTTTAGCAAGATTTCATTTGATGTTTTGATTTATTTAAGATTTGTATCAATCAAGGATCTTAATCATCATAATTAAAATTTGATTAATTATGTGTGTTTTTGGTTGAAAAGGGGATTTGATCTGAATCAAATTCAAAAAGATAGAATTCGTTAAAATCCAGTGATTCATATTTATTCTAGATTTGAATAATCAAGATTTGCAATCAACATTATTAAAGATTGATCTCATGCGCTTTTTAGATGTACTGTCACTTTCAACTCCAAACCTTATTGGCTTTCTAGTTGGGCCATTGTTATTATTTAAGGAGGCAATTATCTTTGTGAAGACTTGGACCTCAAGAGAAAATATCTACTCTATAAAAGAGTTTTAGTGGAGTATGTGTATTTGTATTTTCTACACTTTATACCTGGTCATCAAGTATAAGTCATTCGAATATAATATTAAGTTGTTTTAAAGTTTTATATTTTATATTTATTACTGAATAAACACATGAGAGAGTGCTCAAGTGAAAGTTAGAGACGTCGGAGTCTTGATCAAAATTTCACAGATAGTATTAAGAAAGTGACATTGAATGTAGTGAGTTGAGATAAGACCAGTTGTACTTCTGACTATTAAGAGTGAATTTCCTTTAAGGGGAGATAGGATTGAAACTCCATAGGTAATATTAGGAAAGTGACACTGAATGTGGTGAGTTCGGATAATACCAATTCTACTTTTGACTATTAAGAGTTAATTTCCTTTAAGGGGATATTGGATCGAAACTTCATAGGTAGTATTAGGAAAGCGGCACTAGACATGGTGAGTTCAGATAAGGCCAATTATACTTCTAATTATTATGATTGAATTTTCTTTCATTGGGTTCATGCACCAAACTGGGTTAACAATTCTTGGGTTCAATTGGCATCCGAGGAGGAACCTTGTTCTATTTGGGTGTGTTTTAGGGTTTTTATTATGGTCAAGATGGAGAATGCCAACTAATGAGGATCCTTTAATAAACCAGTGATTATTGATGCTACTAAGAATCCTCCAAAGATTGTTATTGAAGACAATTTTGAAGATTGTGAAAACCAAGTAGAATATGATAGTGAAGAAAATCCCATACTTGCAAAGTGTAACACCCCATTTCTACCCGACTTTGTAAATTAAAATCAGAGTTATAAAATTTTATCAACAAACATGGGATATCACATTTTCCAACTTTTAAAATCAAATAACAACTTTAATAATATAATAACTTCGAAAAACAATGCAGCGGATCAACATGTTTCAACTCTTAAACAACTTCAAATAAATCAATCATCAAAATAATCTCAACTTGGTTCTTCAATCATAAAACGACTTAAAACTAATTCATAAACTTAAACAAAATCATGAATGCAAAACAAGTGTTTATCCCCCTGAAGTGCTACGTATCAGAGCGACAAAACACCAACTCGAAGCTACTAAGTATTGGACTCTTCATTACCTGCATGTTACCAACAGAGGGAAAAATTCAAACAGAAGGGGTGAGATATCGAATAACATAAACAGGATACGATAATCAATATGTAAACGAGAAAATCATAGAATCACACCACTTCACACGACAAGCAACTTCAACATACAACTACATTCAACAAACAACATAATCATTATGCAACTTGATGCGACTCAACTTATATGCATGTGGTACCATTTGGAGTAAACTCCCAACTTGAAATATTGCCAGGTTATCGAGGCATTATCAACTTATTTGCCAATCCAGGCCAACTTGAATTGAGCATATGCTCCAACTTGAAATATGCACATGTATGCAACTATGAATGACATACAACAACAACCATATAATCATTAACTTATCAACATAATGACTTGAACAACTCAGCAACGTGCATCAACATTGGTCATAGGACCTACATCATATTAATCTTCCAAAAAATCGGGACAACACATCTTATAACAACTTTAACACCACTTTAACGTGAAAATGACAATTTACGACTTTAATCGACTAAATTTCTAAAATAATTATTCTAAACTCTCAAATCTATTCTAAACGACTTATTTTATCTTTACTTTAAGTCCAAGATCAATCAAACTTGAAACGGATGCGAAAACAGGTCGAATCGCCAAAAACCACATTTTTCCGCACCTGCCTTGCTCATACACGTATGACCTTCTTCATACGCGTATTGGCCTAAAGTGATACGCTTATGGCCTTCGTAATAGGAATTGTTACGTGTATGGCCTTGTCTATTACGCGTAACACCAGATCTGTTACACAAATGACCAGAATGCCTCAAATTTCATTCCTGCTACGATTTCTCACACTTTCTTCATTCTGTTCAATCTTAATTGGATTTCTACATCGATTTTACTCTAAAAAAACTCTTGTATCTATTCATCAATCAAATTCTATGGTTGATTTTACGAACCCTAACTTCTTCTACATGAATCTCTGCAACTAATCAGTCCAACAACAACACAGACAATCTCACAACACAGAAACATCATCAATTATCACAACATGAAAAACAAAATTCATCAGGAAATATCAACACGAAATCAACCAAAACATTCATACAAATCACATCAACGAAATTACACGAAAATTCCAACCTACATACGATCATCTAGTCCCGGTTATGGAATTCGAACCCCACCCTTACCTTGGATTGAAGGAAGCTCGAATTCACCGCAAAAATCTTTGACCTAGTCTCTCCTTGATCTCCCTCTAAGGATGTTCTTCTTACAAAAATTCTGATTAGTCTAATTAGGTTTTTCAGCTTGTATTTACTAAACTCCCACTAATCCACTTAATTACTATGGGCATAATTAGCACCCCCAACATTACTATTATCATACAACAAAACCAAGCCCAACTTAATATTATCTCTATAATTATTATTATTCGACTTAATCAACTTAAGCGACCCAAACACAACTTAACCCACAACATAAAAATCAGCTTAAACGGCTTAAACGACTTAACAACAAGGACGGCAAAACAACATGTAACAACTTATAATCGGGAAAATACGCAATAATATTTAATTAAATTAATTAATTAAATACGGGCATTACAACTCTCCCCCACTTAGAGCATTTTCATCCTCGAAAATCTTACCTCTCTCAAACAACTCAGGATATGATTCTTGCATCTTTCTTTCTAACTCCCAAGTTATACTTTCTTCGACAGCACCCAACCAAACAACTTTCACTAAAGCAATCTCTTTGCCTCTTAAAGTCTTCATTTCACGACCCTCAATTCGTACCGGCATAGTCTCCATAGTGAGATTTTCCTGTACTTGCACCTCATCCATACTAATCACATGAGAAGGATCTGAAATATACTTCCAGAGTTACGACACATGGAACACATCATGTAAATTCAACAAGTTCGGCGGTAAAGCCACTCTATAAGCAACATTTCCAACTCTATCCGAAATCTGATACGGCCCAATAAAACGAGGAGTAAGCTTCTTAGATTTCAACGTTCGCCCAACACCCGTCACAGGCGTAACTCTCAAGAATACATGCTCACCAACTTGAAATTCTAAATCTTTCCTTCTCTTATCATGATAACTTTTATGCCGACTTTGAGAAGTCTTCATCTTCTCTCGAATCAACTTCACATTCTCGGTAGTCTATCGAACTATCTCCGGTCCAAGCACTACACTTTCTCCAGATTCATACCAACACATCGGGGTCCTACATCTCTGACCATACAACGCCTCGAAAGGTGCCATTCCAATACTAGAATGATAATTGTTATTATACGTGAACTTGATCAATGGAAGATAAGTATCCCACGAACCTCCCTGCTCAAGTACACAAGCTCTCAACAAATCCTCCAATGACTGAATCATCCTCTCTGTTTGACCATCTGTCTGAGGATGATACGCTGAACTTAGTCTCAACTTAGAACCCAACACTTCTTGCAAACTCTTCCAAAATTATGACGTAAATCTCGGATCTCTATCCAACACAATACACAAAGGAACACCATGCAACTTTACAATCACTCCAACATAAATCTCATCCAACTTTGATACTGGAAAACTGAT
Organism: Lathyrus aphaca; assembly: GCA_963966055.1. Classification (NCBI taxonomy): domain Eukaryota; kingdom Viridiplantae; phylum Streptophyta; class Magnoliopsida; order Fabales; family Fabaceae; genus Lathyrus; species Lathyrus aphaca. The sequence continues at coordinate 113,448,782 of OZ014521.1, read as the reverse complement.
GTTAATAGGAATAAAATGAGCCGACTTAGTAATCATATCAACAATCACCCAAATCGAATCATGTCCTCTTGGAGTATTAGGTAATCCTGTCACACAGTCCATAGAAATGATATCCCATTTCCATTTTGGAATTTCCAACGGTTGCATCAGACCAGCAAGCTTCTGATGTTCAACTTTCGACTTCTGACAAATCAAACAAGCATACACAAAACGCGCTACGTCATTCTTCATCCCAGACCACCAAAATAATTTCTTCAAATCCTGATACATTTTAGTCGCTCCTGGATGAATACTCAAATTACTTCTATGACTTTCCTCAAGAATCATCTTCTTTATATCTTCATTATCGGTAATACAAATCCGATCATGAAACCTCAAAACACCATGCACATCCAACTTAACACCATTCTTTTCCAATTCACGACAATCAACCATGATATCTACTAGTTTCACGTCCAACTTTCACGGATAGTATTAAGAAAATGGCATTGAATGTAGTGAGTTGAGATAAGACCAGTTGTACTTATGATTATTAAGAGTGAATTTCCCTTTAAGGGGAGATAGGATTGAAACTGAATGTGGTGAGTTCGGATAATATCAATTCTACTTTTGACTATTAAGAGTTAATTTTCTTTAAGGGGATATTGAATCGAAAATTCACAGGTAGTATTAGGAAAGCGACACTAGACATGGTGAGTTCAGATAAGGCCAATTATATTTCTATATTATGATTGAATTTCCTTTCATTGGATAAATACACCAAACTGGGTTAATAATTCTTGTGCTGTTTTTATATTCTATCAGTTACGCATTCTACTTGCCATACACATTGTTACAAAATTATGTCTGACATCTTATTATCTAGATAACACAATTTCAATTGGGATCCGAGGAGGAACCTTGTTCTATTATGGTCAAGATGGAGAATGCCAACTAATGAGAATTCTTTAATAGACCGATGATTCTTTATGCTACTAAGAATCCTCCAAAGATTGTTATTGAAGATAATTTTGAAGATTGTGAAAACCAAGTAAAATATGATAGTGAAGAAAATCTCATGATTGCAAGATCTTGAGAAAGGTCATGGAAAGGCTAGACATAAGATATGGGAATAATGTCTCTACTAATGTCAAAGACAATCAATAACACAATTTCGAGTGGTAACTTTCAATGTAAAGGAAAAGATGGTGAAAGACAAAACCTCATATGTTTTTACATTGGCAAATGGATTCAGTGTTATGAATGCAAAGATTTTGAAGATATTCAGGTTGGATTCCTAAGTTTTCTAAGAAAACAAATAAAATGTTACAATGTCATTGAGATAAGATAAATGAAGAAAGTGGATAGGATCAACCAAACACAATCTTGTGACGTTCACTACCCACATCAAAGACATGAAGAGTGTCATGGTGAGCCACCTAATAATGTTTTACTGATCTTCTTTGCGTTAACAATGTTTTACTTGTTGTTGGTCTCAGTGCTAATCTTATCAGTCAAATTTGTAATCAAGAGTTATATGTCAAGTTGATAGTATAGAATGCATAAATACATATGAACATCATCCTTAACTTAAGAAAGAATTCAGATCTTTAAATATTTTTACATATGGTCACCTTATGAGAAAATCCAACCTTAGACTTGTTATATCTCTAAAAATGCTGAGAAAAACAATAAACAGAAAGCTAAGAAAAATAAATTCGTAAAGAGAAATATGTCTGGTTCTCAAGATGGTGTACAAGATGCTAAGAAATATGTTGATACATTACGGTGGATGAAGACCTGACAAGTAGTCATGAAGGTATATTTATATGTTGTTCTATTAATAGCATGGTGTATATAGTGTATAACAAGTTCACAAAATATGATGAAATCCATTAAAATCATTATTAATAACGTTCAAACTAAAATGACTCCTCATGAAGATGAATATTCTGATCTCACTGGGTGTAATGTTTAGTAAGGTGTTGCTGACAATAAAGGAAACAATGTGGAGTCTGCTGAAGAATATGGAAATTTGGATGATGATAAAGTTAATGCTACTAAAAGAAGATAACCATCATCAAGTATTAAGAAGAATCATCCTATTGAAAACATTATAGGATATCTATATGAATTATTTACCACACGAAGAAAATATCCAAAAGAGCTTATTCATTTTTTTTTTTAAAATGAAGTATGAGAACATGTTCCAAGATCAAATTTAGCTAATATCAGTGGGACAGAGTGGGTTTACAAGAATAAGTCTGACGAGAATGAGATTGTTACTAGAAACAAAGCACGAGTTGTAGCACAAGAATATGCTCAAATATAAGGGATTGAATTTGATGAAGCTTTTGCTCCTTTTGCTCATCTTGAAGCCATCAGATTGTTACTAGGATTGTCTTGTCTCCTTAAGTTCAAATTTTACCATATGGGTGTGAAAGGTGTCTTCCTCAATAAGTACTCGGATGTGGAAGTCAATCATGATGTTAGTAATGATTTCAATGACATGGATGGCGTCAATGAGAAGGATGATTATTTGGAAGTCAGTCAGGATACTGGTACTGATGTCAACACATGAAAGACATCATTGTGAGAGATAATGGAAATCTTATGATAGTTCAAATTTATGTTTACGATATTGTGTTTTAAGGGATGTCAAGTAATATGGTATATCATTTTGTTCAACAAATACAAGCTAAATTCGAGATGATCATGGTAGGTGAACTTGCCTACTTTCTTGGTTTTCAAGTGAAGAAAATGAAGGATGACATCTTTGTTTCTCAAAGTAAATATGCTAGAAACATTATGAAGAAATTTGGCCAGGAAAATGGTAGACATAAATGTACACCTACTACCACTCATGTCAAGTTCTCTAAAGATGAACAAAGTGTGATTGTTAATCAAAGCCTCTAGTAGTATGATTGGTAACCTCTTATGTATCACAGTCATTCTTCCTAACATTACTTTCTTTGTTAGTATGTGTAATTTTTTTCAAGTCAATCCTAATTGTACACATCTTACTCAAGTCAATAAAATCATTAAGTACATAAGTGGAATATATTATTGTGACTTACATACTCTTTTGATATCATCTTTTTGTTAGTTAGATATTGTGACGATGACTAGGCAGAAGTAGAGTATATTGTTGGAAGTAGTCGCGTTTAACCATTGTGGAGGAAACAAATGCTCAAAGAATATAATGTGACACAAGATGTCATGACATTATACTATGATAACTTGAGTTCCATCTCTAAAAATCATGTTCAACACTATAAAACAAATCATATTGATATTCATCATCATTTCACTAGTGAAGTAATTAAAGATAAGAAGAGTACCCTTGAGCATGTTAAAACATACTAACAATTAATTGTTAGTGAAATTCTGGTATGCAGATTTTAGATGCCCTAAGAGATGTCGAGATATTGATCTCTGTTTTTAAAATAATGACAGATAGAAACACAATAAAAAATGCAGAAAGTAAAAATCACACAATCAGGTGTTAAACCAATTCGGTATACAACAACACCTATGTCTAGAAGCTACCAAGTCATGAAGGAAATCCACTAAATAATATTAGTTTGAAGCTCTTATGTAAAAAACTTCTGGTTTACAATCTTCTCCTCTAATCACTACTCCTGCTTAACTTCTACCTAAGACTCACCTAGGTATGAGACCCTTTTTACTTCTCTTTCAATCACCGCGTGATGCACACTCACTCAATGCTTAAAAAGCTTAAGAGTGATTGGCAACATATTACTACTCAATAAAAAACAATCTTTATCTTATATCAAGATGATATTAAAGAGACTCACAATTAACACAACCCCTAGAAAGACACTAAACACCAATGTATATTCTCTCTTAATTAATTAGGGTTTAGGAAGTTCTTATTTATAGACTCCTAATGGGCTTGGACTCTTCAAATCTGATTTTTAAGTTGCAAACTTTCTGCATAATATTTTCCCCAAAAAAAGGAACAAATCTTCAAAGTTTCCTAAAAAGTCTTAAAAGATCTTTTTTATGAAATCCAATTAAATTTGGACTTTGTTCCTAATAAATCTCCTTATATGAGGTATATCCAAAAGGATCTCATCAAATCAAGGATCTCATCAAATTACATCAAATTTGTCAAGAGATATAAAAATAACAGCGTCTGTTATACAAGACCAAGATGTCATGACATATGTCTAAGACACATGACAATAATATTGTCATGACAGTTGATGAAGATGTTACAACATCTTGCTCAATATTTTGCAAAGTAAATCTACCAAGTATTATAATCACATGTGTATTGATATCTGAGCAACCATGTCTGAACATATTACCCAACATCTTGCTGTAAACTTGTTTTAACAGAATGCAGTCAATCAAAGACAATCTCCCATTTTGGTAAATTTTAGTTAAAACAACCTTGGCTACCACAACTAGCAAAAACCAATAACCAGAACAAAAACTTCAGCAACAATAATGCAAAAAAACAACCAGAAATTCTCCAAACTACAACAGAGGCATACACAGTAGAAAAGAAAACACAGATCTGAAACAATATGTCACAACATTTTATCTGACATCACATCTCCCCTTGTCATGCAAAAATTATGTCGTCAATAAATCACATGAGAAAGAGATTGAGAATGCTCCTTATAAAAGAAAAATTCATAGAGATTATAAAAAACAGAAGGCAGATTGATTTCCAAAATATCAAAGAAAAAAAAAACAATCAAAATATTTGTAAAGTGATCAAACTAAGTCACTTGTTAGAAAATTTAATAAGAAAAAATTCCATTTATTTTTCTAATAAGTGCTAAATCATCAATTAATTTGTTCAATTTATTTTCTCACTAAGTGCGTGCTTAAGTGAAAGTAAAAAAAAAAAAAATTGGATAATTAAAAAGGAGGTGAAAAAATCTCACCTAAAGGTATTTCATGTTCAAAGATGATAAGAAAGCTTAAATCTGACCTTCTAATCAATTAGACCTTAACATTAATTGATTAGAACCTTTTGAAATTCAAATTCATGATCTGCCAATCAATTATATCAGAGATCAAATTGATTACAGCATAATGCAAGTGTTTAGTTTTTCAACAGAAAATATATAATGAATTCACTTGATAGTTTGCTCTTTTTTTTATAATAGAGTTTATTTTAATAGAGTTTTTTCTTTAAATATTTGTTCTTGAAAGTTCTTTTATAACAAATATTGTTCTATAACAGAAAATTAATTTCACAATTTGTACTCACAGTAGAACTTGTCCAAAGAAACCATAATATATGAAGAATAAATTATTGTAACATATCATATTTATGGATCCAACTTTTTGTATCAGATATATAAGTTTTACACTGAATATAAAAATAAAAAATAAAAAAATAAAAAAAAGGAACAAAAGAATACATAAGCTAACCACTCAACAAATATAATGAGTCAAAAAAGTTGATTGGTTTTGCTACAATGCTGCAACAGAAATTCAACCTATATTCTGCTGTTGTCTCTGCCAAATACAAAAGTGGTTCCCCAGTTTACTGCAACATAAAACCTGTTCCTCCAGCTTAGCACACGTGTCAGATATGCTGAACGCCATATCAGCCAGCTCACAAAACCAGCAAGTGACAATCCCTTCGCATCCTGCAAAACACAACATACATATATATGTAGCACAAAATCAGAAACTGTGTTTTTGAGTTCACTAATTGCCTTGTTTCATATCATTAGTTTACTCAAAAGGGTGAGTTAGATGTTAGAGATAGATACCTTGGATTGTCTTAGATCAACAAGTGCCTTATAAGCGCCTACTGATGCCATGCTTCCAAGATGTTTATACACAAAAGGATTTCCAAATGGGATACCATTTGCAGACAAAGCTTTTCCTCCATTCTGTTTCCCAATTCTGTTGAACAACTCCACAAGGAACTTCCCTTGCCTTTCAGCAACCTGTCATAAGACATGGACAAACAACTATTGATGCTTTGCTTGTTTTTCCAATAGAATGAAATAAAACTTTTCCTACTTCGGTAGTAATGTCATTGGTGTTATTCATTCATTTGCTTGTCAAGTAATGCATAGGCTTACCTGAGCTAGAGCTGGAAGCACTGGTCTTCCGGTTTGTTCAAGAAAACCAGCACAATCGCCAAGGGCAAAGACATCTTCCACTGATGGAACACGCATCCAACCATCAACACCAATTCTGTGTCATTCAACAACGTTAACTAAATTAGAATCCGAGATAGAAAACGACGATAAATTGAAACATTATGTACTGATTTTGGCTTCACATACCTTCCACCTGGAGATACGGGAAGATTCAGTTTTTTGACAAACTCTGAGGGACCAACCCCTGTGGACCAGACCAATAGACCATAAGGAACTTCAGTTCCATCGCTCAAAACTATCTTTTGGGGATGCACTTCCTTCACAACACCTCGCACAAAACGAACTCCAGACTGATACAAAAATTAGACGTCTTAGTCTCATAGGCTTAAACTTGAAAGTTAATCATGGAAGATTGGTATATACATGATTAAAATGCAAAAGGTTTACCTTTGTTAAGTGCTTCATTGCATATTGTCGTAGGCTAACATCAAAGGATGACAGTATCTCATTTGCCTAATCATGAAAAGATAACACAATGGTTAAGTATACTAAATTTATTTAACAATCTCAGTACACAAATAGACTTCAATATATAAATCATGCACCTCAATTAGTGTGACGTGAATGTAATCTTTAACATGAGTATAGCGCTCACGAACATCTTTCGTGATGAAATCGCTCAATTCACCACTAAATTCCACTCCCGTGGGACCACCTCCAATAACCACACAGTGCAGAAGACTTTTCTTTTCTTCTTCTGATATGCCTGTTAAAATAAAAACTTTCTAGCTTAGCCTTCGGAAACCAATTGACAACTGCATAATTAATATAACATATTAAGCTTAAGAAACTAGTATGAATATGAAGCACCAACCTGGATTTTCAGAAAGCATCAGGTTAAGGAGAAGTCTCTTCCTTATTTCTTGAGCATGATTCACTTCACGAAGAAAAAATGCATGTTCCTTAACTCCATTGATACCAAAAGTTGAAGGCTCAGCTCCTGATGCAATTACAAGCTTGTCATATGCAACTTTAAATTGGTAAGGCTCTCTAGACAATCCACCGTTGCTAACTGCCTCACAGTATACCTGTTGAAATTAAGATTAACTAAGGATTTCACTCGAAAAAAAGTTTGTATATACACAAATTATTAGTCTATCAATATTTAACATTAAACATTCCATAGTAAAGTATAGTTTTTCTAAAAGAGGGGTAAGCCATTTTACTCACTTCATGTTTGTTTGTGTCAATGTTAGTGCAGGAAGCTAGAAAGAAGTGTGAATTGGGATTCTTTGAAAGTGCATCCTGTATACTACCAATAGGCTCCGCAACAGACCTGAATTCAAGTGTACCAACACATGTTGAAGCCAACAAAGGAGTGAAAACCATATGATTCCTTGGTGATATGCACACAACATCATAAATTCTGGTGTCTAGCCCTTTAAGAAACCGACAAGCAGCCCAACCGGTACCTAGAACAACCACTCTAGGCTTTTCACCTGGTTTTGTTGCTTCTAGTCCTGCATATCTTTTTGGATCATCTTCCAACTCTGACTCAGACTCCTCTACAACCCTTTGCGTGTTAGAAGACGGAGTCCGATAGTATGGAGTTCCCGATATTCCCCTCAATGAAAAATGCATGCTGTTATGTTCCTTAATTTTTGAAATATACGAAAAAGTTCCATCTACATGGGAAGAAGGTAAGGAGGATTTGGTTGTATGTGATCTCTCATTGAACATATCCTTCTGATATGCATTACTTCCAAAAGCAACACCTGATCTTCTCAGGTTGCTTCTAGCAATCCTTGCCAGTGCCATTGTTCGAGAATCAGTTCTAGTGACAACGCGATATTATACTTTCTAAGATTTCTGCAAATATATAAACACAAAGGAGTTAGAGCTACCAAAGATGGAGATTTGTTTTACAAGAATAACAAAAATTTATATATACAAGGTGATTTACAGATTGAACATGAGCAGAGACAAAAGAAATCAAATTAATTGATGACAACTACAAGTTGACAACCATCATTTCCAAGGAAATGGGACAAGTAAAACAAAAGGTAATACAGCTTTGATCATCAGCTATTGGTAGCTACAAAGAACGAGTACTACTTCCAAAGTTTAGAAACTCAAAACATGGAAACTGGCACATTGAATTTGACACACACGTTTGAAACATTTTCATTCTTTTGGGGGAAAATTAATTCCTAAAAATCCTTTCCTATTTATATAGTAGAAATAAAAACCATAAAAATAGAAGCCAAAGGGCAAAAAGCTGCGCCGCTATCCCTTTTTGGATGGCAAAATCAATCATCTTAAAAACTAGATTCATTGACCTAAAAGATACAACTATGCATAAGTCTTCTTTAAAACATCCACTCCTTATGGTATGTTAACATGTTCTTTGCAAAAAAAATCCTCATTGAACATTCATCGAGCATGTTAGACGCTAAGCCGGAAATGATTGATCATAATCATAAACCAGAAAACTATAGTTTTCACTTACAAATCAATGATGAAATTTATGGAAACTCTTCATCTTAGATTCAAAATCAGCCAATGAAAACACAATGCAAAATACATGAACAGAAACTGATTGAAAGTAGCTTAAATAGCTGATGAGTATATTTCACAAATGAACAAAAACTGATAAATATTTCTATACATAGCTAGAATGTCAAGGAAACCAAAACAGCAATAGAAGAAATGAATAACACAAAATATGAATGACATTATATTACTATGATTACAGTTAAGAAAAGAAACTTAACCTTTTGTTCTTAGTGTTTCAGTTGAAGGGTTATGAAGTTGCGGAAGATTGAAGAATTTTTTCAAGGTCTGAAAAGGCACATTCTATTCCGGTATTTATTAGGTTGAATAAGGTTTTAATTGCAGCTACTATAGTTTGATGCATTATTCTATCATTCTTTATTTAACTTTATGTATCTAATTCATATATAGTATAAAATATATTATTTATTCTGTTAATCTAAAAAGTTAAAATTTATTTATAATAAAAAATAAAGAGAATATAAAATGTGGAACTTTGTCAAATCTCATGTTAGAAACTGCGACGACTTGACGCCCAAGAAATTAGGGTGTTCTAGAAGGTCTTATTTGCATGGCGTCCAGCTATACAAAGCAAAACATGAATTGTGTGTTAGAAAGTTTAAGTAATAGTTTATAAATTAATTAATATTGTACTTGTAAATAATGACGGCCCGTGATCTGGTTCAAGGACCATTTTAGTATATTCTTATTCTTCATAAATTATTCTTATTACAAAATTATGAGTTGCTTCATTTCAACTTTACTATTATTTTTATATAAATAATTGTCATTTTAAAGACATGGCAAATAAATCCGATTTCGGTCGACATCGGCCGCCTTGTCGCGAATTTAAAGGAAAAAATCTGATTTAATTGGTGATGGGACGGGTGCGGGAAAAATCCAATTTTTAATTACGAGGCAAGGCGGATTGGGGATGGTGGTATCCAACCTGCATCCGCTTTCACCTTTTAAATTTAATTTATTTCTCTTATTTTTAATAATTTTATTATTTAGTTACTGATCTTACCTGATCAGGAGGGCCTTCCAGCAATTGGATTGTGAACAGCAAAATGGATGGAATGGAGGGGGCGTACCTACAAGGCGCTCCGATGCCAACGTTAATAGATGTACGGAAAGTGGTAAGCTAGAAGAAGTTAAATCAAAATATCGGACCCTTTAGTGAAAAAAAAGGGTATTTATAATGAGCCTCCAGCGTTGGGCCAAAGTCCTTCTTTGGGCTAGATCAGCTAGGCCCAAGGAAGAATTGCCAAGGAACGCGTGAGAAGCGTGAAGACCTAGCTAAGTGGTCTGTTCCTTGGTCCAACTGTCCCTATCTTTCAGGAGATAATGGGGGACAGTTAGGTGACGTGGCAAGTGAACTGTCAGGCCCGTTCTTCGTCCGTTCTGAGTATGTGCCCAACACGTGGAACATATGCTCGACCGTTAAGCAACTTCGCCCGTCCAACAAGTGTACTTGCCCGAGCATATGGGCATCTGTTCGACGTATTGGGTCGTAGCCCAATACAGTCTGGAGGCCTAGTCCGAAACAGGAGCCCCCAAGTCGAGTCTCCGAGCCGGAGCGATGAATTACAAAAGAGTCGGGCGCATATGCGTCGAGGAAGGTGTCGTGTTTAGATGTCGGGCATATACCTGTGTCAAATGTGGTATTTGCTAAACCGTTGCGGGCGCTGTTTAGGTCGTCGGGCATGTGGTGTTCACAGAGGTCGAGGATGCCTCTTTGTAGTCGGGAAGATTTGCAGTCGCTCGACGTCGTTCAGGATTCTCTTAAACTGACGTGTCTCAAGCATTAATTGTGCGTCACTTCGTATCTTGTGCTAGTGCCGTCATATGGTTTAGGTAATGATTACCTAACGCATTCGTCCACGTGCTCTTTTATTATATAAGGGGGTGGTCCACTTTATTTCAACTTTTCGCTCTCACGTTTAACAGGAAGCTCTGAGAAGAAATCTTCCTCCGCTCGTCTCCGCCGTTTTTTTCCCGCGCGCAATCGTCTTCTCCTCGTCTTCATCATGTCAGGTAACATCCCACAACCTCTCTTTTTACGTATTTTCCCGTTTGATAAGTAGTGAAATGCATGATTTTCCTGTTTAGAGTAGGCAAATCTTCGTTTAGAGTAGGCAAATCTCTATTTTAGGTTAGTTTTTAGGTTTTGGATATGAATGTCCCGGGCAGGATTAGCATGTCATGGGCGTAAAATTCATATATGTATCAATGCATCGGCCAGAATCTTCATACGGCCGATGAAGAACGCGAGCGTTCGATGAGTTTGTCGGGCAAAATCTCTTGGTTTTCTATGGGGTTTTTTAAGGGTTTTGTACGCGCTCGAGTGGATGCGAGGATTGCCCCTTCGTTGATTTTATGATAGTCTAGTGAGATTTCGAGCGTTCAGTCTTTCACCCTTTCACTTGAATTGCGATGGAAGGGTGGATTTGATGTGATATCGAATTCACTTTTCCTGTCTGCTTTTCAGGTACGTCCAAGCATCAACAAGTCAAGGAGGGAGAGACCGAGGAGGGAAACGAGCATGTCTCCTCGTCTGGGCGTAATGACCTGTCGTGGGTCGCGGATGAGCCGTTAGAAGAAGAATCGTACTTCACGGACGAGGCGAGCACCGCATACGCCGTGGTCGAGGACATTGGCCCCGAGGATCCCGCGAACTGACAATGTCTTGCTCCTCGGGAAACGGATCGGATATGTCATCATTTCCCGGGGAAGCAGTTCGCCATGTACGAATTCGCCTTCCGAGAAGCGAGGGTTAGGCTCCCCTTTAACGATTTCCAGATGGGGGTCTTCAGGTGGCACAGGTTGGCGCCCTCGCAGCTGCATCCGAACACCATCGCTTTCGTCCGAGTGTTTGAACTAGTTTTCCGATTCCTTGGCATCGGGTGCACTCTGCCCCTTTTCTTCCATATCTTCCATCTTCAGCGGTCAGGTGCTCGGGGGCGTCACAGCTGGGTGTCTCTAAAACAGCCAGTGAGACTATTCAAGACGTTCGTCGATTATGCCCGACATTTTAAGGGGCGGCGGTATACAGTGAAACCGCTTACTCAATTTGCCCTCAATTCCCTTTATTATTATAAGTGTGACGCCAATGGTGAGGAAAAACTCATGTCAAGGATCCCCTTGAGATGGTAGCCCGACCATTTCAACATGTCGACCAGCCACTACCGGGTCAAATATTCGAGCATGGGGGTCGAGGATAGACTGGCCTACAAGAGGCTGGTGGAGTATGTTCAGAGCTTCAACTTAGCGGTATGGGTGGATCGGCAAAACAAACCCTATGTCGACGATGTTGGGATGCCTATCCACGAAACCCGCCTCATAAATACCAGGGCTCTGCTCGCGTGTGACACGGATTAGGAGGCCGTGGAGTTGTTGCGTAGGTCCTTTTGGCCTATTTTCTTTCTTAGTTTCATGCCCGTTTAGCTGATGTTTACTTGTTTTTGTTTTGCAGGAACTATGTATGTCCATCGTGAACGAGTCTTGAAGCTGGACAACCAAGCCGGGGCCTCGGACATGGTCCCAAAAAGGAAAAAGAAAGTGGTGACCCGTGTCAAGGAGGTAGCTACAGAGCTCAGGGTTGGCAATTCTGGTACCCCCAGCTCGGCCACCAACTTCCCTCGGGCCGTTGTTCAGCAAACTTCCCTGATACAGATACGGGACATTCCTCTGGCCTCCACCTCTCCTCTTCTGAAACGCAAGCGTCTGGACGAGGCTCTTGCCCGATCTGCTGCTCTGGGAGGCAACGAATTTGGTGCCCTTAGGAGTTATTTGTTACCTCCTTGATATCTGGAACGAGACTTCTTTAAGTTTGAGGGTTCTGTCGTGGTGGCGGTGCCCGAGGCTCGGGCCATTCTCAATCAAGATGCGGTCGCTAGGCGGAAAGACCTGGTCAGGAATTTAGATGCCGTCATCCGAGTGATGGGAATTGCCATAGTCCTATCCGAGACTGTTGTCTCTTCAGCTACATTGGAGGATGCCATCGTGGCTGCTCGAGTTGAGAAGGATAAATTGTCCAAGGACTTATCCGACTACAAGGAGGAGCACAAGCTTCAAATAGGGCTGAAGTCGAAGTTGGATGAGGTGAAGCTCGAGCGGGACACCATGAAGGCCGAGAAACAAAGTTTGGAAGATCAAGTCGTCGAGCTCAAGAAGGCGGCCGAGGAAAATGCGCAACTTCGTGCCCGAGTTGCGTTGCTGGAAAGTACAGTTCGTCCTCGGGACGATGACACCGAAGAGGAGCTTGCCCTTCGCACCCGGGGTGAATTGGTCGGTCACACCCGTGAACTTAACAAGGAACTACTTGTGATGTTCAAGGATGGGTTCGACAATGCTACTGAGCAGCTTAAGGTATTGAACCCGGGGCTTGTGACTGAGGGGTCGGCTCACAACTACTGCGTGGCCGACTGCGAGATCGTGTGTCCTTTTGAGGCTGAGGAGGAATTGGAGGAGGAGAATGAGGGTGGTGAGGAGTAACTCCGAGCGGAGACTTTGTTAGATTTTTTGTTGGGCCTGCGTTCCCGTATTTTTGTAATGGCCTTTGTGCCTCTCCTTTTGTAATGGCATTTGTGCCTTTTTTTGGATATTGGCCTTCGTGCCCCCTTTTAATGAAGTTTTATTTGCCGGTTTTGGCCGTTTCTATCTACTTGTCATTTTCATCGTGTTTGATTGTTTCCATTATTTATTTTTGAACTGTTTTTGCTCAACCTAGTTGGGCTCGTCGGTTTAGGGAACCAACGAGGTGGCGGGTTTTTTTGCCCGTCCTAAGTCAAGGTAGGGCTTGCGATCAGAAACTCTAACCTAGGGGTTTGGGTCTTCCCATCGCGAGCTGGGTGCTCTATCGGCGTGGTACTGCGACGTTGTGGCTCGTTTTGAGGTGCCCGACGTCGGGGAGGGTTGTGTTCGCCTCTGAGGGGCGTTATCCTCCTTTTCGTTTAGTGGTGAAGAGCGTGGTCGTACCTTCCATGCCTCCCCGGATTGCCTTTAGCTATAGTATTGTCTAAGTTTTTCTGCGTTCCATGGCCGAGCAAGTTCTTCACCTTGTAGGTTTTCCAGATAATAGGCCCCGTTGTCCGTCTTGTCTCGGACACGGTACGGGCCTTCCCAGTTTGCCTTCTCGTGGGTTTTTCTGGTTTCGTTTGAGGACCAGGCTGCCCATCTGGAACTCTCTTTTTACGACTTTTGTGTCATGGCGCAAAGCTATTTTCTACTTGAGGGAGGTTTCCCTAAGGGCTGCTTCTGAGCGGATTTCGTCGACGAGATCTAGCTCGGCTCGAAGTGCTTCGTCGTTCAACTCCTCGTAGAGGGATGCTTCTACGCGCCTCGTTGGTTCTCGAATTTCCACCGAGATGACTGCTTCGGTGTCGTACACTAGTCTGAACGAAGTCTCCCCGATCGTGGAGTGTGGCGTTGTGTTGTATGCCCAAATGACGTTGTGTAGTTCCTCGATCCACGCTCTCTTTGCCTCGCCGAGTCGGCATTTTTTAGTCAGTGCAGGATTACTCTGTTGACTGCCTCAGTCTGTCCGTTGGTTTGAGGATGCTCGATAGACGTGAAGTGTTTTTTGGTGCCTAAGCTGGCAACGAAGTCCTGGAATCCTCCGTCCGTAAATTGTGTTTTGTTATCGGTGATGAGGACTTGGGGTATGTCGAAGCGTGCGAGGATGTTTCGTTTGAAAAATCAAAGAATGTTATGTGTCGTTATTTTGGCCAAGGCTTCTGCTTCGATCCACTTGGTGAAGTAGTCTACCCCTATAATGAGATATTTGTTTTGATAAGAACCGGTCACGAATGGGCCGAGGATGTCTGTCGTACCTCGAAAAAAATATGATCCTCGCGATGGGACACGGAAAGAAAACAACAGAGTCGCCACCTAATTCTATTTATTCTAATTAAAGAAAAGGGAGATATATATACAACCTAAATAGGATAAGAAATGGTTTATGAAACCAAATTCTAAGTTCGGGAGTCGGTTACGCAAAGGGAAGGTATTAGCACCCCTCACGTCTGTTGTACTCAACGGGAACCTCTTAGCTTAACTATGCGATTAAATGTTGATCTAAGTCTTTGTCTTCTAAATGTTTGTTAATATGTTTGTTTTAAAAGGAAAAGAAAGTTTTTAAATTATTATTAATGCTACGGGGAAAAGATTAAAGTTTTTTATTATGGTGCCTGAGAGATAGTTAATTTTTTTAGTATTGTGCTCGCGAAGGATTAAAATCCTTGTGCCTACGTATTCCCTTGTGCAATGGGAAAGTCATAGCTTCGTAGTTCGTGCAACTACGGTTTGTGATTTTTAATGGAACGATTTTTTAAAACGCATTCTACTGCTAAGCATTGGCTTATACTCGCGGCGGAGGCTAAAGCGCTAGCTTATTTGCGAGATAGAAAAATTTAAACAATGTTCGTTTAAAGAAAAGGTGTTTGACCTTTGTTAAGTGTTTTAAAACGAAAGGCGAATGAAGCACAGCTCGAGGGCTTGCCTCAAGAGTGATTGCATTCAAGGACCCGTGGAGTGCTGGACTCCAGAGTTCAGTTATTTGTTGATTAATTGTAAAGTAATTTTCGTTTGTTGGTGAATTTTAAGTTGTATCTCCATTGTGAAAGGGCGAATGAATTACAAATCGAGGGCTAGCCCCAACAGTAATTCAATTCAAAAACCCGGGGAATGCTAGATTCCTGAGTTTAGTTCATTCACGATTTTAATTAGAGATTTACGTTTTGAAAACGAAAGAGCGAATGAATTACAAATCGGGGGCTAGCCCCAACAGTAATTCAATTCAAAAACCCGAGGAATACTAGATTCCTGAGTTTAGCTCTTTCATGATTTTAATGTGTTAATTAAGAGTTGTTTGTTGGAATATTTGTTTAAAAATGACATGGGGTTTAATATTTTAGAAACGAAGAAATAAATGAAACACAACTCGAAGGCTAGCCTCAAGAGTGGTTCATTAAAGAACCCGCGGAATGCTAGATTCCAAAGTTCAGTTCCTCTTTATTTAATTAAGATGCGATAAAGATCGTGCAGATGGCAGTCACATAGTGATCGACTTACGTGTGTGAAGTGTATGCGAGAATGTTTTAATTGATTAAATGAGGTGGATTCTAATCTTAATTCTTAAAGGTGTACCTAATAATACTAAATCGTAAAATAAAGGCGAAAAAAATAAATTGCATTTGAAAATAAACGGGAGAGGGATACATGATAATTTATGCGGGATTGCGTAGAAATAAAAGGTATCGTTATAGTTTGCCCAAGAGGAAGCGTGTGTGCAGTGTATGAATTAATCGGAATCGTTAGTATTAAATATTGTACAAAAAAATGCAAGAAATAAAATAAAATAAATAAATATACTAAATAAAGTGAAATGAATTATAGAGATAGAATAAATTGAATAACATGAAAATAAAATAGATAAATGGCCTCATATTGGTCACGATTAATCGGAAACGATTTATCGTGGCCTTTTGTGATATCATCGGCCGAAAGAACAAAATAAATTAGAATCAAATAGTTCACTATTATGTTTTTTGACATGTTTTTTAAATAATAATAAAAATACTAAAACTAAACTACACTAAGAGTTAGAAAAAAAAATTAAAAAAAATAAAGATCTAAAAAAAGATGGATTAATACAAATAAAATCAAAATGAAAGTTTTATAAACTAAAATATAAATAAATAAATGACGGATAATACTCACAAACTCCAAATCTAACAAAGGTTGAACTTGTTGTGTAGAATAAAGTGAATGTGTTTTGATGGAGGTTGTTGTTGTGATGAAGATGGTGAATGTTTATGGGTATTATGTAAGTAAAAAAAAAGAATTTGGACTTTGAAAAATATGTAATGAATATGCTAGATTTTGAGTGTTTAAGAGTATTTTTGTTAGTCTCAAATGAGAGAAAGATAGATCTTATTTATAGTGTGAATGAGGTAGGAGTGTTGATGTGACAATCCATGTGACTTTATGAGAATGATTTTTGGTCATTGATAAGTCCAAGTTGGCAATCCATGTGAAGTGTGAGAATGATTCTTGGTCATTGATAAGTCCAAGTTGGCAATCCATGTGAAGTGTTTGTACTACATTGTAGTGAACCCTACTCATCATTTTTTCTTTTTTGAACATGAAGAAAAAAACAAAGAAAAGTAGTAATAATAATAATAAATAATATTAAAAAAACTAATAATAATAATAATAATAAAAGATAATAATAATATAACTAATAATAATAAAGATGATAATAATTATAAAACTAATAATAATAATAATAATAAATTGAAAATGGTTATTAAAAAAAGAAATTATATTGAATTAAATAAATTGAAGTTAAACTAAATCAAAGATAAACTAAATAAATATAAATTGAAATTAAACTAAATTTAATATAAAATTTAATTAAAATATAAATTAAAATCAAAATTAAACTAAGATATATTCTAAATAAACTAAAATAATTATCTAAATAGAAATCATAAAAAAAAATGGTATGAAATGATAAAAATCAGTTAAAAATGCATGATTATTGACCAATGAAATGTTTATGCTAAAATGACTGACTATCGATACTATGATAAAAGTACGTCAGACGAATAAAAATTTATTGAAAAAGTCCGGTCAAAATTTAGGGTGTGACAGATGCCCCTATTTAATCATCTTAAACCTGAATGTGTGTGTAAAAAAGAAGTTTTTTTTTCAACATTCAAGGTAGAAAATGATTAAATATTAGAATACCTAGAATTTTGACCGAATGCAGATGAAATGCAATGTGAATGGATGTATGAAAGATTGAATCATACGGGGAAAGATGTTATATGAGACAAACTATTAGATAAGATTACATTGGGGAAAGGGTTCGAGAACAATGAGGATGAAGAAACAGAGACGCTAAGTATTCGAAGTGATAAATCAACAGGTTCATGTGTAACTGCTGACACTAAGAATAACAAAAGACGGAAACAAAAGGAAATCTAAAGCGTTGGTTCAACTAACACGGGTGAAGTCAAGTTGACACTTATGATGACAAAAAAATATTCAAAGTGAATATGCAGTGGCACGGTGCGACCAACTGACACTAAGAATAGTAACAAAGAAGAAACAACGTCCATGGATTGTATTGGACGAAGTAGAATAAAAGCTGACATCCACAGATTGTATTGGATGACTAAGAGGAACAACGTCCATGGATCGTATTGGACGAATGTAACGTAAGAGATTTTCCATCATGGCTTTGAACAAAAGGCAAGACATCCAATCATAACTTTAAACAAGGGACACAATATCCAAGAATGACATTGGATAAGGTGAGCAATGATTTTCAGGAATGACACTGAAGGTAAATGCAAATCACTATATCCAGGAATGGCACTGAATATACAGATAAAACTTTCAGGAATGACACTGAAGGTAAAGGCAAATACCTATATCCAGAAATGACACTGAATAAAGGCTGAGCAATGATTTTCAAGAATGGCACTGAAGTTAAAGGCAAATCACTATATCTAGGAATGGCACTGGATATACAGATAAAAATTTCAGGAATGACACTAAAAGAACAAGATATAGACCCAGGAATAGCACTGGAGGAAAGAAAATGTCTCGGAATGGCACTGAATATACAAATAAAATTTTCAGGAATGACACTGAAGTTAAAGGCAAATCACTATATCCAAGAATGGCATTGGATATGCAGATAAAAAGTTCAGGAATGACACTGAAGTTAAAGGCAAATCACTATATCCAAGAATGGCACTGGATATGCAGATAAAAATTTCAGGAATGGCACTGAAGGAACAAGATATAGACCCAGGAATAACATTGGAAGAAGTATGCAAAATTCAGGAACAACACTGGCGGAATAATACAAAGACTCAGGAATAACACTAGAGGAATAAAATATCCAGGAATGACACTGGAGTGAAAGAAAGGTAAGTTTTTGGTAGGCGCCAAGAAGTTGGACTTTTAAAGTGAGGTAAATGTTTGACCACAACATGACCTACGGTAAATGCAAATGATGATAAAACACTCTGTTATGCATAGTATATGAACTTATTATGATGTATGATCAAATGTATGTAATGTAGATACTGACAGCATGGCTTTGACTCTTTTGTGGAGATGACAAGATTGGAAGACTGATTCTTTAACACTGTGAGATCATTATTATTCTTCTCAGGGACTAAAGATGTTGATGTTGAACAGACCTTTGCAATACTAATAAATTGTACCAAGTTGATGATCCTTGGAGAACGGATGAAAAGTTTATTTAGGGATTCTTCCAATGAATTGCCCCAGATAAGCTGATTGTTGTAGATGAGCTGATCGTTGCTTCAGCTTGACTGATTCTGAACGACTAGTTTATGGTGCTCCACCCTGATGAAATTCACAATGAAGGTCTGCCCTATAGCCTGGTGGAAGAGGATCTGGAGGAGAAGGCATAGGTCTAGTGGTTATCAAACCTTTCTGAACCAAACTAGGATATAACTCAGTGTACGTCATAGGAATAGGGTCAAAATGAACCCTATAACGATTCTGAGTTTGTCCAAAAGTCGGACGTTGAGGAGCTCTAGCTGGTTGAGCAACAATCACAGGAGCAACAGCAACAACATAAGCTTGATTATCATGTTGGTCCATGTATTGAGATCTTTTACCCACATCGAAAATAGCATTGGTCTGATCTTCCCTCTTCCTTTGGAAATTCCCAAAAGGTTTCTTAGCAACATTGGAAGACTCAACAACTTTGGACACTTTTCCATTCTTAA
Organism: Lathyrus aphaca; assembly: GCA_963966055.1. Classification (NCBI taxonomy): domain Eukaryota; kingdom Viridiplantae; phylum Streptophyta; class Magnoliopsida; order Fabales; family Fabaceae; genus Lathyrus; species Lathyrus aphaca. Next base: position 113,429,368 of record OZ014521.1, on the reverse strand, counting down.
TTCCTTCTTCAAGCCTCTGTCCAATGGTAACCAGATCAGTGAAACTGGAAGAGACACTTCTGATCATCTTTTTCCAATAGAAGGGAGCCAAAGTATCCATGAACATACTAGTCATTTCTTTCTCAGCTAGGGGAGGTTCAACCTGGGATGCCAACTCTCTCCAACGTTGAGCATATTCCTTGAAGGATTCCCTCTCTTTCTGAGACATATTTTGCAATTGACGGTGATCAGGTGCCATGTCTAAGTTGTACTTGTATTGTTTCACGAAAGCATCACCCAAATCCGCACAGCTATGGATACGATCTTTCTCAAGCCCCATGTACCACTTCATAGAGGCACCACTCAAACTATCTTGAAAATAATGAATAAGTATCTTGTTGTTCTTGGCGTAAGCAGCCATCTTGTGACAGTACATCGCTAAATGGAGCATTGGGCAGGTGTGCCCCTTGTACTTCTCAAATTCTGGAATCTTGAACTTGGAAGGCACGATGAGATCGGATACCAAACACATATCACTTGCATCAACATTGAAGAAGTCATTACCCTCTACAGCCCTTAATCGTTTGTCAATAGCTCGATACTGCTCACGACCAACTTCAGGTTCAACATAATCTTTAAGATCGTCACCCTGAGCGCTAACAGCATTGTGTTCATAGGGAATTTGGTCAGTATGAATCACATGCCTGGATTCAGTGAAAATAGGAACTTGAAAAGCGGGTCTAGACGCCTGACCAACCACAGAAGTAGTAACATGAGGTGGATAGTAGTTGTGTGGCAAGCCAAACTCCGGCCAAGTTAAAGGTGGCAACGGGGTAGGCTGAGGTTCGATAATAGCGTTTTCAACCTCTTGGATCACTGTCCTCTGAGGTGTATCTCCTTTGGCAATCAAAACTTGAAGCATTTCAGTCAGCTTCGTCACACTCGTCTTCAACTCCTCAATTTCCATTCGGACCTCAGCATTATGAACCTCTTGTTCTGACATCCTGCGTCTGCGGTAAGCTCGGGTTCTGTATCGGCTATGAAGCTTCAGTTTAACGGTCGACAGATAACTGGAATACAGAGACAACTTGAATGAATTGACGAAAAACCCGGGTGTATGAAATAATGCAAATGATGCAGATGGTATGCAATGCCATGCAATGCAGCTATGCTTAGGTTCACAAGCACAAACAGACTCAGAAACTGGAAATAACTCAAAACTTCCTATTTGGTAGACTGTAAGAGATTGGTTCTATATTCTGTACCCATAAAACCCTACTCACAGGATGGTTTCTACGGTGAAGGTTTAGGATACTCAAGGTCACAAAAGTTTATCGTATTAACGCCCCGCCGCAGGCTAGCTGCATTTTGACGATAATAACGACAAGGTCTACCTTGAGTGGAGTTCTCATGCTAGGCCCTCAAGGGGCGAGCCCTTGGAGACTAACATTACACAACTACCAATATAGAAACTGGTTCTTAATGATAGATCCCAGAATCACAGCCCTTTCATGAATCAGGTCACGCGACAGGCTAGCTGCGTTGTGACAAGATCTACGAAAAGTCTAACTATCTGGGGGAGCTTTCATGCTAGGCCCTTAAGAAGCGAGTTCTTGGAGACTAACACTAATGACTATCAATTCTAACCTAGGTGTGCCCTCTTCTTTTTCCACAACTCGTATTTTACTTGCAATGTCACCCTGAGATCCCACAGACAAGTAATATAATGAGCAAATAAGAGAAAGCGGTAAAAGAACAAATAGACAAACATAAATAATAAACATAAAGAAAACAAAAAGATAAGATCAAACAAAATAAACTCACAAAGCTAAGTTAGGTTCGACCCTCTCTAGCATGGAGCTAGTCCCCAGCAGAGTCGCCAACTGTCGTACCTCGAAAAAAATAGGATCCTCGCGATGGGACGCGGAAAGAAAACAACAGAGTCGCCACCTAATTCTATTTATTCTAATTAAAGAAAAGGGAGATATAGATACAACCTAAATAGGATAAGAAATGGTTTATGAAACCAAATTCTAAGTTCGGGAGTCGGTTACGCAAGGGGAAGGTATTAGCACCCCTCACGTCCGTTGTACTCAACGGGAATCTCTTAGCTTAACTATGCGATTAAATGTTGATCTAAATCTTTGTCTTCTAAATGTTTGTAATATGTTTGTTTTAAAAGGAAAAGAAAGTTTTTAAATTATTATTAATGTTACGGAGAAAAGATTAAAGTTTTTTATTATGGTGCCGGAGAGATAGTTAATTTTTTTATTATTGTGCTCGCGAAGGATTAAAATCCTTGTACCTACGTATTCCCTTGTGCAATAGGAAAGTCAGAGCTTCGTAGTTCGTGCAACTACGGTTTATGATTTTTAATGGAACGATTGTTTAAAAGGCATTCTACTGCTAAGCGTTGGCTTATACTCGTGGCGGAGGCTAAAGCGCTAGCTTGTTTGCGAGATAGAAAGATTTAAACAATGTTCGTTTAAAGAAAAGGTGTTTGACCTTTGTTAAGTGTTTTAAAACGAAAGGCGAATGAAGCACAGCTCGAGGGCTAGCCTCAAGAGTGATTGCATTCAAGGACCCGTGGAGTGCTGGACTCCAGAGTTCAGTTATTCGTTGATTAATTGTAAAGTGATTTGCGTTTGTTGGTGAATTTTAAGTTGTATCTCCATTGTGAAAGGGCGAACGAATTACAAATCGAGGGCTAGCCCCAACAGTAATTCAATTCAAAAACCCGGGGAATGCTAGATTCCTGAGTTTAGTTCTTTCACGATTTTAATTAGAGATTTACGTTTTGCAAACGAAAGAGCGAATGAATTACAAATCGGGGGCTAGCCCCAACAGTAATTCAATTCAAAAACCCGAGGAATGCTAGATTCCTGAGTTTAGTTCTTTCATTATTTTAATGTGTTAATTAAGAGTTGATTGTTTGAATATTTGTTTAAAAATGACTTAGGGTTTAATATTTTAGAAACGAAGAAATAAATGAAACACAACTTGAAGGCTAGCCTCAAGATTGGTTCATTAAAGAACCCCCAAAATGCTAGATTCCGAAGTTCAGTTCCTCGTTATTTAATTAAGATACGATAAAGATCGTGCAGATGGCAGTCATATAGTGATCGACTTACGTGTGTGAAGTGTAGGCGAGAATGTTTTAATTGATTAAATGAAGTGGATTCTAATCCTAATTCCTAAAGGTGTTCCTAATAATACTAAATCGTAAAATAAAGGCGAAAAAGTTAAATTGCATTTGAAAATAAACGGGAGAGGGATACATGATAATTTATGCGGGATTGCGAAGAAATAAAAGGTATCGTTGTAGTTTGCCCAAGAGGAAGCGTGTGTGCAGTGTATGAATTAGTCGAAATCGTTAGTATTAAATATTGTACAAAAGAATGCAAGAAATAAAATAAAATAAATAAATATACTAAATAAAGTGAAATGAATTATAGAGATAGAATAAATTAAATAACATGAAAATAAAATAGATAAATGGCCTCATATTGGTCACGATTAATCGGAAACGATTTATCGTGACCTTTTGTGATATCATCGACCGGAAGAACAAAATAAATTAGAATCAAATAGTTCACTATTATGTTTTTTGACATGTTTTTTAAATAATAATAAAAATACTAAAACTAAACTACACTAAGAGTTAGAAAAAAAATGAAATAATAAAATAAAGATCTAAAAAAAGATGGATTAATACAAATAAAATCAAAATGAAAGTTTTATAAACTAAAATATAAATAAATAAATGACGAATAATACTCACAAACTCCAAAGCTAGCAAATGTTGAACTTGTTGTGTAGAATAAAGTGAAGGTGTTTTGATGGAGGTTGTTGTTGTGATGAAGATGGTGAATGTTTATGGGTATTGTGTAAGAAAAAAAAGAATTTGGACTTTGAAATATATGTAATGAATATGCTAGATTTTGAGAATTTAAGGGTATTCTTGTTAGTCTCAAATGAGAGAAAAATATATCTTATTTATAGTGTGAATGAGGTAGAAATGTTGATGTGACAATCCATGTGACTTTATGAGAATGATTTTTGGTCATTGATAAGTCCAAGTTGACAATCCATGTGAAGTGTGAGAATGATTCTTGGTCATTGATAAGTCCAAGTTGGCAATCCATGTGAAGTGTTTGTACTACATTGTAGTGAACCCCACTCATCATTTTTTCTTTTTTGAACATGAAGAAAAAAACAAAGAAAAGTAGTAATAATAATAATAAATAATATTAAAAAAAACTAATAATAATAATAATAATAAAAGATAATAATAATATAACTAATAATAATAAAGATGATAATAATTATAAAACTAAGAATAATAATAATAAATTGAAAATGGTTATTAAAAAAAAGAAATTATATTGAATTAAATAAATTGAAGTTAAACTAAATCAAAGATAAACTAAATAAATATAAATTGAAATTAAACTAAATTTAATATAAAATTTAATTAAAATATAAATTAAAATCAAAATTAAACTAAGATCAATTCTAAATAAACTAAAATAATTATCTAAATAGAAATCATAAAAATAAAAAAAATGGTATGAAATGATAAAAATCAGTTAAAAATGCATGATTATTGACCAATGAAATGTTTATGCTAAAATGAATGACTATCGATACTATGATAAAAGTACGTCAGACGAATAAAAATTTATTGAAAAAGTCCGGTCAAAATTTAGGGTGTGACAGATGCCCCTATTTAATCATCTTAAACCTGAATGTGTGTGTAAAAAAGATGTTTTTTTTCAACATTCAAGGTAGAAAAGGATTAAATATTAGAATACCTAGAATTTTGACCGAATGCAGATGAAATGCAATGTGAATGGATGTATGAAAGATTGAATCATACGGGGAAAGATGTTATATGAGACAAACTATTAGATAAGATTACATTGGGGAAAGGGTTCGAGAACAATGAGGATGAAGAAACAGAGACGCTAAGTATTCGAAGTGATAAATCAACAGGTTCATGTGTAACTGCTGACACTAAGAATAACAAAAGACGGAAACAAAAGGAAATCTAAAGCGTTGGTTCAACTAACACGGGTGAAGTCAAGTTGACACTTATGATGACAAAAAAATATTCAAAGTGAATATGCAGTGGCACGGTGCGACCAACTGACACTAAGAATAGTAACAAAGAAGAAACAACGTCCATGGATTGTATTGGACGAAGTAGAATAAAAGCTGACATCCACAGATTGTATTGGATGACTAAGAGGAACAACGTCCATGGATCGTATTGGACGAATGTAACGTAAGAGATTTTCAATCATGGCTTTGAACAAAAGGCAAGACATCCAATCATAACTTTAAACAAGGGACACAATATCCAAGAATGACATTGGATAAGGTGAGCAATGATTTTCAGGAATGACACTGAAGGTAAAGGCAAATCACTATATCTAGGAATGGCACTGAATATACAGATAAAACTTTCAGGAATGACACTAAAGGTAAAGGCAAATACCTATATCCAGAAATGACATTGAATAAAGGCTGAGCAATGATTTTCAAGAATGGCACTGAAGTTAAAGGCAAATCACTATATCCAGGAATGGCACTGGATATACAGATAAAAATTTATTGAAAAAGTCCGGTCAAAATTTAGGGTGTGACAATGTCCATTCCCCACCAGGCGAATGGCCAAGGGGAGGAGAGTGTTTTTAGTTCATTGGGAGGTGTGAGATGCATGTCGGCGTGTCGTTGGCACTTGTCGCATTTTTTGACGTGCTCCTTTGAGTCGTGCTGCATCGTCGGCCAATAGTAGCCTGCTCGTAGGGCCTTGCGCGCAAGTGACCTTCCTCCGGGATGTTGGGCATTGATTCCCTGATGTATTTCCCCTAATATGTCGGGGACCTTTTCCTCCTCGACGCATTTGAGTAACGGGATGGAGAGTCCCCTCCGGTAGAGCTTTCCCTCTAGGAGGACGTACGAGCACGCCCTCCTCTTGGTCGCGGCTGCCTCTTTGGGATCTGCGGGGAGTTCATCTTTTGTGAGATAGTTGTAGATGGGTGTCATCCAGCAATGATCGTCACCGATCAAGTTTACCTCGAGCGGAGGTGGTGGTCGTTTTGTACTCGGTCGAGGAAGGATTTCCTGGATTACTGACTTGTTTTTGCCCATCTTTCTCGTGCTCGCGAGTTTGGACAGGACGTCAGCCCGCGTATTGTGTTCACGTGGCACGTGTTGGACCTCCCACTTCTCGAATTTTTCGAGCCTTTCACTTACCAAGGCTAAGTATTCGATGAGGTTGTCGTTCTTAGCTTGGTATTCTCCTCGTACCTGTGATGCTATGAGTTGAGAGTCTGTTGATATCTTTACTTCCTTTGCCCCTAGGTCTTCGGCTAATCTTAGACCTGCGAGGAAATCTTCATACTCAGCTTGGTTGTTGGAAGTCGGGAAGGGTAATGCCAATGAGACCTCGATCAGGATACCGTCCTCGTTTTCGAGGATGATTCATGTGCCGCTTCACACCGGGCTAGAGGTGTCGTCGACGAAGATCGTAGATTTGTAGGCGCCGTCCACTGGGTTCGGGTGTAAACACCCCAAATTTGCCCTCACCCATTCACACTATGGCTTGTGATCATTTCATATGCATAAACTCAATCATAGCATCTCATACCACATTCTTAGTACACTGCATTGTTTCAAAGTCATCTGCATCTAGGGTTTGTGATCTGAGCAATCCAAGAGCCACTTGAACCACTCCAAAGGTCATCAATCACTTAAAAGGGGGGCAATGTATGTTCAAGCATCATAATATATCCTCTCAAAGTCAAGAATGTCAAAAAATCACAAGAACTGAGAATGGCATGGAAGCAGAGCCAGGTTTAACTGCACAGATGACCTAGAATTAGGGTTTTGATTTCAGAGGCCATAACTCCAAATTTTTTGGCCATTCTTGTTTCTATTGGTCTCTATATGGTATAGGGATCATGCATATCAACTTTCATGAAGAAATTCCATGGGGAAGTCATCTGGTCAAGAGTTGACTTTCTGAGCAAGTCAGTGCAAAATCAGGGTATCTGAGGCCCACAATGACCCAACCAAAGGGTGTTCTTCATCATTTTGATTATGCATGATATTTATTTGATCATAGAAGATGTTAAAAGTTCACAAAATTGAAGAATTTCAAGCCATTTGCAAAGTTGACTTTTTGGGAAGGTTGACTTATAATGAAAATTGCCATTTTGGGAAACTTTTTCAACCCTTGCTTTTTGATTCAAAAATGCTTCAAATGGAAAAACTTTGGTCATGAAAGTTGTAGAATGGATCATTCCCTTTTCAAAAAGTACAAGAACTTGACCTAATTCATTTTGGATCAAAAGTTATGGCTTGTCAAAGTTGGCCAAAATCACATAATTTGAAGTTTTCTACCAAAGAGGCATTTTGCAAAATGGTATGATCAAGTGTTCTAAAGGCCTCAAATGTGTACAAATTCTTCACAACATGATCACATGACCTCTAAAATTCAGAATGGGCCAAAGGACTTTGCATTTTGATGCCTTGAATCTCAAGAATTTCCAAAAGGGCCAAGCTTTGTGAAATTTGCAAAATACTACACAAACCTTGATCAACTTGCTGATTTATCTCATAAACAATTCCATGGCTCTCCCTAAACTCAGCTGAACCAAGACAAGCCAAAAGGCTAGCTATACCATTGCCCATACCTCAAGTACAAGTCAAGTTGACATTTTGGCAACTTGCCCATACCAATCACAATAGGCCAGCACCCACTCTCTGACCTATCACATTTGTTTATACAAATCAAAAGCAAGCAAAAGCACATAACCATTCATGCTGAAACACACTCCAAGCCATAGTTATCAAAATCTCTCCAACTTGCATTTTCATTCGAAACACTCTCCACAAGCTGCAAACACACAAACAAACTTCACAAACAATCTCAGCATGCTTCATTGATCAAAAACCACCCATCACCATAGCCTGAAAGTCACTGAAACCAAAACACGATCACAACCTTCCCTTGAACAGAACTTCTGCCATCTCACAAACCAGCCATCCTCAAAGCTTTCTAAGCTTCATTTCATCATCAGAGGGTTCAAAGGAGTGAATTTGCAGCAAAGGAGAGGCCAGAAAGCTCAGGACCAGGAGATTTCATCTCAGGTAGCCATCTCAAACTTTTTTCCAGAAACTCCATTTTGAGTTCTTAAACGATTCTATGTGCTCCCCTGATCATGGGGATATGTTTATTTTTGAAAATGGTTGAGAAACCAGGATGTATGATTGCTCTGAAACTTTCTGCCCTAAATGTGTTTTGCTTCGATTTGCATGATTAATGAATGAAAAATGATTTTTGTTTGGGGGTTTTGATTCAGTGTTGAATGGGGATGGATTCTTTGCAATTAGATTTCATTTTCATAGTGTTTTGAGGAAGTTGGCAACTTTCAGGTGAGGGTCTGGCCGGAGAAGACGACCGGAAGTCTTCTCCGGCCACCTGAAGTTAATTAGGGTTAATCTGTGTAATTATGAGAGTTTGAATTGTGGCCCTTGGATGCGTTGACCCGCGCGCGTTTGTATGCTCAGGATCTCACCATCTTGCCCTAATCCTCATTTGACTTTTTTTAAACCAGTTTAATTAATTTTAATTGGAAATTAACTCAGTTTGAATTACAACCCTTGGATCTGGCGCGCGGTCTTTCCCTCCTTCCTGAGTTTGAATGTTGTCCCTTGGATGCGCATACTTTTCATTTAATTCAATTTTATTTTCATTTAATTCCATTTGTTTTCTACATTTTATTTAAAATAGCAAAAATCATTGAAAAATTCTGAAAATTTTTATTCAAGCTTTTATTAATTTTCAGAAACCAAAAACATTTTTATTTTTATTTTTTGCATTAAAATTTATTTTTAAATCATTTAAAAGTTTATTTTTAATTAGTTAATGAGAATTAATTAATTAAAAATACTTTTAGGTATTTAAAAATCACAAAAAAATTCATGAAACATTTAAAATCATTTAGAAACATTGTCCAACTTTCAAACCAAATTTCTTTTTTGATCTTGATGTCTTTTGACAATTTTCCATGGAATTAATTTCATTTCAAGGCATTATTTTGATCCAATCTTCAAAAATTCATTTCTGCCTAGCCTTTAAGAGTTGGACAATGATTCTTTTTGCATTGCATCTTGCATATCATGTAGTTTATAGGATTAAATTGGCATGATTTGATCTTGCATTTTCAATTTGTTTTGCATTTTTCTTGACAAGGTACCTTAAAACCCTAGCAATCTTAGGAAATTCATAACCCTCATTAGGTTAAGAGTTAGAACCCCTCCTTTGGGCAGTGAGCTTATATAGGTTTAGGGTTCCTTTGAATGCATTTTCAATTTTTTATCATGATGTTTGCTTCTGGTTTTGATTTTTGTTTTGTGCATTGATCATAAACCCTAATTTGGGCTTTCTTTTGCATTCATCTTACATTTGCTTGCATACCATGACTTGCCATGACATTTTATGCATTCATTTGATTCATGATGCATCTTAAGACATATTAGAATCATGTTTGATCATTGCACCTTTCATTTTCCATGTTGTATGTCATTTGCATTTCATAACTTTTCATGTATGTACATGGCTCTAAGCATGCTTCTCTTGCATCCATATGTTTGTATGATCATCCTCATACCTTGTTTCATGTTTGCATCATCTCTTAGCATCATTAACATCATAATTATGCTTCTGGTTTTGGTTTGCATCATCACATTTCACCTCATTTGCATTGCATTTCATTTCTTTTACTAACTTTTCAGGTGGTAAGTGGTATTGAGAAGTGAATTTGCCTTCACTTCTCACAATCTCTTTTCATCTCTCTTATGCATCATTGCTGCATTTTTGTATGTGTATTGGATTGAGCTTGCTCATTCTTGCTCATCTTATCTTTCTTTCTTCAAGCAACTTGACTTCTTAAGTGAAGCAAGTTGTTTTGCTTCTCTTTGCTCCTTTCATCTGCTTCTCTTCTTGGTGGTTCTTTGAAGTTTTCTCTTGCAAACCTCACAAACCCTAGGAATGACCAAGCATGATAACAATTAGGGTTTTATTAGTTCCCCCACTTAGCTTTTACCTTTGTGTCTCTTTGAGTCTCTTCTTCTCATCTCATAATCAGGGACTAAACCCTAAAGGCTTTAAGGCTTTGTGACTAAGCTTATGCCTGCATCCTTCTATTAGGATGGAGTGTATAAATTTAATCCTAAGTGTTAAACCCTTAATGTGTTTAAATCCTTTAATCAATTCACTTAATAATCATCAAGACATCAAGCTTGTAACTTGGGCCTTGCATTAGGGTTCTAATTCTTCCTTAATTGGTTAAGAAGGACTAACCCTAGTGTTAATGGACAAGTCCCCCTCAAGTTGTCTTACAAATCATAAAAATCACTTCTTCATCATATCATTAACTAAAATCCACTTAATAAAGGCTTTGTTTTGTCATGAGTTTAATCCCTAATCATGGATTAAGTTGAGGAGTTTTCCTCAGCTTAAACATTCTCATCTATTATCCTTCTATTAGGATGGTGTAATGAGTTTGTTTAATCCCTGATTATGACTTAATCTCATTACTTAACACTAAACAAAAACAATAAAACATCTAAATAATCACAAGTAGGTAAATGATCTTAATCCTACATCATGGTGATTAAGTGTGAGATGCTGACTTCACACTTAAAGTATTCTCATTACCCCTAATCAGAGGGAGGATGTGATGAGTTTACTAACCCAATGGTTTAGGCTTAAGCTCATTAACTTATGACAAATTTTCAAAAGCAATAAAAGACTGAAAACACAAAAAACAAACAATAATCGTCTCCTCCGGGATTCTTTTCTCATCACACTCACTCACAAACGAGAACTTGCTTCTTCCGTCTAATGCAAGACAGTTTGCACCTGAGCCAGACAGGTCATACACTTGAGCATTGACAAGTAAGCAGTTCACAGGTCAATTTATCTTTCAGTCTCTTTGGGTCGAACTACGGTGTTCTGACTTCCTCATTGCACGAGAGGATACGTAGGCATAACTTAACAGTTATCGAACAAAAGTCTCTGTATATTCCCCCTCTTCCAGCATTATTCTTTAGCCTCATGATCTTGAGCATTTCATTCTTATCCCTACACTGACACTTCACTTATACACTTCATTTCTCTTACACTGACACCTGTACATCCTTTCCCAGCTCTTTCATACACAGATTGCACTGACACTACCCCTTTAAAACACAAATCTTTCAAGCGTGGATCCCGTCGAGTACGGCAGACAATCTGGGTGCTAATACCTTCCCAGGTTGTAACCAACCCCCTTTCTCAGTCTCTCTGGTTCGCAACCGTCTTGTCCATATCTACCTAGGTCTATGCAGCATTGCCTTTCCTCCGGGATAAAAATGCCTAGCTGGCGACTCTAGTCTTTTTGAGTTCACTCCTGTGTGTTCTCATTCCTCTTTTCGCCGACCGTTCGCGCTTGTACCGGGATGCAAATCTTTGGGAGCGACAGCTTGGCGACTCTGCTGGGGACCCTTATACTGTAACCAGGGCTTCTGGTTCTTTTTGTGGGTTCCTCCTAGCGTTTGTTTGATTTGTGTTTACTGGGGTGTTACGTGCTATTTGTGTTTATGTGTTTATTTTATTGCTTTGTGTACAGTTATTTATTGCTTTCTTTACAGCTTTATATATCATACTGTCATACTGTTATTTGGCTGGATCTGGTTTTTGTCTTGGTGGGTGGGGTTCTACTGAGAGTTTAAGGTCTTATACCTGGGACCTGAGTGACACCTAGGCTAGAGTGGTTCGTGTTCTTTCCCATTCCATTTCGGTCTAGTGCGGGAATATGAAACACGGTTCAGATGTGGGTTTCTTCTTGAGAACTTTGTGCTACAGATTTCCTGTAGTGCTAGGGCTATCTGGGAAGCCTGCTAAGTCTGGATGACCTTCTTTATGACCTTCAGAAACTGAGGTGAATTAGAGGAGGATCTTTTATGGTTATTGTAAACACTGTACCTCCAGGTTAGAAGTGTTTACACTTCTCATAACTGATCCAAGTCTGAGGATCCTTATTTTAGAACATCACCTGTGAGGGGGTTGGGTTGTTTACAGGTTTGCAGGAACCCTTGGCCACATCATACCCTGTTTCTTATTGTGTTTAAGAATGCTCCATTTTGGACAGTTCTTGTGATTTAACCCAGGACATGTGACTCTTTATTTGAGTCCCCTACCTTGGTTACTGGACTTTTGAACCTCCATTTGGACTTCTTAGACATACATGGACCTTTATATCAAGGCAGTAATCAGATCCAGCTTGATCCCAAACCCTTGCATATCATTTGCATACATCATCATTGCATCATTTAACATTTGCTTATTTGTTTTTTCAGGGTATCCACATTATATTTTGGCTTGGTTTTGACCCCTTTATCTGATTAGACCCTTGTTCATCAGCTATCTGCTTCAGCCATTCTCACCAGTTGTCTGCTTCAGCTACTGTCATCACCAGTCTCATCCTGTCAGTGGCTCATCACCAGCATCAGTCTTCATCATCAGCAGTTATTTTCAGCTCTTCAGCAGCAGTCATGGCCCCCAAGAAGAGCAACATTTCATATCACTTCTTTGAGCCTGTGCTGGCTGGCATCAGGCAGGTCCAGGCACTCATTACTCCAGACCGTATCCCTTTATTCAGAGAACATTATGGAAGCATCCTTGATATGGTTATGGACTTGGACCCTTCTCAGAGGAGTTTGATTCACACTTGCCTACAGTTCTATGATCCTCCTTTGAGATGCTTCACCTTCCAGAATTTTCAGTTGGGACCCCTGTTGGAGGAGTATTCATCACTGATTGGAGTGCCTGTCAGGGGTGGTATCCCTTTCAACCCAGAGATGCCTTCTCCCAGCAGTGAAGAGGTGGCAAAGGCACTGTGTTTGGAACCTATTCTGATTGAGAAGAACTTGACTACAAAGGCCAGTATCCCTGGTCTACACTTGGATTTCTTGACTTCTCAGGCCATCCTGAAGGCCTCCTTGGGAGAATGGAAGGCAGTTTGTGCATTGTTAGCCCTCAGTATATATGGGGTTATACTTTTTGCAGATGAGCCCAAGTTTATCAGCAAGAATGTTATTCATCTCTTCCTTTTGAGGAACCCAGTACCCACCTTGCTGGGAGATTTCTACTATTCTGTTCACCAAAGGAATGAGAAGCAGAGAGGGAGATTGGTGAGATGTTGTGCTCCTCTATTTCATACCTGGCTGCTCAAACACTTACCCAAGACTGATGCTTTCCTGAACCCTCACCAACAGAAGAACTGGGCTAGAAGACTCACTGCTTTGACCTCAGATGACATCAGGTGGTGCACCCAGAGCACCAAAGGCAGGGACATAATTGCTAGCTGTGGGCAATTCCCCAATGTACCTCTGATAGGAGTGAAGGGTTGCATCAATTATAACCCTTTGCTATTCAAAAGACAGTTGGGCTATGCTCTGGTTCACCCTCCCAGAGTGCAAGACTTGGCTGAAACCCTTTATTGTGAAATAAAGCCTAATCTAGCTGTTGTCAGACAAGCATCCTGGGCTTGGGACAACATCCAGACCAAAGGAATGGCCATTCTTGGGAAATGCAACAATGTGGCTTCAACACAGTATTATGAGTGGTCTCATGCTAGGGCTCAGATTTCTGGGATGCCTTTCACCGTTGAGGATGCACCGGGACCATCCACAATACCACCTCCAGCTACTGTCAGCCTAGAGGAATTTGAGAAATTGAAAGAGAGGAATGAGAATCTGACTCAAGCTCTGCAGAAGACCCTCTGGGAGAGGAGTGATGGTCGTCTAGACATTGAGAGGTTAGAAAAGCTAAAGATGGAGCATCTAGCCAGGATTGAGAAATCAGAGGACTATATCAAGAAATCAAGAGCAGGAGAGAAAATTTTGAAGAATCCCTGTAAAGAGGCCCAATTTCAGAAGGCTAGAATTGATCTCTATCTGAAGGAAAGTCAAGCTAGGTGGGTCAGGATCACTGAAGCTCGCACTCAAGAAGATAAGAGAACTCAAGACAGGATTGAGCAGTTGGAGGCTAATGAAAAGAAGCAACAGGAGGCTCTGCTAGCAGCCCAGAAGGAAATCTCAGAATTGAAGCTCAGGGCTGGTGTGAAGAGGTCAAAGGACCAGGACAGGCACAGGAAGCTGACTGCTGCTATTGCCACCAGGAACCTTCTCATCAGAAGCATTACAGAGCATCCGGCTGATCCTGTAACTGAAGCACTTCTGAAGGAAGTTAAAGAGGATGAGTTTGGCTTAGATGTTTGATGTCTTTGTTTGTTGTTATTTCCATTTCATGTACTTTTCTCTTTGTTGTATTTTGACCCTTCAGGGGCATGTGTTGTAAAAACAAACTATGTATTATTCACCATTTGTAATATATTTGTTAGTTTGTTTTATTGGAGTTCTCTTTCCCTCAAGCAACATCAAAGCATCTTCCTCAGGGTCTGGAAAGGTCAAAACCAAGTGCCAAGCCGGATACCTTGGAAACAAATAAGCATACTGCATTGCATACTAACTTTTGTTTTGTTTTGTAGGATTTTGTTTTGTTTGTTGCTAACTCTGTTGTGATTCAGGAATTATTGCTCGCCGTCGGGTGTTTCCTCTCAACCGTCCACACAGATATCCTACTCGCAACAACCTTCCTGGTATCCAGATGGACCAAGTACAGCAAGAGCTGACAGAAGTCAGGACCCAGATGGTTAATGAAAGGCTGGAGATGAGAAACCAAATGACCCAGTTCATGGAGGTGATGAATGGCTTGGCTCAAAGCCAAGAGAGATTAAGGGCATTGGTGGAAAGGTAGACCCCAGAAGAACCCCATCCAGGGAATGGAGGAACAAGTAACAATGAGAGGGTTCAGCCTCATGTTGACCCTCCAGTATACGGGCCTCATCTTCATCCAGAGATCAACATCCCTACTAATGTGCAAGGGAATGCTACTGCAGGCAGAGTCTTACAGGAAGACCCCCAAGAGGATCAATTCACTGTAATGGGAGCTGGGGATGAAGCCTATGATAGGAGGCTTGATGAAATTGCTGAGAAATTAAGATCTCTGGAGTATCAAAACTCTTTGGGCTTTGATGTCATGGACATGGGCTTAGTGGACGGGGTAAGGATACCTCACAAGTTTAAGCCTCCGTGCTTCGAAAAGTACAACGGAACTTCCTGCCCACGAACTCACTTACAGTCTTTTCTGGGAAGACTTAAGGCGTACACCATGGATGAAAAACTGTGGATGTTTTATTTTGAAGATAGTTTGACTGAGGCCTCAAGGGAGTGGTACTCTCATTTGACCAGAGCTACAATCAGATGCTGGAAAGACTTAGCTGAAGCTTTCATCAGGCAGTACCAATACAATTTAGACATGGCTCCTAACAGAACCCTCCTGATGGGAATGTCTCAATCCTCCATAGAAAGTTTCAAGGAATACGCCCAGAGGTGGAGACAGCTTGCTGCTGCTGTCCAGCCACCCATGTCGGAAAGAGAAATGGCCGACATGTTCATGAACACCCTCCAAGGGACATATATTGACAGGCTAGCTGCCTTTTCTTCCACCAGCTTCGATGACGTAGTCATAGCTAGAGAAAGGATTGAAAGCCTATTGAAGATGGGCAAAATTACTGATAACGGTGCAAGTTCGTCAAGCAATCCCAGGAAGCCTTTTGTGGGACCAAGAAGAACCGGTGAGACTAATGCCATTCATGCCACCAGGGGAAGGTCTCAGTACCTTCACAGATCAGTATCAGCTGTCACTATTCCAACACCGATCCCTCAGCAACCAGCATATCAACCACAACAACCACCCCACTACCAGCAACAAGTTCAGTATCCGCCACAGAGAAACAACTACAACAGCAACAACAGCAATCAACAGCAAAGATCCTTCCAACAAAGGACATCACAGGCAAATAGGGTGATTGACCCTATCCCTATGCCTTATGCCACTTTATTGCCACAACTCCTGAAACTCAACTTGGTTGAGTTAAGGACATTGGCACCTCCGGATCCTTCCAATCTGCCAAGAAACTATGATGTCAACGCCAGATGTGCTTTCCACTCCAATGCACCTGGCCACAATACTGAAAAATGCAGGGCTTTACAAATGAAGGTACAAGATCTGGTAGATTCTAAAGCCCTCAACTTTGAACCCCCACCAAATGTCAACAAGAATCCCATGCCCAATCATGGAGGACCAAGAATTAATGCCATTGAGGAAGACAAACCATCTTTCTTAATCACCAGTGTTGGGAAGATTCGGACACCTCTGGTAGAAATTAAAGCTCAGCTCTTAGAATGCCAGATGTTCCCCGGGTGTGAGCTCGGTTGTGCTTATTGCAACATTTCGGTCAACGGGTGTGATAACTTGAGAAGCGGCATAGATAGTCTTATCAAAAGTGGTATCCTTCAGATCACAACCTCAGCTCCTACAAATCCAGCAATCCCTTTGACAACAATTCTTGACTCTTCTACAACTGCAACAACAATCATTCCAACAAACTCATCCATATCATCAACAATGGCTTCGTCTATCACTTCAACAAATCAGATGTCAACAACCATTCCTCCTACAACATCAGTGTAACACCCAAAAATTTGCCCTCATTATTTATAACCATTAACTGGCGTTATGCTTTCAGCTGCACCATCTAATAGATCATGAAATCCATCATGCAATTCATTGGCTCATAAGGCAGGGGATCAAAGGGTTTATGATAATGTGAATTGGCCACATTAAGGTAGGGCAAGGGTTGGATTCACAGTATCATGACTGATTCCCTATTATAGAGGTCTATGATTTCATTGGTATGAATCAGGGAAAAGGGTTTCTCCTTAAGGCTACGTTAAGGTTTCTTCCTCATGGCATGATCATCATCATATAATGGATAATTTTGTTTTCATTTGGTCATGGGTATGAGAGTGATTGAATCCATTTTTGAATGGAGAAGGTATTCAAGGAGTGTGCTCAATTAAGGTGGTTCGAATTAAGGATGGAGGATCCATGGTCTTGGTTTATTCTGAAGGCATCTTTCAGGTTCTCTCGAATTTAACCGTTGTTTGTTCCAATCCATTTCCACTTTTTTTTTCTTGATTCAATTATAAACTTATGGGTCATTTTTGAGCCCATTGGCTTAAGTCCATGATCCTTCATTTAGTCTATATTATCCAAATCTTCTTTCTCTTTTGTGAATCCTATTATCAAAATATTTCATTTCGCAATAACCATTTAATTCGTCTCGAGTCATTTCCTAAGAATTGTTTTTGAAATCTTCGGTTCATCCAATTACCCGATATCCATACAAGTCATTATTAAACCACCTTGATTCAATAACCATTTTTGTTTTATACCATTTATTAAACTAAAAAAAATGATGATGATAAACATTTCAAGTCTTAGTCCATTATTCAATCATTTATCAGGAAAAAGAAGGAAAACAAATCAAAATGTTGATGTGAAAACAAATTCCAGCCATTTGCTACATAATGCTTGTAGACCAAAACGCCCAGTTCCCTCACTTCCCGAAACCAATTTTTTCAGCTTCGCCATACAAACAATACTAACCCAAAATGCAGCCAAGCTGCTCTTCAATATAACACCATCATAGAAAATTATTATTTTCTAGATAAAAAAAAAACTCATGGAAAGTCCCACAAGGTCTGTTAACAGAAACTCAAAAATCCTAACTAACAATAACCAATTCCTAACTAACTATACATTGATATAACAGAATTTCTGAAAAGAAAAAGGGGGGAATTGAACACTTTGGAATCCTTCCCCATTTTTTTGGATTGATTCCTAGCTCCTGAATCTTAAAACCACCATCATTCCTCCATTTTCAGGGGGATTCATCATCAACCAATTGCTTCTATTCTTGAAGACTCTTGTTTCTTCAATCTCCATGGTTCTTCCCCCCACTCTCTGATTCTTTGAATCACCTCCTTCAAACCCCATTCAACTTTTTTTCCAATCTCTCAGAATCCATCCTCATCACCTTCAACTCGGATTTAGAAACCTGCAACAAGAAATAGTGAAGTTAGGAACGAGAGAAAAACTGAAAATCAGTATTTGTCATTACCCTCATCATTCTTCAAAGCAGTGATCCACAACTTCATCATCATTCATCAACAACCACCATAAATTCTTTTTCAATCTTCAACAAGAAAGAAACCTGCAAGTTCATCAACAACAGCAGTTAAAAAATTCCATATGGTGTAAACACATTCAATCACACGCAAGAAATCAGAAGCAGAAGACATATCAGAAATCCAACCCATGGAAGCAAAGATTGAAGCAACAGTAATTAGGCATCAGAGAAGAAGAATAAGGGAGCAATAATTGTGAGTTTCGAATTCATACCTTGATCTCAGTCTTGAATCAATCGGTTTCTTCGAACTTCACTTTTCTTTCATTGCATCCGCATCCTCGACATGTTCCATTCAAGCAACAAGCTGGACCTGCCGTTGTAGCCGCTACTGATACAGGAACTATCCCTGCTAGCTTCACCTCTCTCAACATCTCACTCCATAGCTCGGGCTCTCCCATGTCTGTCCCATCTCAGCTAAGACCTCCTTACTTCAACCCCAACTTCTCACCTCAGCAACGAAGAACTCTTTTCCTCGGAATCGATTTATCTTCTTCGGATAACAGTGGCAACAACCTGCATCAACATCACAACAGCAAATCAATTCAATGAGATTCTATAAGCCACGCAACGCACACCTCCATCAATCTTCAAGATTCAATAACCAGCAGCAAACAGAATCGACATCCATGATCGAATCAACAACAATAAAAAGGCTACAACACTGAATCGTACCTGAACCGAACTCTTCACCTTCGGAGTATAAACGTCGGCCAACACACATGAACGCTGATTGTCATCAAAGATTCATCATTGTTCAGTGGCTTCATCGCAAAACGCATAAGGCGTTGCCGTCGGCATTATCGTCGCATAATCCGCACAGACTATGCAAGTGATCCGGATCTTCGAACATCAACATCCACCATTTTGACCGAAGGTACGGTGGCTTTGATTCATCTTCGATTCGCTTATTCATTTTGCTTCGGAATATCTTGATTTGAAAGGGGTTTAGGTTAAGTTTTTGTGGATTGGAGATAAGAAAAGGGAAGGGTTATGGCGGCATGGTTTCTTTTACGGCGGTTAAATCAGGGCTAGAAGAGGGAAGGTTAGGCGGGGATGCGGCGGATTTAAGTTTGTAGTCTCCGGCAATTTTAGATGAGATTAGATGATGAAGAAAGGATGCGGTTTTCGGAGAAAATAAGAGGAGGATGTCGCCTGCGGAGTTTGGCGGAGATTTGAGTGGAGGATGATAAGAAGGGTTGAGGGCGGCGCAAGTGAGAAAGAAGGAGAAGGGAAGGCGGCGTTGAGGCAAGAAGAAGGAAGAACTAGGGTTTGTAGAAGGTGAGGTGCAGAGAGAGAGAGAACACGTGGGTGAGGGAGGGAAAGATGTTGTTTATGTTATTGTTTTTGGTATTTAGGGTTTCTGTTTTATAAAATATGGTTTAAGAGATTAATTGGATAATTAACCATTATCAATATGCATTAAGTCATAATAAAAGTTCATAAACCTCATTAAAAAAAAAAGGGATTTTAAATTCTGATTTTTAAATCATAAAAATCGTCTCAAATTCCACCGTCCTTATTGTTCTTATTCCCTTCATGCGAATTGGGCCTAACAAAACGCTATTCCCACCCCCATTTAGGCCCAGCTTTATTATTAACTAACAAATATTTCTATTCTCACCCCTCTCCTTATTTCTCATTTCTATTTAATTTCTATTTTATACCTTTCAGATTTAATTCCATAAAAAATATGAAAATGAATATTAAAATTCTATAAAAATTAGGATAGAATATTAAGGCAATTTAGAAATTTTTCACATTTTTACTTTTGGAATTTTTGCATTTTTCGATTTAATTTCGAATTTTAATTTAATTGATTTTGTATTGAATTCTCATGTAGACACATAAATTTGTACAATTTATTTAGGTCACTTCCCATAACATTTTTGACCCATTCTTTTTGCTATTATTAAAAGACAAGTTAAAATATCTAGAACATTTTTTGGTGAATTTTTAGGACATTTTTTCTATTGTTTTGGTAGTATAATTTGTGTAATTTTGTGATTAAACTTTAGTTAGGTTTAAGTGGTCATTTACCCTAGTTAGAATGAGAATTTTTTAGAGTTTTTTTAATATGGTGCTATAATCAGGTTAGAGACCTTAGGAATTTAATTTCATATTTTTTTCATGACTTTTAATATTTTTTGTCATTTTAATTCATTTCCATCATATTGTACATATTCATGGTTCATATCATTCACTAACTATTTGTTTTTTGTGCAAGGTGTTTTGCAAGGTTTGGCTTATGGACTTGGATATTTTATGCTTCAATTGTGTTTTATACTTTGTGTATTTTGTGATGTAATAGCTTAGAATTTGTATGCTTGTATAGTTTCCATAAATAGGATAGAAAAGATAAAACAAATCGATAGAAAACCAAATTTTCAAAAAAACAAATAAAGTATTCGATCCAACGTCGAGTATATTTTTTTAAATAAATAAATAAAGTTGCATGTAACTATAGGGTTCTTCGATCACCATCGTTCCATTCCATTCAACCAAAATCGAGCCTTGTATGTTTCATACCATAAGTCGTGCGTCTTAGCACCACGCAACCGACCCACCTCATTGTTTCATCCCTTTTACATTCCATACCATTTTTACCTACCATGACCTAGGAGGACCCTATTGCTCATTACTAACTTCTTTTACTTGCATGTTTAGTCTTATATCTCTTATATCTCTTAGGTAGATTTTAATTGCAAACCTCACTAACCATAGGTTATCCATGAATTCAAACTAAATTAGGGTAAGTCTAGTTTCCCTTAGAATGTTTACCTTTTATAACTTGAGTCTCTTCTCATCTTAAAAGAAAATCAAAAAAACACTTAATAAAGGAAAGGTGTACAACGCGCCACGAGCCTTAAGCTACACGGGAAATGACTAGTGGGGGTCTCCTTCACTCTTCTAGGATGCTTTACAAACGTTCCATTGGGGGCGATCTTGGAAAGTATTCGCTCCTGTGTCATAGTCTTTAGTGTTATATATTCAACAAACGCAAATTCAAAATGTTTCTTATAAAAAACAACAAACCAAGAAGTCACGTCTTCTTTCTCATCTCATACTCTTTGCGGACGAACATGACTTGTCTCGACAGTTCAAACAGCGACACGGTAAACACCCTCGAGTCAGAGCCGGTAACACCTGAGCTAGAGCTATGGCAACGTCATCCTAAAAACCACAAACGAGTGTAAGCCTTAGTTAGACGAACTACGGCGTCTCTGATCCTCATTTATCCCGATGAGGTACGTAGGCAGTGGGGTAGGGCCCATTCGAGCACAATCTTTCTTTTTCCCTACATTTTCCCATTTTATTCCCATTTTCCAATTTCATTTCATTCCAGATAAGCTATTTTTTTCAGTTAAACAGCATATTATTTCTCACCCTTTGAAAACAGACTTATAAGCGTGGATCCCGTCGGGTACGGCGGACGGATTGGGGTGCTAATACCTTCTCAATTCGTAACCGACTCCCGTATCCAGATCTTTGGTTCGCAAGGCCTCGTCCTTTTCCTTCTTCCCTAGGTTTGTGCAACATTACATTTCCCATTCCTTTGGGATAAAAATGTCTGGCTGGCGACTCTACCTTTTTCGCGCCACTTTCGCGTTTGTACTAGGATGAAAATCCCGGGAGCGACAATCAGCACCAATTTATTCCACAGAATCTTCTACAACGCCAACAGATATCTCAGCAGTCACCATTTATTATGATCCAGCATATGTTCCTCCAAACAACAATTTTCAAACAGTGGCATCTCCGGCCAGGTCACCAGTCACCATCTACTACGATCCGCACACTATTTCAACACCCTCCTCTGCTGCAGTCAGTCCAGTTACCATCACGGTGCCTGGGCCCGTTCCATATGAAAGCAGTAATGCCATCCCTTGGCATTATGGCTCTGACCTCTACTGCAATGGGGAGAAAATCACTTTGGACTCTTCAACTTCCTCTCCACAGATTGATAATGTTGGGGGAGGCGGAGGCTTCACCAGAAGCGGACGCCTTTTTGCCTCACAATTACAAAGACCTAATGCTGAAGCAGAAGCTGCTGCCAAAGCAAAAGGAAAGAGTGTGGTGGTTGGAGAGCCCGCTATCAAAGAAACTCAGAAGACATCTTTCGAGCAGGATGTAGACGAGTTTATGAGGATTATAAAAAGAAGTGATTACAAGGTGGTGGATCAGCTTCACCAAACTCCCTCAAAGATCTCCATATTATCCCTGCTAATGTGTTCTGAAGCTCACCGGAATGCATTACTAAAAGTCTTGCACGTAGCATATGTGCCAGAAGAGATCACCGTTAATCAGCTGGAAACTGTGGTAGCTAATGTCAACACCAGTCATGGACTGGGCTTTACCAACACTAATTTAACAGCTGAGGGGCGTAACCACAACAAGGCTTTACATATCACTCTAGAATGCAAAGGTGTTGTTCTATCCCATGTATTGGTGGACACTGGGTCTTCACTCAATGTTCTACCAAAGAAAGCCTTAGTGAAGCTGGAGTATGATGGCTTGGCATTACGCCCAAGTAATTTGGTGGTGAGAGCTTTTGATGGCTCTAAAAGATCGGTGCTAGGGGACATTGATCTGCCTGTGATGATTGGCCCGCAGACCTTCAAAATTACCTTCTATGTGATGGACATTCAGCCGGCCTACAGCTGTTTGTTGGGTAGACCCTGGATCCATGCCGCTGGCGCAGTTACGTCTACCCTTCACCAGAAACTGAAATTCGAGTGGGAAGGCCAGATCATCACTATCTGTGGTGAAGAAGATATCTTTGTTAGCCATCTGGCTACATACAAATATATTGAGATGGATGGGGAGATCCATGAAACCATGAGCCAGGGATTTGAAGCCTTGAACATTAATGAAGCATCTGCTGTACTTGGGACTTCCATGACATCTTATCAGCAAGCCAGGAAGGTTGTTGAAGAGGGGACTGCCCAAGGCTGGGGCAAGCTGCTACCTGTGGAGAAGAAGGAGGACAGATTTGGGTTGGGTTACAAACCAACTCAACAAGATCAATCAGAGGCTGCCAAGAAGCCCAATTTTGTCAGCAGGGGGATGCTCACCCCGGATGCAGTGAACAACTTGGAAGATAAGTCGGAAGATGAGCGCAACCTGGAGAGCTGGATACGTCCAAGGATCCCGGGGAGCCGTATCTCAAACTGGTCTTCCCAGGAAATTATAAGGGTTACTCCTGCAGAGTAATTATTATTTCTTGTATATTTTAAGCATGCATCAAGTCTTGCATCTTGCCCAAAATGACAAGACTCATTTTGTAATCGGGCCATCTGTAATTTTGTGCAAACAGATCAATCAATGAATGTCGGACATCTTTTGCAAATGAGTCTTTTTTTCTTTTCCGCTCACTGTTTTTCATTTTTCTTTTTGTACAAAAATAAAATGGCAATGTTTTCAAAATGATAACTTCATTTCACTTTTTCTAAAATAAGATTAAAATCAATCACTAAAATGAACAATCTAAACCCTTGCAGAGATTGCCTTTCAGACCGCACCGACAACAGCACAGCTATGGCTTCGTATGACTTTGACAATCCCATCAATCAAGCTGATGAAGGGGTTGAAGAAGATTATGAGCTTCCTGAAGAGCTAACCAGGTTGTTAAGGCAAGAGGAGAAGGTTATCACTCCTCATCAGGAGGAGGTCGAAACGATTAATCTTGGTACGGATGAAGATGTGAAAGAGGTTAAGATCGGGGCCTGCTTACAAGACTCAGTGAAGAAACAACTGATTGACCTGCTTCGTGAATATGTGGATGTGTTTGCTTGGTCTTATCAGGATATGCCAGGGTTGGACACCGATATTGTTATGCACAAGCTACCTTTAAGAGAAGATTGCCCGCCGGTTAAACAAAAACTGCGCCGTACTCGCCCAGATATGGCAATGAAGATCAAAGAAGAGGTACAAAAGCAGTGGGACGCCGGTTTCCTAGCTGTAACTAGCTACCCACCGTGGGTTGCTAATATTGTACCTGTGCCTAAGAAATACGGCAAGGTAAGGATGTGTGTGGATTACCGGGATCTGAACAAAGCCAGCCCAAAAGATGACTTCCCTTTACCTCACATTGATGTATTGGTCGATAATACGGCTCAGTTCTCAGTGTTCTCCTTCATGGACGAATTTTCAGGATACAATCAAATCAAGATGTCACCTGAAGACATGGAGAAGACAACTTTTATCACACCCTGGGGCACATTCTGTTACAAGGTGATGCCATTTGGACTAAAGAATGCTGGTGCAACATATCAACGGGCTATGGTAACATTATTCCACGACATGATCCATAAAGAAATCAAATGTTATGTGGATGACATGATTGCCAAGTCCCTCACAGAAGAAGACCACCTGGTAAATCTGTTGAAGTTATTCAAGCGTCTGAGGAAGTACCAACTGAAGTTAAACCCCAACAAGTGCACATTCGGGGTGCGATCTGGTAAGCTGCTGGGCTTTATTGTGAGCGAGAAAGGGATTGAAGTTGACCCTGATAAAGTCAAAGCCATTCAAGAAATGCCTGCACCGAAGACTGAGAAAGAAGTTCGGGGGTTTCTAGGTAGATTGAACTACATTTCACGGTTCATATCTCACCTTACAGCAACCTGTGAGCCTTTGTTCAAGCTGTTAAGAAAAGAACAAACGGTCAGGTGGAACGAAGACTGCCAGAAGGCCTTTGATAAGATCAAGGAATACTTGCAAGAGCCTCCAATCCTTATGCCACCAGTTGAAGGAAGACCTCTAATAATGTACTTGACAGTATTAGAAGAGTCAATGGGGTGTGTGTTGGGCCAGCATGACGAGTCTGGTCGAAAAGAGTATGCAATATACTACCTAAGCAAAAAGTTTACCGACTGTGAACAACGTTATTCACTGCTCGAGAAAACTTGTTGTGCTTTAGCGTGGGTTGCTCGCCGACTGAGACAGTATATGTTGACTCACACTACCTTATTGATCTCAAAGATGGACCTAGTTAAGTACATTTTTAAGAAGCCAGCACTTACCGGAAGGGTTGCAAGATGGCAAATGATCCTCACAGAGTATGACATCCAGTACACATCTCAAAAGGCCATCAAGGGCAGTGTATTGTCTGATTATCTTGCTGAGCAACCCATTGATGATTACCAGCCTATGAGATTTGACTTCCCTGATGAAGACATCATGTTCATAAAAGCAAAAGATCATGAAGAGCCTGTTCACGCCGAAGGGCCTGACCCAGAAGAAGAATGGACTATGATGTTTGACGGGGCTGTTAATATGAATGGTCGTGGTGTTGGTGCAATACTCATTACACCTAAGGGAGTTCACATGCCTTTCTCGGCAAAACTCACCTTTAATTGCACTAACAACGAAGCCGAATACGAAGCTTGCATCATGGGTCTTGAGGAAGCCATTGACCTCAGGATCAAGACTTTGACTGTGTTCGGAGATTCAGCTCTGGTAATCAATCAAACCAATGGCAAATGGTACACGCACCAGGATCATCTGATACCGTACAGGGATTATACAAGGAGGTTATTGACTTTCTTTACAACGGTCAAGCTTGAGTATATCCCTCGGGACGAGAATCAGTTTGCAGATGCTCTGGCTACCATTTCATCCATGATCAAAGTTCAAGCTGCCAACTTTGTACCTCGGATTTCAGTGTCCAGACTTGACAGACCAGCATATGTATTCTCAGCAGATGTTGTTGAAGATAATAAGCCTTGGTTCCATGACATCAAATTCTTCTTGGAGGATCAAACATACCCACCTGGGGCATCTTCCAATGATAAGAAGACGTTAAGAAGGCTAGCTGGTAGTTTCTTCCTGAATACCGACGGTGCCCTGTACAAAAGGAATTTTGATATGGTACTCCTCAGATGTGTTGATAAGACAGAAGCAGACCTGTTAATGCACGAGGTGCACGAAGGATCCTTTGGTACCCATGCAGGAGGGCATGCCATGGCTAAAAAGTTGCTAAGATCAGGCTATTATTGGATCACAATGGATACAGACTGTTGTGCCTATGCCAGAAAATGCCATGTACCTCCAAATCCTCTGAATGTGATGTCTTCACCCTGGCCCTTTGCCATGTGGGGCATTGATATGATTGGCAAGATTGAACCGACTGCTTCAAATGGCCACAGATTCATCCTGGTTTCCATTGACTATTTCACCAAGTGGGTCGAAGCAGCTTCCTATGCAAATGTTACCAGGCAAGTGGTAGCCCGATTTCTGAAGAGAGATATCATTTGTCGGTATGGAGTGCCCGAGCGAATCATTACTGATAATGGTTCCAACTTGAACAACAAAATGATGGCAGAACTGTGCCGGGACTTCAAGATCCAACACCACAATTCTTCTCCTTACATGCCAAAGATGAATGGCGCTGTTGAGGCAGCTAACAAGAATATCAAGAAGATTGTGCAGAAGATGGTAGTCACCTATAAAGACTGGCATGAAATGCTACCATTCGCCTTGCATGGGTACCGTACGTCAATCAGAACATCCACTGGGGCAACACCGTATCAACTTGTGTATGGTATGGAGGCAGTCCTACCGGTTGAAGTTGAATTACCCTCCCTGCGGGTACTAATGGATGTTAAGCTGAACGAAGCAGAGTGGGTCCGATCCCGATATGAACAACTGAATCTGATCGAAGAGAAGAGATTGGCTGCAATCTGTCATGGGCAGTTGTATCAGAAAAGAATGAAGAAAGCCTTCGATCAGAAAGTCAGGCTCCGAGAGTACCAAGTAGGAGATCTTGTGTTGAAGAGACTCCTCCCTCCTCATACAGACCACGGGGGCAAGTGGACTCCGAACTATGAAGGACCGTTCGTAGTGAAGAAAGTTTTCTCCGGTGGAGCACTCATGCTCAGTACTATGGATGGTGAAGACTTCCCGTCCCCTGTGAATTCAGATGCAGTTAAAAAATACTTCGCATAAAATGACCCGCTGGACACAAAAATAGAATGTAAGTCCAGGCAAAAATAGGGCATCCCGGCGAGTCAAAAAAAGAATAAAAGACTCGGGCAAAAATAAGGGAAAATAAACAAAAAAATGTGTACCCGCTGAGCTGAAAAGCCGCATTGGACAGCTCAGGCAAAAATGGGTATCCCGATGGACTGAAAACCCGAAAGGGCGATCCATGCAAAACAAGGGAATAAGCGAACAACTGCATTCCGAATTCGTCTGTATCACTCACAACTCGGTAAGCTTCAAAAGGATCAAGCGCCGGTCAGAATCAGCCTTCCTCAGAAAGCGAGACAAGAGGAACGTCAAATGTCATACGAGTCATAGCAAAGGGAAGCTCCTTGAAGCGTCATCAACATTGCCAACATCTTTTGTTTCTCAATTTATAACAATCTCCTCATTTTAGGGGATCTGTTTCTCTGACTGTATCTCGCTAATTCAGGGCGTATAAATCAATAAAATCAAATTTTCAGTCATGTTTTGTCTCGTACATTTTATTTTCATTTGCAAAATGTCCGATGTCCTTAAGATACTGATTGCATAAATACAGATGCTTCTCTTAAAACACATGCTTGCAGGAAATATACTTACTCCCGGGGGTGTTTAAACTCCTATGATGGAATCCGGTAAGGGATGCCTCGGGACTACTTGTGCATTTCTCTATCTTTTCAGGATTGCAGGTATTCAAAGCACAACATGGGGCATGAAAGCTTCATCCCAGCCGGCTGGCAAATCATTATCCACTCAGTCTTAGCACCGTAGGTGCTTTCTCCCCAGCTGAGTTGCCATTCATTATTTCTCCCCAGCCGAGTTGCCATTTACTTCCTCCTCAGCCAAGTACAAAAGCCAGGGAACCATCTCCCCACCGAGCATCAGCCTCTATCCAGAAGAGCAACGTCCGAAGACCTCACAACAGAGTGAAGAAAGATTCTACAAACCCCGGATGGGTCCCTCATTACCAAAGATAGGTCTATCAGTGGCCTATGTCCCCAAGCAGAGTCCCATATGCCAGATCTACCAATGATCTCATCCCCAGCTGGGATGTCCATTTCAAGTAGATCAACCAGAGACCTTCACAGCATCGAGATCCGAATCCCGGATCGGTATCTTTGCATAATCATGGCATTAGCATCGTATTCTCCCCACAAGGCGTAGCATTCCGTCTAATACGGAGCATTACGGCAAAAATCAAACATATTGCATAATCATAAGCCATGTTCTGAATCAAACACTTGTGAATATTAACAATCCATCAACAATATACAGCAAACTCCCCAAATTCCCCACCAAGAGAGCCAAGGCATTTGCCTTACACTTGTAAATACAAATACACACTCCTTTTGGCACCCGTCCGTGTCATGATTACCCAGTAAAGTCGCCCGAGCCTTCTTTACAAGCAGACACTTATTACATATACTTCTTGGCACCCGTCCATGTCATATCCCAGCAGAAAGCCAAAGCGTCCCCTTTGCACTCACAGATACATCTTTATACAAATTCCCTGACACCCGTCCGTGTCGTCAAGGTTACCTGAACATTTTGTAAACCATATACTTGTTTATATTACACCTTTCTCTTTTGACACTCGTCCGTGTCACCCTCATCCGCAAGTTAAACACTCTCTTGTACATCACTTATACTTATTTCACTCATACAGATGCTCGTCTGTATCTTGTATATACCACTCAAATCCCCTCAGATCCGACACTCGTCCGTGTTCTTTGTTAACCAGTTGATACTCGTCCGTATCATCATCTCTAAACACGTGTCAGTATTTGTTTCTACCTGATACTCGTCCATATCATATTCTTAAGGATGCTCGTCTGCATCTTTAAATCCATACACGTGTCAAACACTTATGTCTTCTTGAATTTAGACACTCGTCTGTGTCTACTTTTCCCCAGAAGAGTCCCCTCAGAAGCAACACTTGTCTGTGTTCTTTGTTAACCAGTTGATACTCGTCTGCATCATCATCTTTGAACATGCGTCGGCGTTTGTTTCTACTGATACTCGTCTGTATCACGGTCTTAGGGATGCTCGTCCGCATCTTTAATCTATACACAACATCAAAACGCTTATACCTTTTATTTCTTGGATGTAAACACTCGTCCGTGTTTACTATTCCCCAGTAAGTCGCCAGCAAAGCAACCTTCTTCCATCCGACATTCGTCCTATGTCGTGATATTGAGAGCAACCGTCCCCTGCTAGGTGATCGTCCTTCACCTTTTGATGATCGTCCTTCATCATTTTATCCGATGGTCGTCCCCATTGTTGATCTTGTTATCTGACATTCGTCCTATGTCATGATAAACCTTGAGAGCAGCCGTCCCCTGCTAGGTGATCGTCCTTCACCTCTTGATGATCGTCCTTCATCATGCTCGTCCGATGGCCGTCCCCATCGTTGACCTTTTATCCGGCATTCGTCCTATGTCGCGATACTTTCGGCAGCCGTACCCTGCCAGGTGATCGTCCTTCACCTTAGATAACCGTCCCTCATCTTATCCCCAACAGAGCAGCCATCCCCTGCTAGGTGATCGTCCTTCACCTTTGATGACCGTCCCTCATCATTATTTCATTTATTCTTTAACCCGATGGCCGTCCCCGTCGTGGTCCCTTTTCCTTTTCCTGGTGATCGTCCTTCATCAGTTTAGCCCGATGGCCGTCCCCATCGTTGTTTACATTACTTTATGAACCTGATGGCCGTCCCCATCATTTTTACTAATTCCCAGAAAATCTTATAGCTTTACTTGATGGCCGTCCCCATCATAATCTCTCATATCCCCAGCATGTCGGCCGTCCCCGTCATTGCTTTATTTCCCGCATTTTTCCAGCATGTCGGCCGTCCCCGTCATTGCTCTTTCCCCAGCAGTCGTCCTCTGCTCGGCGGTCATCCTCCGTCGCCCGCACTTTATATATATACTTTATTTTCTTTTACAATCTATATCCCTTTTCTTCTTCATTCTGTGAGTGCAAATTTTGGACTGTCTTTGGTATTCAACCACAAGTTATCTTGTTCGCCTGTTAAGCCGTTGCTTACATTCTACACAGCTAACTCATGTTTGAATAGGGGCAGCTGTAAACACCCCAAATTTTCCCTCACCCATTCACACCATGGCTTGTGATCATTTCATATGCATAAACTCAATCATAGCATCTCATACCACATTCTTAGTACACTGCATTGTTTCAAAGTCATCTGCATCTAGGGTTTGTGATCTGAGCAATCCAAGAGCCACTTGAACCACTCCAAAGTTCATCAATCACTTCAAAGGGGGGCCATGTATGTTCAAGCATCATAATATATCCTCTCAAATTCAAGAATGTCAAAAAATCACAAGAACTGAGAATGGCATGGATGCAGAGCCAGGTTTAACTGCACAGATGACCTAGAATTAGGGTTTTGATTTCAGAGGCCATAACTCCAAATTTTTTGGCCATTCTTGTTTCTATTGGTCTCTATATGGTAAAGGGATCATGCATATCAACTTTCATGAAGAAATTCCATGGGGAAGTCATCTGGTCAAGAGTTGACTTTCTGAGCAAGTCAGTGCAAAATCAGGGTATCTGAGGCCCACAATGACCCAACCAAAGGGTGTTCTTCATCATTTTGATTATGCATGATCTTTATTTGATCATAGAAGATGTTAAAAGTTCACAAAATTGAAGAATTTCAAGCCATTTGCAAAGTTGACTTTTTGGGAAGGTTGACTTATAATGAAAATTGCCATTTTGGGAAACTTTTTCAACCCTTGCTTTTTGATTCAAAAATGCTTCAAATGGAAAAACTTTGGTCATGAAAGTTGTAGAATGGATCATTCCCTTTTCAAAAAGTACAAGAACTTGACCTAATTCATTTTGGATCAAAAGTTATGGCTTGTCAAAGTTGGCCAAAATCACATAATTTGAAGTTTTCTACCAAAGAGGCATTTTGCAAAATGGTATGATCAAGTGTTCTAAAGGCCTCAAATGTGTACAAATTCTTCACAACATGATCACATGACCTCTAAAATTCAGAATGGGCCAAAGGACTTTGCATTTTGATGCCTTGAATCTCAAGAATTTCCAAAAGGGCCAAGCTTTGTGAAATTTGCAAAACACTACACAAACCTTGATCAACTTGCTGATTTATCTCATAAACAATTCCATGGCTCTTCCTAAACTCAGCTGAACTAAGACAAGCCAAAAGGCTAGCTATACCATTGCCCATACCTCAAGTACAAGTCAAGTTGACATTTTGGCAACTTGCCCATACCAATCACAATAGGCCAGCACCCACTCTCTGACCTATCACATTTGTTTATACAAATCAAAAGCAATCAAAAGCACATAACCATTCATGCTGAAACACACTTCAAGCCATAGTTATCAAAATCTCTCCAACTTGCATTTTCATTCGAAACACTCTCCACAAGCTGCAAACACACAAACAAACTTCACAAACAATCTCAGCATGCTTCATTGATCAAAAACCACCCATTACCATAGCCTGAAAGTCACTGAAACCAAAACACGATCAACACCTTCCCTTGAACAGAACTTCTGCCATCTCACAAACCAGCCATCCTCAAAGCTTTCTAAGCTCCATTTCATCATCAGAGGGTTCAAAGGAGTGGATTTGTAGCAAAGGAGAGGCCAGAAAGCTCAGGACCAGGAGATTCCATCTCAGGTAGCCATCTCAAACTTTTTTCCAGAAACTCCATTTTAAGTTCTTAAACGATTCTATGTGCTCCCCTGATCATGGGGATATGTTTATTTTTGAAAATGGTTGAGAAACCAGGATGTATGATTGCTCTGAAACTTTCTGCCCTAAATGTGTTTTGCTTCGATTTGCATGATTAAAGAATGGAAAATGATTTTTGTTTGGGGGTTTTGATTCAGTGTTGAATGGGGATGGATTCTGGGCAATTAGATTTCATTTTCATAGTGTTTTGAGGAAGTTGGCAACTTTCAGGTGAGGGTCTGGCCGGAGAAGACGACCGGAAGTCTTCTCCGGCCACCTGAAGTTAATTAGGGTTAATCTGTGTAATTATGAGAGTTTGAATTGTGGCCCTTGGATGTGTTGACCCGCGCGCGTTTGGATGCTCAGGATCTCACCATCTTGCCCTAATCCTCATTTGACTTTTTTTAAACCAGTTTAATTAATTTTAATTGGAAATTAACTCAGTTTGAATTACAACCCTTGGATCTGGCGCGCAGTCTTTCCCTCCTTCCTGAGTTTGAATGCTGTCCCTTGGATGCGCATACTTTTCATTTAATTCAATTTTATTTTCATTTAATTCCATTTGTTTTCTACATTTTATTTAAAATAGCAAAAATCATTGAAAAATTCTGAAAATTTTTATTCAAGCTTTTATTAATTTTCAGAAACCAAAAACATTTTTATTTTTATTTTTTGCATTAAAATTTATTTTTAAATCATTTAAAAGTTTATTTTTAATTAGTTAATGAGAATTAATTAATTAAAAATACTTTTAGGTATTTAAAAATCACAAAAAAATTCATGAAACATTTAAAATCATTTAGAAACATTGTCCAACTTTCAAACCAAATTTCTTTTTTGATCTTGATGTCTTTTGACAATTTTCCATGGAATTAATTTCATTTCAAGGCATTATTTTGATCCAATCTTCAAAAATTCATTTCTGCCTAGCCTTTAAGAGTTGGACAATGATTCTTTTTGCATTACATCTTGCATATCATGTAGTTTATAGGATTAAATTGGCATGATTTGATCTTGCATTTTCAATTTGTTTTGCATTTTTCTTGACAAGGTACCTTAAAACCCTAGCAATCTTAGGAAATTCATAACCCTCATTAGGTTAAGAGTTAGAACCCCTCCTTTGGGCAGTGAGCTTATATAGGTTTAGGGTTCCTTTGAATGCATTTTCAATTTTTTATCATAATGCAAGACAGTTTGCACCTGAGCCAGACAGGTCATACACTTGAGCATTGACAAGTAAGCAGTTCACAGGTCAATTTATCTTTCAGTCTCTTTGGGTCGAACTACGGTGTTCTGACTTCCTCATTGCACGAGAGGATACGTAGGCATAACTTAACAGTTATCGAACAAAAGTCTCTGTATATTCCCCCTCTTCCAGCATTATTCTTTAGCCTCATGATCTTGAGCATTTCATTCTTATCCCTACACTGACACTTCACTTATACACTTCACTTCTCTTACACTGACACCTGTACATCCTTTCCCAGCTCTTTCATACACAGATTGCACTGACACTACCCCTTTAAAACACAAAACCTTCAAGTGTGGATCCCGTCGAGTACGGCGGACAATCTGGGTGCTAATACCTTCCCAGGTTGTAACCAACCCCCTTTCTCAGTCTCTCTGGTTCGCAACCGTCTTGTCCATATCTACCTAGGTCTATGCAACATTGCCTTTCCTCCGGGATAAAAATGCCTAGCTGGCGACTCTAGTCTTTTTGAGTTCACTCCTGTGTGTTCTCATTCCTCGTTTCGCCGACCGTTCGTGCTTGTACCGGGATGCAAATCTTTGGGAGCGACATCGGGCTGTGCATTATTTCTGCGACGAAGTCGGCCAGGACCTGAGCTTTCAGAGCTTTCCTATTCTCGTATTGGATGTCGAATTCAGAGAGTTCCAGCGACCACTTCAGCATTCGGCCGACCATATCTGGTCGACCAAGGAGCTGTTTTATCGGTTGGTTGGTTCTCACTTTGATCGTATGGGAGAGGAAGTAGTGTCGTAGTCTCCTCGCGACATTAATAAGGGCTAATGCGACCTTCTCGATTTCTTGGTATCTGAGCTCGGGGCCTTGGAACGCTTTGCTCGTGAAGTATATAGGCTTTTGTCCTTCGTCGGTTTCTCTGTTGAGAACGGCGCTAACAGCCTCGGTTGCTACAGATAGGTACAGGTACAATGTCTCCCTTTTGGTCGGGACAGGACCGGGGGCTCGGAGAGTGCTTTCTTTAGGTGGATCAGTGCCTGCTCGCATTCGTCGATCCACTCGAAGGCGGCTTCTTTCCGAAGTAGTTTGAAGAAAGGTAAGGCGTGCTGGGCGAACTTGGCGACAAAGCGGGATAGTGAGGCGAGCACTCCATTGAGGGATTGAATGGATTTTTTCGAATTCAGGGTCGGGAATTTCGAGAACACCCGACACTTATTGGGGTTGGCCTCGATCCCACGCTCGGTGAGATAGAAGCCGAGGAACTTTCTCGCCCGGACACCGAACATGCATTTTTCAGGGTTAAATCTCATTTTGCATTGTCTCGCCTACTCGAAAACCTTGTGGAGGTGTCGCACGTGGTCGAGCTCT
This sequence comes from Lathyrus aphaca, assembly GCA_963966055.1. Taxonomy (NCBI): domain Eukaryota; kingdom Viridiplantae; phylum Streptophyta; class Magnoliopsida; order Fabales; family Fabaceae; genus Lathyrus; species Lathyrus aphaca. Next base: position 113,394,915 of record OZ014521.1, on the reverse strand, counting down.
TCGTGCGATTTTACGATCATGTCGTCCATGTATACTTCGAGCATGTCCTCGATTTCTCATTGGAAGACTTTGTTCATCATGCGTTGGTATTGGCCCCGACGTTCTTTAGCCCGAAGGGCATTACGTTGTAATAGTAGTTACCTGTCGGGGTCATGAACGTCGTATGTCGCTTGTCCGTGTCCGACATAGGGATTTGGTTGTACCCACTATACGCGTCCATGAAGGACAGGAGTTTGAAACCTGCAGAGTTGTCGACCAGTTTATCTATGTTAGGGAGAGGAAAAACATCTTTGGGACACACCCTATTAAGATCGGTATAGTCAACACACATATGCATTTTCCATTATTTTTCTTAACGAGGACTACATTAGAGAGCCAGGTTGTCTACTGGGCTTCAGAAATAAAATTTTCCTGTAAGAGGTCTTTTATAGCTCGCTCGCCAGCCTCCGCTTTCTCGGGAGACTGTTTACGCCTACGATGTGCTATGGGCTTAACCGCCCGGTCTAAATCTAACTGATGACAGGCAACCTCAGGGTCGAGGTCGGGCATCTCTACGGCTTTACATGCGAAAAGGTCAACGTTCTCCTTGAGGCAAATTGTGAGCTGCTTCCTCGTTTCATCGGGCAGACTCGTACCTATCTTCACTGCTCTGTAGGGATCGTCGCCCAGTGGGACGAGCTCGAACTCTCCGTCTGGGACCAGGCAGAATGGGTGCGTTGGGGCTTGCTCGTTGATGGGTCCCTGCTCTTCAGCTTCGTCCTCGCCGATGCGGCTGTCGAGATCGATGGCGTTGATTCCCTGGGGGGAGGTTCTTCGACCCTGGGTTTCTTGTTATTCTTGGTGTTGATTGTGGTCTGTCCTTTTACTGCATCCTCATAACATCTCCGAGCAGCCTCGATGTCGCCGTGGATTGTGACCACCCGACCCAGTTTGGTGTTATACTTCATCTTCAGGTGAACGGTGGAAGGGACCGCAGTCAATTCAGCCAGGGTTGGGCGACCGAGGATGCAGTTGTAAAGGGAGACTCATTTTATTACCAGGAACTAGTGTTGCACCCCAAAATTTGACCTCCCATAGTCAAGGCATTGTGTACCAAGGTGTTCCAAGAGGTTCACAAGGTATCCCAAGAGGTTCACAAGGTTCACAATTAGTCAGAAAGTTTGACAATTCCCTCAGACAAAGCCTCCTCCTAAGCAATGCACCCTAAACTAGGGTTTTGGATTTCATCAGGCTAAATGGACTTCCAAGGCCTCAAGTGAACTTCATAACATCCCACATGTCTTCAAGAATCCCTAGGTCAAGTTTCAAGGCTTTCCCAAAAGGTTTGCTCAGTCAGATGATCAGATATGCAAAAATCAGTCAAAGCAGTTAAAAAGTCAAACTGATGTCAACTATGGTCAAACCAAAGTCAAACTTCATGATTTTTTTTCTAACATCAAGTATATGAAGTAAAATTCATCATTTGATCAAGGGTTGATCATGATTCATCAAGGATATTTCAGATCATCAAGAATCAGGAGTTTCTAAATTAGGGTTTTCATAGGAAACGTCAACTGAACTTTGACCAGCCATAACTTTCATATGCTTCATCAAAAAATTAACATCCAAAGCTCATTTTGAAGGAAATTTAATTCTCTACAACTTTGTGTCTCACAAGCCAAGCCCAAAAATGCTTCATTTGGAAGGTATGAGCTAAGACATTATAGGTCATTTCAAAAGTCAACAAAAAGTCAACATCTTCCAAAGGGAATAACTTGAAAATGTTAAAAGATATGGACATGAGACCAAAGATGTTTGTTAGAGGACTCTTTAAGCTTTCCAAAATGTCTAAGAACACCTTCATAGCCTTAAAATTGAGAGACTCGTGTCTTTGCAAAGTTGGGAAATTTTTGAGAGGTTTATTGAGCAAATGGGGTCTTAGAACCAATTCTTTCCACATGGGCTTGCATTTTTATGACCCAATCACTACCATGACATCACGCGTGAACCAAATATCATTTATTCATATTTTTATTAATTTTATTTTATTAATTTTGATTTTATACATTAAAAATCATTTTAAATCAAAATAAAATATGAAAGGCTCAATATTTGATATGATCTTCATTCTAGAAATTCATAAACATGATTTAAAGTTGATTGGGAGATTCAAATTCGTGCTAAACCAAAGAGGAAAGGATTTATGTGATTTTTTTGACCAAAATAGCAAGTTGAATCTTCATGATCAAGTAATCCTTACAAGGCCCATAAACCTACAATTTTCTGACCTAATTTGCTTCCAATATATACATACAAGTGATCACAAGTACAAGGACGAATTTTGGCAGCCTCCAAGAACACTTTTGACATTCAAAAATTTCATTGAAATTTCAATTTTTGGATTCTTATTTGCAGGTTGAATTAAGGTAATCTAAGGACATAGACATGATCCTTGAACATCATTGATACGATCTCAATGCTTTACATCATCAAAATCATCCCTGAATGCATAAACCGAACCTCTTTTGCTCTTGATTTTTAAATTTTCGATTCCATTTATTCAACTAACATAAACTAATTTTGTTGTTTGATTTGTGTTAGTCATGACTTATAGATAATTTCTGGACATTTTCTTGAAAAAGCATGGCCTAGAACATGAACTGCCATTGTTAGGGTTTCGGGTACCAAATTAGGGGTTCCTAAAAAATAAAATATAAATGGATTCAAAGAACATGGATAGACTGTATGAATCATAAGGAATTCATTGGCATAGTTAATTTGATGAAATTGTACCATTTGATTGATGTTTGAGTTTCGCAGGTTATGAACATGGAAGAACTCGCAGGAAAAATTGCAGATAAAATCGTATGAATTTTCGCAGGTATTCTGAAGAAGATGAAGTCCAGTGGCGCCAAAATCATAATTCAAAAACTGTTTTTAAAATATAATGTTTGTTTGTGGATTATATGTTGAACGCGCCCCATCTGGCTCAACTGGTTTGTGTGTTTGCTTGTGAATGTGATGGTCCTGGGTTCGATTCCCCCCAGGCCATTTTGTTTTGTTGTATTTTATTTGATTTTCACAGGATTATAACAAAAGGATTGTTACCCATGATGTTAACACCAAGACGCGCTTGGCCTGGTGGTGATGTTGTTGGTCCAGAGTGAAGAGAGCCTAGGGCCTGGGTTCGAATCCCAGCCCCAGGTATGTTGTTTTTCTCAATTGTTTTATTATTTTGTTTTGTTTATTTCATATTTATTTAATCAAATTAATTTCTTAAATAATAATTCCTAAAACAAATGTTTTATATTATTTTCTTATACAAAAAACTCATATTTTAAAAATTCAAACTTTATTTTCTAAAAAAATCAAATTGTTTATATTTATTATATTTATATTTATTATTAATATTGTATATATTTTGTAATAAGTTAATTATATTTAAGTTAATGATTAAAAACCCTAATTCTTATAACCATGACCTTAACCCTAATTGTTATAACCCTAACCCTAATTTTTCTTAACTTTAAAATTTAACCTAATATTTTTATAAATTATAATTAATCATTAATCATTTGTTAAATATGTGAATAATTTAATATTTATTTATTATTATTAAAATCTATTTTCTTAATTAAATCTAAAAAATCTTTTCTAATATTAATTTGTTTGTTTTGCTAATTTCTTATTTCTCTTATTCTTATTTTTCTAACATTTTATCTTAATTCTTATTATTACTAATTATTGCTTATTTATAATTAGTTATCTTTATTATATTTCTCGATTATATTGTAATTGTCCCGAAGCTTTGTAATAGTTTAGATTTATATTTTTGCTTTATTTTTGTTATGAATATATTTATTGCGTGGTTAGTAATTCTAGGGCGTGAATAACATACTTGCAATTAAAATTGACTTAGAATAATTAATTCAAAAAGATAAATATTTGAAAATAAACATGCACACACGTAAGTCGATCTTTGATCGCCATCTTGCACTTTCTAGGGTTACCTCTCATGTTGCCTATTTCAAAAGGTCAAGTAAGGTGTCTTAAGCAAAGTCCCTTCACAAATATCATCAAGTCCCTTCAGTTTATAAGATCAAGTCCCTTCGAGGTTGCCTACGATAAATGATCTTGTCCCTTCGAATAAAAGATGATAAGTCCCTACGAACTGCTAAAGACACCTTGCAGTTGCCTATATTCAGATGTCCCTACACATGTTCCTTATCACATCCAAGGTAATGACTACCTATTCCTTAATAATAGGGATAGTCTTAGCATTGAAAGAACATAAGAACAGTAAAGACTGAATATAGGGTAGGTTCCTCTTAATTACTTGCTCACACATTTCAAAATACTCTTTACACCACACTTTTCAAACAAATTTTCAAAAATAAGTCTTTATATACATCCATACGAGGATCATTATAAAGCACTTAGAAAGTTTCTAATCACACACTACACCTTTTCAAAACAATTTAAAGTGAGCTAAGTAACTAAGAGCCCATGGATAACCATGGATATAAAGGGTGCTAACACCTTCCCTTTGTATAACCTACCCCCCGAACTCAAAATCTTTTTAAGGTCTTTCCTGTTCTTTTATGTCCTTTCCTTTTGGATAAAATAAAAGTCGGTGGCGACTCTTGCTATCTGCAACATTCATATAAAGTCAGTTCTCCCACCGTGTTACAACTGGATCTTGACTTCTCTGGCTGTTTCTTGCTCTCCGAAGGTGACTAGGAGCTCTACATAACCTCACGGCTTTGTTGTGGCCCCATTAAATTCTTGGAGGTCGGATCCGACGTATGGAGATAGATTGGTCTTGTCCAGCTTTAGGGTCTTGAATAAGTGGACGTACATGATGTCCACCGAACTGCCTTGGTCGACCAGGATGCATCGAACGTCAAAGCATGCCATCTTGGCTCTTATTAGTAAAGGGATGCCAAAGTTGGGGGAACCGCCCAGAAGCTCCTCTAGGAAAAAATATATTGGATTGGACTTGCCTCGGTACTTTGTCAATGTCGCCTTTTGCTCGGGCGCGGTCAGCAGGAGTTCGTCGAACTTGCGTTTTACTGAAAGGGCAGCATTTTTGTTGTTTATCCCTCCCCCCTAATATGACAAGAGAGGTTGGGAAGTCTTCCCAGGGACTGAGGGCTGTGATGAGTCGGGGAGGATGAAGTCCTCCGGGCGTGATATGCACATGGCCACTTGATAAGAAGAGTCGTTAGGCGGTGTATCCTTGCGAGGCCTCTTCTTTTCTTGCTCTTCGTGCCTGAGAGTTTTGTCTTCTTAGTGTACTATTTGAGATGGCCTCTTGGATCAAGATCTCTATTGCATCCTTTAGGTGGACACAGTCTTTAGTCACGTGGCCGTGGCTTTTGTGAAACCTGCAGTATTTGGATTTGTCTATGTGGGGCTTGTGCACATAAGGTTTGGGGAACCTCACCCTGCCCTATTTGAAGTCGGAGTTGATGCACTCGGAGAGGATGCGCTCGCGGGGAGCCATCAGTAATGTATACTCGCTATAGCGGCCCGCAGGTCCTCTTCCTTCGCGAGGCTCGCGGGGCTTTTCCTCCCTCTGCCTATCTCCGTTGCGGCGGGGAGCGTTTGGGTCTTCGTGCTTGGGATGGTCGGTCTCCCCGGTGTTGCGACTGCTTCGAGCGTTGTGGGCAACCTGTTTTTCCTCATATCTAATGTAAGCTTGGGCTTTGTGCAGGAGCAAGTTCAGGGTGCGGGGAGGTTCTATCCCGACTGCCTTGCTGAGTTCACTTCCGGGAAGGAGTCCTCTTTCGAGGAGGTATTTCTTCATGTGTTCCGTAGTGTCCACCTTGACAGCTTCTTGGTTGAACTGCTCGATATACGAGCGCAACGTTTCATTCTTACTTTGTACTATGGCTTCGAGGGTCGCCTCAGTCTTGGGATGGCGTCGGGATGCTGTGAAATGTCTCGTGAACATGGATTTCATGACCCTCCAGGATGTGATAGACTCTGGGGCCAGACTTTTGTACCAGACCATGGCTCCTTTCCTGAGAGTTGTTGAAAACAACCTGCACTTGAGATGCTCGGTGATGTCGTTACGATAGTTGAGCATTGCGCTAATGTTGTCGACGTGATCGTCGGGGTCAGTGGTCCCATCGTAGATGGCCGGATTCAGGGGCTTTTCTATGCCCTTGGAGAGTGGAGCCTCCATAATTTCCCGTGAGAGGGGGTAATGTGGGTCCTCCTCGTCGCTCCTCAATGGGGAAAGCTCATCATTACCAGGGCTCTGGTCGTGTCTCGTTGAGGCCCCTGATCAGTCGGTCTCACATTGCGCCCTTGACCTACTTTTGTTGGGCTCGGGGGAGCGTCGTCCTCGACGCGGAGGGGAGCGTCCTCGCTTCTTCGCAGCTTCTGGATGTTGTAACGTCCTTCGTTCTTGCTGAGGTCGGTTCTCCTGTCGGTCAGCCTCCAAGGCCATGATCCTTTCATGCTGCTGGTAGAGCATGGAGCTGGCCTGATTGAGGGCTTTCACCATAGCAATCATGGTGGCGTCTCCTTCGACGGGCACAAGGATGAGCTGGAACGTAGTGACCGGTGGGTTTTGAGGCTGATGTTGGTTCCCATTGTTTTCGGGTTCAGGAGACATGGTGGAGGGATGCTCGTCTCGGGCGTCAGCTTCATGGTAGTTCAAATTATCCTCCATCGTGTAGTCGACGAGTGAACAGTTATGGTCGTTGGGTTGTTCTCCAGCCATACTGGAAGGATGTAGTAGTTTTGAGCTTTGATCTTCTGTTGTGGAAGAAGGGGGAAGCTAGATTCCCACAGACGGCGCCATTGATCTTACCTGATCAGGAAGGCCTTCCAGCAATTGGATTGTGAACAACAAAATGGATGGAATGGAGGGGGCGCACCTGCAAGGCGCTCCGATGCCAAAGTTAATAGAGGTACATAAAGTGGTAAGCTAGAAGAAGTTAAATTAGAATACCTGACCCTTTAGTGAAAAAGGGTATTTATAGTGAACCCTCAGCGATGAGCCAAGGTCATTCTTTGGGATGGATCAGCTAGGCCCAAGGAAGAACTGCCAAGATCCGCGTGAGAAGCGTGAAAACCTAGATAAGTGGTATGGTCCTTGTTCCAACTGTCCCTATCTTTCAGGAGATAATGGGGGACAGTTGGGTGATGTGGCAAGTGAACTGGCAGGCCTGTTCTTCGCCCGTTCCGAGTGTGTGCCCGACACGTGGAACGTATGCTCGACCTTTAAGCAACTCCGCCCGTCCAACAAATATACTTGCCCGAGCATAAGGGCATCTTCTCGACGTATTGGGTCGTAGCCCAATACAGTCTGGAGGCCCAGTCCGGAACAATTACACTTTTTAATTTTAAAATATCATGTTTATTAGAATTATTATTTATTTATTTAAAATACAAATTAAATAAAATTATCAAACATTATGATTATTCTTAAAAAAATCAATTATTTAATTTAATTATTGATTTTTATTGATATTGAAAAAATATGTATTTTTAAAAATATACAATTTAGGGTTAAATATGTATAACGTCCCTATAAATATCTCAACTTTCAAATTTGGTCTCTCGAAAATTTTCCTTCAAACATTGGTCCTCATAAAGTTTTTCGTCCCTAGATCTGCTAACTCTCGTTAGTTTACACTAATGTAGGCTTATGTGGCAATGTCAAGTGTGTATTATTCAATTGCCACGTCAGAAATATTGTAAAATAAATGGTAGATAATCTGTAGCTAATTCCTAACCAGTTCCTAGCTAATGTTCTATTCCCTTTTATTTTGAATCATTCCTAACATCATACCATGATTTCTCCATAATCACCACTCTCTTTATTCATGTTCTTCCATGATGCACATCATTACACAAACTCCATTAGCACGTATGGAAAAGAGTATTCTTAACATTTCTCTTACCTGCTACAAGAGAAATGATAAAAACTTACCAAATATGCATTGATGCTAAAGATACTATAATATCGGATATAAGGAAGCCAATAAACCATTTAAAAAAGATAGGCAAACAAAATTGTATCACAATGGAATATAGTTGATAATGTTTAACAATTGCTCAGTAATGAGTTCAAAGAAGCAAAACACAATTAACATGGGAAAAAACTAATAAAATGTGATTTACTATAATCACACAAAACTAAGATTCGTCCAAAAATGGATAAGGCAAATCAATTGGCATGTTATACCTTAAATAATGGAAAAAGTAATATAATCTGTTACTAAGTTTACTATTTCTTTCTTACAATCCAGTTTCTTTAAGTTTAGTTGTTGTTACGATGATGAGGGTGAGTTTTATTGGAAAAAGTATGTTGTTTTGTGTGATGAAGCTTGTTGTTGTGTTATGAAGAATAATGGATGTTGAGATGGATGAGTTGTTTGTTATGTTTACTATTTGTGTGATGTATGTGGAATATGGGAGTGCTAGATATTTGCTAATGAAGTTTGTTTAGTGATGTGCATCATGGAAGAACATGAATAAAGAGAGTGATGGTTATGGAGAAATCACGGTATGGTGTTAAGAATGGTTCAAAATAAAAGGGAATAGAACATTAGCTAGGAATTGGTTATGAATTAGCTACATATTAGCTATAATTTATTTTACAATATTTTTGACGTGGCAATTGAATAATACACACTTGGCATGCCACATAAGCATTCGTTAGTGTAAACTAACGGGAGGGGCCAGATCTAAAGATGAAAAACTTTATGAGGACCATTGTTTAAAGGAAAAATTTTTTAGGGAGAAAACTTAAAAGTTGTGATATATGTAGGGATGTTATACATATTTAACCCTACAATTTATGTTGGTGGGGGTGGGGAAGAACGGAAAAACTCGTTCCTCGTTGGGGCGGGGAACCAATTGTTGTTAGCCCAGACAGGGTTTGGGGCGGGGGCAGGGCTAATGGGGAACCAATTGATGTTCAGGTTATCTACTTTGAATTGGTTTTTGTAGAACTGTAGAATAATTTGATGTATATTTTCAACCTTATTAGTTCTACCCCATTAGATTTGTCCATAGTTCTTATTTTATTCCTATTCCTTCTTTGTGTTGCATTCTGATTAAAAAACTTTGTGTTCATGTCCCCTTTCTGCAACCAGTGGGTTTGGCTCTTTAAGCCCGCCAAATTTCCTCCTGATGGTGGAGAGAATCAATTTCCTCTTTAGTCTTAATCATCTCTTGATAATTGATATTTTGGCCATTTATATCTTGGAGAACTTTAAGTTTCTTGCTCAGGTTGTTTATCCTCTTGTGGGGTTTATCACAGTTGGTTTTCCCATAACCATAAGGTTTCAAGAGTATGTCTGGTCTTAGTTTTGGTATCAAGGTTGTTGGTCTCATTCCAGCTCTATAGTGGCCATGAATTTGTCGAGCCTAGCAGTGATATAGTTGTCTCCCTATTGATTATTACACCATATTTCCATCTTTCCTTTGTAACCTAGATCCATCAAACCACAATCATTAAAAGTATTGTTAAAAATGTGAGTAAGACTTAAGTCCAAGGGTTGACCATTTGTTTTCTCATTATCACAGGTAACAATATTCAAATCACCAAAAACAAGTCACGTAGGGTGGCTGTTTCTTTGAGCTAAGTTATTTATCAATTTACAAGTAAGAACTTTTTTATTATTTTTATGAAAACCGTATATAGAAGTCACTCTCCAAAAAATATGGAGTTATCATTGTTGGTATCAGATATGATATAAAAGTCAGTAAGATTTTTATTAGAATCAACTATAAGAAGGTTTACATCATTCGTCCAAAGTAACATAAGACCACCAATTTTACCATGGTCATTCCTATCACAGCTAATACAATGATAATTGGTTAAGTTTCCAATTTTTTCATAGAATTCAAGAACTTATCATCAGTGTTACATTTTTTAGTTTCAATTAAGAAGATAATGTGAAGTTTATGGAATATTATCATGTGCTCGAGGGCTCTATAGGTTCAGGGGTTTCCCAACCCCCTACAATTCCAAGATAACAACTTCAACCTTTTGTGGTAGACTTATCAATGAGGTTGTCCATTATTTCTTGTGTGATTGATGTTGTAGTTGTAGGTGTCTGTTTGATCCCTATGATTCTCCATTTTTTAATTGATTCATAGCCATATTCCTATGTTCTTCATTACTACTCAAATTTTCCTTCATGGTGTACTTCGCCATTTTCTCCACCATAGTACCTAAGGTAAATGGTTGTATTGGCTGATGTTAGGCTTGTTCATAGGATTACTGCTGAAAACTCGTTCAGCTTGAAAAACTTGTATTTTCCCTATTTGAGTAGCTTTTAGCAAAGGGCCTAAAGGATTAACGTATGATATTCCATGAGATAGGGCCACATATTTTATGTAATACTCCTCATTGTACCCCCATCATGCCACAGTAAAAATAGAAGAAAGGGAGTTTTCCATATCTGAAATAGATCCAAGTAATTATGTTGTTTTTACTTAGTATATACATTCCTGAGCTAATAGGACTTTTGATGCTTAGATTCACTCTAACCTTCATTATAGTGTTTCGGACATGCATGTCAAACATTATTGTTTCCATTACTTCACCTATATTTGCTCCATATTTCAGTCCCATTTGAGTGGTTTTGATATTGAGTGGAAGCCCCCAAATTTGAATCCAAATAGGTGATTTTGAGAATTCCAGGTTACTAGTGTTGGATAATCCATCCCATTCTTGCATAATCAGACATGATTTCTTAATAGCAACAAACTCCCTTTCAATATACATTTATGATCCCCCATTGTTTTCCATAGTAATTAAAATGTGGTTGGTTCCACTTCTTTTACCATCAAGTTCTTAGGGTTGCACCAAATATTTGAGTGAGTATTTTGTAAAGACCCTTTATGAATGGCTTTTTCAGTGACAATTTTTCTTAGGGCCAATTTGTTTTAGCTTTAAAAAATGGATTTTTTCTTTGTATTTTTTAAAATGGATTCTACAAGAACGTTTTTTAAAATATTACAATTCTTTCTAAAGTTGTTTATTTTGACATACTATAACATAAACATACATTATTGAAGATCAAAACATATTCAAAATCACAATTTTAAAAAAAAAATTGTATCTCAAAATTGATTTTTATGAAAAACTATTTGAAATAGCTTCAAATTAAATGATTTTTTTTTGAAAATTTGATATTCAAACAAATTTTCGATAAGATGATGAAATAACTAAAATAGAATTTTAAGAATAACTATTCAAACAAAATTTTCATTTGAAACTTGTATGAAGAATTTCTTTGTAATTTTTTTACACTAAAGTATGTTACACTATAAGAATCATTTAAAAAAACAAAACAAACGGGCCCCTAATATGCTGATAGTTGGTTGGTCTGAATTTTCTTGGATTTCCTTTTCTTCATAGAGGGAGAATTATGGATTGTTGTGGTTGATGGTTCTTTCAGGAATTTTAATTTGTGAGTTGCTAGTTTGATTGTAGTTCAGAGTGATCTGGTTTATCATTTCTTACTGCAGGTTTGCATTACTTTTATTTTTGACCTCCATAGTTGAGATATTTTCAGGAGCAAGGTTTTTGACAGGAACAAGGATCCTCACTGTATCAGAGCAAGTGCTTATGTGTTCCATCAATTCATTGTGAGGGTTTCCATTCTAATTGTGGTTATTTGTTTCCATTTTAATTGTGGTTATTTGTTTCCATGCTACCCAATAATGCAGAACACACAGAGATGAGGGAGGCAATGGAAAAAAAGGAACATTGTAGGAAAGAAGCTACCAGAGAAAAACGAGAAGGGGTCAAAACATACCAGCACACAAACAGTTGACACTGACACTCACACAAATATGGACGGTAGCATGAGAAACGACGCACGCATGCGGAAGAAATCACGTATAGGAGTTAAGACAACACAGGGAAGAAAATGACGATGAGAGGAAAGAAAGATATAATCTAGGGAAAAAAGCAAAGGAAGTAGGCGAGACAGAAACAACATGGAGTAAGGAGAAAGAAAGAAAAAAATCAAGACCGAAAGGAGTACAGGGAAGAAGAAGAAGATATAGGGAGAGTTGAAATAACTTGGCTAGGAGAGAAGCTATAGAATGATTGAAATGATAAATCAATTTCTTGGAGATTTTCTTGGATGTTTTTCTGGAGCAACGTTTCTGAGACCTAGGGAATAAAATTCTTATATTTATTATGTCATATTAATATTATAAAAATAAAATTGTGATTTAGCGGGATACACAGTCTCATCGATGCACATTTCATTTTCTCTAAAATAAATTTAAAACCATCTGCAACAAATCTCACTAACTATTGATTATCATTAATGATAGCAACAAATCTCACTCATAGAATTTAACACGGTTGTATTATTCCCTCCATCTCACAATAGGTGTTATTTTTTCTATTTTTATTTGTCTCATATTATTTATCTTTTATAATAACAATGTGATATTTATTTATTTTTATACTTATTTATTATATTTTAAATCATGTGACTATTCAACTACATATTAATAAGGTTATTTTAATAAATGACACTTATTTATCTTTGAAATCAACACAATTACTTATTATCTTAAAACATATATATTCCCTATGTCTCACAAGTCACAATAGGTGTCCTTTTTAAAATTTTCACATTTTTTAAGATAATGATTAATTGTGTTGATTTTAATAATAAAATAAATATCATTTTCTAAAATAATCATATTATTAATAGATAGTGGAATAATTATATGAATTAAAATACAATAATAAGGGTAAATTAGTGGAAAAAATAATAATAAATATCATATTGATAATCTAAATAAACAAATAATTTGAGACATATAATAATATGAAAAAAGACACATATGATGAGTATGTTTTTTATTTAATTCATGCCCTTGAGTAATTAAGAAGACAAAATTGAAATTAAGTTATTAATGTTCAAAAAATAATAATTATTTTAGAAAACATTTATTATTTGATTAAAACTGATGGAGTATGTTAAACGGCACCGTTTTGGAATGCCTAGAGGATGTTGTCGCTGTTCAACGGCTTCGGTTATTATTTTGTTGGTTGAAAATTTTCCTTGTCGATTATCTTATTCTCGTAAATGGTTAGAATACCAGTTCTATTTTCTAATGTTATCTTGCCTTTAGAAGAATTTTTTTTAATAAAATAAGGAAAGTTTCGAAGGAAAGGATTGCCCATAGTCTTGCAAGGCTTGAAAAAGGACTGGTACTGAAACTTGGTTGGGGTCCTACCCTTTGTTGTTTCCTGTTTCTGCTTCTTCTGTGCCTGTTGGCCATTAATGAAAGTTTTCTCTTATAAAAAAATGAAATTCCAATTGAAAATCTGGTAGGGACGCGGTTCCTCGTTAAGGTCTCGCTGCAATTACTATTTTATGTCTTCATTCTTCCGTGCTGGGTCATATGAAAAGGACAATATTTTATGTTATAAAATATCTGATACAAATTTTAGGATTAAATAGGTTTTTAGTCCCTATAAATATCTTTATTTTTATTTTTAGTTCCTATTAAAAAATAAAATATTTGAATCCTTACAAATTTATTATACATGTAGTTTTAGTCTCTTCTGTTAAATCAATATATTCTTTTAAATCCTTATTTTACAAACATCTTTAAAATATTATAAAAAAATTATCGAAAAAAAAACTTAAAATTTGATTTATAAGTCGAGAATTCTATTACTTTTATTATTATATTTTGAAATTTAAAAAGTTATATTTAATTCTTCTCATTTTAAAAAATTCATAAATATAGTAAAGAAATATGTTATAGTATTCTAAACATAGATAAAAGAATTATTCAAAAATTTAAAAATTTAAGAGTAATTAAACAGTTTTTAAAATTTTAAAAAATAACATAGACTAAAATTGCATGCATATAAAATTTATAGGGACTAAAATTTATTATTTTTTAATAGAGATTAAAAATGAAAATAAAAACATATTTAACCCAAAATTTTATTAATGTATTTGCAATAAAATAATTTGGCAATTGTTGGTAAAACAAAAAAATAAAGATTATTAAATTATATTCCTTCTAACAAAATATATAAACGCGTGCGTGATCTAGTGATAAAATGTTTGAATCTTGAGAAGTATCAAGGTCTCATGTTCGAATCATACCAAAAGATAATAAAAATTTAATCTATATTTGATTTGATATTTTTAAACCAAATATACTATTTGATATATAAAAAATTAGACATATGGATATTTAATGATTATATGTCTTAAGTATATTCATATTTTAAAATTATTGTATAACTTTTTCAATACCATCAAATATACATTGTTTTTGTGTAGATGACCAAATAATTATTTAAAATTTTATTTTTGAATCCATTGTGTATTTAATTATCTACAAATTAAATTGTTCAATATCTTAGTATAAAAATTGTTAAGTCTCTTAACAATTTTGGAGTCAAAATTTTAAAGGATTTTTTTACTTATACTTTACTTATTTATTTATTTATTTAATTTAATTATTTTATATATATATTTCAATTATTCATTAAAGAAAATTAACTTTCATTATCTCTATTATTTATAGTCTCCAATTTTATTATTAAAACTAATTTATTATATGTTCTTTATGGAGAAATGAAAAGGAAGATGAAATATACAAACTACCATCTAACTTCTATGACCAAAAGAAATTATAATACATGCATATGCATGGGAAGTCCTAAAACAAAACATGCACAATATTGCGAATATGATTTCTCAATACATTTCTTACATTATTTAGGTAACTTGCATGCTTACAAAAATACTTTTGATTTTTGGATGTGCAAATCCGAACGTATTTTTTTCCAGTTTTTTTAGGATATGCACATCCAGAAACAGTTCACATATGCAAACCAGAAAGAAAACCAGAAAACCAGAAAAACAGAATTTCAATATTTCTCACATTCATTCCATAAAATCGGATTACTACATTTTCTTTACAATTATTGCCTTTACTTTCCAACACTTTAACATTTTGCCTCACATTTACTTTCTCTTTACATTTTTTCAGCCATTTACGTTTCCAAGCCTTGCCCTTTCTTTTATTTACTTTTGAAAGTTCTTGATTTACTTTCTTTCTTTTATTTTTAAAACAACTTATGAATCTTGTTGAGAGATTCAATACCCTTTTTCCCAAAAACGTTATATAACAAATTAACCTTTTTAGCACATGTACTAGGATCAATCTGGTCGATTCTGCGAGTAACTAAGGGTATTTTGGTATCTTCAGATGACCAACGGTTGTTTACCAATTTTGGGGGTAAACAAATTGGCACGCCCAGTGGGACAGTGCTAAAAACGGTTTTCAGAAGTTTTCATAACTTCTTCCTTTTCGTAACTTCCTTTTTGTAACTTCCTTGTTTCGTAACTTCCTTTAAGTGGACAGTCTGGTCGAAAAAATGATTACTTTTGTTGTATGCATTTGAGAAGTGGGAACGGTTACTTTTCGTAACTTCATTAGAAGGCCAGTTAAATGTTTGGTTATTTTAGAGAAATCCTTGATAAAACACCGGTAGAAACCGGCATGTCCAAGAAAACTTCGAACTTCTCTAATGGTCTTAGGTCGTTTTAGGTTTTATATAACTTCTATTCTGGATCTATCGACTTCAATACCCCTTTTAGAGACTATGTGTCCTAAAATTATACCTTCGGTAACCATAAAGTGACATTTCTCCCAGTTCAGCACTAGGTTTACATTTTCTCAAGGTTAGCGAGACAATTTTTAAAATCAAATCTGCACACTGAGAAATCATCCATGAATACTTCCATAATTACATCAAGGTAATCAGTGAAGATTGACATCATGCAACGCTGGAAAGTGGCCGGAGCATTACAGAGTCCGAATGGCATCCGTCTGTAGGAAAAAGTTCTATAAGGGCACGTGAAAGTCGTTTTCTCTTGGTCTTCTGGGTGAATAGGAGTTTGGAAGAATCTCGAATATCCATCTAGATAACAAAAGTAGGAGTGTCTAGCTAGACGTTCCAACATTTGGTCTATAAATGGTAAAAGGAAATGATCCTTCCTAGTTGCTTTGTTTAATTTTCTATAATCTATGCACGTAAGCACCCTCCTTCTATCTGTTTTGCTACATGTTCACCCTTCTCGTTTTGCACGACTGTGATGCCTCCCTTTTTAGGTACTACATGCACAGAGCTCACCCACTTACTATCTGAGATTTGATAAATATACCTGCCTCCAGTAACTTAAGAACTTCCTTCTTAACAACATCACTAATTATAGGGTTTATCCTTCTCTGATGTTCTCTAGAGGGTTTTGAATCTTCCTCAAGTGAAATCTGTGCATACGCACAGATGATCATATACCTTTTAGATCAGAGATATTATATCCTAAGGATAAGGGATCTTTTTGCAAAACATTTAAGAGATGGTTTGTTTCTTGTTGGTTTAGGGCGGCACTTACTATAACTGGACGATTCATTCCCTCATCTAGAAACTCATATCTCAGATTCTTGGGTAATTCTTTAAGTTCTAAAGTTGGTTTCTCGGGGCATGGCATAGGATCTGGGGTAAGGGATAAACATACGTAAAGGTTATCATCAATGTAGGGTTCCTTAAATTCATTGTCTTCTATTGTGAGGGTTGAAGGTAGCTTGATTATTTCTATGTGTTCTTATTAGTCTAGTTCCATAATGCATTCATCAATGATGTCTATGGAATAACATGCATCTCCTATCACTGGTGCCATAAGAAACTTCAAAAGAATAAATTCTATCTTTTCATCACCTACTTTAAAAGTTAATTTTCCTCTCTTGACATCTATTATGGCTCATGCGGTTGATAAGAATGGCCTACCTAGGAGGATTGGGATGTTGTCCTCTCCTTTAATGTCCATGACAACAATATAAATAGGGATAAACAATTAACCGATCCTGACTGGGATGTCTTCTAATATGCCTACTGGATATTTGACAGATCTATCGGCTAATTGAAGAGACATCTTAGTAGATTGCAGTTCTCCTAGTTTTAACTTATCATGAACTACCAGAGGCATTAAGCTCACATTGGCTCCTAAGTCCAGAAAAGCTTTATCGATGACATGACTCCCAAAAATACAAGGTATGGAGAAATTTCTAGGATCTTTGTCCTTTGTGGCAAGTTTATTCTCGAAAATGAAATTGCATTCCAAGAGGTTTGGATCGTCAAGTCTACGTTTATTGGTAAGGGTGTATTTGAGGAATTTTGCATAAGATGGTATTTGGGTGATGGCTTCTGTGAAAGGAATCTCCACATGAAGTTTCTCTATGACTTTGATGAATTTCTGAATTTGGTCATTGATTTTGGTTTGTTTAAGTCTTTGCGGATATGGTATCAGTGGTTTATATGGAGGGGGTGGTACATAAGTTTTATCTACAACTTCTGCCTTATCTTGATCTTCCTGTTTTTCAGATTCCACTGGTCCCTCTACTTCGTCCGTAAGTACAATATATTTCTTAGAAGTTTTGGGTTCACACGATTCCAGTTTAGGTGGTGCATTGTAAGCGGTCCCATTTTGTAAGGTAATGACATTGACTCGTCCTCGAGGGTTTTGTTGAAGTTGTCCAAGAAATTTTCCTCCAGGTGTGGTCTGAGAGGGCTTGTTTTAGAGCTACCTGAGAGATCTGGGTTTCAAGCATCTTATTGTGGGTAACTATTTGGTCAACCTTGGTTCCTAATTGGGTGATCATTTTGTTTACATGAATGTTCTAGTTTAGGAATTCCTTATTTTGTTGAGTTCGAGCCGAAATAAATTTTTCCATAATTTTCTCAAGGTTCAGTTTTGGTGGCACACCTTGTATAGGCTGGTTTTCTCTCGCGGCTTAAAAACTTGGTGGTCTTGGAGGTACAGGGTTTTGGATAAGGTTATTGTTTTTGTAAGAGAGGTTTGGGTGATTCCTCCATCCAGGGTTATAGGTATTTGAAAATGGGTTTCCTTGGGCATAATTGACTTGGTCTGAGTTAGTTTTGTTTAACATATTGCATTCTGCTTATTGGTGTCCTTTGGTTCAACATAGTTCAGATTCTGATGAGTCTGCTGGTGCAGTAGTTGGGTTTGCATACATATGTTCAACCTTAAGGGCCAAAGCGTCCATTTTGGATTGCATCACGTCTATAGAACTTATCTCATGTATTCCTCCTTGGGCCTCTTTCTACTCCACTATTGCTCGTTCTGTTCCCCATTGATAATGGTTTTGGGCCATATCTTCGATGAGAACGCAAGCTTCAGGGTAAGGTTTATTCATCAGAGCACCACCAACATCGATGGTCATCTTAGTGTTATAATGAATTCCATTATAGAAGGTATGAATAATCAGCCATTGTTCCATGCCATGGCGTGAACATATTCTTAATAGGTCTTTATATCTCTCTTAAGCTTCAAAGAGTAATTCACCTTAGTTTTGGGTAAATCTAGTTATTTGGTTCTGAAGAACAACAGTCTTACTTGGGGGAAAATATCTAGCAAGGTACATTCTCCTAAGGTCTTCCCAGGTTGTTATAGAATTTCCTGGAAGGGAATCTAACCATGTACGGGCTTTATCTCTGAGGGAGAAAGGAAATAGTCTTAGACGAATCGCCTCAGGAGTAACATCGTTGGTTTTAAAAGTATCAGCAAATTGGATAAAGACTTTTAAGTTTTGATTCAGGTTCTCAGTAGGGAGACCCGTGAATTGGTTTTGTTGCACTAATTGTAATAGAGAGGGTTTCATTTCAAAGTTGTTAGCAGGAATAGTAGGGTTCACTATACTAGAACTTGGTTCCTCATCTGATGGTTGGGTGAAATCCTTAAGGGGTCTTTGGTTACAATCTTCGGCCATAGCTTTTTTAATTCTAAGAAGTAAGAGATGTGCATGTAACACCCTTCTAAACCCCGCGGAAAATATATAAATAATCAGAGTAATTATCATGCATATCAAACAAGGATGTCACACATAATTCAAAACATCACACATACACCTGTCATGCTCAATAACACTTGAAATAAATTCATGCTTTCATATACTTTCACATTAGCATGTAGCAGCGGATTACTTTCATTAAGAATCTCATGACATTTCAGTCTCAATTAAACTTCATTCATTAAATCAACTTAGGCATAAAAGCCACTTCACCATAAAATTCAAGTTCAATTAACAAAATAGATAGAGTATACAATTGTATCTCTTAAGACATTAATCAAACATTCCCAGTGTTACATGATCAGAGCACGACTCGACCCAAAATAAATATGAAACTAAAATAGGTTACTCCATCAGCTACTCTCTTGCTAGAAGCAACTCTAATCTTCAGTACCTGAGCGATGTCGTATAAAACATCATTCCAACAGAAGGGTGAGAATTCACATAATTACTGAAATCATAAGATAATATATAATTTAAGATGTACAAGCATAATCACAATTATTCTCACACTTCGAAAGTTTCATCAACATAATATCACTCCAGTAGTCATACTATTAACAAGTACATACTCACATATCCATAATTCACCAATTCAACAATTCACATAACACATATAATCTCACATTGTAACCATAGACACAATGAACTCAATGCAAGACTCAAATACAACTCATGCATGTGGTACCAATCTCTTATTATCATTTTTCGGTTTTTACATTTAAACCGGGTCCGTCCTCTAGACCGATAACAAACCAAAAGCCCGTCCTCTAAGCTTTCAAACCTGTCCTCTAGGTTTGGGACAAGTCACTAGCTCCCATGGAACTAACAAACATTGCCTCTTGACAAAATGATGCATGTGCAATTACAACAACCATATGAAATTAAGATCGTCCTCTAATCTTAATATTCATGCATATCTCAATAATTCATCACCTTCGAATTATCACACAATTGCACACACAACAACACATTTAAAATCAATGTATTCTTACTTCAAACAATATCAACACATTTAGTAAGTAATACACAATTATCAACACGATTCAATCTCAAATCACAAAACACACAATACCGATTAATATAGAACAATCGATCCATCAAAATAATCACCAAATTAATTACCAAATTAATCTCTAAATTAATCATCAAAATAATCACAAATTTAATCACTAATTAATCTCTTAGTTAATCACCAAAATAATCACAAATTTAATCACTAATTAATCTCTTAGTTAATCACCAAAATAATCACAAATTTAATCACTAATTAATCTCTTAGTTAATCACCAAAATAATCACAAATTTAATCACTAATTAATCTCTTAGTTAATCACCAAAATAATCCATAATTTAATTAAGATTAGTGACTTACCCTTATTTAATTAGAGGTTGTACTATTATCATTAATAGCAGTGTTTCTACATGGCTAGATAAATACCTTTTAATATAATACCATATTTCATAATTCCAATACATGCATTAGCATCTTCACAGAGTATATACATTACTACTACCATATTTTATAATCCCAATACACTAAATATCATAAGGCATAAATACATGGCATTAACTATATATACACCACCTTATCTTTTATTATTTTCTGTGGTTCAAATGGGAAAGGGAGAAAAGTGTCTCTGCTACTTTTTGTTTTCATTAAAAGTGTATTTCATTAGTAGTACACACAACATGTCATTAGTATTATATCAATACTTCACTACATGGCTCATAGATAAGGCATTATCATGTGTTTCTCTAAAGTGACAATACAGTGTGTGTATATATACACACAAATATACATTTCCATTTTGAAATATGAAAGCCACTATTTTCTTTTTATTCATTAAGACTCACACTTTCTACAGGGATTAACAATTATATCACTCTGTTTCATATCAATTTTTACTACAAGCATTGCTATAGTACCGCAACAACATTGGTATCACATGTTCATAGATTTTACTACTCAGCTACAATAATGGTGATTTCTTTATTCATTTTAGCTACTGTGTTACGGAAATGAATAATATCACTTTCAATTGGTATATTTCAATAATGAATGAGTCTCTATAGTATACAAAATACTAATTCCAAATACGATTAATTATCACAAATCAAATATTATTATCAAAACCTAATAATTATAAAATTATGGAAAATTTAGGGATTTGTTTTTAAGAATGTTTCTACCCATTATACACTATCACATAATCCCAATAATGATATAAAAACTCACCCTTACCTTGATTTTCTTGAGTTTTCTAGGTCTTGTTATTGGTTCCTCTTCTTCTCCAATCCTCTCTACTAGCCACTTTTCTCTTTTCTATTCTATCTCTTTTAACCCTAACAAGACATAACCTTTACAATTTCTATTGGGCTTTTTAACTCACTCACTTACTTTCTAATCACACACTCATTTAGGCCCAATCAATTATTCTTACTAAGATCTATTTCATTACACTAAATAAAATAAATCTAATAAATTAAATTATTTAATTTAATCAAATAATTAAATTATTTCCAATAAATCAAATAAATCACATAATTCAATTATTTCAAATAAATTAATTAAATCATTTATTCACAAAATCACTCAATTGATCAATTAATATAAATAAATAAATAATTGTAAAAATTAGGATGTTACACGTGAGCGTAACATTCGGGTTCCCCTAAAGGATCTAGTAAACTACTGTTGTACGAGCTCTTCTCATTGACCAGCTAGTAAAGCGTTAATCTATACGGACGGGGTAACAACAAGGTACGAAATTTGACATAATTGGTCCCCGACAACGGCGGCAAAAACTTGATACGGTATTTTCGCAAGTATACAAATCGCTTCAGAGTAATATAAGAGATTATCGATCCCACAGAGACCAAACGTCAATCTATCGATATCTATTGTTACAATGTTTATCTAAGGTAAACCAAAACGGGATTAAAAAGTGCACAATGAAAGTAAAGTACGAAGATGTAAATTCAAATTAAAACAACATGCTTGAATGTAATTCACACAGTCTGATAATATTTCAAATGCTCGTAAATATAACTACTTATGGGGCAATATTTCCTACTTATGAAAAGAACTTATTTAACGGGAATTGTCGCTTTCACATATTCATAACCGAGTTTATCCTTTAATCAAACCCTCTTATTTTCACTTATAAAAAGGCGTGCAAGTAATAAACCTATTTTTAAGAAATATAGTTTCTTGACTCAATTGAAAAGTATTTTGACTTGGAACTTTCAATCAATAGAGGATCATGTGAACTAGACTCTAAACCCATAAACGCGTCCGAAAATAGTTTTAAAATAGTTTTTCTACAATATTAAAAACTCCTACTTAAATGGACAAAACACATTCACTTCCTTTGAACAATTAAGACTAACCAAGTTTAACCAAAGGTTGGACGACTTTCGATCTTACCCAACATAAATAAAGTACAGAAAACTTGTGTTAAAAACCAAAATAGCCCATAAGCATTTCTATAAACACATTATGTGAAATATTACCTTACCATGATCCTTACATTCTAACCTTTAATATATATCCAGACATGGAAATGTAAATGAACATATTAAAATGGATCATGTTAAAAGTAAATTAAAAGGGTTTGCGAGAAAAGTAAAGCGAGTGTGAGAAAATAAAGTAAAGTAAAAACGAGTGCGAGAAAATAAAGTAAAGTAAAAGACAAGTACGATAAAATATAAACCTGTTCCAAATCGGAGGCTTTAAATCAGGTACAATTGGAAATAAACGCGACTGGAAATGAAAGTGGCGGCAGAATTAACTTCTACTAGAGTGCTCCAAACTCGATTATAGACTCTATCAATGGTGTGATAACTCTTTGATATGAAGGGATTATCACTTACAAGACTGAACAATATATGGCTTAAGTCGTAACTAATCTTGGATGAGGAAAACAAACTATGAACTACTCTATTTATAGCCAAAGAAAACAAAATGGAAAGACAAGGTTGCCCTCCAACTCCTTTTGGGCGGGATGATGAAGAACAAAGGTGGAACCTGCCACCCTCCTATGGCGCCCGCCATGTGAACTAAGGGAGGAAGTTGTGGAGAAAGTGGCAGTTGACATCAGTTTGAATCCATCCATGTCATGGCCTACCCAGTGGCGGCCACCATGGTAGATGCCATGTGAACAATTGGCTCAAAAACTGGTTTTCTGGCTCGTTTTTCTTCATTTATGCACGAGGAGCTCTGGATAGAATAGAAACCTGAAAACAAAACAAAAAGGAAGTATAACAAAAGAAAATAGCAATAAAGTCCTAATAAATGTGTGCAATCCGAGTCAAATACACAGTGCAATTCAGTGTTATCAACCGATGTTATGTTTTCCATTTCAGGCGTGAATATTACAACACTTTCCCAAGATTACTGGTTGGGGGAGTGTCTTGGTGTACACTGAGGATATGTCGCGTGTTGCTGCCTTTATTCTGCTTAGAGGGAACCAGGCACCCGAGCCCTACAAAGTTTATCTTGATCGGATGGATGTTGAGGACATATTTTATGATGCCTATGCCAATCACCGTATGATGCACCCGTTTGATGAGGCATCGCTGTTCTCAGGAGGGTTGGCATGCAATTCAACCATCATTGCTCGATACCTGTCGGAGCGCGTCTTATGTCAGTTCGGTTACACGCAGACTATTCCCAGGATGCCTCATGATTCTACTTCTCTGGGCTTGACCCGCACGCAGATATGTGAGAGATATGTTGACTTCCAGAACTATTTGGTATTGGAAGAGGCTCGGGCGACCAGAGCCCCGAGAGACTAGAGTGTTACTGTCGGGTACTTCATGTGGTTTTATACCATCTCACACCCATGTATGGTGCTCACTGCTGAAGGATCGCCCCCCCAAATCTGCTCATCAGGAGATATTAGAGGAACGACAGTCTCAGCTGGACCATATGCACCTCTGGAACAAATCAACGTTTTAAAAAAAACGGTGCGTCCAGATGTGCATATCCGGAAACTGGGGACAAAAACAGATATATTCGCAGTGCCTAAGAAACATTTTAGGTGTAATAAGAAATTCTCACAAAATAACGAATCCAACTAATGCTACCTCTTCGTCTCAGATATGGTAGTACGGAAAGAAGAAGAAGATGAAGTGACTTGAGGAGAAGTACGGGCCATAGAAGTAAATAGTTATGCTTGGCCAAAGAGATCAGGAGCCTCCGAAACCTACCAACTCTTCTTCCACCGCATGGATTTGTGTTGAACAACCCTCATGTGCCTCAATCTATCCTATCTATCGGCCATTATGTCTGTAGTTAAAAAAAAAAAGAACAAATATATGTATTTTAGTCTCAAAAGAACAAATATATGTATTTTAATCTCAAATGACATAAACACTTCTAATTCTAAATATTAAAAAGTACACGTTAAAATTTAGCACTTGACACTAAAATACACAAATCAATTGTTGTTGTTGTTTTTTTTCTTCATGTTTTTAAGCAGCTCTCTTAAACCTTGAAAATCAAAGAAAAAAATCAGTCTCTGAATCATTAAGCACATAGAGCTTGACTGTCAAACTTTAGAGAAAACTTCAACAACAATCATTTTATCTTCAAATGCTTTTGGTAGCATTGTCTCAATTATTACACTTGATAAGTTGGGTAGAGGAGCCCTTTTGCCAAATAACATTCCCACAAACATTCATATAACAAATGCTTTATCAATTTAACCAAAGCATACAAAATTCTTTAACAAGAACAACAAAAACTAGGAGTAAATACAGTTTTATCAATTCCTCCTTCCAATCTCAATTCCATCCCTTTTCTCATCATTCTCCACAAACCTAGACCAATACGGGTGCGATTTCCAGACCCTGCTAATCTCTTCAATCGGAATCCCCTTAGTTTCAGGCAGCATGAAATACACAAAAAACGTCATCACCACCACAAAGAACGCAAAGAAGATGAACAATCCAAACTTCATGTGACATAACATTGTCAAGAAAACCTGCGCAATCAAGAATGTGAAGAGCATGTTAACTGCTACATTAACACTCTGAGCCGCCGAACGAATCTCGAGCGGAAAAATCTCACTAGTCACCAACCAAGCCAGAGGACCCCAAGACCAAGAAAACGCCGCTACATAAGAACAAATGAACATCACCACTACTATTGCATACCACTGCGGCAATTCACCCGGGTTTCCGTCGATTCCAAACTTAGCTCCAATGGCTATCGCTACTCCGATCTGACATATCAGCATTTGAAAACCACCTTGAAGAAAAAGAGCTCGCCTACCCAGCTTATCGACCGCGATAATCGAGACAATGGTGCCGAAAACATTGACAATGCCAGTGATCACAGCTGACATAAGGGAAGCATCGTCTTTAAACCCGACAGAACTAAATAGCACCGGCGCGTAAAACATGATAACGTTGATTCCGGTGAATTGTTGGAAAGTAGGAATGAATATAGCCATGGAAAGTTGAGGTCTATATTTCTTTCTCAACAAGTTTCTCCAAGGGTTCTTCACTTGCTTGGATGCTTCACAAGCTGCTACGAGGTCGTTGAACTCTTCGTCAACATCTTCAACTCCACGGATTCTTTTGAGATGAATCTTGGCTGATTCGCGAGCGCTGCGTTCGATCATCGAGTTAGGTGTGTCTGGAAGGACTAATGAGCCAATGGTTATTATAAGAGCTGGGACCATAGCACCACCGAGACTCAATCTCCATCCTAATCCACCAAGCTTGGCGAAGAAATAGTTGAGGATATTGGCGATGAGGATACCAATTGTGATTGATAATTGGAAGCCGACGCTTAGAGCTCCTCTGTATTTGTAGGGAGCCATCTCAGAGAGGTAAATTGGCACAGACTGGTAATCACAAAAGGATTAGATTAAATCATGGTAAAATGGATAATTCAATTAACACAGTTTCAACTTTCATTATAACGTTCAATCTAATTTTATGGATTTTTCTCAGTTGAATTCAATCAATATTTGCAGAATTCATTATTTTATAATTATAAGTTTATGTTATAAAACAAAATTCATTATTATTTTCATTATAAAAGAGGAGTTTTTTCTATATGATTATTATATGTATAATAATAAAAGACTATTTTGTAATAAACATATTATAATATTTTAACACTCTCTTTCAAAAAATATGTATAATAATTGACAAAATGTTGACTATTATTATAATGATAATATTAATAATAATATGTTTAAAAACTATTTTTGAAATTTTAAAAGAGAGTAGTAGAATATTATCATTCGTTTAAGAAAAAATATATTTTTTATTATTATACATATCATAACAACCTTATAACTATAAAATTAGTAAAAATAAAATATAAATTAAAGATATTCATATCAAAATAAAATAAAATAAATTAAGGAGAGGCAGAGATATAGAGAGAAATTTTGAAAGAAAAATTATTTAATATTCCAAAAAAGAAAAATAATAATTAAGTAGAACAAATTCAAAATTAAATTAATAAATATGAACCTTTCCATTTAATAAAATGAAAAAATATTGATTTTGTTGTTATTTTACGTTACTTGACAAAAAAAAATTGGTAGCATAACGTTGAATCACTTATAAACAAACCAAGTGTAATAAATTAAGATAAAATACATCAACTTTTACTATGTATTAATTTCTTTGTCTATTAATATTTCTTTATATATTTCATTTACTTTATTATTTTATTTTTTTGAAAATATTAATTTATGGTAATTAATATATTATAAAATAATTTTAAAGTGTCATCCAATAAAACATCAACTATCTATCATGTCATAAATATTTAAGTTATTAAAATGATTTGATTATAATTTTATCTTATTTAAAATTAATACTTAATATAATATATGATGATCTTTCTTACAACCACTAAAAATTCACACAAGATCATATCTATTTATTTATTTTTACAAAAACAAGATCATATCTATTAAAATTTGAGTTTTGGTAATGACGTCCTATTTAACAATGTTGATTTTTTTTTTATGGTTGAGTTAAAATTTGTAAAATAATTTTATATACTTTGAAAATGATACAGACGATAATTTGTGATATATTAAAAATATGAAAAAGTTTACATCAAAATTAGTACTTTTTTTAAAAGCAAATTAAAACATGACAGATTTGGTTCTCTAAACCGTACACAACACATTGAAAACAAATCATAGACATATTCATATGTTTTGTGCCAATAAAAAGAAGCTAAAAAACTGAAAAGGAATAGATCCACATAATATACCATATACCATACCTGATTGGCAAATCCAATACCAAATCCTAGTAATATCCGACCAATGATCAACATCAATAC
This sequence comes from Lathyrus aphaca, assembly GCA_963966055.1. Classification (NCBI taxonomy): domain Eukaryota; kingdom Viridiplantae; phylum Streptophyta; class Magnoliopsida; order Fabales; family Fabaceae; genus Lathyrus; species Lathyrus aphaca. Next base: position 113,367,707 of record OZ014521.1, on the reverse strand, counting down.
ATTTTGCGCAAACCCATTAACAAGAGCACCGATCAGAAACAACGAACCTCCAAAAAACATAGAAAGTTTCCGACCAAACTTACGGGTAACACTGGACGCCGCCAGTGAAGACAGCAACGCAGCCAGATACAATGACGATGTAAACATCGTCAGTACCTGACTGTCGTACTGACAATACTTGCTCGTCGACACCTCAATGTTTTTCTTGTGATAAACAGACGGAAAAAATTTCAACAGAAATGGATCCATCGACGTTACTCCACCTTATAAAAATCCATGCATTCAAAATATTACACCAGAGTTTTAAAACTGTAGCTGCATTAACACTTTATTATAATATCAAAGTTTATGTTGTACCTGAAATTCCAATATCGTAGCCAAAGATTAAACCACCCATTGCGGCGACGATACATGTTACTGTAACAAAAGGAGTGAGTTTTCCGGGATACTCCTTGTTGCTACCGCCGGTCGGTATTCCTACTGCGGGCATTTTTGGTTTCTCAGTTTTTTCTGATAGCAATAAAGAGCGAAGAGAAATAGAGATGTTTGATTTGGTGGTGGTGTCAAGTGTTTATATATAATATGGTGGGAAAATATTAAACTTCACAAATATTTTACATGAATATATTCTGTATGCATTATTAGCAGCGGTGTAATCGGTTTGGTTTGGACCGTTTTGAGTAAAAAAATTATCCAAACTATATATATATATTTTTTTGGTTCGGTTCAATTTCTAGTATTTTTTAAAAATGGAAACCAATATTTGATTCAAAGAAAGAAAATATAAACAAATATTTGGTTCATGGTTTCTATTTTTTATATTTAGAGTGTGGTTTTGACTAATATTTGGTTCAAAGAAAGAAAATATAAACAAATATGAAAAAATGTTAGATAGGTACAAAATTTTAGCTTATTAATTGACTAAACAAAAGATTAAATATATATTTAAAGGTATGAGTTCGATTTATCGGTTTGGCGGTTTTTAAAAACTAAAATAAAAAACCAAATAAAAAACAATCAATTTTTTTCGATTCAATTTTTGATTAAATTTTTGAGTCAAACTAAAAACAATCAATTTTTTTCGATTTAATTTGATTTAGATTATCAATTTTATTAGTTTTTTCTTATCCGCTTGGATCTTAGTCTTAGTTAGCTCAATAAACAATGTATGTTAGTCAAATTCAAATGTGGTAATAAACTAATTAATGCAGATATGTTTTTGTATGAACCCCTTAGTTGGTATTTCATGCACTCTTTCTATAAATATCTTTTTTTTCTATGCATGTATTAAAAAGTGACTAATAATTATGTATTAATTTTGTAAATATTCTGGACTGGGCCATGACGACATGGACGACACGGCCCAATACTTGTCGGGCATGGGCCCAAACGTCCGGGCTGATGAACGCGTCGGGCAAAGGCCCCAGACATCCGAGTTGATGACACTCCACCCCGACACCCTACTACGTGTCGGGCAGAGACACGCGCACCCCTCCAGCTGACCTTCCCTCATATGTCACCTACCTATACCACGGACACATGAGCTGTGTCGGGCAGAACTATGTCTGCCACCTCATCTGTCACATCACCCAACTGCCCTGCATTATCTCCTGAGGGATAGGGGCAGTTGGACCAGGGAGCAGACCTTTGGACTAGGTCTTCACGCTTCTTACGCGTCCCCTGGCAGCTCCTCTTTGGGCCTAGCTATACCAAGCCCATTAGGAGCCTTGACCCAGCGCTGGGGGCTCAATATAAATACCCTTGCATAACAAAGGGTCAGGTATTCTAACTCACTCTGAAATAACCTTAACTTTCTGTAACTCTTCTGACTTAAGCATTGGAGCACCTTGCAGGTACACCCCCTCACTCATCTCATTCTCTGGCCCAGTCTTCAAATCCTTGGAAGGCCCTCCTGATCAGGTAAGATCAGTGGCGTCGTCTGTGGGAACTAGTTATCCCCATCTTCATCAACAGAGGATTAAAGCTCATTCATTCATGTCCTTCCAACATGGCCGGAGAACAACCTAGCGAGCGCAGCCGTCCCCTCGTCGACTACACTATGGATGATGACCCGCAACCCCATGAAGCAGACGCTCGAGACGGTCGTCCATCCACCCCGTCTCCAGAGCCTCAAAACAACGGGGATGTCCCCCACGCCCAAAACCAAGGGGCCGAGGCATTTCATCCCATCCCCGTCCCCATCGAAGGAGACGCCACCATGATTGCCATGGTGAATGCCCTCAACCAGGTCGGCTCTATGCTCTACCAGCAGCACGAGAGAATCATGGCCCTCGAAGCTGAACGGCAGGAGGTCCGACCCCAACAGGAGAGGAGGACGCAACAACGTCCAGAAGCGACAAAGAAGCGAGGACGTCGTTCTCCAGAACCTCACGTCAGTAGGGCACGCGCCCGCCGCGACAACGATCGATCGGGAACATCACCAAGGCGCGGGCGCAGCCCCGACAACAACAAACTGTCTCCACTGAGGAGCGACGAGGAAGACCTGCACTGTCCCCTATCATGGGCAATAATGGAAGCCCCGCTCCCCAAAGGCATGGAAAAACCGCCCAATCTAGCTGTGTACGATGGGACCACCGATCCCGACGATCATGTCGACAACGTCAACGCGATGCTCGACTACCGCAATGATATCACCGGTCACCTCAAATGCCGGCTGTTTTCAACAACCCTCAGGAAAGGGGTTATGACTTGGTACAAAAGCTTGGCCCCCGAATCCATCACATCTTGGAGAGTCATGAGGTCCATGTTCACCAGGCACTTCACGGCTTCCCGTCGTCACCCCAAGACAGAGGCAACCCTTGAAGCCATAGTACAAAAGAAAAATGAAACACTGCGCTCGTACATCGAGCGATTCAACCAGGAAGCTGTCGAGGTGGATATCCCCGAACACATGAAGAAGTACCTCCTCGAAAGGGGACTCTTTCCCGGCAGTGAACTCAGCAGAGCCGTCGGGATCGAGCCTCCCCGCACCTTGAACGAACTCCTGCACAAGGCCCAGGCCTATATCAGATATGAGGAAAAACAGGTAGCCCACAACGCCCGCAGCGGCCGTAGTGCTGGGGATACCGATCATACCAAGCGCGAGGATCCAAACATCCCCCGTCGCAACGGGGACAAGCGAAGGGAAGACAGACCCCGCGAGCTTCGAGAGGGAAGAGGCCCCGCAGGCCGATACAGCGAGTACACCTTACTGACAGCTCCTCGAGAGCGCATCCTCGCGGAATGCATCAACTCTGAATTTAAACAGGGCAGAGTAAAGTTCCCAAAACCATCTGCGCCAAAGCCTCACACCGACAAATCCAAGTACTGCCGGTTCCACAGGAGCCACGGGCACGTGACCGAAGACTGCGTCCACCTGAAGGATGCAATAGAGATTTTAATCCAAGAAGGGCACCTAAAACAGTATACGAGGAGGAACGAAACCCCCAAACATGACGAGGCAGAGAAGAAGAGACCCCGGGAAGACACCCCCCCGACAACTCTCCTTATCAAGTGGCCCTCTGCGTGTCACGCCCGGAAGATTTCATCCTCCCCGAGCCATTGCCCGAAGGTAGAATCACTGCACTCAGCCCCTGGGAAGATTTCCCGACCGCACTGGTTATATCAGGTGGAGGAATTAACGGTGAAGCCGCTGCCCTCTCGGTCAAACGCAAGTTCGACGAGCTCCTACTGACTGCACCCGAGCAAAAGGCGACGCTGACAAAATATCGGGGTAAATCCAACCCAATATCCTTCTTTTTGGAGGAACTTCTGGGCGGATCCCCGAATTCGGGCATCCCACTATTGATCAGGGCAAAGATGGCCCAATTCGACGTCAGGCGCATCCTGGTTGATCAGGGCAGCTCGGTGGATATCATGTACGCCCACCTCTTCAAGACTCTGAAATTAGACAAGACCAACCTGGCCCCCTACGTCGGATCCGACCTCCAGGGATTCAACGGAGCAACAACAAGGCCATGGGGATATGTCGAACTCCTCGTCACCTTCGGGGAGCAGGAAACGGCCAGGGAAATCAAAATCCAATTCCTGGTCGTGGATTGTCCATCCCTTTACAATTGCATCTTCGGACGCCCGACATTGGCCGAACTCACAGCGGTCCCATCCACCGTCCACCTGAAGATGAAATACTACACCAAATTGGGCCGCGTAGTCACCATCCACGGTGACATCGAAGCTTCCCGACGGTGCTACGACGCCGCGGTAAAAGGACATGCCATGGTCAACACAAAAAGTAGCAACAACAACAAAAAACTCAGGACCGAGGATCCTCCCCGGGGAGTTAACGCCATCGACCTCGACTGCCGCATTGGGCTAGACGAAACTGAAGAAGGGAAGCCCACCGAGGAACGATCTCTCGAACACCCGTTCCGACCAATCCCCAACGGAGAGTTCGAACTCATTCCTCTTGGGGACGATCCAGAAAGGACAGTGAAGATAGGCAAGGGACTGCCCGAGGGAACAAGGGAGAAGCTCGTGGCATGCCTCAAAGAGAACTCTGACCTCTTCGCCTGGAATGCCGCAGAAATGCCCGGGCTGGATCCTGAGATCGTGTGTCACCAGCTAGCTTTAGATCGGGAAGTCAAGCCCATAGCACAGCGTAGGCGCAAACAGTCCCCTGAGAAGGCGGAGGCTGCCGAGCGAGCTGTAAAAGACCTTTTAGAGGCAAATTTTATTTCTGAAGCTCAGTACACAACCTGGCTCTCTAATGTAGTCCTCGTTAAGAAAAATAATGGAAAATGGCGCATGTGTGTTGATTATACTGATCTTAATAGGGTTTGCCCGAAAGATGCTTTCCCCCTCCCTAATATAGATATGCTCGTAGACAATTCTGCAGGTTTTAAACTCTTGTCCTTCATGGACGCATATAGTGGATACAACAAAATCCCTATGTCGCCCACAGACAAGCGACACACGGCATTCATGACCCCAACGGGCAATTACTATTACAACGTAATGCCGTTCGGGCTCAAGAACGCTGGTGCCACGTACCAACGCATGATGAACAAAGTCTTCAAGGAAGAAATAGGGGACATGCTCGAAGTATACATGGACGACATGATCGTCAAGTCACACGAGGAGGTTACCCATACTCGGCACCTGACCAAAGTTTTCGAGCAGGCGAGGCAGTGCAAAATGAGGTTCAACCCTGAAAAATGCACGTTCGGGGTACGGGCAGGAAAATTCCTAGGTTTCTACCTCACCGAAAGGGGGATCGAAGCCAACCCGACAAATGCCGGGCATTCTCAGAATTTCCGACCCCGAGGACCAAGAAATCAATTCAATCCCTCAACGGAGTGCTCGCCTCACTCTCCCGTTTCATCGCCAAGTCCGCCCAGCATGCGCTGCCATTCTTCAGACTCCTTCGCAAAGAGGCCAGCTTCGACTGGACCGACGAGTGCGAGCAGGCATTACTCCATTTAAAAAAGGTTCTCTCCGAACCCCCGGTCTTATCACGACCATTGGAAAAGGAAACCCTATACCTATATCTGTCCGTGGCAACCGAGGTCGTCAGCGCCGTCCTAATAAGGGAGACCGACGAAGGACAAAAACCCATCTATTTTACGAGCAAAGCGCTCCAAGGCCCTGAGCTCCGATATCAGCAAATCGAAAAGGTCTCCCTGGACCTCATAAATGCGGCGAGGAGGCTACGTTATTACTTCCTCGCACATACGATAAAAGTAAGGACCGACCAGCCGATCAAACAGTTGCTTGGGCGACCAGATATGGCCGGCAGAATGCTCAAGTGGTCACTGGAACTCTCCGAATTCGACATACAATACGAAAATAGAAAGGCCTTGAAAGACCAAGCACTGTCCGACTTCGTCGCGGAAATGACACACTGCTCAACACCGGCGGACGGCGCCCATAAGTGGACGATCTTCGTCGACGGCGCCTCCAGCACATCAGGCACCGGAGCCGGGATCATCCTCGAGAATGAGGATGGGATCTTGATCGAGGTCTCATTAGCACTAGCTTTCCCGACGTCGAACAACCAGGCCGAATACGAGGCTTTTATCGCCGGTCTGAGATTAGCCGAGGACCTAGGAGCAAAAGAAGTAAAAATATCCACAGACTCCCAGCTCGTGGCATCACAAGTACGAGGAGAGTACCAAACCAAGAACGACAACCTTGTCGAATACCTGTCCCTTGTCAAAGAAAAACTCAAAAAATTCGAGAAGTGGAAAGTACAACACGTACCTCGCGAGCACAACACACGGGCCGATATCCTCTCAAAGCTAGCCAGCACGAGGAAAAAGGGCGGAAACAAATCTGTAATTCAAGAAATCCTTCCTCGACCTAGCATCGAAAAACTACCTCCTCCATTCGAGGTCAAGATGATCGGGGATGCTCACTGTTGGATGACACCCATCTACAATTACCTAACAAAAGACGAACTCCCCGTCGATCCAAAGGAGGCAGCTGCCACCAAACGACGGGCATGCTCGTACGTACTCCTCGAAGGGAAACTCTACCGTAGGGGGTTCTCCATCCCGTTACTTAAGTGTGTCGAGGAAGAGAAAGTTCCCGACATACTTGGTGAAATACACCGGGGGATTAACGCTCAGCACCTCGGCGGGCGATCACTCGCGCGAAAAGCCCTTCGAGCAGGCTACTACTGGCCGACCATGCAACACGACTCAAAGGAGCACGTAAAAAAATGCGATAAATGCCAGCGACACGCTGACATGCACCTCGCACCCCCGAATGACCTAAAATCACTATCTTCCCTGTGGCCCTTCGCATGGTGGGGCATGGATATCCTCGGACCTTTTGTCACCAGATCGTACCAGAATAAATACCTCATCGTCGGGGTGGATTATTTTACGAAATGGATTGAAGCAGAGGCATTGGCTAAAATAACCGCACAGAACATTCTCCGGTTCTTTAAACGCAACATCCTCGCTCGGTTCGGCGTACCCCAGGCCCTCATCACGGACAATGGGACACAATTCACGGACGGAGGATTCCAAGACTTCGTCGCCAGCCTAGGTACTAAACAGCATTTCACGTCTGTCGAACATCCACAGATGAACGGGCAAGCGGAAACGGCCAACAGGGTAATCTTACGTGGCATTAAGCGCAGGCTCGGCGAGGCGAAGAGGGCATGGGTCGAGGAACTAAATAGCGTCCTATGGGCTTACCGCACGACATCACACTCCACCACCGGGGAGACCCCATTCCGACTGACTTACGGCACCGAAGCAGTCATCCCGGTGGAAATACGGGAACCAACGAGGCGCATAGAGGAACCCCTAGACGAGGAAATGAACGACGAGACTCTTAGAGCCGAGCTCGACCAAGTCGAAGAGATCCGTTCCGAAGCAGCCCTCAGGGAAATGTCCCTCAAACAAAAAATAGCACTACGCCACGACGCGAAGGTCATAAGAAGAGAGTTCCAGGTCGGCACCCTGGTCCTCAGAAGAAACCAGAAAAACCCAAAAGAGGGTAAACTGGCCGCCAATTGGGAAGACCCCTACCGCGTCCGCGACAAGACGAGCAACGGGGCCTATTACCTAGAAAACCTACAAGGGGAAGAACTCGCTCGACCATGGAACGCAGAAAAACAGACAATATTACAGCTAAATATATCGCGGGGAGACGTGGGTGGTACGACCACGCTCTCCGTCTCCAAAACGCCAGAGAGGAACCACAAGACCCGGGGACAAACCGACCCCTCCAGCGAACACAACCCTCCCCGACGATTGGGATCTCGATCGAGCCCCAATGTCGAAGTACCACGACAGGCAGGGCGCCCAGCTCGCGATGGGAAAGCCCAAGCCTCGAAGCCGGAGTCCCAAACAACGAACCCCGACTTCGATCCAAACGGGCACGATGCCCGACTCTTCATCGGTTCCCTAAACCAAGGAGACTAACCAGGTCGAGCAGAATATAAGTTCATAAACAAGCAAATATGGTACATAACCGAATATAGAGAATGTCAAAAGACAACATTCATATATTTAAAAAACTAAAAACATAACAACGGCCGAAGCCAAGTACGCCCGAAGGCCAAATTACATATGCCCGAAGGCCAAAATACATAAAGGGCACGCAGGTCACACAACAAGGCACGCAGGCCATAATAAAAACAACAAATCAAAAATTAATCAAGACTCCGCCCGGAGCTCCTCTTCAACATTTTCCAGCTCGTCCTCGTCATCCCCCAGCTCTTCCTCAGCTTCCAAAGGGCACACGATTTCCCTCTCCCGGACACAGTAGTTGTGGGCCGACCCTTCGGTCACCAACTCAGGATTCAGAACCCTCAGCTGTTCGACGGCATTGTCGAAACCCTCCTTAAACACAGCTACGAGGTCCTGGTTAAGGGAACGTATGTGCCCTAGCAGCTCCCCACGTGAATCGAGCGCGAGCTCCTCCTCATTTTCATCAGCCAAAGGACTGACCTTTTCCTCGAGAGATTCAAGCTGAGCCCGCAGTCCAGCATTATCCTCGATCAGCTTCTGGTGCCCGGCCACCTGCTCCTCCAAGCTCACCTTGGCCGCCTTCAGTTGATCCCGTTCCTTTTCTACCTCTTCCAATTTTTTGTTCAGCCCCTCATGCAGCTGATGCTCCTCCTTGTAGTCCGACAGATCTTTGGACAGCTTGTCCTTCTCCGACCGAACCTGCACGAGAGCGTCTTCCAGGGAGGCAGTGGAGACTGAAGTATCAGTCAAGACCATGGCCGTCTCCATCACCCGGATGACAGCTGCCAGATCTCTTGCCAGCTCCTTGCGTCGGACACCAGCATCTTGGTCCAGGATAGCCCTTGCCTCGGGCGCCGACACCGCGATCGCATCCTCACCTTTGAAGAATGACCGCTCCACATAGCAAGGGGGTAACAAATAGCTGCCCGGTCCACCCGGACTCCCACTCCCCAGTGATGACCTCGAAAGAGTCCCCGTCGGGCGCTTCCGTTTGTGGAGAGGAGAGGTCGATTGAGGTGGGCTGTCAGGAATATTTATCGTCGACGCCCGAGGAGGAGAGGAAGGTGTCGGACTCGCTGTGTTCGAAGTCCCGACCCCAGCATCAACGACGGCCACCTGAACACGGGCCACGGTTTTCTTCTTCTTTTTCGGCACCCGGTCAGACGCACCGACCTGGTTGGCCAGCTTAAGGACCCGGTCACGCGTAGTGGGCATAGCACATGCAAAACATTACACACAAATATTAGCGAGCGAAAACATAGACAAAAATAAAAGATCAAGAAAAAGTCTGCCTACTCAATAATTCTAAAGCCTTCTCCTCGGTCCTGCACTCGAGCAAGGCTTTCGTATTAATAAAGCGCGTCTCAGTGATTAGCATTCCGGCCTCGTCAAGATAGGGCACGCCCTGTCGATCCGTCCAGACCCCCAGATTGAAACTCTGCACGTAATCAACCAGCTTCTTATATGCGAGCCTATCCTCAACGCCGAGCATCGCAAATTTGACCCTATAGTGAGCAGTGGTGAGGTCGAAATGATCGCGCTGCCACCTCAGCGGTATCTTCGACATCAATTTCTCCTCCCCGTTTGATGCTCGTTGATAATAGTAAAGGGAATGAAGGGCTTCACGGGTGATCGGTCTCACAACATACCAACGACCCTTGAAATGACGGGCAGATTCTACGTACGTCTTGAACAAACGCACGGGCTGCTTAAAAGATACCCAACTGTGGCGCCCACGGAGACCGGACCGCTGGAGGTGGAAGACATGGAAGAAAAGGGCTCGAGTGCACCCAATGCCGAGGAAACGGGAGACCAACTCGAATTCCCGCATAAAAGCGAGGGCGTTGGGATGCAGTTGGGACGGCGCCAGCCGAAGCCATTTAAAGATCGACATTTGGAAGGAATTAAAGGGCAACTTGATCCCCGCCTCCCGGAAAGCGAACTCGTACATCGTGAACTGCTTCCCCGGGAAATGATGACATATACGATCCTCCTCCTTGGCGGCACAACAATACCAATTCTCCGGATCTTCCCGGCTTCTGTCTTCGACCACGGTGTAAGCAGGGATAGCCTCGTCACAGAAATAGGACTCCTCCTCCAAAGGTTCATCCGCAACCCAGGAGAGATCAACCTGCCCGGAGGACGAAGCGTGCTCAGTACCATCCCTGGCACTCTCATCCCCGACGGGTAGACGAGCGATGGCCGCATCTTCAGACGAGGACCCAGAGTCTTCCCTCCTCGGTCGTAAACGCCCGGTAGCACCTGAAACGCAGACAGAAAGAGTGAATTCGACGTCATATCAAATCCACCCTTCCACCGCAGGTCAAGTGAAAGGGCGTAGCAGCAACGGACACTGACAACGTGTTCGACGCGAAGATACGCACGTTCTTAAGAGACCGGGCAAAAAGTTCATATATGCTTATGCAAATATTTCCCGGCATATGTAATTTCTGCACGGGACAGTCTAACCCTAACCCTATTTTTTACCATTTATAGTCCATCTACAGTCCATTTTACTATTCCTAAGTCAAATCTAACCAACCTACTATGGATATAACATGCATTTGCGGATATTTGACACAAAAAGAAGGAAAAATAATGGATTAAAGAAGCAAAATGGTACCTGACATATATGGAATTGAGAAAGAGACGGTGGCGCACGGGCAGAGACGGTGGTTCAGGCAGCGAGATGGGCTGAGACGGCGGTTCAGGCGGCCAGACGGGCAGACGCAGGAGGATTCTTCAGAGCTTCCGGTGAACGTAGGAGAAAAAAAGTGAAAATGAAGTCACTTAACTTCATTTTATAGTCTCAGGCGCGTGGGCCAACGCGCTAGGTCATCATTGCCTACTGCCTACGCCGCCTTTGCACACAAAACGAAGCGACGCTATTAAGTTTGAAACACGTCTATCTAAAAAGAAACTGAAGCGACGCCGAGCATCTGTCCGTCTCCCCGACTCATCAAGACATCCTATCCCCGCATCAAGCCGTCGGCCATTACGAGGAAGGTGCGCACCCATCGATTACTTTCCATCCCCGACACTACCGTGGAAGGAGGAGCGTTGCGAGCTAGTCTATTGGAATCTCCCATGCCACGCATCCACGCTTCTTCCTCGACATGGGAGTCCCGGCTGTAATACAAGTCATCACTCTAACTCAGAGACTCGACTTGGGGGGCTCCTGTTCTGGACTGGGCCATGACGACATGGACGACACGGCCCAATACTTGTCGGGCATGGGCCCAAACGTCCGGGCTGGTGAACGCGTCGCACAAAGGCCCCAGACATCCGAGTTGATGACACTCCACCCCGACACCCTACTACGTGTCGGGCAGAGACACGCGCACCCCTCCAGCTGACCTTCCCTCATATGTCACCTACCTATACCACGGGCACATGAGCTGTGTCGGGCAGAACTATGTTTGCCACCTCATCTGTCACATCACCCAACTGCCCTGCATTATCTCCTGAGGGATAGGGGCAGTTGGACCAAGGAGCAGACCTTTGGACTAGGTCTTCACGCTTCTTACGCGTCCCCTGGCAGCTCCTCCTTGGGCCTAGCTAGATCAAGCCCATTAGGAGCCTTGGCCCAGCGCTGGGGGCTCAATATAAATACCCTTGCATAACAAAGGATCAGGTATTCTAACTCACTCTGAAATAACTTTAACTTTCTGTACCTCTTCTGACTTAAGCATTGGAGCACCTTGCAGGTACACCCCCTCACTCATCTCATTCTCTGGCCCAGTCTTCAAATCCTTGGAAGGCCCTCCTGATCAGGTAAGATCAGTAAATAAATATTATTTTAAAAAGTTAAATGGGTGTAAATAGATATATTTAAAAAAGAAATTCACATCTTTGAAGTAAGGATGGCTGAAGTTTTTTTTCCAATGACAAAATCAATTCGGTCCGTTGATTTTAGTGTGCCCTGGATCAAAGATTTAAACTATATTATTTATTTATTTTTTTTAGTTTTTGTAGTATAGTAAGAATTAACATATATTTTTGTATTTTTAAATTTAAAAAATGCACGAACCCATACTACCTACCCATCCTCACTGTTTAGAATTTATTAAGATTTAACTCACCTTCAATTATGCTCACTCCATTTTTCTTTTTAGTTTTTTGCGAGATATATATTTGAACGAACAAACATACTTTGTTATTCTTAATTTTCTTACCAAGATTGCTACAATAAGTTATTAATTTTTAAAAATTATTTTTAAAAAATCATTTTGAAAAAGAAAAGAAAATGTGTTTGGTAATATCATTTTAAAAATTCGTTTTATAGTTGTAAAATATTTTAAATATTTCATTAATAAAAAGTGTTTCTTTTTTTTCTTGTTTTTTACTCTTATTAATTTTCAAACTAAAAACCTTTAAAAAAAATATTTTACTTTTTAAAATTTTTAATACTCATAAATAAAAAATATTTTTTGAAAATATTTTTTTAAAATTAGATTATAAACAAGTTTTACTATTTTCAATTTTTGAAAACTAAAAAAAAAAATTACAAAACCAACTCAAACAACGCCTTAATTTTTCTTTTTGTGATTTTGTTGTTTTAGTAAAATATTATTTTATTCATTACTTCCCGATCATGTTTTGATTTCATTTTAAGTCATTCATTTAAATTGTTTTTTACTTTTATTTAAATAAGTAATTTTTAATATATTAAACTTATTACGATCTTGTTTGAATTTTCCATTTTTTATGATGTTTGTTTGTTCAATTTAAATTGATCGATTAACTCGATCAAGAATAAATTTATTCAAGAACTTTGACATTTTAATATTTAACATTATGGATATTTAAGAAACTTTAATTATTTTATTCATTGTCTTTGTGTGATTTTGTTTTAAATTTTTATTTTTATTCAAATTGGCCGATTAATTTCAATCAAGTATAAATTTATTCAAGCACTTTGACATTTTAATATTTAAAAGAATAGGTATTTAGGGAACTTTAATTTTTCCATATTTATATACTCTCATATTTAGTGTTGTATGCAATTAATTTAAATGTTACTTTCTCTGTCTCACAATAGATATTTTTTTCTAGATTTTCACACTTTTTAAGATAATAATTAATTGTATTAATTTCAATATAATAATAAAATGAGTATCATTTATTAAAATAATCATATTAATAATAGATAATGGAGTAGTTAAATTATATGAATTAAAATATAAAAATAATGGTAAATTAGTGGAAAAAAATAATAAATAACACATTGATAATCTAAAATGACAAATAATTTGAGACAAATAAAAATAGGAAAGAAGACACTATTGTGAGACGGAGGGAGTATGATTTTATTATATTCTCCAATATTTTTTAGAAAATTTTATCATGTATTCCTACGTTTAACTCTATATTTCTACGTTTTAAATTTTTGAACGAAAATACCCCTATATAAATAGGATATATTTAAAAAAACACTTTTTTTCTTCTATTTTTTATTGTACGAACGATAAATTTTTCTCCTAGAAAACCGATAGGACGTACTTCCGGTTCAGCATTTTACACCGAAAATCCAGAGTACGTTATTTTCGGTTCATTTTTTATTTATTTTACACAACGGAAGTAACCATGGTACTACTTCCGACTTGTTTTTTTTTTATTAACACCGGATGTAACTATGTTGCTACTTCCGGTTCTGGTGTTTTTCCACATCGGATGTAGCTATTGTGCTACTTTCGATTTTATATCGTAAATTTTTTTTATTTGTTTTCAGTATTTCATAAAAAATATTTTTTTTCTTTTTTTCTTTTCAGTATTTCATAAATTAATATTTTTATTTTTTAGTGTCTCACATTAGAGGACGCGATAGATTTATTCATCGGCGATTACCTGATGGAAGAACAGTTCTGGCGCATGCCTTACAACATGAAGATCAGACAACTGATCTCGTAGCGGCTCATATTCCACCACATCCACCATTTTTTGGAGATCGTCTGATACATCACTTTTGGTGAGGTATCGGAATCATGTCGCTCGACATCTGTGGGAAGGCGAAGTAAGTCAACCTATGACCTTTCTATGGTGAATAAATGTTATTTTAATTTTTAATGTATCATGACATATAATATCTATCATTTTCAGGAGAGACGTACGAAGAAGGAGCTGAAGGTTGTTGCACATGGAAGCAAACTGATTGGATGGGTTCCACAGATGCTCTCACTTGAGATTGAGCACTGGATATTTGATTCTGGTATATCCTCTCTTCAGAAAACCAATTTATCGAGGATATATACTAACCTGTTATCTGCATTTTGTTGAGAGGTGGCATCCCGAGACATCGTCGTTTCATATGCCGTTTGACTAGATGAACATCACTCTGGACGATGTTTCTTGCCTTCTTCATATACCTATTAGGGGGTTATGCAACCATGTAGAAGGAATTACTGACTCAGATGCTATTACTCTTACCATTCATATGATAGGTGTTTCACTTGAGGATGGAGCTGAGGAGAATAATGCTTCCAGAGGCCCTTATTATAGACTATAGTGGTTGAAGAAACATTTTTCCGTCTGCGAGCTGAGAGCAGGTTTGATTGTGTTGCTATGGTGTATATGTTATTGTTACTTGGTTGCACTATTCTTACTGATAATACCTTTACCCTTGTAGAGAGAAAAATATTTACCGCTCTTCGAGGACTTTGCTAGATGTGGCAAATATTGTTGGGGTGTTGCTGCACTTGTCACACTTTATAGATATCTCATAGATGCTTCATTTTATACTTGCAAATAGCTTGGTGGATATGTCTCTCTTCTACAGGTATAAATATTTTATTTTAATTTAATTTATAATTGTATTATGCAATTTATAATACATGCAATTGATAATATTCATATTGTTTGACAATGTTGGATTCATGAGTATTTCCCAACTGTTGGGAAGAGAGGATTTTTGAAGATTGTTGGTGTTGGTAGTCCATTTCTGAGGGCGATGTAATGGTGCTACAAGCAATATACGTTGAAGGTTGAGGTCTTACGAGCACCAAGTCTAGGGAAGAGGAGGAGTAGGATGAGTATGTTGAGGTTTTTCGAGCACTAAGTCTAGCGCATGATGGATTGTTACCTCGGGGTGGATCGGTAACTCATGTCAGCGAGGACGACGATGCTTGATATTTTTATTTTATCATTCAGACATAGATATTATTTCTCATATTAATGAGTACTTGATGACGTGAAAATACATCGTTTATTTGACTTTATTAATGCATATTTTGTACTCGTTTTGACTCTCATTTGCACCATATTATGTTGGTATTTTGTTTATTTTGTTTGTTTTAGGTATTCAACCATTTAAGAGTCGTATGCGAAGAAAGGAAGCAAATCAGGCGAGAAATGGAACAATTCGCATACAAAAAGTAGTCTGACGAAAATGGCCGTAACTTTTGAACCGTAAATCGAAACGACGCCCCGTTCGAAGCGCTGGAAAGCTAACGGAAAGATCTACATTTTTGGATAAGTTAAGAAGGCTGTCACGATCGTGATGGACCTGTCACGACCGTGACACCCCAAAATGAGCCATCACGACCGTGAGAGTAGTGTCACGACCGTGACACTTAAAAGCCAAAAGCCACGAACGTGAAAGCCCTGTCACGACCGTGACAAGGGTAAAAGTAGGTTTTTGACTCAGACTTCGTCAAGGTACTACGTGAAGAAAGCTTCTCTTATTTTGTTGCCACGTACCTACATTCTCTCCACCAATTCAGCAAGGCCCAAGCAACAAAGGTCCAAAAATTCAGCCCAATAATTATTCTATAAATAGTACAAGTTCTAGGAATAATTTACAGAGTTTTATTCTGCATTTTTATGCGGAAGCTCTGCCATTTTTCTTTCAACCCAATTATTTTTCCAGCCTTGTTTTTATTTATTTTTCTGTTTCTATTTCCAACCCAATTAAATAACAATTTCCAACATTAGGAAATTGTTATTTCAATTAATTTCTTTCTAGCTTCAGAATTCGTACTTTATTTAGATTCCGATTCCGAAACTCCGAGCTTGCCAATCTGTGGAAGAAGGAGTTTAAGAATTTAATTATCCAGGTTTTTATTTTTGCATTTATATTAAGTTTAATTATTTATTTATGTTAATTTTCTATTATTATTATTATATAATGCATGCTTTAATATTTATTTATTTCGTTTTGTATCTGTCTGTTGGGTTAATAAAAATGAGTAGCTAAATTATTTAGAGTCCGGCGTATGAGGATCGTCGTTACCGACGGGACTCGGTAGAAAATAATAGGTGCAAATTAATAACTACAATTATGTTTTGGTTATAATTTCTATGCGTAACTTAATTAGCATTGTCACGAGAGTGAGATGTTATTTAACACGGTTTTGTCACGAGAGTGAGAAACTAATTAAGGTTAGAACCGGCACAGCGAGAGCGTGGGGATCGAACCGGATAGTAGAAATTAGGCAACTTATCTAAATACAGCGAGAGCGCTTTAGAGACGTTTAGGATATTATTAGCTTTCAAAACACGTTTCTTAGTTACCGGGCGAGCGAGAGCAAAATCTTGGGATTAGGAAGTGTGGCTTTAGTTAAGACCGCGAGAGCGTGAGGCGGAGTCTTTAAGCTGATATATTCTACAGAACTAGCTATAGTCGTAATTAGTACCGAATTCTATAAAGTCCCTCAGGAGCGCGAAATTCATATCTCGGCCTCGTTTTATTCTTATTTTCTTTCTTAGATTTATTTTAGTTTCAGTTCTAGTTTCCCTTAAACCATAAAAAAAACAATTAGCCTTAGCTTTACAAAGTAACGATAGATAACGGTAGGTTGACATTGGTCTCTGTGGTTCGACAATCTTTTATATTACTTCGATAAATCCGTGCGCTTGCGGACGCATCAAGTTTTTGGCGCCGTTGCCGGGGACCAAAAGTCAATATTATTATTCCATTGTTGCACCGTATAGACTAAGGCATTTTCTTTCTTATTTCTTTAATTATGTTCCACCCAAACTCTTTCTACAATCCCTATTCCCAATATTTCGAGGAATCTCAAGGATACCATAATCCCAACCTCGAAATACATATGGAGAATTTCAATCCTTCGTTCAACCATTCTCACCTAAATAACCTCTGCAACTACCAATCCCAAAATTTTGAGGAGCTGCACCCAAATTTTATCTATGATTACCAACCCCAACATTTTGAGGAGTCGCAAAAATCTCATAATTCCAACCTTGAAGCATTAATGCAAGATTTCAATGCGACACTGACTCACTCCCAGTATCTCGAGGAACCACAACCAAACTTCCTGTACGATCTTCATTCCCAATATTTCGAGGAACCAGAAGAATCTATTAATCCCAACCTCGAAACATTAATGGAAGATTTCCTTGAAACCTCAGCTAACTTTAGGCTAAAGTCTATGATGGAGCGTTTTGTGGACGCACAAACTATCCAGAATGAAGAGCTTAGAAGACAACATCTCGAAAATTATGAAACCCTTAGGCAGATGAACACTACAATTGAGTCCCTCACGACTCACACCGATGCATTGGAGACCCAAATTTTACTACTTGCGATGACACATATAGGTCCTTCCCCTGAGGAGAATGCGTACGTTATAACAACCAGTAGTGAAGAAAAATTCGAAAATCCTAAAGAGATTGAAGATGAAGCTGAGGAGAGTTATAATAAGGTTGAGGATAGTTCTGGTGGGAAAAGAGTAGAGGTTGAGCACAATTCACCGACACCACCCGAAAGGGAGGTTATCATAGAAGTTGAGAATGAAGAACCTATTGTAGATCTTCTTCCATATACCCCACCAATTCCTATCCCACATATGTTTGCCGACTCCCAATCCAAAACTTATGAGGAGATATTGGATAATATCCACACCGATGCACCCTTGTTCGAACCCCTGCATAAAAAGAGAAAATTTAAGGACCATGAAACGAGGGAAGTCATTAGTGCTAAGAGGGTAAGGTTAGACTTTAAGGTGATGAATGAAACAACTAGGTTCAAACATGAAAAGCTAATACCTAGCATAGATCCAGAACCACCACCACAAGTTCAAAAGAATGAACCACCCCACAGAAGGAAGAAAAGGAAAGGTGAGGGATATGTGAGATGGCTTGATAAGTGGAAATGGAAACCGAAGAGTAACGCTCATAACCGTCAAGCTATCGACGTTAAACAAAACTCCGTGGGGGTGGAAACCCACGAGTTTTAATTTAATGTTTTTTCTTTTATTGTTTTTGTTTGCAGAAAAATAAAGAAATGTATGGTTTGTCACGTCTCAGCTGCCATTAGGCGAAAGATATCTAGACGACAACCCCTCAAGATGAGATGGTGCCCACGCACATTCCTTTGAATGTCGCTGCTGGTGGTGACACCGATGTTGAGTATGATAGGAGATGGCATGTCTCTCCCGTCGATTACTTACCTTATCCTTGCTCTTTGCATGGTCTGGCTCCACCTGCACACACCGCACAATATTTTCCTAACATGTTTTGCAGGTACTTCCTTCGGAAATAGGCAATATGATGAGCGACTTCAGGAAAGTGAAGTTTCAGCAGATTCAGATATCTCGTAGTACAAGACGCCGGAGAAGAAGTAATCAGCAAAGACAGGGACAACAAGGGAAGAATCAGAGTGAATTTGGCTGTAGTAGCAAAACAAAGGCATCCGTACAGGTTCTATCTTTCCTTTTCCACCTTTTATCAAAACATTGAGGACAATGTTTGGTTTAAGTGTGGGGGAGGAACTTTACCGTTTTCATTTTACTGTCTTCTAGCATATTCACTATTTTTTTGTTTATTGCATGATGTTTTTCAGTTGTTATCAAATCTCCCTGAAATTTTAAAATTTTTCCATCAAAATATTTTCTTTTTTTGAGGCATGGCACACACTCTGGAAGTATATAGGTCGTCGCTTTAGGCTTGTTAGAGAAAATTGGGACATTTCAATAACACGAATACTGTTTTGACACCCTAAACCCCCTCGTTATGTAAAATCGATTTGAGTAGACATTATGCTGAAACCTTAGTCTCCAAGCTTTCGAAAGTAGCTTCTAAGTAGTTTTTATTAGCAGTCAGCACCATCCTATGAACAAACTAAGTAAGTAACCAATGCAAATATGTGTATGATCTCTAAACATGAAAAATGATTGAATTAGAAAAGAAAAGGATAGGATAAGTTCCTTTTAAGTTAGGTGGCCCTTACCCGACCATTTAGCCTAACGGAGCGAACTCTTTAAATTCGATGAATTAAGAAAAAGAAAAGAAATGAAAAAGAATGAAAAGACGAGATCATTAGACACTAACAGGTTAACTTACCATGTGCGAGCAAGGATAACGGGCTTAATGTGATTGCGCTCGAACGAAAAGGAGTGAAAGAGAGCAAGAGACTTAGGTTGAGTTATAATGGCATGATTCGAATTGGTCTGCATAATGATGGAGTTTTTGAAAATTGTGTCATTACGGTATCCTTGGTCTTGATTTGTCCAAATTGATTTGACATAGCCTAGTAGCCGCATACGATTAGAGTTCAGTGTGTTTGTGTTTCAAATTGCGCTTACCTTGATTTTTGATAAGTTGGTTTATTGCTTGAGGACAAGCAAAGGTTTAAGTGTGGGAGAGTTTGATGACGTGAAAATACATCGTTTATTTGACTTTATTAATGCATATTTTGTACTCGTTTTGACTCTCATTTGCACCATATTATGTTGGTATTTTGTTTATTTTGTTTGTTTTAGGTATTCAACCATTTAAGAGTCGTATGCGAAGAAAGGAAGCAAATCAGGCGAGAAATGGAACAATTCGCATACAAAAAGTAGTCTGACGAAAATGGCCGTAACTTTTGAACCGTAAATCGAAACGACGCCCCGTTCGAAGCGCTGGAAAGCTAACGGAAAGATCTACATTTTTGGATAAGTTAAGAAGGCTGTCACGATCGTGATGGACCTGTCACGACCGTGACACCCCAAAATGAGCCATCACGACCGTGAGAGTAGTGTCACGACCGTGACACTTAAAAGCCAAAAGCCACGAACGTGAAAGCCCTGTCACGACCGTGACAAGGGTAAAAGTAGGTTTTTGACTCAGACTTCGTCAAGGTACTACGTGAAGAAAGCTTCTCCTATTTTGTTGCCACGTACCTACATTCTCTCCACCAATTCAGCAAGGCCCAAGCAACAAAGGTCCAAAAATTCAGCCCAATAATTATTCTATAAATAGTACAAGTTCTAGGAATAATTTACAGAGTTTTATTCTGCATTTTTATGCGGAAGCTCTGCCATTTTTCTTTCAACCCAATTATTTTTCCAGCCTTGTTTTTATTTATTTTTCTGTTTCTATTTCCAACCCAATTAAATAACAATTTCCAACATTAGGAAATTGTTATTTCAATTAATTTCTTTCTAGCTTCAGAATTCGTACTTTATTTAGATTCCGATTCCGAAACTCCGAGCTTGCCAATCTGTGGAAGAAGGAGTTTAAGAATTTAATTATCCAGGTTTTTATTTTTGCATTTATATTAAGTTTAATTATTTATTTATGTTAATTTTCTATTATTATTATATAATGCATGCTTTAATATTTATTTATTTCGTTTTGTATCTGTCTGTTGGGTTAATAAAAATGAGTAGCTAAATTATTTAGAGTCCGGCGTATGAGGACCGTCGTTACCGACGGGACTCGGTAGAAAATAATAGGTGCAAATTAATAACTACAATTATGTTTTGGTTATAATTTATATGCGTAACTTAATTAGCATTGTCACGAGAGTGAGATGTTATTTAACACGGTTTTGTCACGAGAGTGAGAAACTAATTAAGGTTAGAACCGGCACAGCGAGAGCGTGGGGATCGAACCGGATAGTAGAAATTAGGCAACTTATCTAAATACAGCGAGAGCGCTTTAGAGACGTTTAGGATATTATTAGCTTTCAAAACACGTTTCTTAGTTACCGGGCGAGCGAGAGCAAAATCTTGGGATTAGGAAGTGTGGCTTTAGTTAAGACCGCGAGAGCGTGAGGCGGAGTCTTTAAGCTGATATATTCTACAGAACTAGCTATAGTCGTAATTAGTACCGAATTCTATAAAGTCCCTTAGGAGCGCGAAATTCATATCTCGGCCTCGTTTTATTCTTATTTTCTTTCTTAGATTTATTTTAGTTTCAGTTCTAGTTTCCCTTAAACCATAAAAAAAACAATTAGCCTTAGCTTTACAAAGTAACGATAGATAACGGTAGGTTGACATTGGTCTCTGTGGTTCGACAATCTTTTATATTACTTCGATAAATCCGTGCGCTTGCGGACGCATCAGTACTCTATTATTATTTATATTCAGACATACTTATTATTCTGCATACTTATATAGTACTCTATTAATCAAACTTATATTATTTATAATTATTCAGATGTATACAAAAAAAAACATGAAAACAATCATGAATTAGATATATAAAAAAACATGAAAACAATCATAATACAACATGTTTTGGGAGAATCGGTGTAAGCTTGTGCCAATGTTGTAATCGTCCAAAGAATCATGTTATCCAAGAAGTTGTATTTGATGTGTGATGATTATGCTAATCCATTGTGACTAGCGGTAAGAGAAATCTTTCATTCATGTTTACCTGTTAGAAAAATATATTAGTGAGATGGAAAAATAAATAATATAATAGTATTGGAAATAAATGTTTATAATATTTACCTGAACCCAATGATTTGAGTTTGCAAAACCAATACAGTAAATGGAGACATTAGGATTATGTGTATTCGTCATAGGGAAGTACGTCAAACTCAGAGCACTTGATGAGACAATAACGATGTTATACCGATTTGCTATCACATAACCCATTTCTGGTAGTGTGATCCATTTATCATATGGTTGGGAGCCTAAAGATGATATCAACAAGGATTCTCATACTTTTGATAAGCGATCTCCAAATAACTTCACATAAAGACTATTTCTAGGACATATGATTTCATTATCTAAATCACGACGAACCATTGATCAACCATCTTCACCATATTCATGTGATAACACTGAATTACACCGCATTTTTTACTCGAATTGCACATGTTTCTTATGTTTTTTATTATCGTTTTCTTGTATTATGTTTGTGTTTTTTTTCTTCAGATTCTAAGTGTTTCTAGACCCATTCTTGAAGAAACGAAGAAAATCGAGCAAAAAGCCAGTTTTTGAAGGAATTGCACACATGGCATTCACATTGGCAGGTGCCATAGGGTAGGCCACAAGACATATAAGTATTGGTTGGTATAGACAGGGTTGCCATTATCGGTTCATGTAAGACATATTGGTGACAGTTTCTCCATTTACGACACTCATATTTTGCAAAGTCTTTCCAATCCGTAAGGTTCCATTGGTCGTTGACTTTTTTTAGATGCCATTGACCAATACCATTTGGGGGATCTGGGATGTCTTGATGCATTCCGAACTGGAGTTTGACACGATAACTGTTGTGTATCTCCACAATAGTGTGTCTGATGATCGACACACATGCAGTCCAAACAATTGCGTCTTCCTATCTGATTTGGTGATCATGGTTCATTCCTAGATATGGACGCCAAATGAACTGTAAAAGAGAAAAGTGTTAGATTATAGAAAAATGTTATGTTAAAAAAAATATAATTGATTATTTTAGTGACATTACATCTGCTGGAGTAAGATGATCCAAGAGATTGCGGTACTGAATGATGCAGTGTCTTGAACATCTACTATAATTCATACCTTTTGTCAACCAACCATCTGACACATAAAATAGTGTAAAAATAACAATTAGAAACAATAATCAATTAAATGGAATATTTAAGTGAACAAATTAATATGATACAATTAACTTACTTTTGATCATACGAGAATGAGAATGCGTTTTCTTTGACCGGGGCAATAGATGGCAACCGAGACCAACCCCATGCTTGGAGCAAAACGGCACATCCAAAAATAAGACAAACATGCGGAACCCCAACTATACTCCCTAGTCCTTTCTAGGTTTCTTAGTAGTGGTAAATACATAACGTGCATAGAAGAACCAGTGCCTTCGGGAAATAAAAATGTACCAAATAAAAGCATAAGATAACACCTAGTTTTAATTATTTTTTCTTCTTCTGTAGAGTCTTCGTTTAAAACTAGAGAACTATAATATGTCTTGAGATGCGAAAGTAATATACCTTGGCCTCTGTGATTCTGTTCCAACAATTCGGCACCCAGAAGTTCCACACAAATTGAATTTGGGTGGTTTGTCGGTCCATTGACTGCCTTACCATCAATACATAACTCAAGTAACATGTACGCATCTTCTAAAGTGACAGTACATTCACCCGTTGGCAAAAAGAAAATGTGCGTCTCTGGACGCCATCGCTCTTGCAAAGCAAGTATAAACTTTGCATCCACTGACCAGGACATGATTTTGCTTACATGTCCGAAACCGACAAGCTCAATATAAGGTTCAATTAAAATATCGGGTGCAATATATTCTTGGACACGACAACGAAATCTAGAAACATCCTATAACAAATAAAAATTTGTAAATAATAATGTAAATAATACAATGAGATAATAAAATTTGAACGTACATATTCCGCAATGTTGGCGACTGTGCCTCTATGTGCTTCACCCATAGTCAGTTGAGACATTATGTTAGATAATCGATTAATCGGAGAAGTAATAATCGGGAAAGAATATTTGAGATAGGAAGAAAGTGTTGGATGAATGACAAGATAGGAATAAAGTGCATGCATTTATAAGAAACCTAGGGCATGCAATTTATGTAGCATCCATTAAATGCTCTCCAGGTCAATTGGCGACCAAGACAAAAATTAATAAGGGGTCTCCAGGTCAACTGGCGAATGTTGACCAGTCCAGTCAAGTCTGCATGCATGGGAATCTTCTGCATGCATGGGAATCCAAGCCTATATGTAGCTGTGTTTGCAGGCTGCATGCGTTGGGAGCAACATAATAAAGTTGTCGCCAATTTGAATGGCGACCTAGTCCAACAATTTAATGTTGTCTCCAATCCAAGTGGAGACAACATTAATGTTGCATGCAATTTAAATATGTAGCATGCATGCAAATGTTTGGCAATTCAAACCTATTCCCATAATATTTTTGTGTGCACCTATTAACAATGTCATCTGCATTAAGATATTATGTTAACACCCACTGCAACAGAGAGACTTTTACCTCTGATGAATATGGCTTCAGTTTTCAAAACACTGATGTTGTTCAATTTACACTCAATAGAAAGTCAAATTTTGTGCACTTTAAATATAGGTTAGAATCAAAATTACGGTCTGGTCCTATATCACAAGTCATATATCAAAACCATGTTTTCTTTGATGCTAACCACTTTAAATTTTATCCACTTAAAGTTCGCGATGATGAAGATATTGAGAATATGTTCGTTAGTCACGAACATTCTAGGTTCAACTAAATTGAGGTGTACGTTATACTTCAGCAAACTCTTCCATCTCAACAATCTCAGGCGATCAATCAATCAGAAGGTAATGATTCTGGGGAAATAGAATATTCAGGTGAAATTGCAGCCGAAGTCGACATTGTCGACAACGAAGAAGAAGAAAATGAAACACATCTCGATCTTCTGTTGAACAACACCACTGAAGACGACACCCACCCACTGCAGGGTATGCTTTAACTCAACCATTGTTTCAATACTATCGTGAAGAAATTAGATTGTCAAATACAGATGCAGGAAGGTGGTTGGAAAACATTCCAGTGGATAAATGGACAAGGGCATTTGATGGTGGATGTCGTTGGGGCCACATGACAACAAATCTTGTGGAATGCATGAATGGCGTCTTCAAAGGAATTAGAAACCTATCTATAACAGCAGTGGTACGATCAACCTATTTTAGGTTGGCATCTCAATTTGCAACAAGAGGGAAAAAACGGAATGCAATGTTAATGTCTGGTCAAGTTTATAGTCCATGCATAATGAAAGTTATGAAAGATGAAACTATCAAGGCTAGCACACATTCAGTCACAAACTTTGACCGTCGTGGGAGAAATTTTAGTGTTAAGAAAACAATTGATCACAGTGAAGGAAGACCTTTTTTAGAATATGATGTCAGACTAGACAGATGCTGGTGTGATTGTGGCAAGTATCAAGCCTTTCGGGTACCTTGCTCACATGTAATTGCGGCCTGCGCGCATGCTCGTCAGGACCCCTACAACTATCTATCTGAAGTTTACAAGACTGTTAGCGTGATGAATGTCTACAACGAAAGCTTCGCAGTGTTACCAATGGAGGAATACTGGCCTCCATACCAGGGGGACATAGTTTGGCACAACGATCAGATGCGAAGAAAGAAAAAAGGTCGTCCAAACAACACATGTATAAGAACAGAAATGGATACGGTTGATAAAATGATAAGATTGTGTACTATATGTCGTCAGCCTGGACACAACAAGAAAAAATGTCCAAATGTCGGATCCAGCTCTGCAAAATAATAACTTGTTGTAACCTTATATTTTAATATATTAAGAACTTTTTGTTACAACAATGTTAATAGAAAACAACACAATAACTTAAATAAACTTAATCTAAACAACACATACAACAGATGAACACAACATTCCTAACTGATTACAACAATCAACCTGATTTCATTAGGTTCAAACATCATTTTCCTAGCTTCTGCATCAGTCTTAACTCGGACCCACCCACGCATGCGAATTTTTCCGCCTTCACCAATTTCTTCCTCTAGCCATCGATTCAGCTCCCTCCTCAGTTGATTCAGACTTTGGATATTCCAGCCATCGATTCAGCTCCCTCCTCAGTTGATTCAGACTTTGGATATTCCAGAACAACATGTCGATCGGAGGCTTCTCTCTCAAAAAAATCACTTTCCGATAGCAGCGCTTATACATGATATTTGTGTTACGTGTGTATTAGAAGAGATGAGAGAAAAAAAATGTGAAAATACTTGAGCACACAACTGTTATTTATAGAAAATTTGAATTTGTACATTGTCACCAAACCAATTGGCGACCCTATACAATATTTGAACATAGGCGCCAATTGGAATGGAAACTCCTCATGGCCAATTGGCGACCCCTCTATAAGGGATAAGGGATGTACATGGTCGCCAATTGGATTAGTTACCCTTCACAAAATTTACAAAAGCTGAGGTACTTTGAGAAATATTTTAAAAAGTGAGATATTTTGAGAATTTTTTCCAAAAAGTGGGGTATATGGGTAAAATATTCTTGTTATTATTATTAAAATGATGTATTATTTCAAATTGAACAAAAAATTATATTGTTATTTGTTTTTTTGAATATTTAATTGAGTAAGAATTACTTTAAAAATAAATAAACAAAAAAAACACTTTATCACTTTTATAATGTCATCTTTATATAATAGTGGTCTAATCTATCAAACAGAAATTCTTAGAGACTGGTGCAGGTCCACATGTATTTTGCTTCTTTTTTTTTTCTTCATAATATATATACAGAATTTGTTTCAAGCTTGAGCTATTCCAGTCTTGGAAGTAAAAATGCGGTTGAGAATAGCTGCAAGTCGCACACCACCTTGAGCCAGCCTTTTCTCCACAATAGGCAATCGAGAAAGGAAGTACTCATCTACATCATCAAAAGAACAACAATGTATGAGAAGGACATTCTTTAGGGATTATGAAATTGTACTAGAAATTTCTTGCACCCAAAGTTACTAGCCACAATGATATGTAATTTCTTGTACTAGGAAATTACCTTTCAAAGTGCTTCCTGGTGTAGCATTCCTATACGCAAACTTGCATGCCAAGCTAACGCTCTCAGAAGCATACCTGAATATAACCAATAAAATCGTGATATGTAATTTCTTTTCTTTAGTTGTATGTTACTAGTTTTTCAATTAGGTACGCACCAATCTGGACATGCTGTGTAGTTGTGTGCACAATGTTCCCAAATAGATACATCATTTGACCAAATAT
This sequence comes from Lathyrus aphaca, assembly GCA_963966055.1. Lineage (NCBI taxonomy): Eukaryota > Viridiplantae > Streptophyta > Magnoliopsida > Fabales > Fabaceae > Lathyrus > Lathyrus aphaca. Next base: position 113,340,824 of record OZ014521.1, on the reverse strand, counting down.
CCTGCAGAATGTGAGTAAAAATAATAGTCGGTCTTGGGATCTATACAGGCTACATGTTACAAGCTCAAACAAAGAAATAAGTGTGACAACAAAAGAAAAAACATCATTTTTTCAATGACGAATGCCCCCGTCATTTGCATATATGCGTAGATATAAGGGGAATTACAGTTATATTCCGTTGAATAGCCTGTATCATAGTTGAAAGATCTGAGCCATAGAACGTTTTCAGAGCAGACTCAATAATCATGTTATCCCATACCTGGAACAAAACAGAACATACTAAATTTAGTCAATTTACTGTGTCATTGACAATGACTGGTAGCGCAAGCATTATGATCAACGGATCAAAACAAAAAGAATGTGTACAAGAGCTTAGTGACAAGGTAAATAAGAAACAATTTCATAAGTAGGGACATCTTTAGCTACACATCCTTGGTTATAACATGTGAGAATATGATAAGTCTTTTAGTTAAAAATATAAACATACAACAAAGTTTCTTTAAATATGACATCAAACGCCAAACTTAGGAATATATGGCACACATAAAATTGAAATTCCAATATAAATTCATTCCTTTAACTTTTTATTATACAGATCCTCAATCTTTCCTTTCCCAACTAACATATTGCTCCCAATCACAATTATAAAGCAGCAATATACAAAATCAATAACCCTATAGAGCTTACTGCAGGTAAAGTTATGATAGAAACTATCAATCTTTCATAAAATAAAGGAGGGAAAAAGCTAAGTCTCAATCAATCACAAACACTCCATAAACAATGGAAAATATGATCAATATACAAGTTATTTAGGTTGCAGAGTGCAATTATCCCGATCAAGTAGAGCATACAATCTGAGTGTTGAAACACTTACATGATGGAGATTTGTTTTCCTCCTGTACCAGCGAACTGTTATTGAGTTTCCACCCAAGTCTCCAGTAAAACCAACATGTAGGGGCTACACCAGAAAATGGGAACCAAAAAAAACATCCTCAAAAGAACAATGTTTAAGAAGGTAAAAATAAACTTAACAATGCAATTGTAATTTTTATTTTACACGCGGTGAATAATATCATAACCATTCCCACCAGTTACTGTTTTCAAGTTTAAAATTCGTATTTCTCAACTTAGAAACCCAAACCATGGTAAACCACTGATAAAAAGTGTTATTGATGGCGGAGAACCAAAATTCCATAATAAAGCCAAACATATGGCACCACTATATCGGCATATATATAAACCAAGTATTCATTCAATTGTTCATAAGATTTTTGAATAGGAACCAGGAAGAACAAACCTGATGTACATCCCCAACAAAATGTGACAAGAACAAAAGTGCCTCTGTCAAATTATCTATAATTGAGAGAGCAAAATAAGTAAACTCGAGAACCTATCTTCAAATGAAACAAACAATTAAGAATATATAATTAGTAAAAGCTTACACTCACAGTTTGATTTAGATGAAGCATCAGCATAAGCTAATTTCAATTGCATTGTATAATTGTGAATTGCTCCAGTAACACATCTATGCTTATGTCCATATGAATCATGGCAATCTCCTATAAGAATTGCGAGAAACTGATGAGAAGCATGGTGGAGTCCAACAACGTGAGAAATAAAATTATAGAAAGATTGATTTTGAAATTGTTCTGGGCCGGCCGGAAGGCCCTACAAACACGGCTCAGAGAATGCAACAATCCACTAAGTCACTGGCGGAGTAGGAGTGTTATTCTGAGTTAGAGCATAGGAGATCCGAATCTAAGATCCATCCAACGGCTCCTTGCATGCTACGCCTAAAGATTGGTAAGTTGTTATAACCGCTCTACTATATAAAGAGGAAGTGCGCCATTTTCCAGGTAAAATTCAAATTCAAACTTCATTCACTCATCTAGTCATCTTACTCTCATATTGACTTGAGCATTATAGTGCTAACTTGCAGGTCAGCCTCATTCTCACCTTAGCAGAAGCTCAAGTCCACCGTTGCGATCCGCAACATTCGTTCTTCGATTAATTCTAGTTCTTCAAACTAATCATAACTAACTACTACCTTAACAAATATTAAACTAATTCTAATTATTCAAATTAATAACCAACTATATCTAACATAAACATTGAAGTAATTTGTGAAGGACATGAACAAGTTAAGAATAAAATTAAGAGCAAAAAAACTCACTGCAGTATTGATAATTACACTTGAAATCAGGTGTATCAACATAATGTAAAGCACTACTCCAATGATAATGGAAGCGAATTTCATCAGGCCAAGAGCAAAGTGCAGCAAGATCACCTTGAGCAGAATCTGGAAGCAGTTGATTGACTGCAAAAAGAGCATCTTCACTAAGATACTCCTAAAATTAGGGTTTGAATTTAGAATGAATGTTGAATTCAAAGTATAAGGGGAAAGGTGAAGAGTAGTAGGGTTAGGGTTACCTGTGTAATTTTACAAACCACATAGTGGCCATCTTTTCCCCAACCTAGAACTGTTGGTATCAGCAACAGAACTAAGAGTGATATCAATCGTGAGTGTGTTTCCATAAATATTGCACGGTTCATAGCATTCTTTTCATTCGCCAAATGGAGAGGAAAATATCCCAAAAGTTTATTCTTCAATTTTCTACCTACCAATCCGACTCGAACCAACTATAATTAATTATCATGAAAATTACTACCATTCATTCAATTTCATGCAGAAAAAAGTGAAATTGTGTATGTGAACAAGTTATGCTATTTTAATTTGTTATTAGAAAATTGTTGGTGTAGTGTGCCAATGGCCAAATGATTATAGAGCTATAAAAGTGAGCTAATATGATTATAGAGCTATAAAAGTGAGCTACTAGGTATGTTTCTAAAACAATATTGTGAACCTGCGACCTTCGCGTTATTAGCACGACACTCTAACCAACTGAGCTAATGGGCCATATATTCATATTATATAAAATATTAATTTAATAGTTGCTCTTAAAAGAAAAAACCTAACAAATATTGATACAAGTACATTAATGTCTTATCATTATCGTCTTCTTCTACAATAGTGTTTATACATTTTTTACTTTTTATAATTTCAATCTTATCTTAGAATTGAATGTGGCCTAGTAGGATGCAAAGAAAGTTAAGGTGTTCGAGGAAAAGATGAGAAAATCCCACAATAGGTTGAAAAGATACTATAATAAGAAAGTACTTGAAATTTCAAGTGAACAAACATGTATTTGTTAGGTTAACTCATATGAGCAAGGTTGGTCATGCGCTGAAAAATTGAAATTACTTCTCGTCTTATTGAATATTTCTAAATTCTCAAACTTTTGTGCAGAGGAACCTATTAATCATGCAAAAAACATAATTTGCTAACTCTTCTGAAACTAGTTAGAATGAGCCATACGAGGGTCACAGTAGGTTGACTTTTTGTTGAATGATTTCAGTCCCAATTTTCTCAGGTGATCGTGACTCCCTTTTATATTGATCATCCTGCTAGTGGATGTGAGACAAAGACATTGAATACCATTAATCAACATAATGGGTTATAATAACCAATCATTTGCTAGTTTATGCACTGGGGGACATGTTTAAACAAGTTAACGTCATAGTGATAAATACCCATAAATTATATCCGGGACATCTACACCACAAATGACTTTATATGACATCTTATGCTATAACTTGACTTTGGATGACTTATATGGCCTTAGTTGGGGTTTCTATTCACTGAAGCGACATATAGGGCACTAAAACTTTCTGAGGGTCTGAGTCTATTCTACGCTTGGATCCAATCTAACATCCTTGTGACTTCCCTCCATTTCTTAAGTTGTTCAGATAGAGCCACATGATAGTCACAGTGGATGACTTTTTTGTTAAATGGTTTCAGTTTCATTTTCTGAGTAGTTGTGATTCCCTTTTACATTGATCCTCCTGCTAGTGGATGTGAACAAGGGCATTGAATACCATTAATCAATATAATGGGTGTTCATGGCCAATCATTCACTAGTTAATGCATTGGGGGAACATGTTTAGACAAGCTAACATCATGATAATAAATACCCATAAAATCACGTGCAACTTTATATGACGTCTTATGGTATACCTCGACTTTGGACAACTTATATAGACTTAGATGGGGTTTCTCGTCCCTGAGGAGGCTTGAGGTGAGGAAAATGCAGTTAAATAATTTTGCGCATGACTATTGGTTTTGGCAGCATGATATGAATAGCGGATTTACAGTTAATTCATATTATAACAAGATTATATTGCATAATGCCTATACTGATTTGGATGAATCTTATCTTAATGCTCTTTATTTAATGTGGAATTCTGTCATTCCAATTAAAATCAGAGTCTTTTCTTGGAGGCTATTTCGTAATCGTCTTCCTACTCGATAAAATTTATTGAAACATGGAATTGTGACTAATTCTCATGACATTGTCTGTGCTTTTTGTTTTCATGCTTTAGAGGACTCATATCATCTCTTCTTCACTTGTCATAAGCCGAAATTATTGTGGAAGAAGATTTGCGAGTGGGTGAATATTGATTGGATTAGAGAATCGAATCCTTGTGATCATTCTCTATCTTAGAATTTGCGGTTGAACGGGAAGTGTAACATTCAATTCAAGAACTGGATTTGGTATATAACATGTTGGAATTGTTAGTTCTGTATTTATAGGATTGGCATTAATTTTGTAAAACAAATATAGCAGCAATAAAATGTATAGATCTTGCTATATAAGAACAGGTTAAGTTAAGAAGTCCTATTGTGCGCCTGAACATGTTGAGTTAAAGTGTTTCAACATCTGGTACAACATGTCAAAGAAGATATCATAAACAATTCATTCGACATCATGAACTGATACAGGTGGATTGAAGATTCTGTTATAATTTAACAGAAGCAGAATATTCAGAGAATTAAAGCAATCCATGTGGTGCTGATTTAAAGATCTTGAAGATTTAACTGAATGAGAGACAAATATTGAAGAAATAAAGACTTTATAAATATATAGATATTTTAGGAAGTTAGTTTGTTTTAAAGATCTTTTTGTTGCAGATTTTTTGGCATGATTGTAGCAGCTGCTATGCTGCGTTTTTAAGGCCCAAAATCCAGTTGGGATTAGGTTATAAAAACAAACCTTGTAACCTAGGTTTAGTAACCAACCAAAGATGTCAAAATTGTGTATCATTAGGTTTAAGTTCTTGTAGCAACCGTATGCTAAAAGATTTATTCTTTAGGGTTGTTTTCTTTGTAATCCTCAAAGTTGTTAGACAAGAGGTTGTGTGTACTTGACTAAAGCTTTGAAGCAAGGTTAAGATATTGTCATGGAAGTGTGTATTCTGATTCTAAATTGTTAAGTTAGTTATCACTCTTGTGATTGAAGGAGAGTGAGATAAGTTTCTCATATTTAGGAGTTTCTAAGTAGAAGTTGCATTGGTAGTGATTAAGTGAGAGGATTGTAAACTGAGTGGTTTGTTGTGGGTCCTTGAATTGATACTGCATAGTAGATTTCCTTCCTGACTTGGTAGCCCCCATAGTAGACGTGGTTGCATCGAACTAAGTTAATAATTTGAATGTGTTATTTAGGCTTTTCTGTTTTGTATATTATGCAGTGTTCTTATTGAATGTCAAACCAGATGTCTCAACATCTTGTAGAATTGTTAGAAGCTGGTATATCAGAACACAGTAATGTTGTTGTTTGTACCTTGCCATGTTTACTATAAGAGACCAGATGTCTTGATATTGTATTCGACATCTAATTCTGACAAATTAATTTCTGTAAATAAGTTTTCTTTTTAAAAATATTTTTGCATATTTTTTAATCTACCCGAATAACCAACCCAAACCAACCTATTATTTTTCGGTTTTATTTAGTTTGGGTTTTATCACAAAAATTTATAAATCCAATCCAAACTAATCTATAAAATTTTAATCGGTTTAGGTATTGGATTCTTTTAAAATCGAACCAAATCGGTCCGCGAACACCCCTACTCAATTCCTTTTTACTTAGGGTAAGGATTAGTTTGTTGAAATTATATTTTAGAAAATGTGATATTAAAAATGGAATGTTTCAAATTTTTAAAAATTAGTTTTGAATATTTTTTATTAGAAATGTTGTTTGCACATAATTCATTTTATATTTATTTTCATAATTAAAGAGTGCGAATCTGATATTTCTAAAGGAATAAATTCAACTACCAATAATTTTTCATTACTACTTACATGTTATGATATGATATATTTGAACAAAAATAAAAAATTATAGGGATTGAGCAACTAGGTGTGTTTCTAAAACGATATTATCTTTATATACAAAAATAAATTCAATATTTGGCCCATGCAGGTCTCGAACCTGCGACCTTCGCGTTATTAGCACGACGCTCTAACCAACTGAGCTAATGGGCCATATATAGGTATTTTATAAAATATTAATGTAATAGTTGCTCTTAAAAGAAGAAAAAAAAACTAGAAAATATTGATACAAGTACATTAATGTCTTATCGTTATCGTCTTCTTCTACAATAGTGTTTATACATTTTTTACTTTTCATAATTTCAATCTTATCTTCGAATTGAATTTGGCCTAGTAGGATGCAAAGAAAGTTAAGGTGATAGAGGAAAAGATGAGAAAATCCCACAATAGGTTGAAAAGATACTATAATAAGAAAGTACTTGAAATTTCAAGTGAACAAACATGTATTTGTTAGGTTCACTCGTATGAGTAAGGTTGGTCATGCATTGAAATAAGTTTTCTTTTCAAATATTTTTGCATATTTTTTAATCTACCCGAATAACCAACCCAAACCAACCTATTATTTATCGGTTTGATTTGGTTTGGGTTTTATCGCAATAATTTGTAAATCCAATCCAAACTAATCTATAAAATTTTAATCGGTTTAGGTATTGGATTCTCTTAAAATCGAACCAAGTCGGTCCGCGAACACCCCTACTTCATTCCTTTTTACTTAGGGTAAGGATTAGTTTGTCGAAATTATATTTTAGAAAATGTGATATTAAAAATGGAATGTTTCATATTTTTTAAAATTAGTTTTGAATATTTTTTATTAGAAATGTTGTTTGCACATAATTCTTTTTATATTTATTTTCATAATTAAAGAGTGGGAATATGATATTTCTATAGGAATAAATTCAACTACCAATAATTTTTCATTACTACTTACATGTTTGATATGATATATTTGAACAAAAATAAAAAATTATAGGGATTGAGCTACCTCAAACCTGCGACCTTTGCGTTATTAGTACGACGCTCTAACCAACTGAGCTAATGGGCCATATATTCATATTATATAAAATATTAATTTAATAGTTGCTCTTAAAAGAAAAAAAAAACTAGCAAATATTGATACAAGTACATTAATCTCTTATCGTTATCGTCTTCTTCTACAATAGTGTTTATACATTTTTTTACTTTTCATAATTTCAATCTTATCTTAGGATTGAATGTGGCCTAGTAGGATGCAAAGAAACATAAGGTGATAGAGGAAAAGATATGAAAATCCCACAATAGGTTGAAAAAAAATGCTATAATAAGAAAGTACTTGAAATTTCAAGTGAACAAACATGTATTTGTTAGGTTCACTCATATAAGTAAGGTTGGTCATGCGCTGTAAATATGAAATTACTTCTCGTCTTATTGAATATTTCTAAATTCTCAAACTTTTGCACAGAGGAGCCTATTGATCATGCAAAGAACACAATTTTCTAACTCTTCTGAAACCGGTTAGAATGAGCCATACGAGGGTCACAGTAGGTAGACTTTTTGTTGAATGATTTCAGTCCCAATTTTCTCAGGTGACCGTGACTCCCTTTTATATTGATCATCCTACTAGTGGATGTGAGACAAAGACATTGAATACCATTAATCAACATAATGGGCTATAGTAACCAATCATTCGTCAGTTTATGCACTGGGGGACATGTTTAAACAAGTTAACATCACCGTGATAAATACCCATAAATTATATCCGAGACATCTAGACCACGAATGACTTTGACATCTTATGCTATAACTTGACTTTGGATGACTTATATGGCCTTAGTTGGGGTTTCTCTTCACTAAAGCGACATATAGGGTACCAAAACTTTCTGAGGGTCCGAGTCTATTCTACGCTTGGATCCAATCTAACATCCTTGTGTCTTCCCGCCATTTCTTAAGTTGTTCAGATAGAGCCACATGATAGTCACAGTGGATGACTTTTTGTTAAAGGGTTTCAGTTCCATTTTCTGAGTAGTCGTGATTCCCTTTTACATTGATCCTCCTGCCAGTGGATTTGAGACAAGGGCATTGAATACCATTAATCAACATAATGGGTGTTCATGGCCAATCATTCACTAGTTAATACATTGGGGGAACATGTTTAGACAAGCTAACATCATGATAATAAATAACCATAAAATCACGTGCAACTTTATATGACGTCTTATGGTATACCTCGAATTTGGACAACTTATATAGACTTAGCTGGGGTTTCTCGTCCCTGGGGAGGCTTGACGTGAGGTTAATTTAGTTAAATAATCTTACGCATGATTGTTGGTTTTGGCTGCTTGATATGAATAGTGAATTTACGGTTAATTCATATTATAACAAGATTATATTGCATAATGCCTCTACTGATTTGGATGAATCTTCTCTTAATACTCTTTATTTAATGTGGAATTTTGTCATTCCAATTAAAATCAGAGTCTTTGCTTGGAGGTTATTTCGTAACCGTCTTCCTACTCGATCAAATTTATTGAAACGTGAAATTGTGACTAATTCTCATGACAATGTCTGTGCTTTTTGTTTTCATGATTTAGAGGACTCATATCATCACTTCTTCACTTGTCATATGTCGAAATTTTTGGGGAAAAGATTTGTGAGTGGGTGAATATTGATTGGATTAGAGAATCGAATCCTTGTAATCATTCTCTATCTTGGAATTTGCGGCTGAACGGGGAGTGTAACATTCAATTTAAGAACTGGATTTGGTATATAACATGTTGGAATTGTTAGTTCTGTATTTATAGGATTGACATTAATTTTGTAAAACAAATATAGCAGTAATAAAATGTATAGGATCTTACTATATAAGAACAGGTTAAGCTAAGAAGTCCTATTGTGCGCCTGAACATGTTAAGTTGAAGTGTTTCAACATCTGGAACAACATGTCGAAGAAGATGTCCTAAACAATTCATTCGACATCATGAACTGATACATGTGGATTGAAGATTCTGTTATAATTTAACAGAAGTGGAATATTCAGATAATTAAAGCAATTCATGTGGCGCTGATTTAAAGATCTTGAAGATTCAACTGAATGAGAGACAAATATTGAAGAAATAAAGACTTTCTAAATATAGAGATATTTTAGGAAGTTAGTTTGTTTTAAAGATCTTTTTGTTGCAGATTTTTTGGCATGATTGTAGCAGCTGCTATGCTGCATTTATTAAGGCCCAAAATCCAGTTGGGATTAGGTTATAAAGAGAAACCTTGTAACCTAGGTTTAGTAACCAACCAAATATGTAAACGGTGTATTGTTAGGGTTGAGTTATTGTAGTAGCCGTATGCTAAAAGATTTATTCTTTAGAGTTGTTTTCTTTGTAATCCTCAAAGCTGTTAAGCAAGAGAAGGTTGTGTGTACTTGACTGAAGCTTTGAAGCAAGGTTAAGGTATTGTCATGCAAGTGTGTCTTCTGATTCTGAATTTTTAAGTTAGTTATCACTGTTGTGATTGAAGGGGAGTGAGATAGGTTTATCATATTTAGGAGTTTCTAAGTAGAAGTTACATGGTAGTGATTAAGTGAGAGGATTGTAAACTGAGTGGTTTGATATGGGTCCTTGAATTGATACTACATAGTGGATTTTCTTTCTGGCTTGGTAGCCCCCAGAGTAGATGTGGTTGCATTGAACTGGGTTAACAATTCAAATGTGTTATTTAGGCTTTTCTGTTTTGTATATTATGCAGTGTTTTTATTGAATGTCAAACGATATGTCTCAATATCCTGTAGAATTGTTAGAAGTTGGTATATCAAAACACAATAATGATGTTGTTTGTATCTTGCCATGTTTTCTATAAGAGACCAGATGTCTTGACATTGTATTCGACATCTAATTCTGACAAATTAATTTCTGTAAATAAGCTTTCTTTTCAAATATTTTTGTATATTTTTTAATCTACCCGAATAACCAACCCAAACCAACCTATTATTTTTCGGTTTGATTTTGTTTGGGTTTTATTGCAAAAATTTGTAAATCCAATCCAAACTAATCCATAAAATTTTTATCGGTTTAGATATTGGATTTTCTTGAAATTGAACCAAGTCGTCCGCGAAAACCCTACTCCATTCCTTTTTACTTAGGGTAAGGATTAGTTTGTTGAAATTATATTTTAGAAAATGTGAAATTAAAAATGGAATGTTTCAAATTTTCAAAAAAGTTTTGAATATTTTTTATTAGAAATGTTGTTTGCACATAATTCTTTTTATATTTATTTTCATATTTAAAGAGTGGGAATCTGATATTTCTATAGGAATAAATTTAAATACCAATAATTTTTCATTACTACTTACATGTTATGATATGATATATTTGAACAAAAATAAAAAATTATAGGGATTGAGCTACTAGGTATGTTTATAAAACGATATTGTATTTTTATACAAAAATAATATCAATATTTGGCCCATGCAGGTCTCGAACCTGTGACCTTCGCATTATTAGCACAACGCTCTAACCAACTGAGCTAATGGGCCATATATTCATATTATATAGAATATTAATTTAATAGTTTCTCTTAAAAGAAAAAAAAACTAGCAAATATTGATACAAATGCATTAATTTTTTATCGTTATCGTCTTATTCTACAATAGTGTTTATAGATTTTTCACTTTTCATAATTTCAATCTTATCTTAGAATTGAATGTGGCCTAGTAGGATGCAAAGAAAGTTAAGGTGATAGATGAAAAGAGGAGAAAATCCCACAATAGGTTGAAAAGATACTATAATAAGAAAGTACTTGAAATTTCAAGTGAACAAACATGTATTTGTTAGGTTTACTCATATGAGTAAGGTTGGTCATGCGCTGAAAAATATGAAATTATTTCTCGTCTTATTGAACATTTCTAAATTCTTAAACTTTTGTGCAGTGGAGCCTATTGATCATGCAAATAAAATAATTTGCTAACTCTTCTGAAACTGGTCAGAATGAGCCATACGAGGGTCATAATAGGTAGCCTTTTTGTTGAATTATTTCAGTCCCAATTTTCTCAGGTGATCGTGACTCCCTTTTATATTGATCATCCTGCTAGTGGATGTGAAACAAAGACGTTGAATAGCATTAATCAACATAATGGGCTATAATAACCAATCATTCGCTAGTTTATGCACTAAGGGACATGTTTAAACAAGTTGATGTCACAGTGATAAATGTAACGCCCGTTTATTTAATTAAATATAATTTTGGTATGTTGTAGTAATTCGTGTTGATTTGAGTATATTTGTCGATTTGAGTTGTTTTGTGTGGAATTGTGTCGATTCGTGTAGATGGCCGAATTTATCGAAATATTATGTTGATGGTTATAAGTTTGTTTAAGTCAAATTTAATTATTTAAGTCGATATAAGTTGTGGAAAATGATACGGAGTATTCTCTGTTTGTTGTTGGATATGTAGATTGGAATGTTTAGACCATTTGGTTGATAATCAGAAGTTAATCTATTAAGTCGGGAGTAAGTAGTTAGTCGCGAATTATTATTCAATTGATTTTATGTTGTGAAGAATTAAGTCGTTAAGTCGGATTATTAGTCGGAAAGTCGAGGAAATAATATTTGAAGTGATATTATCGATTATTGGAGTATGTTGGTTAATTGGCTTGGATTGCGTCGGAATTAGCAATTAAGAGAGTGTATGACTTAGGCCCAATATAATAGAATTATATAATAAGAAAATTAGGTTAATTGGTGCCAAGAGAATAGGACATGGAAGTTACGGAAAAAGTCTTAGAGAAGAATAAGGGTTTTAGAGGAGAGAAAATAGTTTAGGAGCAAAGAAGGAGAGAGAAGAACTTATGATCATATCTCCATTTTCGCACTTACAGTACAACCTCCACTAAACATGTGATAACTTTTTACTCTTAATTCCGATTAAAGTGATTCTTGAATTTTTGGAAAGCTTATGAAATTCCCTTTAATTTGATATATGATTTCGTGTTAATAAGGTCGGTATTGTAGAAGAAAAACGCATTTGAAGTTTGGAAGTTCATGCTGGAAATTAGTCAAATAGTAATGGAGGCTGAATTTTGGTCAAGATAGGAACTCAATGACATCATGTTCGTATTTCTAATCTCCATGGATGAAAGAGGAGAGGAAAAGAGTCACAAAGGCAAAGAGTTGGAAATTCGACCGGAGAACTTTGGAGACTAATCGGAAAATTATTAGAGCAATTGTTAATCCAAGGTAAGGGTGGGGTTCGATCCTTATAACCGGGTATGATAATCAGTACTAGGTTTGGGTGGTTGTATGTGTTGTATTTTTTTGATGTCGATGTTGATTCATATATTGTGTTGTTAATTTTTTGTTGATTGATTATGTATAATTGTTGACTGGTTGATGATGAGTAGACTGTGGTTAAGTTGAATTGTTGTCTTGATTTTGTCGAATCTTGATAATTGATATGTTGATGTGATTTTGTGGAATTATGAAAAAACCTAAGTTGGGACGATGAACCTTGTGCAGAAGTACAAGGGTGGCGCAGGCCACCCACCATTCAAATAGGGGTTGCGCAGGCCACCCAAATGGAGAAAGAATTAAAGTGGTAGGAGCCACATTATGTTAGTGGCGGAAGCCACCTCGTCCATATATCCAAATGGCGCAAGCCATGGTGAGAGCAAGGGAAGGGTGGCGCAAGCCACCCTGTTAGGGAGGGGTCCACCTAAATTTTGTTAATTAAATATTAATCTTGTAGTTCTTAGTTGGTATTCTTATAGAATAAATTAATCTAAGTTTTATTTTATATAAAGTACTATTAATCCAATATTACCATATTATACCTTCTATATAGAAATTTAGGGGTATGTAAAACTATGATAATTCGGTAATACAGAGTGTTATGATAAGGTAACAAGTTTTTGCAGAAGAAGGAAAATGTTTTTGACAGAAACAAAACTTTGAGAAACTTTTGGCACAGAACTAAAATTGCAGCAGAGGCTTTAATTTAGTAAGAAGAAAAGTTACAGGATATTGTGATAAATCAGTATTAATAGTAGGAATTGGAATAGTGTTGGTTTAGTCGGTTTAGCCGAATTAGGCGAAAAAAACTTAGTTGCCCGGAATTTAACGAAAATCGTCGGGGTAAGTCGGGTAGTTTAATAGTTGATTTTTGTTGCGTTGTTTAATTAAAAAGATGTTGTAAAGTCGAGTTGCAGGTACAGTTGAGTTGGTAAATGATTTCGGTTTACGGAAAATCTCTAAGTTGTTACATTGAAGGCCTTATAAGCCAAAGTTGATTTTTAAGTTGGCTATGTCGTATATGTCATTTTGCGTTGTCGAAGTTGTTATGTTGTTCAAGTTGGAGACTTAATAGCCAATGTTGATTTAAGTTGCTTAAGTTGTATAAGGTGGTTGTGCTGTTTGAGGTTGTATGTTATTATGTTGTAAAGTCGTGCATGTTATGTAGATCATTTGAATTTTTATGTCGGAGTCGTCACTCACACCATGTTGGCCTGGATTGGCACCAAGTTGAAAGTTGAAGGCTTATGCCTTGATTGCCTTGATAACCTGGCAATGATTTTAAGTTGGGAGTTTTACTCTAAATGGAACCACATGCATTTTCATAGTCGAGTCGTATCTGAGTTCCACTATTTATGTCGATTATGTTGTTTATGATGTTCAAGTTGATAAGTTGTGTATGTCGTTCAAGTTGATAAGTTGTTTATGTTGTTTTTGAGTTAATTAAGTGAATTGTGTTGATTAGGCTGATTAAGTAGTTCGTGTTGAATATATGATCCTTATCTAATAAGTAGTAAAATAAGTTAATAAAAGGTGGATGATTGTTAAGTTGATGTTGTGAAGTGGTGAATTTTTTATGATCCTTATCTAAGTATTGTTTATCATATATTGTTTATAATTATCGATATCTCACCCCTTCTGTTTGAATGTTACCCCTATGTTGGTAACGTGCAGGTCGCTTGCAGGAAGATGGTTATCTTCCTTAGTTCGAGTCAGTGTCGGTGCTCAGATATGTAACACTCGGGAAATGGATGCTTAGTTGTTTTATGTTGTTTTCAAGTTGTTTTAGTATAAATATGTTGCTACTAGGTTATTTTAAGTTGAATAACATGTTATACTATGTTTAGTTGATTAATTTGAAAATTTGTTGCGTAGTTGTAAAAGTTGAATTTGGTTTCATATATGAAATAAAGTTGATGTTTTTAGTTTCTTACGAACCGAAAGTGTTATGTATCAATTTTCATGAAATTAACTGAAGTTTTTATAAGTTGAAAATGTAGCATCATGTTTGTGTACTATTTGGTTGAATTTTAATACTCTGATTTTCTATATAATCGTCGGGTAGAAATGATGTTAAATACCCATAAATTATATCCAGGACATCTCGACCACAAATGACTTTATATGACATCTAATGTTATAACTCTACTTTGGATGACTTATATGGCCTTAGCTGGGGTTTCTCTTCACCAAAGAGACATATAGGGCACCAAAACTTTCTGAGGGTCCGAGTCTATTCTATGCTTGGATCCAATCTAACATCTTTGTGTCTTCCCGCCATTTCTTAAGCTGTTCAGATAGAGCCACATGATAGTCACAATGGATGACTTTTTTATTAAAGGTTTTTAGTACCATTTTCTGAGTAGTCGTGATTCCCTTTTACATTGATCCTCCTGCTAGTGGATGTGAGACAATGGCATTGAATATCATTAATCAACATAATGGGTGTTCATGGCCAATCATTCACTAGTTAATGCATTGGGGGAACATGTTTAGATAAGCTAACATCATGATAATAAATACCCATAAAATCATGTGCAACTTTATATGATGTATTATGGTATACCTCAACTTTGGACAACTTATATAGACTTAGTTGGGGTTTCTCGTCCCTAAGGAGGCTTGAGGTGAGGAAAATTCAGTTAAATAATTTTGCGCATGATTGTTGGTTTTGGCAGCTTGATATGAATAGTGGATTTACGGTTAATTCATATTATAACAAGATTATATTGCATAATGCCTATACTGATTTGGATGAATCTTCTCTTAATGCTCTTTATTTAATGTAGATTTTTGTCATTCCAATTAAAGTTAGAGTCTTTAGTTGGAGGTTGTTTCGTAATTGTCTTCCTACTCGATCAAATTTATTGAAACGTGGAATTGTGACTAATTCTCATGACATTGTCTGTGCTTTTTGTTTTCATGCCTTAGAGGACTTGTATCATCTCTTCTTCACTTGTCATAAGTCAAAATTGTCGTGGAAGAAGATTTGCGAGTGGGTGAATATTGATTGGATTAGAGAATCGAATTCTTGTGATCATTCTCTATCTTGGAATTTGCGGTCGAACGGGAAGTGTAACATTCAATTCAAGAACTGGATTTGGTATATAACATGTTAGAATATTTGTACAGCTAGAAATAGTATTATGTTCAAATAAGGTTTTAAAGATGTGGATGCAATTTACCACTCTATTGTCATGATTCTTGGAATTGGTTAGCTATAGGGAGGAATCGTTCCTATCTGTGTACTCTTAATGAATGGTTCAAGTTTCCTTTAGACTTTTGTAAATAGGAGTCTTATTCCTCTTTTCGAGTTGTTTAGCTTTGATTTTGCTAGTTTTTTTATAATCTTTGGGATTGAGATACCCTTTATCTCCATCAATTGATTTCTGGCTTTTCAAAAAAAAAAAGGGCGTCAATACTTTCTAATGGTCCGAACTCTTTTTATGGTTAGATTTGATCTAACATGTTTATGCATTCTTGACCATTTATAATATGTACACATTCCCCTAAGAGTGATGCCTAAAAGGTAAAACACTTAAGGATAATGTCGTCCTGACCACCAATTTGTGGGATGTACACGGTCCCCAAGCATGAGGCCTGAAGAGGCAAACCACTTAAGGACAATGTCTCATGATCATGATATCCGAGATTTCAAGATTTGTTTCTTTGAGGTTTATGATTTTTTAGTATTTATGTTTCTTCAAACATTCTTGGTATGACAATGGTCGCCCTTAGGGGAAGTCTTGAGTATTTTATACGAAGAGCTTATGGGGTTTTGGTGGTTGCCTTCAGTAGAGGTTTTGGTTTAAATTCACACTCACTGAGATTCTGGTGGGTTGCATGGTCACTCCCATTGGAGGTCTTGGGTTAAGTAGGCAGAGAGACTAATGAGTTCCATGATCGCCTCTAATGAAAGTCTTGGGTTAAATTTCATGGTCTCCCCCATTGGAGGTCATGGGTTAAATAAAGTGAGAGCCTAGTGGGTTCCATGGTTGCCCCTAGTGGAGGACTTGGGTTAAACTCACATTCACATAGACCTAGTGGATTTCATGGTCGCCCAAATATAGGTCTTAGGTTAAATACACGGAGAATCTAATGGGTTCCATGACCTCCCCCACTGAAGGACTTAGGTTAAACTCACATTCACGGAGAGTCTGGTGAGTTTCATGGCTGCCCCTAATGAAGGTATTGGTTTAAATAAATTGAGAGCCCAGTGGGTTCCATGGCTACCCCCAATGGAGAATTTAGGTTAAATTTACATTTATAGAGAGCCATTGGATTCCATGGTTGCCCTTAGTGGATATTTTAGGTTAAATAACTTGGAGTGTCTAGTGGATTTCGGTTTCAAGCTCTAGTTGAGCCTTTGAGTATGATATTGAGTCTTATAACTTGTTCCAAATACATAGTTTTGACGAGACTTGCCAAGAAAAATCATCAACATAATTTTGCAAATGGCTCATGTTTAATCTTTACCAACATCATAGGAAACAAGTTTTGTTTAGAGGAAAAAGTATAAAACATGTAGCATCCAAAACTTGTGTTTTCAATTTAATGCCATTACCAAATTTTCACATGGTCATAGCATATGAATCTAATTATCTTTAGTAAAATCCAAACCATGCATGGTAGGTAGACTTTTTCAGATCTTTTTATGTAAATTTACACAAACTGTAGCGCCCATCCATGTAAGAGTTTACAATTAATTAATTCATCCAAACATTATCATAAGAGCAAAAAAACTATAGGAATGTCAACCATTTTGCATCATATGGGTGAAAGAGTTATCTCTAGAGTAGAAAATGACATTAATTGATTATCCAAGTCCTTATTATCCTTCCCTCATTCTGAATCTTACACGTAGCCACTTTTGGGAGTTTCCTGGTACCATGTTGCTATTTTTGGTGCCCACGTTGTTATTCAAAACCTCAACAACAAAATGCAGTTCACAAGACAAGATTATAGTAATTGCACAAAAGCCTTTTTCTCTTCATTCATTTTATTATTTTTGTCTTAAGGTTTCCATTCATACTCTCTAATTTTGTCCCCTAACTTCAACTACAAGAATTTAAAAGTCAAACTAATAGATGTGAATGATGGATTTGGCTAAAGTACATGCAAGTTACTGAAACTTTATTGTTTTGGTCTTAGAGTTTTCATTTTTTTTACTTTCATGTGTTTCAACAAATGGAGAGAATTTGCTCAATCTGCCACAAAAGTGAAATTTAATACCCAAAATACCTCAAGCCCGAAAAAAATTCTCAAGATGTCACAAAATTTGGACTCTTGTGGGCTTTTTTATTTTTTTTATTCATCCTCCTTCCAAGATGGCGGATGGGCCCTACAGGAAGAAAGGGTCTGCCATCTTGGTTGGAGCCCTTTTTTTTCGTTTTTTATAAAATCAGGTTTTTTTAATTGATTTTTTTTATATAATATAATAAAAATATATATTATATTAAAAAAAAATGTTTTAAATATAGTAAAAAAATGCAATTTAATTAAGAAAAAAATAAAAATATCATTAATATAATAAATTAAATTACAATAAGTTGGAAATATTATATAAATGATTGATTTTCTTCTTCGTCATCTACGTCTGGTAAACAACTACCGGTTCCACATCTTGTTGGTCGCCGAATTCATCGTTGCCGAACAAAATTTTGTGTAGGAGTAGGCAGATTGGTAGAGGTTTGGATAACGGGTGTTTGGTTGGGAAAAATTTCAAACGGTTCGAAATTTTCAAAAAAAATCCGGTGGTGGAAATTCGTTTGAGGTTTGTGTGAATTGGGCGGGGTTTGGCGCCGAGGGTTCAACGGTTGCGACGTAATAGTCGGATACATGAATGGATGATGAAGGTTGGTTTGTTTGGGTGTAATCAAAGTTCAGTGGTGGAATTGGTGGGTGGTGTTGTGGTGGGCGGAAGAATGTTTGTTGCTGGGTTTGGTATGTGTAGTGTGTTTGTTGTTGGGAGGTTTGGTATGTGTATTGGTAAGGTTGTTGGTACGATGATTGTTGTGGTTGGTATTGGGTGGATGTCTTTGGTTGTGTGTATTGGGTATTAATGGTATTGGTAAGTTTGTTGTGGTGGATTGGGAAAATTTGATGTTGGGTTCCGTTGACGGGGGTCATTCAAGAATGGTTTCGTTGATGCATATTGATATGGTAGCCTATGGAACCAATATAAATATTCTTAACTCGACTTCATTTCTCCCTCAAATGGCACCTCAGTCAAACATAATTGTTATCTATTCACCCAAAGATCTTGTTCGGCTCGAAACAAAATCGTGTAGTTGTAATTCCAAGACTTTTGCATTTGCATGTTGTGCTCTTCTTTGAGGCACCTTGGTGAGCCGAGTATTTCTTGTTGATACCCAAATTACAATTAGACCCTATATGACTGATGCATTTCAACAATCCACAAACACAAGATAGGGGTAGTAGCGTTCTAAATCAGGTGATCGTCATTCGGAGGTTGTAGTAATCCAAGATATGGAAGCCATATGAATTGATAAAATTAAAATGAGAATTATTAGTTCAATGCATAAATTTATAGTAATATATTAAAAAATGTTAATGGTAGTAATATTACATTTTCTAGTATCATGTGATCAATGTTGGAACGATAACCAATAAGATAATGTGTTAGATTGCGGGAGCAATTTTTCTTCCTCCTTTCTTCTATACACCACCTATTATAATATCAAAAAATATGTATTAATTTACTATAAATTATAAAGTAAGTAAAAAATCAACTAAGTTTTTTTAAAAAAATACTTACATTGATGCATATAGGTATGTTAATGTGAGTTGACTAATTGGAGCTAAGAAAGGCATATGTGTGAACCCCAAAACTTGGAGTAGAAGAACACAACCCCTATTCCATCAACACCAACTTCAACTGCTTTACACATTTTCGTGAATAAAAATGCCAACACAACTGATCCCTAACTATATGCACCACAGTCGTCTAAATTTCCAATAAACTGTAGCCACATACTGTGCACATCTTTTACTCCTTTGTCGGGGAATAATGTTAGTGCAACATATAAAATTATATAAGTTCGCGCATAATAAATTAGTTGTTCGTTTGAGGAATTTTCAGAAACTACATTTTCTTCTATAATGACCTTTAACCAACTCAAGCTTACTCTTCTACCTTTTATTTTTGCTTGTGGTGGTTGTTGATCCAAAAATGGTGTCCATGCAGATACCTTTATTTTTGTGGGCCCTATGATGACTCTACCATTCACGCGAAGACCTAACAACATACTTACGTCTTCTAATGTTATTGTGCATTATAGAAGACCAACAACTCACTTCAACGTTGATCTCCAAAATCAAACAGGTGAATGTGGAAAATTTCAAACTTTTCATGTCCCTTGCTCACATGCTATTGCGGCGTGTTCAAGCATTAGACAATACTATTTTGTTCATATAGCAGATGTTTTTAAAGTACATAATGTCTTTAAAGTTTACGAGGAGAGCTTCCTCGGGGTCCCTACAGAGTCAGTTTGGCCACAATATGCAAGTGACATTCTATGTCGCAACGACACCATGCGAAGAAAAAAGAAGGGTCGTCCAAACAATACTAGGATTCAGACTGAAATGGACACGACTGAAAAGGAAAAATGGAGGTGTGGCATATGCCAAGAAATCGGCCATGTGCGCAAAAAATGTCCAAACAAGGTTGGGCCTTCTAGTTAGTTATATTATGGAATATCATGTTTTTTTTCAATCAATAATGAGCAACTCATTACGTTCTACAACACATACACAATGACAACTTAACATAACCTTCAAAATAAACATATAAAACAATAGCTAATACAACATAACACTAACTTCTAATAACAACACAACAGTTAAACAATACATAGAAAATAAGCATGACAACATGTCAAATGACAACGGCTAAGACAAGTGGTTCCAGAAAGCCTCTGCGGAATTCTCCATAATGCACAAAGAACATGTAATAAACATCCTCATCGTTTTCTACACGATCCCAATAATGGAGGTAAGTGTCATTTGGGTTATTATCCGTCAAAGTAATGTACGGACAATAATACTCAATTTTCCTTACTCGCCTAATTAGACCACCGAAATATCAAAATCTGATGTTGATTGCTGATACTAGTGTTGTAAAATTGCATTCTAGATTCAAACTAAGACTCATGCATTTATCTGTTTAAAAAAAAAACATCACAATTCACAGACATGATTACTCATGATAAAAACACAATAAAATGAGAAGCAACAAATTATACATTCTTCTAAAAGATTAACCCTCTATTTATAGATTCAAATTCAGGCGGGAAATCAAATATTGGTTACAAGATTTTGCGGGTAGAAAAAAATAAAAAAGAAAAAAGAAAAAATATTTTATTTTATTATATAATTAAAATAAGGGTTAATAGGCATTTACACCTCTGTAATGTTAGCGAATTTTGTTTTCCCCCCTCCTTGTCTTTTGACAACGGTTTTTTCAAAAAAAATCGTTGCCAAAACCTGCATTAGGCAACGGTAGGGGGTAAACCGAAACACGCTCATATTGCAGGGGGTGAATGTATATTAACCCTTAAAATAAAATAAAAATAAATTAAAAAAATCAGATTTTGATTAAAACAAACAAAAAATATTTTTTTTAATCAAATATCTTATTTTAATATATTATATAATTAAAATTTAAAAAAAAAATAAAAAAAAATCAGATTTTAATTAAAACAAAATAAAAAAAAATCTCCAACCAAGATGGCGAATTCTTTCTTCGTGTGAGTCCCATCCGCCATCTTGAAATGATGAAATTGTATAATATATAAAATCCCCATAAAAGTCCAAATTTTGTGACATCTTAAAATATTTTTTTTTCCAGTTGATGGTATTTTTGGAATAAATTACCAACTTTGTGGCAGTCAAAGAAAAAACTCACAAATGGAAAATTTGTATACTTTTTGTTTTTTTATGTGTAGAAAAGACCCACATAGAGGCCAAAAGGTAAGTTGAAATTGTTAAGGATAAACACATATTATTCACATTCAAGAAGGTCAAACCCAAGCAAACATGTGTTGGCAATATAAGCTGTCAAAGTATATCAGGAAATTGTATCATAATGGTATTTAAAATAGGATCTTTATTATAGGCAATTATAGACTAGACAATTATAGGAAATTAGTATACAGATTCTTGTACTCTTATATATATATATATATATATATATATATATATATATATATATATATATATATATATATATATATATATATATATATATATATATATATATATATATATATATATATATATATATATGTACATCATTACAAGAATAAATAACACAACAAAATTCCGATACAATATTCAAGTGCCTTCTTCATCGACTCACTCACTCACTCGCATCATCATGTCCGATGTTCCACCACCCAGCACCTCAACCCCTTCACAAAACCCGTTGATCCATGACCAATCCGCCACCACCTCCAACACCGATCCATGCGTCATCCATCATTCCGACAACCCTGCAACTGTCCTTGTTACACCTCTGCTCACGGTCGATAACTATGGTTCATGGAGCCGAGCCGTAACAATGGCACTTCGTGCCAAAAACAAATCCGGGTTTGTCGATGGAACCCTAACTTGTCCAAAGAAGGCCGATGATATCTCTAAGTGGCGCCGCTGCAACGATATGGTTGCAAGCTGGATTCTCAACTCGGTTTCAACCGAGATTCACCCTAGCATTCTCTATGCTGAAACGGCGGCACAAATCTGGACCGATCTCAAGGATCGTTTATCTCATTCCAACGCTCCGAAAATCTATCAATTGAAACAATTTATCTCTTCCCTAAAACAAGAGGGCATGTCTATATCTCTGTATTTTACTCAGTTGAAATCTCTCTGGGATGAACTCCATTCCATCGCACCTATCAATCCGTGCATCTGCGGTAATGCCAAGAGTATTATTGATCAACAAAATCAGGACCGGGCCATGGAATTTCTTCAGGGCGTCCATGACCGATTCTCGGCCGTCCGTAGCCAAATTCTCCTCATGGATCCTTTTCCTTCAATTCAGCGCATTTATAACATCGTACGCCAGGAAGAGAAACAACAAGAGATTAATTTTCGACCACTCCCTGCTGAGGAATCAGTAGCGCTTCAAGCTTCTAAAGTGCAGTATCGCACTCAAGGAAAACGGCAGCGTCCGTACTGTGAGAATTGCAATAAGCATGGTCACACTATTACTACTTGCTATCAAATTCATGGCTTTCCAAATAAGCCACCAAAGAAATCTGAACCATTCTCATCTACTTCCGCTACTCAACTCTCAAGCGCACAATACCAAAAACTCATATCTCTCTTAGCCAAAGAGGACACTATGGGATCATCTCTGAATTTAGCAGGTACCGCCTTTACTTGTGTTCCTTTTTCTTGGATTATTGATTATGGCGCTTCAAATCACATATGAACATCTCTTTCTTATTTTTCTTCATATTCACCTGTTCATAAAAATATACTTGTTCAATTACCCGACGACTCTCACGCGTCCGTGAAACACATCGGCAATATTCATTGCTCGCCGTCACTTACACTCACAAATGTTTATCACATTCCATCTTTCAAATATAATCTATTATCTCTTTCACAATTAACAAAATCAATACATTGTGATATTATTTTCTCATCCTCTGGTTGCATATTTCAGGACCGAGCAACGAAGAAGACGATTGGTCGGGGTAGTGCTCGGAATGGACTCTTCTACCTGAATGAAGAACCATCATTAAATAAAGATGACAAGGATCGCTATTGCCTTGACCATCCATCTAGTTCTTTTTTTAGTTCTAAGCAATGTAATAAGGCTGACCTATGGCATTTACGCCTCGGTCACCCATCTATTTCCTGCTTTCAATTTATTGTTAAGAACTCTCCAAATATTAATGCGAATAAATATTTTGTTTGTGACGTTTGTCCGCGTGCAAAACAATCATGTTTACCTTTTTCTTCAAGAACATCATATTCATCTCATTGTTTTGAGTTAATTCATGTCGATATTTAGGGGTCCATTCTCTACTCCATCACACAATGGATCACGATATTTTTTAACAATTGTCGATGATTATTCACGATGTAATTGGTTATATCTCATGCAACATAAATCTGAAACATTTACTACGCTAATTCATTTTTTTAATCAAATCAATCGCCAATTCAACACTAAAATTAATAAAATTAATTTCGGCGATGGGGGCATCTTTGTTCCCCAACTTCAAGTTATTTGTTCCGACAATGGTTCGGAGTTTTTGTCCAAACAAATCCAAACATGGTTTCATGATCATGGCATTATTCATCAACGCATCTGCGTTGCAACCCCTCAACAAAATGGCGTTGTGGAGTGCAAGCATCGTCATCTTCTCGACGTCGCAAGAGCATTACGTTTCCAAGCGAAATTACCCCTTTCCTTTTGGGGTGAATGCATGCTCACTGCCGCTTATCTCATAAACAAACTCCCTACTCCCATCCTGAAATATAAATCTCCTCATCAAAAATTACTCGGTTCTCCTCCTTCATACTCATCACTTCGTGTGTTTGGATGTCTCTATTTTGCCAAAAATATGAACATTCAACACAAATTCGATGAACGAGCCAAATCCGATATCTTTGTCGGTTATCCTTTTAATCAAAAAGGATACCGCATCTACGATATGCACACTCGCAAAATATATGTCTCTCGCGATGCTCAATTTTTTGAAACCATGTGTTCCATATCACGACCTTCAACCTCCTTCCATCGATAGCGACATAAGCATCAACACTCAAATCCTTGATTGTGAATTTGATGATTCCTCTTCCAACTTATCACCTACATCAAGTATCTCTCCCGGCATTACTCATCATGATGACACAATTGTGCCCATTCCCACCCCTCAGGATGATAACTCATCGAATATTTCATCCAACATTCCATCCATTCCTGTAGAAACTCCCCAACAACATCCACCTACAGCGATCAATCCTGCAGAACGTCGTTATCCTCAACGTCTTCGTACTCCTTCTGTTTGCCTCACGGACCACGTATGTGACATTAATAATGTCACATCACAGAGTGCCTTCCCATTAAAGAGTTATTTCTCTTTATCCAATTTGAGCACTTCTCATCGAGCTCTTCTTGTTAATATCATTGAAAATAAAGAACCAACATATTATCCTCAAGCTATCAAATCAGCTGAATGGCGTGACGTTATGGCTAAAGAAATCCACGCCCTTGAATCCAACAACACTTGGGTTTTATCTCCTCTCCCGAATGGCAAAACCTCCATAGGTTGTAAGTGGGTATACAAAATTAAATATCACTCTAATGGTATTGTTGAGCGATATAAGGCTCGTTTAGTCGCCAAAGGCTACAATCAAGTACATGGTATTGACTACCATGAAACATTCTCACTGGTTTCCAAACTTGTCACGGTTCAACTCCTTCTCTCCATTACTGCCATTAAAAACTGGCCGTTACACCAACTTGATGTTAACAATGCTTTCCTACAAGGAGACCTTCATGAAGAAGTTTACATGAAATTACCACCCGGCTTTTCTCATAAAGGGAAACCATGTGTTTGCAAATTAAACAAATCCATCTATGGTCTCAAACAAGCATCCCGTCAATGGGTCTCAAAATTCTCCACCACCCTCATTCAAAAGGGTTTTCATCAATCCATCTCTGATTATAGTCTATTCACTTTCAAAAGTAATCACACAACTATATCTGTACTCGTTTATGTAGATGACATCATCATCACTGGAAATAACGAAGATGCTATCTCCGACATCAAGAAATTTCTCGCCCAGGCCTTTTCCATCAAAGATCTTGGAAATCTTTCATACTTCTTAGGTATCGAAGTATCCCGTTCTAAAAAGGGAATATTCTTATGTCAAAGGAAATATACACTTGACATTTTATCCGACTCTGGTATGACTGGTTGCCGACCATCAGATTTTCCTACGGAACAACACCTCTGTCTACGGCCCAATGAAGGAAGCCCTCTTCCTGATCCGACAATCTATCGTCGCCTCATTGGTCGTCTATTATATTTAACAGTGACACGGCCCGACATCCATTACGATGTTAACACTCTCAGTCAATTCATGCAATCTCCATGTACAACTCATCTCGATGCGGCCACACGAGTTCTCTGATATCTTAAGGGGAGTGTCGGCAAAGGCTTATTTTTTTCGGCTTCTAGCTCCCTCAATTTAGTTGGATATGCCGACTCTGATTGGTCTGGTTGTCCTACTACTCGTCGCTCCACTACCGGCTATTTTACCATGATGGGCTCTAATCCTATATCATGGAAAACCAAGAAGCAACCAACAATTTCTCGTTCCTCTGCTGAAGCAGAATATCATTCCCTTGCAACTTTATCTTCCGAGTTACAATGGTTAAAATATCTTCTCTCGGATCTCGACATTGATCATCCTCAACCGATCACCGTTCATTGTGATAGTCAAGCTGCTATTCACATCGCCGAAAACCCAGTTTTTCATGAACGCACAAAACACATTGAAATTGATTGTCATTTTGTTCGTGAGAAAATTAAATCAGGTCTTATCAGCCCTTCTTATCTCCGATCTTTTGACCAACTAGCTGACATATTTACTAAATCTATTGGAGGCGATACTTATAAACGACTACTCGGCAAGTTGGGTGTTCTTGAGATTTCAATCCCACATCCAACTTGAAGGGGGTGTTAAGGATAAGCACATATTATTCACATTCAAGAAGGTTAAACCCAAGCAAACATGTGCTGGCAATATAAGCTGTCAAAGTATATCAGGAAATTGTATCATAATGGTATTTAAAATAGGATCTCTATTATAGGAAATTATAGACTAGACAATTATAGACAATTAGTATACAGATTCTTGTACTCTTATATATATATATATATATATATATATATATATATATATATATATATATATATATATATATATATATATATATATATATATATATATATATATATATATATATATATATATATATACATCATTATAAGAATAAATAACACAACAAAATTCCGATACAATATTCAAGTACTTTCTTTTATGTATCAATTCATTCTTTTCTTTATAGAAATGTTCATATATAGCCTATTTTGTCATTGTAAAGTTGACTGAACCAAAATCCAATAGATGTCACACATAAACAAAACAATATCACTGCAACTTTATGTGTTTGCACCAAAACACGTGTTTTGTGTATTGTCTTGTGAATATATATATATATATATATATATATATATATATATATATATATATATATATATATATATATATATATATATATATATATATATATATATATATATATATATATATTACTTATTTTCCTTGTCAAAGAATAATTATGCTCAATGCCCAATACTGGATATATAGTTGTTGTTTTTATAACCTTGACATTAATTTTATGCTACCATTAATTGCTTTTTAACCAAATAATTGTGTATTAGGTTGTCTTGGATGTAAATGTGCTGGTATAGGATCCATCGTTGGCTGTGGATATTGTTGAAATGCGGAAAATTAATGATTGATAAAACCAACTGGTGATATAATTCTGTCTCTAAATTCGAAGAGTTTTGGACTTTCTTTTATGTAAATATTTCATTCGTCCTATAATGAGTGATCCAATTGATTTTTTTATATAATTTAAGAAAAAAAGAATAAATGAAGGAAAGAGAGTGATATTTTTATTAAATCACCGTTATCTTGTATTGAGAATGACAAAAGTAATATTAATTGGAAAAAAAAGATATTGCACTGACAGTGTAAAGTATTTTACACTATCAACCAATCACAACCATGTATCAGAATAAAATATATTTTTATTTAAAAAAGACTGATAATAGTGACAATTATAAACATTTTGATTGGTTGTATGTGTAATATTTTATTACACCGACAATGCAATATCTTTAAACTCATATTAATTTGAGGGTAAAATTGAAAAATATGCGTTGAAAATTGAAATTGATCATTCGTTTTGAGATATTAATGTATTCCAAATGGGTCACTCATTGTAGGACGGAGGTAGGGATGTAAATGAATATTCATGGGAACAGATAATATGATATTCATGTCCTCCCTATTGAATAAATATGATATTCATATTCACCCCATATTTGTGCGGATATCCGATAAATGGATAATCCGTGGGTTTTAAGGTATCCAGGATATTTACAGATATCCATGAATAACATTTTTAAAAAATTAAAATTAAATTTTTTTTCAACTTCTAAAAACACATAAAGTTATTATCACATAACATCCATACAAATCTCCCTTATTTTAACAACAAAATATTATCACATTAATTTCTTTCATTTTCAACAAAACATAATATTCATACATTTCATTTTTAACAAAAAAAATGAAAGATATTGTGATTGTGAGTTATGGTGAAAGAACGAACGACAGAGGAGTTGAAAGGAAGGCATCGGGAAGACACTTAAATATGAAAAGAATTAATATGATTTGTATGAAATATAAAAGGTTTTCTTCAAAGAAAACTTCAAAAAAAAAATAATGAGAATACTAGTTTTTAGAAGATGAAAAGACAAAGTATAATAAACTGATATTTAAGTAATTATTATAATTTATTAACAGATACGGATATCCGTGGGCATGAGTATCATTAAATCCTTATCAATATCCATTACTAAACGGGTATTTAAATATTCATCTATTTTATCTGCGGATATCTATTAAGCTACCCGCCCCATACCCGTGACAGATTTTATCCGCGGATATCCGCGGGTATGAAATTTTTTGTCATCCCTAGACGGAGGGAGTATTTTTTTTTTGGCATTTTTTTATTGAAGTGGTTTCAACGTGCAAATTTTACTTTCACTTGATTGACAGTCAAAATTAATAGTACATATTTTAAAGTATTTTCTCAAATCTCAAGCATTGACAAATGAAATATATTGAACTAACTATGTTATTGTGCAATTTCTCATGGGAGTTTGTTGAGTTTGCAACTAAGAATCAAAAGAAAAATGGAAATGTTCATATAAGTAGACAAGAGAAGACTTGTTCTAGAAAGTAGACAAGAGAAGACTTGTTCTTACTAGAATCATGGAGGAGGCAATTTATTCTTTTGATTGACCCTTTTTAGTTAGTCATTGTGAGCCTGCTTCATCACCCATGTTTACAAGGTGAATGGATAGTGGGAGTCCAATCCATGTGGTCTCATGGCCCTTTTCGGGCAACCATATAACCCATTTGAGTGACTTATGGCTTTGTAGAGTAGCTTTCCCCTTTCCATTGCATCTAGCCTCTATTCTTTTTAATGAGTTATACCTTCTCAGGGACCCAATAAAAGTATACCAGTACACATTATCTGAAGCACGAGGACTTGAAAAGGTGGAAGTGATTTAATCTAAAAAAATATGCTTTATTCCAGAGAGAGAGAGAGAGAGAGAGAGAGAGAGAGAGAGAGAGAGAGAGAGAGACTTTCAGTTGAGCCCCTCTGGTGAGACTTTAAGTTGAGTCCCTCAATTGATGTTTTAAGTTAAGTCTCTTAAATAAGACTTTATGTCAAGTCCCTCTAGGGAGACTTTAAGTCGAGTCCCTCAAGTGAGACTTTAAGTCAAGTCCCTCTAGGGAGACTTTAAGTCGAGTCCCTCAGAAGAGACTTTAAGTTGAGCTCCTCTAACAAGAGTTTAAATCGAGTCCCTCAAGTGAGACTTTAAGTTAAGTCTCTGAAACAAGACTTTATGTCGAGTCCCTTTAGCGAGACTTTAAGTTGAGTCTCTCAAGCAAGACTTTATGTTGATTCCCTCTGGAGAGACTTTATATCGAGTCCCTATGGAAAGACGTTAAGTTGAGTCTCTCAGGCGAGACTTTATGTTGATTCCCTCTAGAGAGAATTTATGTTAGGTCCCTATGGAAAGATGTTAAGTTGAGTCCCTCTAACAAGACTTTAAGTCGAGTCCCTCAAGAAAAACTTTAAGTCAAGTCTCTCATGCGAGACTCTATGTCGAGTCCCTTTGGCGAGACATTAAGTTGAGTCTCTCAGGAAAAACTTTATGTCGAGTCCCTCTAGTGAGACTTTAAGTTGAGTCTCTCATGCAAGAATCTATGTCGAGTCTCTCTCGGGTGAGACTTTATGTCAAGTCCCTCTGGCGAGACTTTACGTCGAGTTCCTATGGTGATAATTTAAGTTGAGTCACACAGGTGAGATTTTATGCCAAATCTCTCTATCGAGAGCTGATAAGTGTTAATTTGTGTTAATATGTAGTATAGTTTTTGGCACTTTTCTTGAGTTTATTTGGTTTTCTGATGCTTTTTTCCATTGTTTTCGGTTAGTATTCGTGGTATAATTTATTTGCTTTAATAGTATCGTTTATTTAACTTTTATTTTTATATTTTTAGGTTTCACCATTGGAATGAAGAAAGCAAAGCAAATGGACTCTCTTTTTGAAGATTTTGAAGAAAATGATTTTTTGGAGCTCGCTACATGCTCACTAAGCGAGCCCCTAGCGAAAAGCTACAACTAAAACACAAGGAGTTTCTCGCTAAGCGAGGGCCTGAGCTCGCTTAGCGAGCAAAGGCAATTTAAGCAATTAATGAGAGCTCGCTTAACGAGCGTTGCGTTTTTCAGCTTCTATAAATAGGGTTGAATAGTCATTTTTAAGGGGTGTCTCATTTTTCTTAGAGCAAAAAACCCAAAACTCAGAATTTCACTTGTTTTCGAAGAATCGGTGCATCAATAGTCGGGAGATCGTCTTTGATGCTTTGTCTTCTTCATCTTCTTCTTGTAATGAAAGCTTCCATGGTTATGGCTAGCTAAACTCTTTATATGTCAAGGTTAGAAGGTAGATAAGTCTTATATTTGTATGTATAACCTTTGATCATTGTGTATGAACTCTTGATGATAAATATATGGTGAAAACCTTTATGTTTATGAAATATTATTTGTGTGGTTCATGATTGAGAAGTGTGTGTCACACCTGACCTAAGTTCTTCATCCATCAAAGAACATAAGCTAGAGATATTTATGAGACTTTATGTTCACCTTGTATTAATCTTTAATGTTGCCATTTTGATAGATTGAGTGAGAGATCATCAATGGATCAAAATGGTAAAACTCACAACTTGTGTTAGAAATAAACATCTTGAGTGGATATTGTGATTGTGTTTATTGTTTTAACGAGTTCATCCGCTTGATCGAAACTATCCGTACAAATGGGCTTATTGAACCCTAACCTTGGCAAATGATTTTTATAAACTTTCACTAACAGATATTTTTAACTTGTAGCTTTTAATTCGAATGCAAAATAAATGTTCCGCTAACAAAACCAAAACCCCATGTTACCATTGAGTCTTAAAACTAGCGCAACTGT